>OX465374.1:11243668-12443668 GCA_950004255.1 Mesopsocus fuscifrons | reverse complement strand
GTTAACTTTGACTTGGTGACAGGGAAAGCTTTGGCCTATCAGTCGAGTGACAAGCACAGAATCACCCTTTGCTGGAATCAGTCGCAGCCATTTACATACAAGACAGTCAAAATCATGAGTTCATTTCCATACAAACAGACATTCTCTCGTCACTCAGTAGCCCCGCTGAATAGCCGTACCATGTTACAGATAAACTCACTGTTCACTGCTCACTGCGAATCTCTCCCTCACCCACTACAACTTCTTTTCGTCATTAATTTTTTAGGGAATACATGCAGCAGCTATTTGACTGCCGTATTCATCAATTTCTTAATATTATATTTGATATCTATCTATGAATCTGCCAGTATTATTCTGGTCTTCAAGTTACCTATATAGGGTTTCCATTACATTTCGTTATATTATTTTTTCGAGAGAACTCCCATCCTCAGTAGGTTTGGTTTTTACTTATGGCTACCACCTGACTTTTAGACTTGCGGGTAGGCACATTCAGCAACTTGTTGCACCGTTAGGAGTTAGAACCGACAGATAATTATTCAGCCATTCAGGCACTGCAAAAAACATCAGGCAAGACGGCAAGACGGCCGACGGCTTGCCTTATAGAGATCTGCCCCGGATCGCATGGAATACTGATCAAGGCTGGACCTTAGGCTTGATGCCTCAGGTTAAAGGCTGGACCTTAGGCTTGATGCCTCAGGTTTAAGTCTGGACCTTAGGCTTGATGCCTCAGGTTCAGCTCTGAAGTCTCTTCAACCTAGCGAATGTCATCCCCGCCTATAAACAATTCAACGTAAAATCTTTAGTGAAGATATTTTTTCCAATACCATTGCAAGCAAATATTGCCTGGTTATTTACTTCTGGCCAACAACGTCAACGCAAAGACCAGGTGGAAAACAATATTATACGTATATTTTCTGATCTTTTCTGAATTTTGAGTAGTTTTCCGGTCATTCGGCAGCGTTTAAAAGGCTTTCAGTGGGATTGCAAAGAGTGAGTACGCGTTTGCCTAGTTTGTACCTTTAACTATGCGTATGATTAATCAACATTACTTGTTGACTCCCTGCTTTGCATACAATCCTAGCGAGGCTGTTGTATAGCGGCCGAGGTGCTCATTCGTGGGCTTCTTCACTTCACCACAACACTTTGCCCTCAACACTTTCCATTAAATATTCCAGCACAAACCTTTCCATGGAAAATTTCTTGAACCCAACACTCCCTGCACACAGTGTGCCCAAGTTTGATCTACGCCTGTTAAAGGAGGAATATGTAATCTAAATACTCTAAAAATTGCCAGATAACTTAATAGAACGGAAAATACGAAATCTAGAGATTTTCTCTGGAGAAAATTGACGTCTTTATCTGAAATAAGCGTGCGTGGGGAGACGCTTCTTATAAGTTATATAACCTACCATAAGAACTACTATTACGGAATCATGATAGTTGTACAAAATTGAGGGTCTCCACACTAACTTTGTGATACTTTGACATAATTATGAATAAAAATGACTTAGCACTTGTATCACGAAATGAATTTGTATATTTCAACAACCGGTTTCGTCTTGCAACATCATCAGGTTAAAAGACACTAAGGCTGAAATTAGCCAACACCAGAAAGGAAACCACCAAAATTTTCTCTGCAAGTCAAACAATGTTGCTATAGTTGTATTAAAATGAGTGATGAAACATACCTAAGATGTCATTCCTGTGAACAGACTAGACTTCAAACTAAAACACGCACTCTTTTACATATTATGTATACCTATTTTAAAAGGAAATCTATCCGAAGTGTGGGTTCCGGCCAAAAACTGTGAGTTTAATGACGATGGCTTTTGCGATAAATTGTATTGCTGTTATAACCAGTTGATTTGCATGAGTTGTTGGATCGTAATTTGTTCGACTGGTGACAAATCGTCCGTTTCTTGGCATTTTTATTTTGACGACTTTTTGAATTCGAACTTTTATCACTGTCAGTATATAATTTTTTCTGGTTTGGGTTGTTCAAGCATAGCGTGGAAGCAATATCAAGAAAATTCTCAGCAATTTGGTTTCAACCTGATAATGTGGAAAAATGAAACAGGTTCTACAGTTACGAAAATCTTTAAAGCAGTGATATACAAGAGCAGAGTTACCTCTAAATTATATCTTAAACCCTCACATGAAAAATTGGACGGCCGTTCTAAAAAGTGCTATTACTATTGGAAGGTAGCAAGCGTTGGCTAATTTTGATAGCCAGTTAGTACTGGCTTGGCACATCAAACTAAATGTCTTTGCTGCAACGGGAAAACTTGCTGCTATGTGTTTGCCAAAAGTGATATTTATAATTACACCAAAATGTTCCTCTCTGAGCGAATGAATTTGCAAATATATCTATGGATCTAATATCTAATTAATGAGGGACAAATACATGCGATGTAGAAAGTAGATACAATCACATTCAGTCAGGTCTTCCACCATACTCTGACGGTCTGCCTCAATCCGACAGTTTCGCCTGATCCATCTTGACACCCCTTTGCATTAATTATTAACTTTTTCATTCATACGGCAAAATGCTACAGGCTACTCAATTCATTCTGGACATATGCCCTCAATAGTCCCGTTTGCGTCCTGAATGACTGATTGATTGCCAAAAATTTCATGAAATGCTCTCAAGCTTGATTCTTGTTTCTAGTTCATTTCTTAGTTCACCATTCCCATTTTAATGTGGAACACATACGAATACGTAATTTATGTAAGTAAGTACCTCTTTTTATTTCACATAATCTTCAGTATCGGATGGGCCGTGGAATTTACTGTAATCTGTAATTTGTTTTAAAAGGACCCTCTAATAACGGATTCGCTTCCATGAAACTTTGCCATTTTTAAACAGCCATTGGCGGAGAAGGTCAGGAGTAGATGTTACTGAGATGAAATACCAGTAAGAGACGAGAAGACCATTCTCCAGCTGACCAAGTGGCTCTGACGACCTTGAAAACGGTTAAATCAGGGGTATAGGTATACCTTGCCATGTACGCCAAGCCTCGTAATGGGGCCGTGTGAGGATTGCCTGCCAAGATATCATCTGAACAAGCTTCAAGTTTGGTCCAACGTCCGAAGATGCCGTTTCCCTCTTAGTCGCACATCCGGATACCTGAAAACCTCGTACCAGAATACCTGGGCTGCTTCAGAGTAGCTACACTATCTTCTTACTTGTGCTTGCAGGTCAGGAGGAAATTAAATGAAAAGAATCCACATTGATTTGATCAGAGCTATAAGTATGATTTATACGCTCACGAAGAACGTGGATAAACTGGAAAAGTCTGAATTTGAAGCTCAGATCGATAAACAATTAAATCAGCCATCCATCATCAATTCGTCAATTCAGGTAGACAGGCTCGGGAGCACATTACGGCTAAATGCGCAAATACTAAATAATAAATGTTGATTGCTGATTCAGTCAGTGTTCACATATCTGACAATTATAGTAATGACGATGATGACTACTGCGCGGAAGTCGGGATGTAATGAATTCGATCGGTAATTGGTGGAAACAAGCGATGGCTGGAGATGGATGGACCCATCACCGTGCTGTTGACTCGAGGACATAGTCATTCATTAGCTCAACCTGACCGCAGTGACGGGCTCAGGGACCTATTTTCATTGAAACCAAAGGTCCCCGAACTCAACCTGGATCAGGATGCTATGAAATTCGAATATTTTATAAGCTTCTAATTCCAGGGGAATCCTGGGACCTGCTTCGATATCTGGACATAGCCATGGAGGGTTGCACGATAATCTACATTATTTGTAGGTTCGAATGCCTGTCTTCCTGACCTTCCCCCTTTGTTTGTTGCCTCTTGGTACGGGAAACCAGTGCATCGGCATATCTAGAGAATTGCCGGCTATTACAAAAACGTCAGGGATCACAGCTGGGCACAGCTACCCGTTCTCTGTTTTCAGCACATCACCTTACTTCTTAACCCTCGAGCTGTGAAACTATATGCAAGAGTTTTCCTGGGAGGCGCATGGGATTTGCACTCGTAAATCATACTATCTTCTGATACCTTATTGAAGAAAGGGGTTGTATTTATGAATATACTGATCTACGACTCTGTGAGGCACTCTGCGAGATGGGATTTGCTCACGTGCCTCGCGAAACGCACAAATCAAAGTCTGTGCCCTGGAGGTGGTGAAGGTTGAAACCTTCTGGGAAAGCATGAGACATGTCTGGCACGCACGAACTCTATATCACCCATGCATTATGAACTCGGTGCAGCAATACATCTGACCAGACAGAAGTACGTGCAGACTCCTGCTGTGTTACTGCGCTATTCCAAATGCATGCCGCATAAAGCTGCATTCGGGCAAAACACATTTTTTTTTGTCACAAATTTTGAGAGCCAGTGTAAACTTACAAATACTTTGATGACACTCAGGTAAATTTGCAAATGAGATAATGACTCTTACTGCCTTTAGCCCCTATACAAAGTCTTAAGTTGTTGAATGATAGCAAGTGGTTTACTTTAGTCTGCTTAAAAAGAAGGATGAATATTTGTCCTATTCCGCTAGCTCGAACATTCAGTGAAACTGGGCAGTATTAGGTTGAATGAAGCTGAAGATTCTCTCGCACAATCTTGATCACGACTATGGTTCAATTTATGGGTAGTTACCGTGTATATGTGCCTGCTGCGTCTGACATGAGAGGTAAAGTTCGCGGGGGCGTTGATGCAGTGCTGTGATTGATATTTTAATTACTAATTGTCTTCACTAATTACTCGGTTGTTGTTAATTGATTTTTCTATTATTCATTAATTTTTTGCTCCAACATGAGTATTACTTCGACTACGGAAAGTAGTCCTTTACACCATTATGTCTTACAAAATAACTTTAGTGCGATTTCTTTGATCTTTTGGTGTTTAATAATAGGTTTGAAATGGCTTTTTTAAACGACAATGCCACTTGAAAGTGAAACAAACTTTTAATGGAAAACGAATGAGCTGCACCTGCAGGATTGGTTAGAAAGTATTCCTGCACCCAAGATGCCCACGAGAAATGGAATCTAATCGACTTGTCCATCAAGTGCACACAAAAAAAGCATCCCTGGAGAAAAAAGCCTTCCACACGAAAGCATATCCTACTTAATGCAAGACGAATGACTTAAGTGACCAGTGTAATGATGATGACCTGATGTGTCAAACTCTTTGCCCTGTGGGTCGTTGACCTGGATTGAGGTCCATATAGGAAGATAGAAGAGGCCTGAGGCTATAGTCTGTACAGGCTGCAGATGAACCTTACAGATAACATCTGCCAATGTATAGTAAGAGCATTCGCCGAGCAACATATTATTTGAGTTTTTATTGATGATTCTATCTGATGGCGCCCAGTTTAGAGCCCTGTACCTGCGTTTCCATGCGCCAAATTTTCTCGAGTGCGTTCGCCTTTCTGAATGAAAACTTGACCTGCTTGTCATATTACATCAGGGTGGGGTTGGACGACCCTCAGTTTCAAATTTAACCCTGAGTTAAAAGCAGTATCCAGACTATGGGGTTTGATAGCAATACTCGAAGTGAAGCCATCCCTTCTGAAAATATTCGCCGCTTCTATGTTGATACAAGGATCTTATAAGAAGGAGGTTAAATTACGTATCTACATGGAAAACCAATTCAGGCGATAAGTAAAAAATGCATCCCAGATGCTTAAACCATGGTAGGAGCAGCTGGTGCAGGTAAGTGCATAACTGCACACAATTTGCTCATTTTATTGGAAATCGTGACCTTAGTGTTGGGTATGCCTAAGCCAGGTACTTGAGCTTAGGCTAATGGAATACACCATGTGATTGGGTGGTCCCGGTTGGCGGTTACCCACTAGGCACCATGCAGTTCGTACCTCCTAAATGTCCAGCAACAAACGCTATTTATAATCCCAATCAAACAAAATGAAATATTAATATTCGTACAAGCCATCCACTACGGCTAACTCTTAGCTACAAAATGAATTGCCCACTTTAACTTTTTAACGATAACGTGGTTAATCTTGCCTGTATCTTCTACAGCCGCCTACGAATTTTAAATCATTAGTGTTTGGGTTGTAATGAGTGTTTCTGACAAGTTCGTCTTACGCAGGTAACAAGGTACAAACCTTCCCCTGCTCTAGACAATTCAAACTCCCTTACCCTTACCTTACCTTGCCCCCTTACCCCTTACCTTATCTTGCCCCCTTCCCCTGTACCTTTCGTTCATCATAAATAAAGTATAGTCAAGGGACTCTAGAGTGAAAGGTACTGTTGTATCGTGTTCATAACCCAACAAAAAATTGTTAGATTAACTTTTATCTTGTTGGCATTTGGTAACTTTCCTGTAGATTTTTTCATTCTCGCATCTGTAGAATAATTAACTTACTGGAGTTCCACATAGATACATTTTCTTCTGTCGACTTTACGGAAAGAAATCTAACACCAGAATTGGTTCACACAATTGCCGAACAGATTAAATACTAAATTAGGGGCCTTGACAAGTCGTGGGTCTAAACTGAGATTAAATAAACCACCTAATTCAACAACTTCTTTTAAAGTTACATTATAACTTCATCTTTTATAGCCTATAGGCTGCATATTTAACTTACGAAACTTATCTACATGACTCGCAATTTTCGAAGACATTTCAATCCGGACTGAATGCAAATTAGCCTGCTCTGGCCTCATTGAATCAAATTTGATGGTCGAAAAATTGATGTACGTCTGACAGTTCTACGAACAGAACTAAACTGTTTTTGAGCGGATTATAATTTTCGATGTTAGAGAAAGCAAGGTTTTCAATCCACCTCAACAAAAACCTACCGTTATAAACTCTGGCGAGATCGTCGTTGAACATATTTTTCAATACGGCGATACCCTCAAAATGCTGCCTCCGTTGGCATGCATGCGTGGGATGCCATTGTTTTGGGGATAAGACAATTCATACCTAGTTGGATGTTAAATTCTGTCACACTTAAAACTAAGAAAAAGTCAGTAGAATAATAACTTTTTTTAAAAAAATATTTAATGGATATGTAGAACAGTTGTCAAAGAATACAGGAGAGAAAGAAATTTTCACAATGCCCATCTTTTGCCTGAATGCAGGCTCGAAGACGACGGGGCCAACCATCGATAGCAGTACGCACCGCATCCATGTCTATCTCTTCGACTACCTTCAAAATGGACCTCTTCAGCAAGTCCAAATTTATGTGGGGTTTCGCACAGGCTTTCTCCTCAATAATGCGCCAGATAGAATAGTCCAGTGGATTGAGATCTGGGCTGGAGGAGGGCCAATCTTCACTAGCAATAACATCAATGTTATTCTCACGAAACCACTTCTGAGTACTCTTGGCTTTATGGGCTGGAGCAGAATCCTGCTGAAAAACCCAGCTTTGGTTTTTGAATAGGGTTTGATTCAAAGGCTTCACCACCTTATCAAGTACCGTATTTTGATTCACCAGAGCACCTTTTTCACAAAATGCACTTCAGTCATACCACGGTGTGATGCCCCCAACCAGACCATCACTGAGGAGGGACGATGGCCTCGAATAATCCTAGGAGCGATTTTACTTCCATGGCCAGAGCTTCTGGCATGCACCCTATCGTTTTGCCTGTTAAAAGTTTCTTCTATGGTAAAAATATTTTCATCGGAAAACAGGATGTTTCTGTGCCCATTTTTAGCGTACCGCTTGAGTAGAACACGACTTCTTAGCCTCCTTAAATTTTTCAGTCGATTGTTCAAGAGATGACCTTTCTTTCTCTTAAAAGCATGAAGCTTAAGGTCTCGATTAATGATAGTTTTTGATGAGCTTCTCTTTAGGAACATCTCTAAAGCCATGATTTTTTGCTTCCCGACTGATTCGCGACCTAACTGCTTGAACTACGGCTGGCGTGCAAACCGAACGTGGTCGGCCCGATCTTTTGTGGTCGTCAACACTACAGACATCTCTCCACCGTTTGATGGTGCGGTACACAAATCTTAGCGATATTCCAAACTTTTGAAGCAACTTGAAAATGGTACTCGGCGAGTGCCCACATTTGTGAAGGGCTATGACGGCAACACGATCTTCTCTTTGCCCCCATTCCATGGTCATTTCTTTCACAAAGTGCCACTTGTAGTATACCAAATTGAAGGTAATTTCATGAGGAACAACACTACGGCAGTTATTTTACAAACAAGTGTAAATTTAAATCCAGAAATTCTATGGAAAGTTGAGTGACAGTATTTAATGTCCAACTAGGTATAGAGAGGTCCCAACCATTTCGTGGTACACTGCGGGCACCTGTAGTTTTAGGTGTACGACCTGCATTGTTATAAGAGTTGAAAAATCGACGCCGATCTGAAAAACTTTCGTCGTGTGGAGTACGAAACTGCCTCTGTAGGTGACCATCGGGTTTGTGGGTGTTTTCCAGGGAAGCAAAGGTCCGCAGCCTTCCAGAATTTACTGGAGTTCGCTTTGTGTGATCCTCACAGTTATTTGAACGCGTGCAGGAGTGGTCCAGCCGGGATGTCAGGCCTGCAGGTGGTCACTATGGCTGCGTGACGGGCTACTATCCCTCATGCGGCAATCCACCGAGTCTCTCTTTCTGTCTAGAATTCAACTTGTAGCTATCGCAGTGAGACAGCACAGCATCCTGACAAGTACACTCTGTATACTTACATTCCCTTAATAATATTTTGAAAACCGATGTAAAATATTCATGGTTTTCAATCCCAAATTGAAAAATATGAAGTGAGCGTTAAGGTCAGTTAAATTTTGCAGAGGGGGAAAGTGGAATGAAAACCACCCGCTTAGGATAAGGGAAAATGATTCTTCCCAGAAACACGGCCCTTGTTGTCAGAGTTGACCTTCAAAGTGGTAGTTCAGTGTAAAAATTCTCAGGCAGGTACAGACGATATAGAATGAATGTTAACCATTTCCTGTGGATGACGGAAGGACGTTCCACGCCCGCTAGCTATGCATACCATTTCATATTAATTGTTATATTCACTAATTAATTAATCATACAATCCTGTGCGTGTGCGATGCTCTGACGCGATTATGTTTTTAACTACCTGCTAAAAAATCCTTTGTTTGCTCCCAAAAGCCTTTAATTGTCTGAGAAATTACAGAGGAACCGTAGATTGCTTGCGTTTGAAAACTTCCAAATCCCATGTAGGTACAGTGAGTAGGTAATTATTATTTTTAACTTTCCTGTATGTCTGACTCAAATTGCGAAGACGAGTCAATTTTTTCCAAGGAGTGAGACGATTTTAATGAGATAAGGATCTAAGATGAGTCGAAGTGTTTCAGTACTTAAGTGACTCCTTAACCTTCGGCTGGGCAGTACGGGAATTCTTACTCATTACAAAATGTGTGATTGTCAATAATCGGTTTGGTTTTGTTTCAGAGCGTAGTGATGCTGATGTTCAGGGAGGAAAAAAGCCCCGAGGATGAGATCAAGGCGTGGCAGTTCTGGCACGGGAGACAGCACAGTGTTAAACAGCGGATCCTCGATGCTGGTGAGTTTATACCTTACGTTCTGTAACATTGGAGGCTTTTCTGTGAGATTTCAATTTCAGTTTTACAAGGTTACATAGCTATAATCAAGTTTGGAAAGAGCTCGATAGTTACAGACTTCTCCAAAACTGTTCACGTTATTTGTTCCGGAAGGATAAGTAGTCAGACATTTGGGTACGATTACCGGCACCCGTAAGTAGCCTGCCATGGAACCTGTTTTTAAATACTTATTTACCTCGTTCCATATTAAAATATCCGCGATCAATTCTACGATCCACTGTTCCTTCGGTTGACGGGACCCCAATTATCAATCGCTTCCTTGCCATGCATGCGTTTTTAATTATGCATTTTTCTCGCTTCCTTCCTGCATGCAGCTTTGCCGCGAAATTTGAAAGTACTCATGCAGTTCTAGCTCCCTTCTGTTGATCTCTAAATACCCCTAAGTAACTGGACAGACGCCCTCAGAGATGAGTCAGTCGATACCGTACCTTAACCAGAAATCTTTGGCAACAGCTTATGGTTCATTTTTACCGGTTCTGAGGATAGTTTCGGAAACAGTAAAAAAACTAATGTTATTTTTTCCTTTTTATATTCACTAAGGGTGCGTCCCACCATGCCCAGTTAAAATTAAACTGGAGAATTAGCATGTTAAATTTAACATGGTAAACATAGGACAAAATCTCCAGTTTAATTTTAACTGGGCATGGTGGGACGCACCCTTAATCTTTATTGCAAAAGAGTAAAATTAAATCAAAATGTAAAATAAGAAGATACCCGCAAAAGTGGCTTAGCGTGTTTATTGTTGGGGATTGAAACATGCCATTCTAAAGTATTATGTGTAGGCACACATACCTGAACTCCGCCGGAAATACGCCTGTATCATTTCGCAATTTCGTTCTTATCGTGTAGTTATCACGCAATTTTCGTTAGTTTGGCCCACTATGCCGTGGGGGTCATTTACAATCTAGTTAGCCTTAGTCAAGGTTTCCATGAAATAGCCCTAAAATTTTATAGTTGAATGATTATGTGTTTTGTTAGTCATGTAGAGCCTGCCTGCAAGGCTATTCTGCTACTTAAATCTGTCCCAAATAAATCGTACAGAATAATCAAAAAATATTTGAAACATTTGTGTCTTAACCGTGATGGATAATTCATTGGGGTAACTGGGCAATATTCCAACCCCCCTCCCCCTCTCTCCTCCCCCTCTCCCCTCCCCTCCCCCTCCCCCCCCCCTCCCCTCCCCCTCCCCTCCCCCCCTCTCCCCCCCCCTCGTAGTAGTACTCGATTGTATCGTCAATATAGTATTGGGTCACAGCGGGCACGATCCCAAAGGTGTGCGCCTCTGGACGACCAGGTTTTTCGGGCAAACGGGTTCCAGGGCCGATAAGGCTGTAACGAGGCCCAGGCTGGGATTTTCAAGCTCGTTAGGCTCTAGCGATCCGCTGTTTGTTTAGCCAGACCGGATAATTATCATAAAGTCCACATAATTGAATTAACCATGCTAATGAGTGTCTTATTAACCAAATGCTCAGCCAATTTATCAAATTTCCCTTCCATACCTGATTTCCTTCATATTGGGACTGCGACTTACTTACTTGTCAATATTTCAATGTCTGTTAATATCCATTTCCATTTGGCACGTGCAGGCCGATTCAGAGTTGAATTTTTTATTACATTTTTAGAAAATGAGAGGATTTTTTTTACCGATAAACATCTCAACTTCTTTTCAACTTTATTATAAGCAAAGTAAAAATTAAAATTTAATTTAGGGTGCGTCCCACCATACTCAGTTAACGGTTAATCTCCAGTTAAATTCGATTTTTACCGTGCAATAATTGAAATTTAACTGGAGATTAACCGTTAACCGAGTATGGTGGGACGCACCCTAAGTAGAATAAATCAATTAGGGGAGCAGGAAGAGTGAGAGAATTAGTATAAGAACCTATGTTCATTTTTGTCTATGTTAAAGTAGTAAACAACGAAACCGATCACTTTTTTTCGGAAGCCGTAACCTATACGACGCGAATTAATAAAAAAATAAATAAAGGTTTAATTAACTAAGAAGGCTTGAGCACGCAGGCCATAGCGGGTTAATTGGGCCGAGATGCAATCTCCGTCGAATCTCGAGTCCGTTCGTTCTTCAAGACGTGGGTCCCATCGGGTAGCCATTTATTACCCTTTCAGATCCCTTGTTTTTACTTTCGGGGTATCAGTCGGAAGCCACCTGATCTGGAGAAAAATGAGGATAAATTATAAAGCCGCGTCCACAGGGCTGCACAGCGCGCATACGATAAGCCGCTTTAACACCGCGCACAACATGTCACGATTACGTAATCTGAAATTGCTACATCTCACAATTCCTTATTTTTTTATCTCGGAATTTGAGTTATCTGTCTCGCGTTAGTTTGACCAGCAGGGCAAGAAAATCAAATCTCCTGGATCAAAGCAAAGGACTGAATGCTGAGATGAAACTTTCTTTAACCCTGGGGGTCCCCTAAATCGAGAAAAGTGCTTTCTAGAAAATATTTTCATCCAACTGCTATTGAAATAACGTCTATACAGTTGCATAGATTTTGACGTAGTTTGTTGTGAATGTCTCGTACTGCAGCTCTTTGATTTGGCTCATGACCATCTTGACCCGGTCACGAAATGATCTAGTGTAAACATACTGTTTAAGCTGCCCGAATAGAAGGATCGATAGTTGGTTGATGCATTGATGGGCCTTTGCGTCTGTCATTTCGTTGCACGGACAGGTAGATTAGCATTGCCGGACTGACGGTTGACGGTCTGACCCCATCGGCTATCGGCCCACTCGTTCATTGATTGATTGTTTTTCGTTTCATGCTTTCATTCAGGACCCAGGTAAGTGCTCGTTGATCCTAAGCAATCAAAGTAGTATACCCTTAAATTGGTTGTAGCTTGTTTCCATCACATTTCTATCAATGATTGGTCCTAAAGCTTCCATTAGTCGAGTTGGCACATTTTGAAAACTGGAAGGATAAATTGTAGTTAGACATACGGCATACCGTGGAGCGGTCATCAAATGGCAGATAATTGTAGTAAAGGGCTTCTTTAGTCCTCCATACACTCAGCCAAATTTCCGAGCGATTTTTCCTACTTCTATTGAGCTTATGGGTCCGTTGTTAGGTCAGTAGTTTTTGATAGGACATTGACCTTGAAAGTGGAGGCGCCCTTATATGTAAAGTAGGTATAAAAGCCTCATATACGAGTAGAGAATCTAAATCCCATAAAACCCAGGGGCAAATATTTAGTCCTTTTTTACAGATTCGTTCCTTCCATTTTAAGTAGCCTACTGCGTACTAATTTTATGACTCTCCGAGAGAAATGGTGGGAGATTAGAGGGAACGTTCGAGGTGGCAGCTGAGATGGTCAGATCGGCCTTCTTGAATTCAGTGCGTGAACTTTGTGATTAGTAATCAC
Source organism: Mesopsocus fuscifrons (assembly GCA_950004255.1). Lineage (NCBI taxonomy): Eukaryota > Metazoa > Arthropoda > Insecta > Psocodea > Mesopsocidae > Mesopsocus > Mesopsocus fuscifrons. The sequence continues at coordinate 12,430,738 of OX465374.1, read as the reverse complement.
TGATTACAATAATTTTACAATAATTTGGCCTCTCTGAGATAGGGGCTCTGAATTTGCATGTTTCCCGGCGGCGTGGATCTACATGTAAAGTACTCGTATACGGCCCAATTAGTGCGAACCACGCAGTCCGCTAACTTCTCACCACATCATACGAACTGTGTTATTGTGCCCGGAACGCTAACCAGTCCAAAAATTCAAACCCTAGGCTCCTAGCAGCCACTTTTCCGCAGCCAAGATGAGACATTTTACTGCTCCCACAGCCAAGATGAGACATTTCACTGCTTCCACAGCCAAGATGAGACATTTTACTGCTCCCACAGCCAAGATGAGACATTTTACTGCTCCCACAGCCAAGATGAGACATTTTACTGCTGCAGCAGCCAAGATGAGACATTTTACTGCTCCCACAGCCAAGATGAGACATTTTACTGCTCCAGCAGCCAAGATGAGACATTTTACTGCTCCCACAGCCAAGATGAGACATTTTACTGCTCCCACAGCCAAGATGAGACATTTTACTGCTGCAGCAGCCAAGATGAGACATTTTACTGCTCCCACAGCCAAGATGAGACATTTTACTGCTCCCACAGCCAAGATGAGACATTTCACTGCTCCCACAACCAAGATGAGACATTTTACTGCACCATGGCCAACGAGGGACATGTTCTTACTCTGGAGGACAGTAACAGGTACAGGCAGCCCCTGGCTGCGGTAGGGGGAGCCCAGGGTTCGAATTTTTGGTCTGGTTAGCGTTCCAAGCGCAGTAGATACTTATATTACGTTTATATTCTGTGTTTCGTCCATTCTCGTCCACCCACCTTCCAGATGAGTCTTTCGTATGGTAGGATTCAAATTTACTGGATATCCCTGGAAGTCGCGGCAACTGAGTACGCGTGAACATGTTTAAGCGAGTTAAGCGACAGGAGTCGTTTTCAACATGATTTGTTGCATTTTAGGCAGTAGTTGCTGCATGGGTGTAACAGGTTTCATTGACAAATAAATATTCTCATTTAATGTTAACCATTCTTCCCTCATTTGATTTTATTCCAAAGGGTATCTACAATATATACCTCTAATATTTGCTAGGAGCATTAAAATAGCAATGATACACCTATCCATATAATGAAGTCTAGCCCACAGTTGGAATAATTGGATAATTAATCCGAAACGTCGAAATTAAAAACGTATTAGCCAACAGATTGCAAAGGCATTGCAGTTATTTGCATTCTCATTAATCTGAATTTTAGTCACATTCAATTAACACCAGAATTTAGGATATCTGCATAATTTAATGGATAAAAATTAGGGTAATAAATTTTGAAAAATTATAATAAAGTAGAACGGTTCTTTGATCCAGTCTAGCTTAGAATTTGGTAAATGAGCGTTTAACTTTTATGGTTATATCTTCATTATACTATTCATAATATTGAAATTTCTCTCAGTAGTAAAGGTGTATTATCTTACTTGTTTTTCAGGCCTGAAATATCATCGTGTATATTACAATAATGTAATCTTGTGTATTCTCTTTTCAGATACAAAGAACAGTGTCGGGTTGGTGGGTTGCATAGAAGAAGTGTCTCACAATGCCATAGCTGTATATTGGAATCCCCTAGAAAGTTCAGCAAAGGTAAGACTTAACAAATTGTTGGATAGGTACCTTTGTGACTTCTATAGAATTATGCATCCGCATGTAATTAAAAATGTAAATGTACAGTTAATGTGCGGTTGGGTTTCATAATAATAGGATATTGTAAGTGAGCGGGTGTGGTGATGCTCATGTTGCTTTTGTGTTCTTGCAACGTTACTGCAAACTACATGGACCACGTGACGCACCTGCACATTTAGGTGTACAAGTTACAAGGACTTTAACAATAAACCTTTACTACACTTCTTAGCGCTAAAATAATTTTTTTGATAAATTGATAACCACACTTAGAAACGGTTATGTATATATTTTTTCAAAACTTGTTTATGGCCCCCTACTCAAGGCCTTTTAAGGTTTATGGGTCTTCCTTTGATATATGTCAGATAGTAATTGCAATTATTGTACCACCATTAAAGATATAGAAGCCACCAATTTCACTATAATTAAGATGCATGCGATATATCGCACGATTTATTGAGCGACTGTCCGAAATCCCTAGCCCCTGCGTGAGTGTGTCCGTAAGAGTACTTATAGTACCTGAGAGATTTATGGCCCATCCTGTGAGCGTTATAAATGTATCCGACGCTTTAGTTTCTTTAATTTTAATTCGCAACTGCTATTGGTAATTTTTCATTGTCTGCAACGAACCCCCTTTTTTTGGAGATGGAAATGAGGTTGCAGCTTAATTTAAACACGAGTTGAAACAACCAGTAGCGTTTTCTTTCAAGAAAATTATATTTTTAAAAGAAAAATTGTATATTTGGGTACCAACTGACTGAAATTGTACAAGTTTTTGGTGTGTCTAAAAGAAAATGGTATGGATAATAATTTATGGTATCAACTGAAACAGTCCGTGATTCTATAGGCCACTCAGCTTTGCTCACTCAGGCCTCGGGCTAGTGTAAGGTACAATTCTAATGTGTTTTTAATTGAAAGTTGTACTGTCCCTGAGACAAACTCAATCTAACTGTTTAAATCAGGCTGTGTGAAGTTAGTCGGTCAGTCTTTACGGGTGAGAGCGAGTTTTCCTCCTGGGGTATCAATAGCTCAAGACTTGGATGTTTTAACCAAAAGAAGACGTGGAAGAACTGTAAACTGTTTGCCGTGAAAGGAAGCGCGTCGGTACACGGATCATGGCAATCTTTATGGCTGTTGTGAATCACAGTTGACAGTCGGTTATGCACACTATCACCCGTCAGTTGCACTGCCAGGATTGGAAATTTCGAATGAGACGCTGCCGCTGCCGCTGAGACAAACAGGTTTAGAAATACTTGACAAGTCTGGGTCATTTCTAACTTCAGGACTTGGTCTCAATAGAGGTAGATAACTTATCATCTTATCGGTGATAAACAATGAAAATAAATTACGATAAATATTAGGTAATTTTGAATGCAAGCTATCCAAATAAATTATCACCAAAAATCGAGCCAAAAATCGAAATTAGTGTTTATACGTACTTCTTCAATGTTAGGGACGGTTTTGGGTGGGTCATAGTTAGTACTTATGTAGTTAATATTTGTCCTGTAGCTATCTAGATTCTAAATTCGAAAGAGGAAAGAGGTATTTCTGACTTCAAAGTTGTGAGGAGCTCAACTGCGACCTCTTCTTTCACCCTTGATGATTTTGGCATGCCAGTTTCAACCGTATAACAGTGGCAGTTAGGCGTACAGTACAGTCAGCATATCATTTTAACGAACCTTAATATTTTATTCAAAGAGGACCAACGAAGCGGGACGGAAGCATTAAATTGAATCAGTTATGAAGTAGAATGATATAACTAGTGAGATCGGCATTTGGCATGGTCGTTCAGCCGTAAAAAATAAAGCCATACACAATGGAGAATAATGATAACTCGTTAACCAAGCTACTGTTGCGCTTGCCATCAGATCCACGACTCTACTGCCACGCAAGCCCTATCACTGATCACTACAATTAGTCTAAAACCACGACAGAATCATTACTCTCGAGATAAACCTGCCACTGATGTCACTCGGTAAAGGAATTTGAGCAACTCGCTCAATGTATTGGTGTAAATTTATATAAAAATGTGTGCTGAAGGTCTTTAGCAGAATGCATGCCCTTCTTCCCCGGATAATTTCACGATTGCACGCTTCCAGCAGAAACTGGCAATATAGCCATAATTCTCCTCACTTCTTACTCTGGACATATTTACAATTTGTTTCTCTATTTATAATCTCAAACTTGGCATGGAGGAATTCCAGGAGATAATTGAAAATCGGCGTTATTATGGATGAGATCGGCTGGAAGCGAAATACTCAGCGGGGTCTTGCCTTCAGTTTGCTTCAGTAGGCCATTGGAAATGCACGACCTTCGCGCCCCCTGCTTGCAAGAATTATGTTATTTTATCTAATGCAAGCTGCATGTGCAAAAGCATGTGCTCTGAATCTGAGCTACCACCAATAGCATTTCTTAGGGAAACGTTATTTTCTGTTATTATTTATTCAAGGTTTTTTCTTGGGGGATTCTCATGGTCATCAAGCCACAATAATATTTCAGAAAATTAAGGGTACTTGCAACTGTATCAATAGCGATCTTTTTTCCTTGGTAAAATGTTCTGTTCAGTTGATAAAAAATGGCAAATTTGATATTGTAGCTCCAGTAAATCCACAAGAAAATGCGCCAAGAATTATTCTCTCCCACATCCCATTGCAAATTAACCATAGCGTGCAATTTTCGTATAAATAGTCATTGATACTTGCAATAATTCATGCATTTTCCTTCCAGATAAACGTAGCTGTGCAATGCCTAAGTACTGACTTCAGCAGTCAAAAAGGAGTCAAGGTAAGTGATTGCTATTGCCACACCCTGTGTGTGCCCATTGCCCTCCAGTCATTCACTTACCATACAAATGAATTGCATGATAGATTTTGGATCATTGATGCTTTTGAATGGGTTACAAGAGGTTTTAAAAGGTTTATTAATGTTCCGGGGCGGGAGACAATAGAATTTACAAATGGCTGGACCTCCTGGGTCTCGCGTTCAGGCCCATTCAGGTATGGGACAATTGAAGTTAGAGAAGTGCTTCAATTTGCATGTATTACGGCGCGGCGTTAGGTACCTATCGTGGAGCTGAGCGCTCGACGCGTCGCGCGACTACTGTTTACGGATCCGGTCATTCATACCTGCGCAACCAGACCGCGTTGGCGCTTGTACCATTGTACGCAGCTTCTTTATGGTTTTGCTTTTTGACGTTTGTTTGTCGTCCGCCCGTTTGGACAGGGGAAGCGTGGGGTGATGTACATGCGATTCATGTTAAAGAAAGCGAAGCTGGCGAATCGGTGTCTGTCTGCAATATTCCCGTTCCCCATATTTAAAAAAAGATGAAATCGACGTCTTCTCCCATCCTGTCCGTCCAGTACCATGCTCTAAGTACTTCCCCAATTTTACGGGAAACTTCTACCTGCTGCAGCCCTCAGAAATTAGCACGGAGTTCTACCATCATTTTTACAAACTGGGGGCAAGCTATTTACAATTGAAAGAGGAAACCTCAAATTCTATGGGTACCTCAGGTTTACTCGTCCTTCCAACTTTTCTTCAACAGACATAGTGAGAGCCTTAATTTGTGAGTAAAGCTGTGAGGGTGTGAGCGCGGCCCACGTGAGGGTCGTGACGTGAGTGATCGCCTACTCGCCGCACACCTTACCATACCTCCATACCTCTGCCCTTTGCTCCACCCGAATTAATATCGCTAATCGGTTTTGAGCGTTGAAAGGTGACAATTTAGGGCCCTTTACTAATTGCCCATATACCTTAACGCCTTAACTTGCATTTATTAATGAAGAGCCCAGCATTATCTTATGAAATATTGGAGGCAGTAAACTCTGGAAACCATTATATTGTTAATTTCTCGCCACTCTTTATTCGTGATCATATATCTCTCGATAGAAAAAGAACATTTAGGTCCGGTATTGTTTTTTTAGCTATTCAAAATTTCAGGGGGATTTTTCGTAGGGTTAACTCCGATGATATATTTTTTGGGTTTACATCGCCAGGAAATTACAGCTAGTGTTAAACTTACGAAAAATTTCTTTTTTACGATTTCCTTCAGCATTCTTCCATTGTTTAATTGTAGAATAGGAGGGGACTGCGGATACTTTTGTGATTAAATTTTGGCACTCCCTCTTTGCTATCATTATTTTGAGTACTGGTGGGTTTCACGTCAGAACCAGCATAGTAGCTATCTAGGTAATTTAAGTGGTTATTCAGGCAGAGGCATATGTGGCCTGAGATGTCAAGATGTCCGATTCGAGGTCTCGAGCGATTGTGTGCCCAAGCGGTAGAATTGTTATCGGATGTATCCATCGCAGAATATGCAATTCAAACATGACATATATTTGAGCTGAAGTCTGTCTCTGCAGTATGTATAAAATACCTCACTTCAAAGGGCAAAAAAATGAACCTAGGATAGTTGAGACAAGGCATGGGGGCTGGGGGCAGTACCTATAGGTAACCTGAGAGCCACTGAGAGGTTTCCATGACAAAAATGTTCTTTTCTGCTTCGTCAAACTTTTTTCAGTCGTTTCTTTATCAATATTTTACAGCTTACCTGTATTTTTTTGTAAGACCAAACTTTACTACTCTTTAGATGAGGTACTTTTCATTTCATGTTTGCGTTGTTTTGCAGGGCTTACCACTTCACATTCAAGTAGACACTTACGAAGACCCCAGGGACGAAACTGTGTTCCACAGAGGATACTGTCAAATCAAGGTCTTCTGTGATAAGGTAAGATTGATTCTGTCTCTATTTATTTATTGTAATCTAAGGATAGGTTTCACCAGTCCAACTTAGCGGTAAGATAAACTGTAAAAATATACCAAGGTAACCATCCTATAAACCTTGCGAAAACACTTGATAAGCTAAACATGTCGTATGCTTGGAAAATTGTACAATTTATCTTATCCTTAATTTGTGCTGGTACCACCCTTAGCCTAATAGGTGTTCTGTTCTTTTGACTATAGGTATATATGTTGCTAGGTTTAGAACAATACAACAGATAGTGGGCGTGGGAATCAAACCGTAGGGAACTTGACTCAAAAAACGTCGAGAGAGGTGTAGAAGTAGCAGATCAATGGACAATACGGATGACGTTAAAAACTATTAATGTTTGAGAACTAGAGAAATACGTGGTTCTATGGTTGTTTTACCCGCTTCATGTCCTTTCCTTGGACACATTGAAAAATGAATGGAGAGAGGGATAGAGAATGGGAGACTCCAGGCTGGCCTAAATTTGATTGTGATAATGGCCTCGATGAATTTGGTGGTGTGCCTGAGTCTTGTTCTGAGATACAGCTGGCGGGCTGGTAACATTTTGTTGATACCACTGAGTGGCCCTTGATGGAAAGTTCAAGTCGCAGTGATAGCTTTATAGGCACCGCCCTCGCCCAACTGTTTTATGATCAAATACACGTAGGAGAATTATTTAACCGGCGCGGCACAAATGTAAACTAAGAACATTCCTAAATCCCGGCACGTTCACTAATGTGATAGTAGGTTTTGGTTACTTCTAGGACTAAATCTTATAGCATTAATTTCTGTAGCTTAAATATTCCTTACCAACTTTCCTCAAATATGTTTAGAAAGTTATTGTAGCGAGTGGAGCTAACTGTGGAGATCAGACTCAAGGCCAAAAGGAATTTTTTCATGCGAGTGAAAAAGTAAGCCGGGCTCAATGTAAAACTGTAGTTTTGGAGGAAACCTCAGGCTATACAGACATTAACATACAATTAACTGATTAGTGCTCCAGCCGTTGCTATACGAGGCTGGTTGTAGCCTCGAGCCGAGCAATTACTAAGTAGCAGTTTAGCAGTACCTATATATATACCAGATAAATGCTTCTGTGTGCCGCTAGGGGACCCAGAGTGGCGCCAGATTGACCGAGTTCATTCCGCCCGATTCATTTCTTTCATTTTTATTAAACACGTTCCGCGCCTGAAAAACCTGAGAAGTTGTGAGGTTGAGTATCAAACATCAAACCGAGGGGGTAACCACTCCAGAGATTCCTTGAGATCCCATAAAGATTTCCAAAGATTACCAACGATATTCATAGAAAGATGAACCCCGAAGGGGTAACCACTCCAAAAAATTCCAAGATTCCCTGAGATTTCATAAAGATTTCCAATGATTCCCAACGAGATTCCCAACGAGTGGATAACCCCTCGCATCAAACGGTATTCAATAATGAATCAATAGGACTGTGTTCTGTGAAAAAGGGCCGTAACTAGATTAGTCGACTTAAGAACAATTGTTGTTCTCATCTACTTACCAGTAAACTTGCACCTCTCTACCTAAGAAGCCTAGCTAATAAACTGTGCGTCCATGCAGGTTGCAGTGTTCAAATCCAAAAACCACTGCACTATAAAAAGTAATAATGAATGTCGAATCATATTGGTTGGCAGCTCGAAAGCTATCCTGATTGACCAGTCATTCTCGGCATAGGTACGGGTATTACTGTAGACTCGTAGGTACGTAAGCACGGGACGTACGAGAGCGTCGTCGTCGTGCCGCGTAAGGCGTGCGGCTGTCCATCGAATGAGTCACGAAGCCTCCTGATAGAAACCGAACAAGTCGCTGACCAGCGCTTAGCTTCTGCTGACCTTTGTGAGGTCAATGTGAAATTTAGGTACCCGTGTCAGGTACTGGAGGCTTTTTTCTAGTCTCACGAACCTACAAGTCTTAATTGGTTTCCATTCGTTACAGTCGTGTACTCTTTTTGATATTTTTACCTAGATGTTTGACAGTGGGCAACTGCTTGTGATATGAAGTTTTCCAAGATCATGTTCATCCTTCAGTGATACAAAAGTACACAAGAACTTTTCATTTTCGAGTGCCTAATTTTTTATTTCACTCTACAAGTTATGGTCCTCTTTTCTCTCAGATTTGTAAGTCTCATTGTCCTAGCCTTGAAACAACAGGGAGGAGGTGCCCGCTGGCTAGTTTGTGGCTATTCTGACGGCCTGTTTCTGTTACCTAATACAAAACAAAATTCGCTTAGGCATTTATATAAAAGTCATGCAACGTACGTGACCACTTTTAGACTCAAGGATGAATAAGTCGGCGGGGGAGCAAAGAAAACTGAAAACCGCGAGACCTTGTCATGGGAATAAAGCAGAGAAGACAGCGACACAGATGAGAAGTCGAGAGAAGAGACATGAGAGACAGAAACAGGTTTTCAGATAGAAGAATGAAAAAATAGTCAGGTATTACTACCGTACAGCAAACACAAAGGATTTTTACAGACGGAGCGCTAGATCCAAGTGACAGGGCCTCCACCATTATCCATCCAATTTGAAATTTTAATATTTCCTATCCGCATGAGGTCTCGAAGGATTTTCGATTTTTTTTTCTTTTTTCTTGGGGTATCAGTAAAAGGGACCGCTGGCTATGATGTAACGTCAAATGGCGCATTTCATTACATGGCTTCATTATTAAAGTTCTATCATCCTTTTGGTTCCTCTCTGGCCACCTTCACGGAGTTCATGTTTTGGGGTGTTCGTGCGTACACGAAAGAAGAGATCGTGGGTTTGGGTCGTGGATGTTCTCCATGCATGCTGGGATGTCAGTCCAAAGTGTTGGCACTGGACGCTTCACTATTCGTTAAGTAGCAGGTTTACTCATTAACGGTTCTGTTGCCTGTGATGTTGTTGGATGTTGTAAACACAAGGGCCGTGAAGAAGTTCTTTTTCGCAACCTAAAAACCATTTTGTGTATCGTTCTGTCTTTTTCATAACTTTTTTATTTTCGTTCAAATTGATTGGCGAATTGTGAAAGTACCTACTCTCTTCTGTTTCTTTTTTGTAGAAACATGAGAGGTCAATTTTAAATGCCGTTTTACACTGAGAAGACCCTTAGAGAAGAAAAATTGGTTTAAAAACGGTTCTGATACTTTGTTATTACCTAATAATTTGGGAGGTAGGAACGGATTAAATGATACCGTATCATTAGTAAATAGGCACCCGTATTCGACATATTCAAATAAATAAAAATACCTTGAATGTGCCTATCGTGTTTTCTCCAACTCTTTTATCCGACTATTTGGAAATAATAAAAAGCTCTTGGGATATTCATTCAAAACTGCTGAACAAATTACGCAGAGAAGTGCCCAATTTTGAGCCGCCTTGTTCTCGACCTGGGGGTTTTGAATCGGCAGCGAGGCCAAAGTACGGCTGACGTACTTATCCCGCGCCTAGAAGAAGTTAATAACTGGCAAACACGCCATCGCGCCGTTGGATGAATACCTTATTAGCTATTATGAATGGAAAACACCGGTATTATCCGAAAATCAGCCGTTCTCAGTTCGTAAAGCCCAAGGCCCGCGAAGACCTGATGGCCCGCCTAACTTCAGCAAATCTTATTACATACAGGAGAGTTGGGAGCCCAGAACGTACAGCACTTCAAATAATACTATAGAAAATATCATTAATATAGTGTTGTTTGCTTGGGTAGGATCTTGTCTATCTAGAATCTAGAGTCTAGGTCTAGAGCAAGAGTCCATGCTTAGTCGAAGAATTTAAGCAAGCTTTTGCCCGTCAGTTATTCGCAATCACTTGAGGCTGCGGCCTCACCCATTTCTAAATTTATTATTACCGTTACTCCGAGATCCTTCCAAAAGTGCTTTAATCCTCCAATTAAATTTGGCAGTGGACTCCAGGCCATTACCATTTTGACCTTTATGGTGAATAGCTCACACACTGGAAACTGCTCCAAACGTGAAACTCCTACTTACGAAATTCACTAATGGAAATGCTGGATGAGAAGTTTATGTAAACCTACCTCTTCACTGATAAAGGCATAAATCGCAGCCAAGGGGCAGCGACAAGTTTATTGCTGGAGGGGGCTATAAAGCATGGAGAAGAACGTTCCACATTCCTATCCGATCTTCCCACGAAAAGCATTCTGCGCATTCAACTCCCAAAACACGGAAACTAGGTTTCCAAAACTAATGTCCTTGATATGAGCAGGGAGTCAGGCCGTCAGGCCCATCGTAACTTTGTCAGGTTTCAGGTTTTCTGACACTCATCGCGCCATGTAGGTACATTTTTTGAGAAATATTTGGTCTTGTTTGTGGCTAATTGGCGTCTTGGTACATTATGTGATACGCTATCTGCGTTTTAGTGGTTGTAACTTGCGAATTTAAGTCCAAAAAAATTTAAAAATTGTTAAAATCTTTATGAACCCATACGAGGAACAGAAACTGAATACTTATTTCCATTGGTACTTATTTCCATTGGTTTGGTTTAGTTATTTGATATTGATTGACCAGTACAAGAAAATAGACAAAGATGAAGAGGCAGAATGAATGGCATACCTGTTCCTCCTCCCTCTCTCACTGTCCAGCCCGCGATGACCTTTGTTTGTTTAGCTGACCTCTGGCCCCAGGCTGGCCATATGGGGATCTGCCGCGTGCTAAATCATGACGAGCCAGTGACGGGCCTCAAATATTCAAAACGGTACTTAGCTGCCCGCTTGACCCCGTACATACGTGGCTCACATCTTTGCGATAAACCTTTTACTGTGATTGAAACACGGAACGACCAAATTGATAGGCATCTATCGTAAGTTGGCACAAGGTAACAAGGACAAAGGCTTCTCTCAAATTAGGGGCGTTATTTCAAGTTTCCTCAGAGTTGGGGTGGGGGGAAAGCATTGAATATTTCCAAAGTTCTAAAAAAAAAACTTTTACCTAATGCTTTTTTCTGTTATCTTTCCGGGAAAGTTGCGAGTTTTTTATTCTTATTTTTTCTGACATTTCTTGCTTCTGGACAGTACTTGAACGAAACTACAGTACTGCTTGCTATGCCTCTGCATAACAGCCCCATTGTTGCTGCTCCTTTGGTAGAGCTGACGTTGTCGTTGACATTTCACATTTGGCATGCGATTATGGTAGATGTGACCTCGGCAATGTATAATAGAATCATTATGGCAATGGCTCGGAACGCTATAAGTTTCTAGTCTTATGACAGTACGTGTTATAAATAAAGCATTAGCGTCTTAGCGACCGTGTTCGACGTGGAAATGGACCTTTATGCCATGGCAGTCAATGGAAATCACGGGTTTCATGTAATCGAAGCATACGCAGCGTTATCTGCGGATTTTAAACATTAATTTTTCTTTCTCTCCACTAAAGATTGAAATATGGGCCTGAGGATGTGAGGTGCAGAATATCCAACTCAAGCGCTGAGTCTTTGTCGTTGTGTTCAAATGAACTACATACATTACATTTCATACCTATCTATCTCAGTGTTTTACATCATAGACCGAACAGAAGATTTCTTTTAATTAGTGAGTCCGAAGGGGTGACCACTCCAGAGATTCCTTGAGATTCCAGAAAGATTTCCAAAGATTCCCAACTATATTCATAGAAAGATGAACCCCGAAGGAGTAACCACTCCAAAATATTCCAAGATTCCCTGAGATTTCATAAAGATTTCCAATGATTCCCAACGAGTGGTTAACCCCTGGAGTGAGTCCAACTATTCATAAAATAAATGGGGGCCCAAAATTATCTTCGCTGATTTCCTGTGAAAATATATATTAAATATATTAAATAAATAAACTGCTACTGCCTAACTGAGGCTAAATGCCCCTCCAGGAATCAATCAGACGCGTTTTTCCTTAGACATGCCTTTTCGCCCACCACTTTGTTGATTAGCTGTATTTACCTTATGAGTGTATTTGCATGAGAAACTTTGTTACAAGCTAAACGCGACAGGCGCCGGCGATACCATGCGGGCTGGTTGTGGAGGAGCCATTATACGATTAGAATAAGTAATGGCTGAAAGCACCAGAAATAAAAATAAAATCAACACCCCCCAAATTTAAAGGTCCTTAGAGTTTTTGATGTAACGATAATACCTAGCCTTCTAAATTTTGGACGGACGCTAGGCAATGGAAGACATTGTTTGGAGGTACGAGGTACGAGTAGATGCCACACGATTACGTCTTTTGTTTTCGGAATTTCGATTGTTCCATGTTGGCGGTAGAACCGCTCGCAGCCTCACAACCGCAGCTTTCTATCGCTCATCTCAGACCTTTAATCCGGAGTTGAACTAACGGTGCAGCGTCGTCTGCTACACACGCGCAAAATCCAATATGGCGCTTAGTAGAACTATTGTAGCGTGGCCATATGAATTGTGTTCATATATAAGATTGATTTTTAGTGCATTTTTAGACTTTTTTTAGACATTTTGAAATATGGCGGAGTTAAATTTGAAACTGAGTGATATTTTAAAAGTGTTTTCTTCAGAAAACAACCGCAGTTTCTGCGAAGGAGAGAAAATAATTGAAGCCAACCACATTGTTCTTTGTGGGATTACAAAAAAAAACAAAGTGGAAGTGGAGGTTTTCGCGTTGTGCTTACGATCGACACAAATTAAAAACATACCTCACGAAATAAAAATTGTTATAAAAAAAATTAATGACCAAAAAAGTACTAAAGGCCACTGTAGCTGCACGGCTGGCGCTGGGGGCCACTGCAAGCATATAGCTGGAGCCATGCTCTACATCTACAAGTAAGTGTTGCATCTTATTAATTATGACCATAATTAAACATTTAATTTTACTTTATTCCCCAATTTAGAGGGAGTTAATCCTTCTTTCAATGCAGGTTCACTTACAAAATTTCTTTTGTAGTTTATCAACGATTCCCCGTTGAGTCCCTTCCTACAGAGATCACGCCTTGATGACCTAGTTGGTAGACCCTCCTGTACTTGCTTTCAACCAAACCCTAAGAACCCTTTTTAGGTGGCACCTTCTTTACATTTCCGTTTTGTTGTTACAGGAAGGGCCTAAAGAATTTGGAGTTGCTAAGCTCAACACAAATAAAGCAAGAATGGGGGAAACTGAAGGCCGCCAGCGAAGCTATGTACCTAGATGTACCGCTAACTGAAATGTGTCACGTGCGAAAGGTTCAATTGCCCTACCCCTACTGTCCAATTGATCAAAAATTGTTGAAAGAAATTGTGGAAACACATCTTATTAACGGTAAGTTTCTCTTTGACAGTAATCTGTTCTGGGATCTGGCCTGCAAATAAATGACAAAAGAGATCAAGCATAGGTATGTAAGCTCTTCAAACCTATATCCGTCGTACTAAGGCGTGATTTGACCACTGGCAAGTGTCAAATCACCATTATTTGAACATATGTTCAAGTTAGTACGCCTATATATCTGTTGGTTGTTGGTTACCCAAAAATTTATATTAATGGATGTCATTGTCCTCCATGTCAGTGCCTACTCCTTAGTTCGTATTTAGACAGTTTATTACCCCCCTTGCGACCGACACTTCTCAAGTTTTGTCATGCAAATAACTTTTTCTTTCTAGAGATGAAAGACAGTGAAAAATACCTTCACATCATCGGACGGCGGCGGTGCACTGTAGAGGAAGACAACACTGGAGAGCTCATGCAGCAGTCCCTGTGCGCTGCTTTACTCTCAATGTTGACAAGATCGCCTGAGATGAGAATTGAGGTTGAAACCAACCTGTTCAATTTTTACGAGAAGTACGTCTGTGTCACATACGATCAGGTAAAGAAATGAAATCAGCAAGTTAGCATAAGCTAAAGGTTTAGTTTATTTTTTTTAGGGGGGGGGGGGGATAAGTGCACTGAAACCTATAGGCTTATTGTGCCCCCTTCTGGTGCTCAGCACTTCCTCGAGTCCCCTCTCCTGTGGAGGTAATGGGGTTCGAGGAAGGTTTAGTTATAAAATTTGAAGGCGTGGTTTTGTAGAACTGACTATTTACAAGTAGGTACAGATACCCGCAGAGATTTGACTGTATTCAAATGATGCGTGATGGTGCTTATTTAAAACGGGAGCTACTCCCTCCCAACCCCATTCCCCATTTACGTTACCATGATCAAGAAAGAAACAACCAAGAAAAGTAGTTGGTATACCTTCCAGCAGCCTCAACTGGAGAAACATGGTCTTGCTTCACTTACCGTTTTTGTTTTGTAAGAGAGAGGAGCGACAAAGAAGTGAATTCCTTAATCAGTCCCATCAAAAAATGTAAACAATGTGTGTCGGAACCCTTCTAAATCACTGGCATAGTGGCAGCGCCATACCTACCACTGTTTTACTATTTTTCAGGCCAAGGAGATCCTTTTGGCCGCTCAGGGGTCACCTAAGTGGGTAAAGGAGAGGAAACTCCGCATTACTGGGACCAGCGCCTACGATCTCTACACCTACAGCAGAAATAAATCGCCTGACTGGGAGAAGAAGGTCAGGAGTACGCTTCTCAGTTCTTTTTCGGGCAATGCGAACACTATGCATGGCCTCAAGTGGGAGGAAACGGCCAGGAGCAAAATCATGGAGGAGATGGGAGAAGTAGTAGAAACCGTTGGCCTGCTAGTAAACCCGACCGTCCCCTGGTTAGGTTGCAGCCCCGATGGGCTGATCTGGCCGAAGGCCTGTGTGGAAATAAAATGTCCGATTAAAGGGAAGAAGGGGAACATTATGTCATTCGTCGACGAATTGCCATTTTTAGTAAAATCTGGTGAGGAGTATGTACTGAAAAAAAAACACAAGTTCTACGGGCAGGTGCAGTTAAACCTGCTTCTTACTGGAATGAATGCGTGTATATTTGCAGTGTTCGCCTCGTTTGATTGTTCTATTTTAAAAGTTGTCGTCCCTTACGATGAGGAATTTGTTCGAGAGTTCATCATCAGTTTAAAACATGTATATTTTGACCATTTGTTGCCGATTTTATGTAATGTGGAGAACAATGGAAGTGAGATTTAACCCTGTCCACAAATTCTGTTGGTTGACTTTTAATGTCCACTTTCTGAGGAAACTGCTGGATGATTATTTGTTCTGTAATATATGCCATTTTAACGCCAGAAACTAATTAGCTGAATTGTTATTAAAAAATCCTGTCATCACTGGAGGAACAGTTGGAGGAGAGCTGTAGAGCTGCAGTATAATGTTTGCGCAGATGAGATGAAATTTTAACTTTCCTTAGTCTGCTGAGGAAGAAAAATGCCTTTTCATGAAAAGTAATTTTTTTAGAGGCCGTGCCGATTTCAAAAGCTACCTCACTAGTGGCAGTATCATCCTGCACTTACTTTTGCCTCACTATATAATAACAGCAACTAGGGCTGTACAAGATCAGAATAGACTTGAACCGATCTTAACAACGCACTACCTGGCGAAATAAAAAAGGACATGTCGGTGAGACGAAGACCAAGACACGGGGGTTACTGTCGTCTTCTAATAAGCATTAGATACTGAGTTATCATCAAGTAGTCTGTGGAAATACCCTTCCAGTAGTGGCAACAACACGAGAATAACCCTTTGGTGCATCTTGTTTTGGTCTTCCTCCTTCTGTACTAATGAACGAAAGTGATATAGGTACCAAATTTTAGGGATTATATTTTACAAAATAGGTAGGTACAACTTGCTACCCATGTAGCATTGAAGGCCACAATGAAAAATGGAAAGTAATTCAAAAATACAAGACAAAAAATATCCATCTATACTAGAAATTTGTCTTTACCCAAGATGGGAGGGGCAAGGTTTGACAAACCGGCAATAGTTACAATTATATCATCACAGAAAGGGAGCAAAGTTGTCGAGAGTTCATTTTTTAGGATTTTAAAGTTTTTAAGCCTTTGAATTGCCCTCTCTACATGCACTCGAGCAGCTGCGATTGCAGCAGTTTTATAAGCGTCTGCCGCACTCATCTGCTTTTTGCTTTCTTTAAAAGGTGGTCTAATTAGATTGATCCCTTTCTCGAGGCACTCATTTTCTATTAAAAACCCCTTGTCCACCATGATACTCCCACCTCTTTCTACAATGTCTAAAAGACCGGAAGCTAGAAAAAGGGTTTTATCACTGGTGCGGCCGCCGTAGCATTTCCCTATATAACTTATCATCCCGCTCGGGGTGACTCCCACAAGAACCTTTGCAGTATAGCCACCCTTGTAGTGCGAATACGTTCTGATTCTACACTTCAAACAGTTTATTTTTTCTATTTTTATTTCTGTGCCATCTAAAACAATCTGGGTAGACTGAAAGTTTTTGAAACATGTGGGCATGTTTTTCGCAGTTTCTTCTTTGGAAGGGTACGTTACAAGCTCCCTCATTACTCTAGAAAGTCGCGATAATGTATCGGAAAAGTACTTGCAACATGTCTTTGATGTTATTTCAAAAAAAGCCGAAAGACATACAAAAGATAAATTTAGCTTCAATTTTATCAGGCAGAGAATGAGCCTATCACGGCAACTGAGAGCGTACTGCCCTTCTCGTAGTTCTGATAGCTCTACCATTTCCATTAATCTTAGGATTATTTCGAATTTTTCTTTTGTTTGTATGCCGGTGAATGCTCTGAGATGATGGTCAGTTTTGATTACGTCAGAAATTGTGAACTTCTTGCGGTCTAGAATCGATGGGGTCACTTGCACCTCTTTTTCTGCTGTTTGTACTTCTTCTACTATTTTTATGTCTTCGTAGATACTAGGTGGCAGCACATTTTGAAGTTCCAACATAGCTTTAGCTGCATCCATTGCATCTTCGCTCTCATATGTGCTAGGTGGGCTCGGTGTTGGCGCCACAGACCTACACAGGAAAAGAACGTTCGTTTAGTTCTGTCAAATAGAGAAAGCAAGCATGCACAACTGTGCAAGCTTTCTATGACGCCTTTACGTCATGTACGCTACATTTTACCGATTTCAGTAAATATCGCCATTATGAAAATAAAGATCACTTAGGGCTTAGGGTGAAGTACCTATGTTATTTACTAACGCTCGGCACATGATATTATCAAACACCCGTGCTAGTAACTAGTAAGGCAGCAACACCTAAAACGCTTCGATTTTTTATCGAAGCTGTTGTAGGTGATTTAGGAGGCAGGTACTTACGCTAGTGGAATATCTTCAAAGATTCCATGAGAACAGTGCTGACGGGCTGTTGCTCTTGCTTTAGCGCGGGCCTCCCTCGCCCTCTTTTCTGGAGAGTTGAACTTACGACCTGGCACCGAACTTTTGGGTAGATTCTGTGATGGAACAGCTCTCCTCTTCAGAAATGGCTTCTTTGTTGAATAATCTGTAAATGAAATAAATGAATACAGTAGCAGCAAGCAACCATAACGTCTGTACGACATCATACCGATTATACAATTAACAAAAACTATTAGGGCGGTATAGACATTTGTCGCAAGTATCGAATCACATAACCTAGGTACTAACTTACGTTTGATTTACAAAGCGTTATTCCTACGTCCTCTCAAGCAAAGCCATAAATTATAGGGTAGTACCATTATATAACTATAGGTGCCTTGGATTGAATTTTCATTTAAATATTGGTGTGCGCTCTTAAAATTGTAAGTAACTCTTATCATCACGAACAACTAAGTGTCTGCCTACTTACCTGCGTGAGTTTTATTGAAATATACACATACCTGGCAGAATATAATCCTCTCTTTCAAAATGCCGGCTGCAGACCGTCATTCCCTTCCCCACTGTTTTGCCTATTTTCAAAATATGCACCCACTTCTTCAGTAAAACTTGATTGCCATGAGGAAAATGATGTAAATGTACACCTTCCCCTCTTTTTTGAGAACACTGAGGCACAGAACAAATTCGTAAATGCTTTTTTTTAATTTTTTCATTGGATTTCTCCATGTTGGGCCGTTGTTGTTACCGTTCTACAGTTAGTTACATTTTCTGCCACTAGAGGCAGGTCAGTCGTATTCAACTCCCAATAGCCCAGGTTACATCTAGCTAGGTTCTGGTTAGGAAAAGCCTGCAAGTCTTAATCTCTGTCTTAAGCACTGAGTAGCCCTCCCGGGATTTACCTACAATAATAATTGCTTTTGGCAAATATAGGTATACGTAGGTATAGCTCGTATATTGTACGAGTCACCTTCAGATGATCGCTCGGCTATAGACATTCAAGGAAGTCATTCAGTCCCAGCTAATCGAGCTACATACGTATAATGGAACATAATTATTACTAGAAGAAAAATTCGTCACGTATGTATCTTCGTGTGATTCTGATTAAACGATATTTTATATCTTACCCCGTCTAGGTCTAGAAACCAAAATTTTCTGATAGGTATTGAACCTCAAACGCGCTGTTCAGAATCTCAAGTCCCAATCGTTAAGCTAGGGAACTTGTATCTCGAAAGAATCTAAATTGTTTTATTTTGTTAAAACGGCTCCTAGGTAGATATCTTTTTCATTTTAGGCCCGTATGGTTCCCAATCAAGCTGAGCTCTTCGGGCTGAGTAGGTAATTAAGCCATTGATCTCTTGAGGGGCTAAAGGCTTCCAGGTTCTCGTTATTTAAGCCGTGGGTCCCCGTCTCACGATTCTATTTATCACCTTCGAATAATATACCATTACTGTACTTCAAACGGAGTTGTTCAGCTTTAGAAGACACTGGTTTCGGCTGAGGTTAATGGGATCAAAGACTCAGTTTAGATTTTCGGGAGTTGAGTTCATATTTAAATTATGGTTGATTTTTTTCGGTCCTCTGGACGCGCTACAAGCTGTTTAATTAGACTTATAGCGCAGAGATTCGGAGACTGGGTGTTCTCTGGTGTATTTTCCTGCCATCCATGGCCTGAGCTCTATAACATAGGAGGCTCTCAAATGTCAGACGTCAGCCATCAATCAGAAAAAACGCAGCATTTCCTTCTTGAGGAAGTATAGGTATCCCTATACTTATCGCACAAGTTAGCAAGGAAGCTCTAACACCCCGAACGGGGAAAAAGTAGGGCCTGGTGAAGGAATGAAAGAAACTTACCAGCCCGGAGTGCTGCCTAGTTTCAAATGGAGTAAGCTGGAGGCTGGAGAGCTTGGAGTGGAAATTAAATTCGTTCTCTTTCTCTATGTACCTTCTTTGCGAGGTTGGAATAGGATTTGCAGTGCAGAGAGTTCCTTGAAAATGTCAAACCAAAGAACATATCGTGCAGACGCATTTTTAGGTGGGAAATGGTGAAAACCCCAAAATAAGGCGTTTGTATCGTGCATGGCTTGTTTGACGGCAGGTTGGCCTTGTGCAATACAAAGTATGGTGGTGGTTTGGCTTAGCAAATGCCCAAATTGTTTAGGAAGTGTCGGGAGCTTGCGCAAAAGTTGGTTACCTTAGTGACTTAGTGGGATTTTGGCAGAGACACAGAAAACCTATTAGAATCCATCAAGCCGCTTTCGGGTAGAGTGGTCGCCGGCCTGTGTAATTTAAAGTGGGGATCGCCACATTGTGTCAATCGACACTGATGTACTATAGTGGTGGAGATGTATCTCCGACCTAAAAGATTAATCCTCCCAGTTAAGTGCCTGGTTTATGGTCCCTTTCCTAAACGGGCCAAGACATTTCCAAGGGATTCAACATCCTCGTTTATTCAAATATGGAGTTTTAAACTAGTAGGTAGGTACTGGCGGGTTGTTCAAAAATCGAGACACGTGGCTCTATGGGTAACATGCATTTCCAATAAGTTAGGGTGAGTTGTGTTCTCCATACGACATGTTGAAATTAAAAAATCCTCATTACAAAAACAACAAAAATGCCGTTACTTACTAGGATTCAAACCAGCCGAGAGGTGCTATTCTTGTTTCTACACATTTCATTATATTACGAATCACAAGTAATCTTCAGTAGAAAATCCACGCACAAACAATAATCTGTAATTAAAATAATACTACGTCCCCGCAGGTAGAAATAATAGGTAGAAATGCGTGGTTGTGAAGTAGATAGGTATACCAGGTACCACTCTATGACAAATTACAAAATAAACGATTTCATTTCGGCTAAAGTAATTATTAGATTATCTTCTTGATTGTAAGTACCACTTTAATAATTAACATGAATCATTCTATTCAGTATTCGAGACGGTGAGTCATTTTAGTCATTTTGGCTGGCCGGCCCATAAATTACTGTGGGGCTGAGTGAAAGCAAGTAGGTAGCTAGGTAGGCACATAAAGGCTGGTAGCCGTTCTGCAACCTGTCTCCGGTCCATTGACTTAAGCCGGGCAAGGCGTCCGGGGCTCTAAAATACCGCCAAGTGCTCGTAGCTCAAATATAGGATGCGATATCAACTTATACCTACTTTCTAAATTCACGCGCTACATTTTATTTATGTATCGGCTGAAGGTGGATTTCATTGATATACAAATTATATTGGCATTTAATGAGTGAGGTCATTAAATCAAGAAACAGGCTCGTTTGCAGACGGTTAGGAGATGTACGTAGGCTCGTTGACTATAGGCAACACTGATAGTCAGAGTGTTTAAGGGGCTGCTTACTTGTTAGAAATCTAAAATGGCAGTGTCTCAGCATTCCTATACTTTATCCCAAAAACATAATTATCTTGCTACAGTGGTTGACTAGGACATCTTAATTACTTTCGAGATGTTTTCGGCATAAAAATTTTAAATGAACCACTAGCAAAAGCGAACCTGTCTCAATGATCGGCGCGATTCCTTTTTACTGAAGCCACTCCCTCACTTGATTCATTGCGTTACTGTATACGGAGAGCGGGGTCTAAGATCAAAACTCTGTAAAATACCTGCCTTTTCCGAAAAAAGGATGGAGCACACTCGGTAGATCGTTGATGTAAATCAAGTCGATATAACTTTCCCTTATAAAGATACGATCTGTTCCAAGAAACATAAGCCTTGGTCTGGCTAGAGATGCCGAAGCCCTCGAACTCCCACGTATTACGTTGGTAATATGAGCTTAACGTGGTGGTAATATTATAACACTGGGGTAACCAAATTCGCTTCACTCGGTTCAAAATCCCAATCACATTTTTTCGTTGACCAAGATATTTGATATCAAGTGGCCAACTAACCCACGAAACCCAATCAGGCATGCAGACTAATGCGCGGTGGCGACGAAGGCTAAACCGAACCCCGAACCAAATGGATTGCATTGGGCTGTGGCCCAGATTATTTGAATCGTAACGATCATCATACGTAACACATTCAGTAAGATCCCCTCTTCCCAAACGATGAGCTGTAGGGCAGATCCGACGAAGGGCACACAGTAAATCTATCCATAAGTTACATGGACATGGTCCCGACTCACTTCCCACATCGCTGAATGGTTGTAAAGAAGGCAGTAAGACATAATTTTTTTTTCACCCCATCAGCTCTACCTAACTGGATCTTAGCTTTTTGGAACCTCTTTCATTCACATATACCTAATAGAACCTGTGCATACGAGAAGGTACCCATTGTGTTAAGTAGACTTTCTTTTGGCAGCCACCTAGCGCAGCAGGCATTAAGCCAAACTTCACGCTATGACACGAATAAATTGATAACATGAGCTGGTTCAGATTACTCTGGGCCGCTGCGACAATAGGAGCGATAGTCATCGTCAGAAGGACAAATGCGGGGTCGCTTAACTATACTTACCAGGTCACTCGCGGATGCAGGAGCCGAACCATAGGTAGCTAATTCATTGCGCAACCGCGCCACTAAGCTCTAACGCACACCAACCAATCCCCTGAAAGGCCAAACGTTTTAGGGGCCTGGGAGGCACCCTGCATACAGACCTTAAATGGCTTGACATTGGGGCGGCATGATGGTTACTACTTTCTAGACTTATTAGGGCAGTATTGTAGTAGCAGTTAAGGAGAAAAGTGAGAAGGTACAGTATACCTAAAACTTCAAAATAAGATTGAAACTGCTACCTCGGGGAAAGAATGAAGTACTGATACTATATGTCCTACTTTTAGTGGTAAAAATAGACCCTCTTCTTCTATGAGAGTCAATAATAATTGCTCCTATCCTCGAGTGATCACGAATCATTCCAATTAAATATTGTAAAGGTTGTTTAAATCTCATGAGTAACGATGGTTTTTTCTGTGTCACAGGGCGCAGAACGGAAGACCAGAGACGAAGAGCGACGAGCTGCTAAACGGAAAATGACTGCCACGGGCCGTAAGAAGATTGATGAACTGTACCATCCAGTGTGCGAGAGGTCTGAGTTCTACACCATGAGCGATCTGGCCAAGCCTCCAGTCCTCTTCTCCCCTGCAGAAGACAGCATCGATAAGGTATCTTAAACTCAAATAACTACCTAGGTACACACAATGTTTTAACTCTTGTTTTTCTATATTTTAAAATGAGGAATTTACGAAGTTTTCCTATGAGGTTTTCCTGTTCTAGAGGTAGAGTAGCGACTGGTTTGTTGACTAGGTACCTGAACCACACCTAGCAGAAAATGCCTTGCGACCTTCTTTGCCATGTGGTTTGATTTTGCGTCTTCGGAGGGTCCTAATTGACCAGTGTTCTGTATTCCAGAGTGGGATGGACCTGCAGACTTTCTATGGACACGATCCCGATGGCGGGCTGTCGAATGGCGAGAGCCATGCTTTGGGCAAACAGAGCCCGTACCTTCTCCACGCCAAACCAGCGTCCACACCCACCCTCAAATTTCACAATCACTTCCCTCCAGAACCATTGTAAGTACCTACAACAAGTGATTAGCATTAGGTACTTAGTTACTGACTGGCTCTGGTGCGTTCACGGAAATACTGGAAGCAATGTTTGCCAGTTTTCCAGTGCGAGGCTGTCTCAGAATCGATATACTTAAAAAGGTGACAAAAACAGAGTATCGTAGCGAAACAACGTGGCCGCAGTCAGGCCGCAGGACCAGAGTCATTCACTTTCGAAGGCCAATAGAAGAATAGAATGAATACCATATTTATTTTATTAATATTTTTTGCTTCGTTAGGGACAAGAAGGATGGAATACTTGAGGGGGGGATGACGACTGATGGCAATGTGTTCAGTCCGCCCCTAAAGAGGCCAAAGATGATGGCCGCGCCCGCCCACAATGAGCGCCTCATGCTCTACGTACGCCAAGATGGAGACGAGGTGTACACTCCCCTACACGTAGTGCCCCCCACCACGCAGGGGCTTCTAAACGCGGTAAGCATTCACAGGATCTGGGGCACGCAACGGGGAAGGTGACGGATGCAGTAATGACAAGCTAGGCAAGCGCATGAAGGAAGATAAAAACCTATGTGGATTTCGAAAATTAGGATCTCTGGATTGCTTAAATGTGAATAAACAGGGTTGGCTTCTGTTGCTTCTGTTGGTATTTTACAATATTAACCTACATCTGTACAAAATATAGCCCACTATTCACAGAAATATCAAACATGGGCGCCCAACTCAACTACTTTTTGTAATAATTTACTAATCCGTTTCCTCTTCCAGGGGTGGCGATTCAAGCCCCCCCACTGCGGGCGCCCATGATACTTTTGTATTTTATTCTTAGTTGAGAACCAACATTTGGGGTAAGTTTGCTTATTCTCCATCTAATCTAACCTTAACCCCTTTGCACGTACCATGTTGATCCGCATGTTTCACTAACCTTTAAAATCAAAACTAAACGCACTCATCAGTTTAAACTTATCCCTTCTGAAGGTTAAAAACTTTAAGTCACAAAAGCGGATTATTTAAAGTGGGCTGTATTTTATACAAACTTAAAAACCGTAACGTAACTACCGACAGGGAAAAAGTAGTTCGTCATTAATTTTATTTTTCTCCTTTGTTTCCAGATTGAAAATAAGTACAAAATTTCCGCTTCGAACATTAGTAACTTATATCGAAAAAACAGAAAGGGGTAAGTTGACAAGTTTATTGTCAGTCAGCTACTCGATGAGGCAGAACTCAAAGTAACGTCCCACTCGTGAAATATGACTTAGGGATCTCAAATAAGCGAGAAAAGGGTTCTATCTCACTTTGAGTTCCACCTGATCACCCAGCTCACTAACTCACCTTTGCATGCCGTCATTGGCTTTTCTGGATTTCAGTTTTTTTTTATTTGTACCTATCCAGTGTGTACTTAACTCTGGTATTAAGTTGAATGAATTAGCATTGTTTACCTACTTATGAGATTGTAAAAAAGCCCCTACACCGGCATCGAACTTTCAGTCTTCAACTGATTTTTAACACTTTTAGCATCGCTATCCGGTGCCCATAACCATAATGGTGAAATCTGTCCTTAATTATCGATTTTCTGGTATTGTCAACTGATTAGTGATTATGTTATCTACAGGATTACAGTCAAAATTGACGATGACATGCTCAAATTCTACTGCAACGAAGACCTCTTTCTGATGGATATCCGACAGGACAGAGAGGAGGGAGACATGATAGAGATTACGCTCATTGAACTCATCGACCGCTGATGCCGCTGCTGCCGGTACCACACTCAGGTGGCCCTGCCTTGATCTCACGCGACGTCTCATTCTACGATGGGTTGCTAGCCAACAGGCCTCAGATACACTGTCTCCCGCCATTCCTGCCGGCTGTTGCGACAGCCAGGAACAAAATCATTCCAACGAAATGCATTGTGACAAAAACTTTCTCAATTGTTCATTTTTTAGTGTTGAGATATTATTTGTTATTTCTTTTCTACATAAAATTTAGTTGGTAGGCCTTTCTTCATTGGGAATAGTTTTATGTATGTATTAATGTAGTAACTTGTTTTAAATTTTACAAAATGTTTAACGTGTATATGTTGTGTAGGATTTGAGTCATGAATATTGAATCGTACTTAATAATGAACTTCTTCAACGGTGGCTTCGCTCGTCGCTCTCCAGAAAGGCCCCCTAAACGCACTGTATTTAGACTTCACTACATGATCTCAGTTACAACTCAGTTACTCTCTTTTTAACTCTCTAAGTAAAAATCCATGACCTGGAAATACTTAACTCAAAGTAAGTATTTAGATACTCTATGTTTGACAACAAGCTCAATTGCTCAAAAGTGACAAAATCACTCCTGCTGTACCTGATTTGAAGGGATTCGGCCATAAAACGATACTGCGTCAGATTTCAAGACCTTTCACGTAGATGCAGCAGCAAAGGGGATTGTGCTGTAGCTGCTGCTGCTACTACTATTTAATGACTCGCGCCCCTTGTTTTATATTGAAGGGGTGATTATTTATTAGATGTTACAGACACACATCTTCCGAATGTATTCAAAACAATATGAATTATCATTATTGCATGGGGTATCCTGAGATATCCTCAATCGTATTTGTTTATTCGGAGTTTTTGGACTCCTAACTGTGCAATGACACGATCGTTCGAAACTTTAATAAAAAAAAAAAAAAAAAACATTGAAGAAGGATTTAACACTTCTAATAGTAAATTTTTTTAAATTCTAGCAGGAAATAACCAAAATACGAGTACAAGAAAACAAATAAACTGAACCTTCTCAGGTAGGTATCGAACTTATTGAAATAATCATCAAGCAACAAAATAGATATTGACAGTTAAATCCAGTAAGGAATGTAAGGCGACAAAAGTGTACTTAAACCCCTTTTTGGAAATGCTATATTATGGAAGTAGAAATAGACTAAAAATAACATGTGTAAATGTGAATTAGTGCGAGGATTAGGTATTAATGAAGTAATTTATTTGATTTTGTTACAACAGTATGACTGTTTCATTTTTAAGTATGGTTATTTTTCTCTTGGCTAAATGCATGATGTTAAAATAAGCAGTTAGTTACTTATACTTAGGCTATGATTGTTATCAAGTTTAGAAGGCGAGGACTTGTTCATATTGTCCTCGTCAGGATCCAATGAATGTAAAATGTACAAAGTTAGGTTTAAAATATACAAGTTCTACTTGAATTCTTTTTATACCAATAATAAAGTGCAGAGTTCACCTTTACGATAGTTACGTAACCGGAATACAAGGCCAGCGTATTGAATATTTCATTAGAGCTTTCCTAGAATAAGTTTTATTACAATGAAGAGGCATCCTTATTAGATAGCGTGATTCTACGTCATCGGGATACCCTATTACTCATCGTACGAGTTAAATCAACTTCTGGAAGATGTGGAGTTTTACCGGAGCCTGGATATTAATAGCCGTTGAGACAGGAGAAGAGTGTTTAGCAATGAGGAGCATACAATGTTACAAAGATTTAGGCTTTACCAATTGTATTCTCCAGTCCACAGGCCGAAGTCACAACAAGAAGTCAGCAATCTGTTCACGCATCGACTTTAGATTCTTCCGACGCGACATCTCAGCTAGCAAGTCCAAAGGTAGGAGGTTCATAGATTCCTAAAATCACACCATTGCTATTACTTAAACTGTTGTAAACGTGTTCGAATCGACATCTCTTTCTTCCTCGCTACCTGCAGGTACCTACGTTTGGGTAGGCATAATAAACTAAAATGTAACTACCTATAGTTACTCGTATGACGGGACGCTTTTAGGTTCTCAGTATCGAGTAGATCAATTTTATTTTTATGTAGCTGGGCTCCTTCAAGGTATTCGACGAGGATTTAGGTGCGTATTCGAAGGTTCTCTAATCTTCA
Organism: Mesopsocus fuscifrons; assembly: GCA_950004255.1. Classification (NCBI taxonomy): domain Eukaryota; kingdom Metazoa; phylum Arthropoda; class Insecta; order Psocodea; family Mesopsocidae; genus Mesopsocus; species Mesopsocus fuscifrons. The sequence continues at coordinate 12,403,788 of OX465374.1, read as the reverse complement.
ATCAATATTAAAAATAAACGATTAAAGGACTCGTTGCCATAATCTCCCTCACTTAACTGACCATTTCACGAACGATTAAGAGACATCCATAGCAGAAGTAACCACGTAGTTCATCCTCCGTAAATGATGCAGGCTGCGCACATGAGCAGTTGCCACAACAACCATTTTTCAATACAGGCTGTGCATTCTTACTGGGCCTCGACACAACGCGCGAGAAGGCAGTGGCGTCTACTGCTGAGTAAGATCCTTCTTCTCCTTCCCGGGAATCAAAGCAACTTCCGTTACAAAGGAGACAGACCTTCTCTGAGTCAACGTGGGTTTTCCTCGATGTACTCAGCTTTTCACCTGTTCTGAAATCAAAGCGTACCATAACTCACTTCAAAACTCAAAGGACATAATAATTATAATTAATCACAAACTGAATTTCGATAAAGTCAGAAATTTCAATAGGTATTTACTTCGTAATTTAGTCCGCGCAAGACTATGCAAGACCCTTTTTACCTACCTATATGAGTAATGGACACTCGAGCAATGCAAATACTAACCGAAACACTGTGGATACAGTAGAGGGGAATTCCTGTTGCAGCCCGTTGATAAATTCCTGGGTGAGCCGCCTAACGCTCGCTGTGCTGCTCATGCCAGTTGTCAGTGAAAGGCGATCCTGGCTCTTCAGAGATTGGAACTGGTTGTAATAACTAACTTCTTTCTTCTCTATATCTCTCATGGGTCTCAGTATCAACACATCTGCATACCTCGAATCTTCGAATCCCTTAAAATAAAATGGTTAGAAATAAAACACGCCGTTTTTAAAATAAAAAAGTCTTACTAAATTCTGGGTTTATTAGATCTAAATTCTTGCTTGTGACCAACAGGCAACCAATTTTTTCAGCTGATAATCCTCGCTTGTCAGAAGCAAGCACTGCGTTAAAACTAGTTGAAACTTACCACTTCCAGAGACAATTGCTCTCCTCTGCCTAAAGCTATGCTTGTAAGGAGCTTCACAGCGAGGCTAGTTTGTCCTTCAGCAGTAAACAACTTATTACAGTTGAGTTTTCTGGCAACGTTTACCAACAAGCGTTGCTTTAGCTTCAAGAGTAGATCTTCCTTGGCCGTCAGTGACTGCAGCTGCTTGAAGAGCTCCATCAAAGCGCTGTCATCCGCAGAGTTAAGTAGCAGTGGTTCATTTAATAACGGGTCCGTATCAGAAAGACTACTACTTAGAGTTGTCGCATGGAAGGTAAACCCGTAAGATTCCACCAAAAGTTTATTTTCCAGTATCATTCTTCTTCTTTCTTCAATGGATTTCTCAGTGATAGAACCATCTACAAATAATAACTTGGGTTTAACAGTCTGACAGTGGAGCAAGTGGCGTGGAGGTCCAAGTAGGGGAGAGATGAAGGCTCGAGCAGCTCGCTACCGTTAATACCACAAGAAGCTTTTACTTTTCTTTTTATTTATCTTGTTTTATTTTTTAGCGCAGTGATTGTCAGGAAACTCCAGAAACCTGACCCAATACTTTCCCTGCCTGACAAGTTATTTATCTACATTTTCCCTAAATCCTGGTCTAGCTAAGTATCTGCTAGGTTTATTACGAACAGGACAACTCAGTTCCCGTCCCCACATGAGCCAAAAAGTTTTCAAGTCATTATTTACCGTCAATGTAGCAGACTATAACTTTGTAGAGTAATTTCTTGTGGTCATCTTCTTTGGTCCCAGCCCAAAGCATGTGAAGAAGCGCAACGGAGGACTGTCCACCGGAGAACGCTACCAGAACGTTGTCAGCAGGCTTCATCACCTTTGATTTTCCCAATGTAGCACGGAACTTATGGGTCACGTACGCCAAAAAGCAAGTTTTGCAGTATACATCTTTACGTTTTAGGATGACACAAGCTTCAGCGTTCAAACATCGCCGGCACTTTGAACTGTCATTGCTGAAATGAAAGATTTCGCCATTAATAAAAAATTCTTAGTGACAAAGTGAGGTTAAGAAATGTGGCAATACCGTCACACTTACAGAATTAGGCCTTTTTCCAATGGCATGAACGCTTCCCCTGAGATTTCAGCATCATCAACAGAACACATTATTTAAAATAAAATTATCACAGGTAATAACTTAAAATTGTTATTATGAATTCAAACTTTTTCAAATTTTAAAGATGTTTATTTTCATTATGATATTAATCGATTTATCAAGATATCGTGTCACAACTCGATTTATCAAACTCGCAATTCTGCTTAAACAAAATGGCAGACTTGTATATAAACATAAACAAACTTGTTCCTCTCACGTTCCTCTATGGATGGAAGCTATTTTGTGCTCTCACTGCTCTCAACAGGGAAGATTGCCTACGTACATTTTTAATTTATCGCTAGTGACATTAACGGATACCAACCTACCGGTCTTCGCTGAGAAATGGGCAAGTATCCAATTGTAGAACTAGTGTCAGGTAAGTAGAGGAGTTTGTCCCTTGGTGCTGTGGACTGTGGCAGAACTTTATTTTATATGTAAGCGACGCATGGTGAAGAAGGTGGTCTCATTTCAATCCAAAGAATGTGTTTTTCAGCACTTCACTAGGACGACTAAGTAAAAAGAATGGCAGCTTCTTTTTCGAAGTTATTTTTTCTCTTGAATTTTGGTTGGACTTCAAACGATGCAGTCGAGTAAAATTGAAGTTACAAGTACCTACCTACTATTTTTGAACTGTTCTATTTACAAAGAACAAGTTCGAAACAAACACAAGCTACAAAAAATTACCTAATTGTGGAACATCAAAATTTTAGTAATGAACTCAGTAAAGAAATGCTGTAAATTATGTGAGCATGAGCCAGACAATGGTGCCAGTACGCAGTTAGAAGACAGAATTGAAAGAACTACGGAATGCCGCTTGGCTCTCGAGGGAGGAACTGTTTTGAGCGTACGAGAGATTACATCTGAGGTGGGTAAAACTACGAACTTGAATAAAGTAACATATTATCTACTACACCATAAGTATGTGTGCACGGATGACATTGTTTAATGTCTCATTTATTAAATTTTACTTGACCGACAGGTAGACGATATCGCCCGGAGAGCGAACTTGAATTGCCTGTGCGATGAACCAAGTGTTGAATCATTCGCTTCTAAAAAAACAAAACCCAAAGCGACCTCTGGCAAGAAGAAACAAAAGGATGCCGGGAGCAATTCTGCACCAGGTTTCAGGTAATATTATGATGATACCTAGATCTTAAGAAAAAACTGTTACTATTATACGTCGCTTATATTTTGTGTAAGATGGTACTGAACTGAATCTAATTCTTATTATATGATTCAGCATACTTATCATTGTGAAACGCATTCTTAGTTCTCAGCCTCGATAGCGGAAAATCCCAGTATATAAATTAATTATACATTAGTTCATTTAAAAATGAATTCTCAAGGGCTTCAGAGGAAACTACCAAAAAGTACCGGATACAAAGAACTAATCTTATGTCGCATAATCTTATGCGGTAATTGTACTCTCATCGTACATTTCAATAATCGTTCAATCCAAAAGTATTCTTTACAGTTTACATGAACACCTGTGGAGTTATACCAATCCACTTATGTTACCACTTACTTTATCGCGCTCACTGACCGAAAATATTGTCGTTCCCTGCAGCTTTAGCCAAGCTTGAAGCTGTAGTTTTTTCTTTTTCATAGAGATCGCAAAAAAGCCACCAAGAAAATGAAAATGTAGACGAAATGAACAGAAGTGCTTGGCAAAGGTTTATCAAATTTATGAATGATTGGAAAATGCTGCTAAGTGCGATCGTCGAGACAGGTTGGTTCAGACTATTTGAGTTTTCACCTTGCTTACTTCTGCATAAGTACTACTGTCTTATTTTTGTCTGGGTCTGCGAGTGTCATCTGGGGGGAGGGGGGGGGGGGGGGGCTTATTTAAAAGGGCGTGAATATTGTACTATTTTAATTAATACATGGGTTGTTTTTAGATGGAGTTTGCCAGAAAAAATTTCAAGCTCTTATCAAGCCAAAGTGGTTTCACCAACTTTCTCCAAAACAGGTATGATGCTCACCTCGTCTGTCGTCAGATTTATACCTTCTCTACTTTCCAACTGGTTACAATTACGTTGGGACACCTAATGTTGCAGGTATCACTGGTGGAGTCGCTGCCTTCATCTCTGATAGATGATGCTGACGAGGGATGCGTCAGGAGGACAAGACGTTTCACACGAGACATAGCAATGCATCCACTGCCTACTTTACAAAAAATCAAACGCGCTAAGGAGTAAGTTGGATTCGCGTGTTTGGTACTTACAGACTAAAAAACTATCATCTCATATCAAAATCATGACATGAAAAGAAAAATGCACGTGCAACTATTAGAAACGTGCACGTGGGCACCTACAACCATAAGAAAATGCATGTGTGCGACCGTAAGAAATGTCTACTTGCTACAATAAGAAAAGTGCTAGTGCAATCATTATCCCATATTTCTAAGGCTGGTACCTTCTAGGTACTTGTTCCATTCACTCTACAGCAAGAATCATTTATTTTATTTTATTTTATAAATAAATGATTCTTGCTCTACACCAGACCAGAAAATAAATGATTCTTGCTCTACAGCAGACCAGACTTTTGTTTATTTACTTCACTGGTTTTAGGTACACCTCCACAAATGCAGTTCTCTTCCTGTCCAGTCTACTCGAATTGATGAGGTCTAGGACTGACAAGCCATCGAAGATCCAAAATGACGAAGATTTAGCGAAATCAACTGATGATCAAGAGGCAGAAGAGCAAAGTGGCGAGGGTCCAGTGAGCATAAATTACGAATATTCATGGAACGAACGACTGCTGATGAGTGCCATTTCTTATCTGGAAATGCCTCTTTTGCTTCAGACGCTAGCGCGTCGCTTACCTGCAGCTGAAACTCAGCCATTTGCTTGCCCTGAATTGGATGAGTGTACGAAATTTTCTCAACTACATAAATTTAACGTAATGACTAGCCGGTCTTCAGTCTTTTGTCTTCAGTTGGTCAGTCAGGCCAGGGGTTCATCAGTTATACAGTTGAATGTCTCACGGTGGGTTCTGCCGTTCTTGGTTAAATTTAACTGGAGTTTAGCGAAGTGTTTTGTGGACGGACTTTAACCTTGGCTGAGCTGTATAGAATCTAAGACACCAGTGCAGCTTTTTCGTGACTTATTGGTGGTTCTATCTGATCTTTTGCACCTAATAATTACAGTATCCTCGTATTCACCTCTAACAAGGAAGAGCTCAGACATCTCCCCGTATTTGAAACCTGTGTGGGAAACCGAGCCATGGAACTGGGTGGAGGGGCGCTCCGTGACAGCAGAAATAAGACGACGTAATGGCCGCTTCCTTCGAAAGATGGCTTGCCCTCCTGACATCAATCGATCCACCACTCTTCATACGCACGTTCTCTCTCACGTTCCGGTAACTATCGGAATTAAAATGATTCAAAACACAGATTTTCCTTCTGATCAGTAGATATTCTATTCACAAATGTGGCTTGGTTTTTCTGTTTCAGCAACCGAGTGTGGAACAAGATAGGAATGAACCACTCAAAAAGGGTAAATCTTAACTATTTTTTATCTCTGATGGTGTCAAAATGGCATATAAACATGAGACCTGACAGATATATACCGAACAGTCGCTTTAGGTTAGTTCCGATGAAGGCAACCCTTGCCAGTGAGCCTTAAAATTTCTTCCCCTGTATACATTCATTTCCTCTCTCAAATGAAGGTTAAGGCTATTTTGTATTCTCCTTCTGATGAGAGCGTCTGTTTCTCCACAGAAACATGTACCGTCCTAAAAATGGTGGAAAAATGGCTGCCAGAGCTTGCTCCCTGCCCTCTAACTCCTGCTCCTAGTTGGTATATCACTTTTATTTCTTTCATTAAATTAGATTAAAGATTCCCAACATTCTCGAGTTTAGGAGGCTGTTCTCAGAGGACTGTGTCACTCTTGTGTCACTTGTAAGTACTTTTCCCAGTTCATTCGGGTAGCTCACCTTATATATCTAAGCTGTTGTGGTTTGGAAACCACAGGAACCCACAGATGCTGGGGAGCTGTCATTTCTTAGAATGCATTTGTTTATTTTCAGTGCAAGTGGATCTACTAAAAAAATGGAGGTCAGGGGAATGTTGGAGGAAGTACTCGCAGCACTTAAAGGTTGGTTTCGTTACTTCCATTAATTGTTCTTAACTTACTTGAACCAAGTCAAATATTGAAAAAATCACTAAAAGATAAAAAAGGACCTAGCCAAAAGTTTCACTTGAAAGATGTAAGAATAAACCACCCTTAAAGATAAGTCAAACTGGGGTGGGGGTCAACCTAAGAACTAGGTAAATAGTTATCGATGCTGACGTTTCTTTATTTTTTCAGATCACACTGAAGATGGCTGCAAGTGCCGTGATATTCCTTCAGGCATCGTAGAAAGTATTGGCGAGCTGAAGGCGCGCGGGCTGGTGTGTGCGTCATTTCCATCAATCGAACATCACCCTTCTGTTCTGCAGTTTATCAAGGTGCATTACGTGAAATCTGTGGCAGTTTCAAAGTTACAAGATCTAGCTGCTGCTAACATTATGTTTCAAGTCATAGCCAGCTCCATAACGGGCACATGGTTGGACAGTCGTTATGACCATTAGGAGGAGTCCTAGAGTGAAGAAATTGTTACTGTATTTACGTTATGATAGCTAATTTGAATTTATGATTTTTACAGCATCTTCAAGGCGAGGAATTGAATAGACTGCTGCAGGCATCACTGTTCATCAAGACTGATTCCGCCAAGAAATGCATCAGTCAACTGTACCAAGAGACGGTAATCCCGAAACAGAAGAAGGCGTCGCCGGACTCAGACTGGGGCCGAATCGAAAAGCTGCGGCGACAGGCCCTGCATCAGCGCACCAGTTTCCTTCATCGACTTTGGAAAGAACGCTGTAAAAACTCTCAAAACCTATGGCACTCTTTCAATCCGGATATCATGTATAAGAGGTCTTTTGGGCAGACTTTTTATGCTTACATGATTTCAGGACATGATACGGTGAATTTCTGGCCAAGTAGTGCAAATGATGACTAGTAGGAAAGTTCAGATAGGACCTGGGAGAACTTCTTCGGAATGCTTTTTACCTTGTTCTAGTTGGATTCATGTATTTGAAGAGAATACTTCTGGATTTGTTCGTCAAATTCCCGTTTCTGTTTCTTGAGTTTTAACATGATGGCAGCATTGCGATTCTGTAAATATATAATTATTATTTATGATTATATGGGTACGTAGATGGTTCGATAGGGATAGACTGATGTTCGATCGAGTAATAGCTAGCTACATGATGTTAGCCCTTAGGCTCTCCAGACACGATGTGTTTTTTCCATGCTATCTGAGAAATTGGTCCGATTTATCGCACCGTCTGCGTGCGCGAACTAATAAATCAGATCGAGAAATCACATAGCCACACCATTTGGAATTCCAATTGAATGGAATTTCATGCTATCTGATTTCTCGCATGTCAGTTTGCCAACATAAAAATACAAAAGTCCCTGAAAATTCCTTGCCTATTGCCACGTTTGTTTACAATTATTATTGTCATAATTTCTAGTCAAAGATGGAAGATAAACAAGTTCTTTTGCAATTTTTTGACCTGTACAGGCAACTTGAATGTCTGTGGGACATTACAAGCGAGAATTACCACAATAAAATATTAAAAAATAAGAAGTACGTTGAGCTGTATGAAACGTTTAAAAGAGTGCACCCAAATTCAACAATGAAGGAGATGAAAAAGAAAATTGCCAATTACAGGGCAACTTTTTTTAAAGAACACACAAAGGTAAGTACCTATGTAGGTGCATGATTAATTTCCATGTTGGCTTGAATAATTATTTCCTACTAAGTGAAACTCTTTCAGGCAAAGAATTCTCAAGTCTCCGGTGCAGGAACGGACGAAGTATATATACCGAAATTGTGGTATTACGAGGCACTACTTTTTTTGGCCGACAACAAGACCTTGCCGGTCAACCCGGTCACTTTTTCCGACATAGAGGTAAACACATTGCTTCTTTCTGACGCAGCGTCTAGGTACCACTTTTGTGCGAAATTTCATTAGGTACCTACTTATTCCTAGAAGTAGATACTGCAATCAGGTGCCTACACTTCTTCTCCCTTCTTCTCTGTATTGATATCATATTGCCTTTGTAGGAAAATAGCATTGATGTTCTGTCGGAATCCCGACCTGAAGAGCGGTCCGGTACCTCTACACCGGATATAAAAAACAAACGGAGGTTATCTGACGCGACCGAGGTTCCGTCTCCGTCCGAACCCCGATCAGGAGAGTCATCTAGTTCCACCGCGGCTAAAAAGAAACGGAGGCAAACGGACGCGACCGAGGAAGCTCTGCAGGCATTAGCCAAGGCCCTGAATGAGCCAACCCCTCCCCCGCCTAATAAATGTAAAATAAATGCATTTTGTGACTCTTTGGCCGGGACTCTCAAGGACGTCAGCCCGGAGCAATTTATTCTGGCCAAAAAATTAATAAATGAAATATGTTTTTTGGCCGAGGTCGGTGAATTAACAAGAAATCATTTAATAGCAGAAAATGTTGCTGTAGCAGTAGCAGAAAACAACATGTAATTTAATGACAACATTATACTTAATATAATGATTTCGAATATTGGGTACCTACAGTACAATGATCTGGTCTACCAACAAAAACCTATGCTCTATTGTATTGCCAGGGAACTACACCCTCTCCATTGAAGTAGTGCATGAAGTCGTCTCTAACTTGCTTGGCACTGCGAGTTGGATTGTGGTTGGTGGCGCTCATTTCTAATGAAGTCAGGCTATCCATGTCTTCATGGTCATCATCATCTTCATCATAAGTTGCAGACTTTCTCCGCAGGAAATTGTGTAGAATGCAAAGAGTCATAACAATTAGGTTGACTTTATCTGGATGTAAATCAATAGAGGCTTGTAAAATTTTAAATCTTTTGACGAGTATTCCAAAAATGCACTCAATCATTCTCCTTGCGTGTGACAGGCGGAAATTGTAGATTCTTCGATCATCAGTTAGTGCCTGCTGACTGTATGGCTTTATGAAGTCCGATCTCAAAGCAAACGCTTCATCTCCAATGAAGACATATGGGAGGGTGGTTGTTGTCCCATTTACAACCTCGGAGTCTGGTATGTTTAAAGTCCCGGCGTCTAGTTTTTGGTAAACTTTGCTTTTCCTGATCACTCCACCATCCGAAATTCTACCGTTAACTCCACATTCACACCTGTGAAAAAATGATGAATTGGATACTCTGCATCTCACCGCGCTTTTCTGAAAGGCACTATACCTACCTATAGATCGAAGCGTGCTGTTCAACGCAACACGTACGAACGTACCATACGATTTCATAGTTAGCGTTAGCGCATGCCATGAGAACAACACTGTGAAATCCTTTGTAATTGTAGTAGAAGGAACCACTGTCTGGTGGAGGTTGTATCCGAATGTGTTTGCCATCTACTGCGCCAAGACAGTGGGGGAAGTGCCATTTTCTCTCGAAGTCCACCGCGATTGATTTCCAGTCTTCTTCAGTTGCCGGCATCTGTAAAGAAGTGGCAAAAAGTCTGATTAGCGGATAGATAGGACAAGGTATAAGTAGGCTAGTAGTAAGTAAGTAGGTATCATCTTTAAAAAAAATTCCTCTCACCTTCATGTAGCCTTCACGCAGAAGCGCATTAATAATTGCCCGGCACGTTTCCGGTATTATTTTTCCTAATGCTGAAGCAGATATTGCGGTGGGGTATTGAAGGTCGCTTATGCTTATTCCACTTGCAAAGAAGCGCAGTGTTGCTGACAGTCGTTCATGAGGGGATATGCTTGTTCTCATGTTCGTGTCCTGTTTCTGTATTTTTGGAGTTATCATGGTAAGAAGTTCTCCATATGCTTTCATCGAAATCTTCATGTAATTAAGGAAATCAGAGGGCAACAGTTGCAGTTCTTTGATAAGTCTGACATGCGAATAGTCATAGCGATTCAAGAGGAAGGGGGATTTCACCCACGGTCTTCCTTTCCTTGCCTGTTCTTTGCTCTTCTTACGCATTACAAGAATTAACGCAGCAGCAATAATTTTCTTTCTCCTTGTCCAATTATCCATTATTCTCAATGATTAAAAACAATTCAACTGCATAAACAAATATGGCGACGGACGCCCGATTTCTCAGATGAGAAAACGCATCGTGTATTGGGCACTTTCATCAAAGAAATAGCACCGATTTCCATCTGATCTGATCTGAGAAATCGGACCGTGAAATCGTACGGGAAAACACATCGTGTCTGGAGAGCCTTACGTTGGCCATGCTAACAAAATATCATGTATAGGCCCACTCGTACAATTGCACAGTCGATACCTAGGACCCATAAAACAAACAATTTGGTTCTATCTGTGGTTCAACGTTTGACTGGTTGTGATAATGGTGGAGGGACACCACACCCGTGTACACACCTTTAGGACATTGACTGTACGGCTTAACTCCACCATGGCTGCCTCGTTCTTTTGATCTGCATCCAGTAGCACCTGCAGTTCTTTGTCAATTTCTTCTTTTTCTGATGTCAGCTTCTTAGATTTGTTGACCCAATCATCGAGCTGATTTTCTACACCACACCACTTCTCCTCAGCAAAATCAATCTCCTCTTTGAGCTTGTTTATTTTTTGTCGTTGTTCTTCTTTTTCCTTTTCTTCATAGTAAGAGACGAATGCGGTTCGTTTTATCTTCCATTTCAAGCTCAACAGCTTTTCAGACAGCTCCTATAAAATATAACAAGTAGGACCTAAATGCAGATTCGATTCTGCAGGTGGCTACTTAGTGGCCACCAACAGCTAGTAGGTATGGGCTGGGTAGGTACCTATAGTCTGCTTGGTCTCTCGATTAGGTACCTACCTACCTACCTACCTACCTTACGTCAAACCAAGCATATGCTTAGACTTAAGCTTAGACCAAGTGCTCAAGCTCAAACATATTTGGCTTTGCGAAGTTGCTGAGAAGACTTACTTCTCAATCTCATAGGTGGCACCTTAAGGTACCTACATCCCTCCTACAACCTACAGGTAGGTACAACCTGCTCACCCTTGCTTCAGCCTTCTTTTGCTCAACCAAGTTTTGAAGTTCTTTATTTTCTTCTTGAAGGCGTCTTATATTTAACTCCTTTGCGCTTTCAGTTTTTAAGCTGGCCGTCATTTTTACTAAAGTTCCCAAAGAAAGAGAGGAAAAATCAAAAGTTTCAAAGAACTTCAGAGTCAACAAACAAGAAAATGGCGGAGTGGCGGACAATCGCTCCTAGCGGAGAGAGCGAGAACTAGTCACATTCCTCAGTTTGTTTACTATCAGTTCAGTTTAGTTTACAGTTTTCGTTGAGCTCTCATGGATTTTAGTTTTGTGATGTGTTTTGTGTGTGTTTTGGATAAATCTGGATACCTTCCTCTATTTGGATAACCATGCATCATTAGAGGTAAACTGAACTTAGTTAATCCCTTTCCAGAAGTCTCAAAGATGGGGAAGAATGGTGACAGGTCCTCAGCATCTGTTGAAATTATTGTCTATTCTAGATTTGTTCTAGCGTTATTTCTGGCTTTCAGGTCTTTTGTAGTGACAACTAAGTGATTTTGGAGATGTTTGTGGCAAATAACTGCTATGGGAATTGGTTTCGGTACATATGGTTGTGGTTTGCTATGAAAACCAAGGCCCACACGCAAGATCCTTGACCGTCGGAAATGCTCGTAAATCGTTTGTAAATAGGATACCTGAGTTTTACTATTTGCGAGTAAGGTAGGTAGGTACTTTTAGGTATGTAAATTTTAATTAAGTAACGTACTTAGTGGTGAAGAGTGGGGTAAACACTTGGAAAGCTACCAGACTCTTTGCGTTACTTTTCCACTTTGGAAGCTTCAGGTACCTAGGTACCCATCTGCTGAGGAAACGAAAATTGGGGGGAAACCCCCATAAAATGAAATGTTTTGAATATAAAATAACCAAATGGTGTAGCCCAAAAAAACATCCCCATGCTTTTAGCTAAAATTCATACAAGTGGGCAGTTATCGTATCCCTACCTAAGTACTTGCCTCTGCGTCCTTTCAAGTTGAAAGTTTCTAGTTATGAGATGAATCTCTGTGAGGGCAGATGCATGATGTCGGTTCTTTGTTATAGATACCTGCCTTTGTTTAACGTGGCGGAAATAATGACTGACTTTATCTATTACGCCAATTAGGTCCTCACCCGTCTCTATCAATGAGAATAGAGAAATTTAGCGCCTTCCGTAGTTTCGAACAGCTACTATGATGTGGGGACTGACTGGGTCTTTGCCTACAGTGTTCTTCTCGTCAGTCGATATGATAGCTAGGCGCTCCTACACTTCCAAATATGAAGGTAGTGCCTGAAGCTTTGGTGAGGGTTTACCCTGTAGTTAGAAGGTTGGAGACGAATTATTATATTTCTGTAGGTACCTAAGTACATAATATACTACGTCATAATGTCATAAAAATTGCTCAAAATGTTGCCTCTTAACCAAAGTCCTTATGTTCCTGCAGGAGTTTAGCCCTCTTGTGTGAGATACATACTTTTGGAGAGTACCTAGGTACCTGTATAGTCTCTAAGGTAACGCCCGGCGTTAAGCTGAGATATTGCCAACCGAACTAGCGAATACCACTGTAAGTTGCGGAGATAATTCGGGTTAACACCAGGCCTCTGAAGGATGAAGGCTGCTGGTGTGGGAGCACAGGCAACATAATCATGGTGCAAGTGCAGCACCGTGACTTGCCGTCTATTGAGATGGCCAGGTACATGTGTCCTGGTCTGCTGAACGAGGGTATTGTCCCTGTTTTTACAGTAGCAAACTGATAGGGGCTCTCGATGTTACATGCGAGTGCCTAAAATTGGTTACCTTGCATGGTTATGTCGTAGGAATATTGGGAATGGAAAGGCGTACCTATACAGTTATATGTAGATATTATATTGTATACCTAGACCAGCACCGCACAAACGAGATATAACATTTTATATTTTAAAAGAGAGGAAAGTTGGTACCCAAAACCTTACCTAAATGAGTACCTGATCGTTGTAAACGGAAGAGATAACAATCTGATTGTTCCTTGTTTGTACAATAAGTACAACATACTCGTTTAGACTGTAACTGCTTCCAACTATGCGCTATCTCCCAGTTTTACATGTTGTAATATGAATTTCGTGTGATACCTAGTTACCAATAGCATTATTAGGCACCGGCATCGGCATACAGGCACTGAGTCAGAAATACGAGTACAGTTACACGTGACCCGTTGGAGGCTCCTCCAGGCAGGAGGCCCCCTTGTGTGCCTGCCAATAGCTGCGCCTAGCGCTACCTCTCCTGTAACGGCTGGATCATTACAAAAATGGTTGAATTTTTTGGCAATCAGATAAGATAAAGATACCTTAATAAAAAAACGATACAGTATACAGAGTGGAACGCTCTAGGAAAACCTCTGTTGGGACTGCCAGTTGGACGCAGCTACCAGCTCTTGAGTCATCATGCTGTGCACGATTTAGGTTGTACATTTTGATGTGGGTTCTGTTATTTTGCTGGATTTAGCTATAGAGATGCGTAAAAGAGAAACTGGCGGACCTATCATACCTATCACTACCTTGGTGTCTGAGGATTCCGGATGCTGTGCTCCTCCATAGTTCACAAACAGCCGTGGGCCAGTTCTCTTCCTCTGTTAGATAGGATAATAATTGTACCTGGTCCTGAATGTAGCCCTGATGGGTATCGTACCTTCATTGGTCAGGGAAAACTCACCTGTTGGGCGTAATTCTGATTGGATGACCCCTTGTCTATGGTTAGTCACGAATCTCGGTGTTCCTCGGAGGCCCAAGTCCTTCCAATTTTGGCGTGGGCTAATCTTCATCTAAGCTTTAGGACCATCTGACGGTATTCAGTAGTATCACAGGTTATACTGATAAAAAACGGCGTTCCTGAAAGTTTTGATTAATATTCGTCAAGTTGCAAACTAGTCGGTTCGGTAGCTTTGTCATTTAACGTTACCTTATTCATTCTCGCTACTAGTCATTGAGGGTCGACAAGTTTCGGGACATAGTGGAGATTTTGTTCGCAGTCCGACTTATGAGGTGGGGGATTTAGTCGAGCAATACCAAAAACTCGAAAGAGTTCTGGATTCGGCAGTATGAGTCCTATGGTAGCCTGCTGCTTCTTTAGGCGTTCAAGAGGTCAAATATCCAAAATGTGAATATAGAGGATATTACCGCAGGAGTCCTGCACTGCTGAATCTGCTGAATTTTTAATTCATTGTCTTCTCCATACCTTGACAGCAGCATATAATTTTCCAGGGCCTGACTAAAATAAATCTTGGAAGTGCGGTTTGGTTTGAAACTCAAGCAAGAGTACGATAGTCAATTTCTCGACCAGGTGGTCCAAGAGAGAACAGGTCCAGAATAATTAGAAGTGAAGAGAAAGGGCCGGAATAAGTTGTGTTGTGGCGAACTGATTGAAAACTAAGGGGAAAGGCTACAGGGCGATTAGGCGATTCGTTCCCATCCGCTGTGTCGTGCAACTATTTCATTATCTGAGGGTTGGACTCGGCCCGGGCCTGGACAGCTGGACCCTGCAATATAGGATAATTATTGTATGTCTATAGGTACACACGCTCTCAAAGTCTCAACTGTCTCAACTGTTGCTGTTTCTAATTCATTTGAAGGAGCTTATTGTTTTAATAATTACCTCTTGCAAGAATAGTTCTTCTTGCAACCGTTGTCAAACCTTACTTTGCAAGAAAAATGGGAGAGCAAGAAATGTCTGTGGAGGACCGAAGTGTCGCTTCCCCAGTGGTTGCTAGTCATTCATTTGAAATAGATCAGGAAATGATGGTTTCTTTACTATCGTGAAATTTATTAACAAACTGTATACCTAGGGATGATAATGATACAATTAAATTTGGATGCCACAGCTAGCCTAATGATGGTGATGATTTCAGGGACAAAATGAGTTCAGGAAAAAAGGTGATATAGGTGCGTCCTAAATAAAGAATAAAGTTTGTACAGGCGCCACCACAGTTTTCTTAAGGGGGAAAACAGGGAAAAGCCATCAAATGGATAATTTAGAACTTAGCTGCCGAGATGAAGAATTTTGGAAGATTGAAGATTTTGCCACAGGGAATTTAGGGATAATAACAGGATCAGGGTTACAGGGTCAAATCGATCAGCCGGTCAGAGTAGTTCCCTTTGGCAAATTCCATTACAATTTCTTTTTTTAAGTCTAACCTATATCGTGCCTCGAGTTGGGCGTCAAATTACTATCGTGAAATTTATTAACAAACTATATACCTAGGGATGATAATGATACAATTGAATTTGGATGCCACAGCTAGCCTAATGATGGTGATGATTTCAGGGACGAAATGAGTTCAGGAAAAAAGGTGATATAGGTGTCCTAAATAAAGAATAAAGTTTGTACAGGCGCCACCACAGTTTTCTTAAGGGGGAAAACAGGGAAAAGCCATCAAATGGATAATTTAGAACTTAGCTGCCGAGATGAAGAATTTTGGAAGATTGAAGATTTTGCCACAGGGAATTTAGGTTAATAACAGGATCGTGGTTACAGGGTCATATTGATCAGCCGGTCTGAGTAGGTAGGTTCCTCCTCATTATATTTCTACTCCATCGTCCGCATTTAATCTATTGAATAAATATAAAAACCCATACGCGTTACACAATAATTTAGATCATGACAATAAATATCCAAATTTAGCAACAGAACTTACCAGAAAATATTAAATAAATCGGCACGGACAAAGTATAATACATTTGTTTTATCTTTATTTATTTACCCCGGAACACAAGAATTTTGAGTAAGTATAAGTGGCCAAGTACACGTTACAACTTCGGTATAGTTAACAAAAACAAAAGAAAATAATGAAAAAGAAAAAAAATGAACTTAAACCCACGCTCCTCTCCTGAAGTGTGTGTTTAACTGAAATGAACAATAACCACCAACAACAAAATAGACAAACAATAAAAAAAAATGAATGAACAGTTAACAACTAACAACGTAACCTACCTATTTAGTCAACATAGGGCTTTAGGTTCTCTGCCGCCCACTTCCCTATGTACTTTCCCTTAACATCCTCCAAGATAAACTGATTTTCTGATAACTTTTTGACAATTCTCGCTGGCCCAAGGTATTTTGGTGCTAATGTCTTTGAAAAACTAGCCGCTTTATCTGACAATTGAAAGGACTTTCTCCAAACTAGCTGGCCCTCCTGAAACCTAAGATCGCTTCTTGTTACGTTGTACCTCTTTGCATTATTCTCCTTAGCTCTTGTCATACTATCTTTGGCCATCAGTTGACATTTCTCTAGCTTTTTCTTTAACCTATTAGCATACCCATCCGGGTTACTAGGTGCTACATTCCCTGCTTTTGCTTCCTCTTGCAAATCAAAAGTCGTTCTTGGGCTCCTCCCAAATACCAACGTTACAGGTGCGAACCCAGTAGCGTCATGCACCGCAGTATTGTAACAGAAAACAACATGATCTAGATGCTCATCCCACACCTTCTGCTCCCCTTTAATGAAAATACTAATCTGTGCTTTGATTGTCCTGTGTACCCTTTCTACTAAATTTCCCCTCGGATAGTATACTGGGATGGTTGTATGCTTTATGTTAAATGCTTGACAGAACTGTTCAAAATTTTGGCTTGTAAATTGAGACCCGGAATCAGATAAAATTATTTCAGGTACCCCATGCACAAAGATTAGCTGACTCTTTAGTATCTTTAACACATTTTCAGTAGTAGCACTTCGCATAGGTTTCGCAATTAAATACCTACTGTGATGATCTAAAATGGTTAAACAGAATTTGTTCTGGTTCTTTGACCTTACCAACGGCCCCACAATGTCTATTGACACAATTTGAAAAGGTAACAGCTCTTTGTCCTTCACAGTAATCTGTCCAGCTGGTTTAACTCCAGGTACCTTATGCTGTTGACATTCTTTACAGGACCTTACAAACTTTTTGACCAACAGATACATTTTAGGAAAATAGAACCTTTTTGATAACGCTTTGTAAGTCTTGTTCACCCCACCGTGCCCTCCAAAGTAACTCTCATGAAATTTTTGACACAGCATGGTCCTTAGATCTGTAGGGACAACAATTCGATAACAATCCTCCTTAGTTTCTGGGTCACGAAGTCTTTTGTACAAGTACTGACCTTCCACTTTAAAACTTGGATACTTATTAGGCTCTTTTTCAACACTGTCCTTCAGATCTAGCAACCACTGATCCCGAGATGTGGAAAAATCCGGAACATCCAAATTATGTAACTCTACTTTCATCTCACCAACATCTACCTCATCAATTTCTTCCGTCAAATAGTCATTTTCCTCAGGATTTTCCCCTACAGCACGACTAAGAGCATCAGGAACTGTATGGTTCTTACCGGCTTTATGAACCACCTTTAATGGGTACTGATTCAGTTTCACACAGTATCTAAAAATCCTCCCCTTTGGGTTGGGTATTGAAAACAGCCATGGTATTGCTGAATGGTCTGTCACGATAGTTGTAGGATAAGGACTGCCTAGCACAAGGTGCCCCCAGACTTCCAAACTATACAAACAACCCAAAATCTCTTTTTCAGTTGTGGTCAAATTTTTCTCTCGTTTGCTGAGACTTCTGGAACAGAACCCTACTACATTTGCTTTCGACTTATCTCCTGTATCTTGATAACATACACCCCCCACCCCTTCATCTGAGGCGTCCACTTCAATCCTAAATTTCCCTTGTGTGTCAGGTATAACCAGAATCTCAGGACTCACAAGACAATCTTTTAGATACTGAAAAGACCCTTCCTGAGGTTCGTCCCAATTGAATGGTTCATCTTTCTGCAGAAGCTTGTTTAGAGGAGCTGCATGAGTGGACAAATTTTTTATAAATTTCCTATACCAACCCACAAGCCCCAAAAACCTTCTCACATCCTTCACTTTCTTTGGCCGTTTGTAATTGATTATCCCTCCCACTTTCGACTCAGTCACTTTTATTTCACCTGAACCAACTCGGTATCCAAGGAAGACAATAGAATCAAGACAAAATTCAGACTTTTTAAAATTGACCCTCATGTCCGCTTCTCTAATCAACCTTAACACCTCATTCAGGTCTTCCTTGTGCTGTTCGTAGGTTTTGCTGTAGACACAGATGTCATCAATGTAAACAAACGCGCACTTTAGCAACACCGGCCGCAAGATCTTTTCCATGGTCTGTTGGAAAATTGAGCTTGAGATCTTTAGTCCCTGAGGTAACCTTTTATAGCGATAAAAACCCCCTCCTGACACGTTAAATCCAGTAAGGTCACGTGACTCACTATCTAAAGGGATCTGATGGAACCCATGAACTAAATCTAGCTTAGACATGTATGAACATCCGTGCAGAAGAGACAACACATCATCTGTCTTTGGTATGGGCCCTGCCACATTTTTACAAACCTTGTTTAATTTAGTGAAGTCCACCACAAACCTCCGAGCATTTGAGTCTCCAGGTTTTTTGACGGTAAAAGCTGGACTACACCACTCCCCATCTGCATGCTCAATTATGTCTTCTGCCAACATCTTCTGAATTTCCTCTTGCGCTAACTTTTGCTCAAAAACAGGCAACGGAATGACTCTTTCCTTAGCTGGAGGCGTATCTGGCTCAACATAGATCTTGGCTACAGCTTTGTTACATTTCCCCGGACTGGTCTCAAACTCCTTTTGCCACCTGTCTATCAGCTCACTGATTTCTCTCTTCTGATCTTCATTAATTTTAGGATGACTAACCTCCAACTCATCTATCTGCAACATATGATCTGAATCCCACCAATGTGGATGCGCATGATCGAACATTTCCTCTTCCCACTGATCTAGTTCTTCTTTCAATCCTACCATCTCTCCATCTGGTAACTCAATTGCATTCAAATCGAAGATCGGTTGAATGTTCTTCACAGGAACTCGGTGCAAATTCACAATTTCTGAACCATACTCGTCTTCGATTTCTAGTGAACAGTTCTTAAAATCTAGCTTGGACCCCAAAGCCTTTAAAGTATTAGTTCCTACAATCATACTGTGGCTTAGATTTTTGACAAGATAAACATCACCTTCCCATTCCTTTGATCCAATTTCGATTTTCAACTTTACTACCCCAGTTATTTCTACCTTGGTTTTGTTTGCAGCATTACCTGACATTGTAATAGGCCTAAGCACATGTCCCATAGTCTGCAAGATATCAAACATACAACTGTCAACAACAGTATGGCTGCACCCACTATCCAACAGTGACATAGCTGGCATATTCTTAATACTAGCATAAACATACAAACGTTCGTCAGCTTTCTTTTTTGGATACATGGTCGAAATAATGATCTCTTCTTTCAGAACTTCTCCAGGGAGCTCTTCTATTCCTGCTGGATCCCCTGGTTTTTCCATCAGGCCTTCTCGTTTCCCTGTTGTGATCGTTGATTTTCAAGAATTATCTTCGCTGTCATTTTAGCAATGGTCTCCATCACTTCTGGTGTGATCTGGCTTGCCACTCCACATGGGCAATTGTTTTCGTCAAAACCCTGCTTTCCACATTTCTTGCAAAAAACAGTCTTTGCCTTTCTACAATCTCTCCAGTAGTGTCCAACCTGATCGCAGTTGTGGCACCTTGGTGCGACACCTGTTCTCAATCGATTTTCCTTTCCAAAGGCCTCCACCTCGACGTTTTCAGTTTCTTTCTCTGACTCTGGTATATCCTCGATCGCGTTTACTTTTGGTGTCCTTTTCATGTCTAAAAATGTTTTTGACCTTGCGTTGTATGCCTGCTCCTCATCCAGGATCTCATTCGCATGTTTACCAGCTTCCTCCAATTCTTCAATGTCTCGGAACTTCCTAGCACCGATCAGACCTTTGTATTTGAAATTCATATTCAAAACAAGACATTTCAGTACCTCACCCTCCTCCATAGGTTCTTCCAACTCCACATTCATTGCTAAAATATCTGCTATGAAGTCACACAATCTCTCCCCTATCTTTTGTTTCCTGGTTTGGATCCGACACCTGACCCTGAAATCATGGTCCTCTGGTAGGTACCATGCCTTTAAACCAGCCTTTAAAGATTCCCATTCTTTGAATTTTGCTTTTTTCCCGGTGAGCCAGTTTGCCGCTCTACCACTTAGTAGATTTCCTACTGCAGTGATCGCATCTCTGTCCGATAGGTTATACATCTCAATCAGTTCCTCACATTGTCTAATAAAACTGCTGAGGTTGCTGCCTGACTCCCCTGAGAACACCATTTTCCTGTTCTCACAAGTTTTGATAAAGTCACCTACCGCCCTATGAGAGGTTGAACGTTCGCTTGATCTTTGATTACTACTGAGAATCTTACCTGTTTCCTCAATAGCTACTCTCAACAGTGACTCAACATCCACCTTACCTACTTCTCTCAGATTCGAATTCAGCAAAGTACTGTCATTGTTTACAATCAGTTCTTCGTTATTGTTTACATTTAAATTTTCGTCAACATTCGGGTTCTCATGGGGAGGAGTAGTTACGAGTACCTCACCCCCATTGTCATTGATCTGTCTATCTCTGGTAGGTGTGAGCTGTTCACCACCACTACCATGACCTTGGTCAGCGTTGCTGAGAGTCCCCATGGATTGCTCCTTGGTTCCCTCCTCAACCTGATCCTGATTCTTTGCATTTTTAACTTTTTTATTTTTCTTCGCACTTCCCTGTGCGCCTCCTCGCGTCTGAACCATTTTATATAATTTCACCAACACATTGAGTAGGACCTACCTACTCTATGATGACCTGACTGACCTGTAAGATGTTACGTTGATAATAAATAAAAGCATGTCTGGCAAAATCGGCCTTGGTAAACAGTGCATCAGAAGTATGCCTTTTCTGTTCCACCCAAAAACCTATTCCTGACTATCCTGCAAAATATTTTTTTAATAATAAATAAAGTACCCTAGCTAAACAGTGCATCAGAAGTATGCCTTATCTGTTCAACTCAGCAACTTATACCTAACTGAACAAATAAAAATAAGAATAACCATCTATGAGTAAAGATGAAACCAAACAGTCGCATCAGAAAATATGCTCTTCTGCAGGAGACAACTCCAACCCTATCAGGTTCTAATAAAAATTGGAAATAAAAACAAAAATAAATAAATGACCCGATACCCGATACATATAACGATAAGATAACAATAGATAAAGATGATCAGACAATAAAGCTAAGACTTTGAACACAAAAGAAAGTCCAAATACTAGCCTTGCTCAACCGCCCCCATTGACTAACAAAACTACGTTAACACTACTTCCCCCAGAATGAACGGTAACGTGGCATTAACTAGCTTGCGTCAAATGGACAAAAAGAAAAGTGTTCCCTTTGGCAAATTCCATTACAATTTCTTTTTTTAAGTCTAACCTATATCGTGCCTCGAGTTGGGCGTCAATTTACTATCGTGAAATTTATTAACAAACTGTATACCTAGGGATGATAATGATACAATTGAATTTGGATGCCACAGCTAGCCTAATGATGGTGATGATTTCAGGGACGAAATGAGTTCAGGAAAAAAGGTGATATAGGTGTCCTAAATAAAGAATAAAGTTTGTACAGGCGCCACCACAGTTTTCTTAAGGGGGAAAACAGGGAAAAGCCATCAAATGGATAATTTAGAACTTAGCTGCCGAGATGAAGAATTTTGGAAGATTGAAGATTTTGCCACAGGGAATTTAGGTTAATAACAGGATCGTGGTTACAGGGTCATATTGATCAGCCGGTCTGAGTAGGTAGGTTCCTCCTCATTATATTTCTACTCCATCGTCCGCATTTAATCTATTGAATAAATATAAAAACCCATACGCGTTACACAATAATTTAGATCATGACAATAAATATCCAAATTTAGCAACAGAACTTACCAGAAAATATTAAATAAATCGGCACGGACAAAGTATAATACATTTGTTTTATCTTTATTTATTTACCCCGGAACACAAGAATTTTGAGTAAGTATAAGTGGCCAAGTACACGTTACAAATGATGGTTTCTTTTTTATCATCTTTAATCTACAAAGAATAATCTCGGAGAGGGGGAGTTGTGTCGTTGAATGACTTCCTCATTTCGCTCGATTTGTCCTTTAATTCTATTGTTCTAGTGTGGAGTGGCCTAGTAGACGCACCAGTACCTACACCTCAAAATATTGTCGTTTGTAGTAATCAAGGGGGTAACCACTCCAGAGATTCCTTGAGATTACATAAGGATTTCCAAAGATTCCCAACGATATTCATAGAAAGATGAACACCGAAGGGGTAACCACTCCAAAAATTCCAAGATTCCCTGAGATTTCATAAAGATTTTCAATGATTCCCAACGAGATTCCCAACGAGTTGTTAATTTGTTTTACAAGAACGGACACCAGAAACTCGGTAGAGCGATACCGGTTCTATTATTACGTCGTTTTCTGCATTTGAACAGTTTGAGAGGGAGTACATCTTCGCTAGCTCGTGAAATAGAAACTGATAGCTGGAAAGCTGGATGCTGGATGGATCACGAGTCAGGTCTCTCTCCCATTTCACCAATGTAATTAGTAATTACCCTCCTCATTTACATGGCCGTCTCAACTAGTGGCCTCGGTACCGAACCATCGTCCGACTGCTGTCCCCCGGTTCCACTGACGTAGTCGGTTAACAGTTTACTCGCCGGTTTCCCGTGGTATTGTAGGTATATAGGCGTTTGAAACTACTGCGGTATTTCTATTCTGTTCTGTAGCTCATATCTTTGCCCTTGCCACTTTCACTGTCTCTGTCATATTTTCATATTATTGCAGTTGCAAAGTTTCAGTACTTTGAGGAAAGCATCATCCCGTCTCCTTACTACCACACCTTGGAGTTGGTTTGTCTGTGCGTTGGCGCCGAGAACGGCCAGCATGTCGGACATTACTTTCGATGTCAGTGCTGGAATAACGATCAGCTGTAGTTAGGCACCGGAACTTGTGTTGGTAAACAACCTTTCAAGCGGCTTCCATCTGCGGTGCATCGCTTTCGTTGTCACTTTCCGTGCAGCTTGCCACCTTGCCACCTCAGGGTACAGGTGCCGCCGCCGCACATGCTCACATCGCGAAAGGTCACCCGAACCGTGGTGAGCTTATGAGAACAGTGTGCGCGCGGTGGTACTGCGCCCACTTTCTAACGGGATTCCAGGTTCACCGCCGCCTCGCGCACCTCACTCTTCGGCGCCAGTTTCCCTCCAAAACGTGAGCAGTCTGCCCCAGAACCTGGTGACTGATGATGCCATGACTCATCGGGTAAAGAGGAGTGATGTCGATGCGCCTCGCGCCGACTGTACCGTATGAGTCCATTCAAGGAGGAATCTTTTTCGGCAGTTTCGCTGCAGTCATTCTTCTTATTCTACATTCTAGAACCGGCGACACTGGTTTATTCGTTGATTCAGAGGCTTGAATAGAATTGATTGGAAATCAATCACCTAGTTCAGGTACGGAGCAGTTTCTAATTTTTCTCTTTGTCAACATGCAGAATAAAAGAGCAATGACCTCGGTCACTTCTGAACCCCTTAAGGTCTTTCCTTATTTTGAGTCGTTGTGATGAGCCTGGATCAATTTTTGAGAAATCTATAACTCTCATTTGAGGAGGGACTGGAGGGGCTGAACCGAACTCTCATTTGCCTCAACAGTCACTGGCTGAGTAAAGCCAAATTGTCGGTCAGCTCTGAAACTTTTTCGAAAACCTCTGTACTAGAATATATTTGAGATGAGAGACTAGAGAGATCCATCAGAGAGCTCAGAACTCACTTGTCATAGATGTAATGGCGCCTGTACGCATTCCACACACTCACTCGCTTTCGGTCGTCGATCATGCACCAGCCGATAGGATCGCACGCAGATCAATGCACTTGGTACAATTTCTCCGAGCAGTTAGGTTACCAGGTTATACATGACGGTATCTCCCATACAAGCCTTCGTCATCTGTTTATTTATTTTGATTTATTGTTCTTAGGTCACACACACGTAGATACATCGCACTCATCAGTGTTTTCTGATTGCGAATGCAAGGACCTCTCACTTTCCCCCAGTTCGGTTAGGAAAGAGAAATAACGCTTTCATGCACGGAGCCAAGAAAGTCACCAAAAATTAGATTTTTAAATTTCCCATCTGAGAAGTAAAAATCATTTTTACTTCTAATATTTTATATTTTGTTTTTCCCATTATATACTCCCTAGTCCAAAAGAGTTGATATTAAACCTCTTTTTCTTTCGTTTTATCCACGTGCCCGGTCAAAGACCACTGCGCTGGAAAGGTGGCCAGAAGTGCATTCATTCTCACTTGTCCTTTCGTCTTGTCTTCAGAAGAGGCTGGTTCCTGTGTCGCGCTGGCGTGGGTACTTAGAACATAGAACAGTTATCACGAGATGGTGCATCGAACCTGTGGATTCAGGTCCCATCGGCGCGACAAGTCGTGCATAATTGACCACATGGCGTGTGTGTTGTGCAGCCTGTACCTACATACCTACCTGGCTAACAGACCTAACTGTCCACTTCTTCCGCATATTCATCAGGTTCCTCTCTCGAGTTCCTCCAAGGCGTGGGGTGTCAGTGAAGTTTTATTATTTCATTTCACTGCCGCTGACCCGCCAGTGTGTGCCACTGTTACATTGGACATTTTCGCCCTATGTCAGTTTTTCTATTATCTTTTTACTTTCTCGCTAGCCATATATGGCGAGAAAGTATTGTTTTCGTGCAAAATTTCGAAATTGAGATTTTGGGTTTCCCATGATCCTGGGGGTCCCCTGAGTCCAAAAAAGTGGCTTCTGGAAAAAGTCTGTCCGTCCGTCAGTCCGTCAGTCCGTTCAGTGCTCTAGCGCCTATACCGTTCATCCGATTTTGATGAAATTTGGTATGGACCTGTCTAAAATTACTGCCGAGACACATTTTCAAGGATTTTTTGATTGGTCAAAAATTGCGGCCGCTATTGTCAAAAAACCGCCAAAATAATTCAAAAATCGTGTTTTTGGTTAGTCGGACAAGCGCCGACGGTACACTTTTCAGTCTATAACACTGACAATTAGTAAGTGTGTTGACAAATAGATGCTTCGAGGTCATTTGCAACTAAAATTGGATTGGTTGAAAATTACGGCCGTTCTGGACCAAAGTTCGATCGTTTCGGCGCCATTCACATTTATTGACCGATTGTCATGAAATTCGCTAAATTTGTGTAGAACCATGTAACTTAAACATCTGTCGAACATAATTTTGTTATCTTCAAAATTACGGCCGTTGTGGTCAAAAAAGTGTTGAAAATGAGTTGAGAATGAGAAACCACGTTTTTGAATGGTCGGAACGCATTTGGGACTAAAGTAATAGGATGACAGTCATGAGATTTGGTGTGAGTGATCTCAGATAGATGCTCGTGGGTCATTTTCAACCGATTTTGGATTGAGTGAAAATTACGCCCGCAAAAAAATTTCAAAAAAATCTGAAAAAAAAAAAATCATATGGGGCGAGAAAGTTAAGTGCGACTGTTGTCGGACCCTTTATTACTAGCATTTTTCGTGAAAGAATTCGTCAATTTCAAGCCGTCCAAGAAATTTAATTATCGGGCTGGTTTCCTTTTTGTCACTTCACTTCTTTTGGCTATAGACTACAGTAGTTGCCTTGATCTTCAAAATGGAAAACGTGTCAGAAAATGTGTTTATATACATCACTTGAGCAGGTATTTTTTGGGGGGATGTAAATTTCTTTCTAGATATCTGCCTAGAGGGTGGTGGCCTCCAGAAGTGAAATTAGAAAAGATTCGATCCAGCTGTTCAGTATAATACGTTTGTAAAGTTTATTTCTAAAACGTACTGAAGGATACTTGATGTATCAACTGTGTATGTATGAAAATGTATTGCTTTATTCGTTTATTCCTTGGCCTTTGTCGGCCTGAAAAGGAGTTGTCTCGGCTTTATACTGCGTTCTGGTCCCTACCTTCTACCTTGGCCTAATTCTCTCCGCCGGCTGACGTCCAGGGCAAGTTCCTGGCCCAATATGGTCTTAGGATCTGTATCAGGCTCACCATTGGTGGCTTGAAGATCAGTATCGACGAGAAGACCCTACTTGGTACCTGTACAAGTACCGCCCTCTGGAGAAGGTGCGTCACTTCAGGTCCTGCAGCACTGTTTGCTTCAAATTAAGTAGACGCGCCTAATTATTTTGTAAAACTGTTCTCAGAACACTATACCTAGATATAAATATCTCGCACGCATATACATGTACATATTTCCAAAAAACTGCTGTGTCTGTCTGCTGAGCTGAGCTTTTAGTATAATAATTTGTGGAGATCATAAGATTTATGAAATCTCTCAATTCGTAGGATAAGGGCTGAAATTGTGTTCTTTCTGTTAGAGTAGGTCTTGTGTCAAAACAATTGGACTACAATAACCAACCATCTCCTGTAGGGTGATAAATATACATGGTCGTATTTGGTTGTTCTCAGATCTCAGCGGAGTATCTTCGGTTATTGGTAACTGCAGCGTCACTCCTGCCTAATCTACCTTAGTACTTTAGTTATGTTCAGTAGATGTTTCTGTTGGAAGTTATCATCGTGTAGGCGAGGTGACATGTCATTTCTCACTACGTCCAGTGCATGTGATCATATCTCTCTTGCCATAATGACGAGAAAGTATTGTTTTCTTGTAGTTATTAGATTTTTGTAGATTCTGATTTTATATCATTTGCCTAGCGAGAAAGCAAACAGTCACTCAAAAGAAAACATATCAATTGGGTGACGAGGCTGTTACTACCAGCTACAGTAGACACCTTCTATTCGGGCCAAGATTTCCTGTTGTTTTCAATGAACTATTCAGATAGAGCGTTGATAGTTTTCGGGATGATCAGGAAGAAGGGAATGGTTCTGCAACATCTGCCTTCTATTGTGTGTCAGCCATGTGTAGTAGATAGACATCCGGATTGTAAAATGGCAAAACGGCAAATGCACGTGGGAACGTTACTGCATGCGATGCAAGTATGACGTAATTATCCAGCTCCCATCCATCCACATATTGCAATACCAGTAAGCATTGTTTTTGTCCTTTGCTCTGTGCTAAGTGCACTTTTTCTGTAGTCTTCACCATTTGACCGATTTGCAGAAAGTTCTGTATTTCGGTGTGAGGACAAGTTCGCTGATAAGTGCAAGGGCAAAATTCATAATTTACTTTGAATTACTTCATATTAGGTACTTCATATTACTTCAAATTACTTGATAAGTTCTACTTTAGCGGATGGTGCATCTGAAGTTGAAATCTCGGCAGGCTGTGGAATCATTCTCCTTCTTTCGTTCCTTCACTGGCTCCCTTTGAATGTGGTGCGCCCACTTGCGGGCCCAGGTGAATGAAAAGACCCGTCTGTATCGTAGAGGTTTTCATTTTCTCTTGTAGCTGGACCACAGAAATGCACCGAAGGTTGGCTTATCTAAAATGACGTTATAATTTCACTGTTGCTGTGTTGGAGACGTACAGCATGTATCTTGTGAGACAGGCTGGAAGATGTTCCTTGTGGCTCATTAGTAGGGTTCGGATTGTTAGGTTGCTTAAAACCGAGAAATAGGTTGCTCAAAAACGCAAAATAGGTTGCTGAAAATAGGTTCCTTAAAATCCAATTTTACCTAGTGCTTAACTACTAAGATAAGGTTTCTAATAAAAATTATAGGTAGGTAAGAGCAAAAAAGGAAGAATTTTCACATTTGGTTTTATTGCACGACCAAAACTTTTTCCAAATTTTCATTTTTTTTTTTTTTTTTTTTTTTTTTTAACGCGCGCAATAGGCGCGGATGTTTTTGACCGAAGCCGAAGTAGAGTACGCCGAAGCCGAAATATGAGTGGGCCGAAGCCAGTTTTTGGAGTGGGCCGAGGCCAATACATCCATGTTGGAAGCGGAAAATGTTTCCGTTCCGCCGGGATTTTCCAGATTTTCCACCTTAAAATTACGTCGCATCTCTGTCAAAGTTCTTTTAAGTGCAAAGAGACTTCTTTCTACGTCACACGAAACGAGAGGCAGAAATTTGAGGGAGGCAACTTCGGTAGATAGGGGAAAGATCGGGCCAGGCCCGTATCCAGAAAGCGGTCATGGGGGGGGGGGGGTTCGGGGTAGTGGGGGGGTTTTAGCCTATATTTTTTTTTTGCTTCACGTCGGCACTACCATGTTAATTTTCTTTCATGGAGGGGGGAGTTGACCCCTTAGGTAACCCCCCCGTGGATACGGCTATGGATCGAGCAAACGTTTTGTTTTTCTGCACTTTTTCCTTCTAATATCTCCGCAGCTTCTCGGGCTGGGGCCCAGCCTGGGCAGCCTGGGTTTCTTTTTAGGGCTACCGCAAGCTTGGTGCATCTGGCGTGTCCTGTGGCTCTGCGCATAGGCACGTAGCATGTAAACAGGTCACAGGCATAAGGGTAGTTGGTATAAAAATAGAGTACATACCTACTTACCTGGTCTGCGAGGGAGTAATGGGGAGTAACCTCGACTATCAACGCACCTAAGAAAATATATTTCTAATGGTGAAGTTAATGTAGTCTACGGGCTTCTTAGAAAAAATAAGTCTACAAGCTGATTTTATTTTCGTCTGGAAAGATTCTTTTGAAGCGAGCGTATTGTAAGACACGTGTCCATAAGTACTGTTATCTGCAGAATAGGGTTAAATTAGGCCGTCAACCAGCAAAATAGGATTTTTTAGTACTTTCAAAGCTGAAATAGGATTTTTTAGTACTTTCAAAGCTGAAATAGGACATTATAGGTCTCGA
The DNA here is from genome assembly GCA_950004255.1 of Mesopsocus fuscifrons. NCBI lineage: Eukaryota > Metazoa > Arthropoda > Insecta > Psocodea > Mesopsocidae > Mesopsocus > Mesopsocus fuscifrons. The sequence continues at coordinate 12,374,963 of OX465374.1, read as the reverse complement.
TAAGATTTGGTGTGTGGGGTCGTGGAGGTCCAAAACGCCTAAATACAAAATTTGGCTGAAATCAAACGTAAGGAGAAGAATAGGTCTTTTTAGGACAAATCCGAACCCTACTCATTAGAGACATCGGCTCTCTGGCTCTCTCTCTGGGCATGGTGGGCGTCATGCGCGTCAGGCGTCACCGCGTAAACCATGCATAATGATGGATGGGTCATGATGAGTCGTGACCTAACCTTGTACCCTTCCAGCCGGACGCTGATTAGCTGCAGCTATTTAGTCCTTTTTTGTCGAATTCTGTCGTCATAAAATCACTGAAACTGTTTGCCGGTTAATTAATCCTCTATGGACTGTTGCGCACTTGTGCCCTATTTTGGTATAACTGTCTGTTGACATCAATAGGTTCAGGTCTAATCCTGGCCCAAGCTGTGTTTTCCGCCAGTTGCCAGACTTAAGCGAACCCCTCATCATTTAAGCAGGATCCCCAAGCACCTACGTGTTATACTGTGGGTGTTCTTGTTGTAAAAAAAAAAAACATTTATTTTTAATTCAAAAACACATCCCTTATTGATTCCTGAGCTGTTTTCCAACATAATTTAGTGAGGTGGTAATGACCAACGTCATGGTTTGTGGCTGGTATGGCGTGTGTAGGAGGAGGTCACGGCCGCCCATGTGAACTGCCCCCTTTAGGAATGTCCCATTGAAGCGCCATTTGTTGTACTTACACTGAGTAGCTTTCATTCACTCTTCGATGTGGGTGGCTTGTCATAATGGAGGAAGAGCTGCCAAATGAAGAAATTTGTGGAGTTTGGTGGTTATTGTTTATTTTTTATTATTACTACTTAATTATTAGTATCGTGTAGTATGGAAGATTATTTTTCTTCAAAATAAACATATTTTTTATGGTACTAAAACCCCTTGCAAAGTTTAACAGCAAGAGCATCTCCACTGCCAGACGTTGCACAATAGGATTGTAGCATTATATAGCTTTACTCCAGTTGGATTTCACTTCACGTAATATTCTAATTCTAGCCGAACCTGCCAATCAAGGGTCATTTTCTTCGTCTGGTACCTGTAGTTATTTCTTCTTTCCCAAACTTCGAACCACGTGCCCTTCAAATACCAAACACTGAAAACGCTTTAGGCCAGGTTATCCTACGGAGTTGTGATTTCTTGTTTGTCTGTATAGATTTGCTGAAGTTAGACCTTATTTTATCTTGGGAAACAAGATGACTACAGTCAGGTGGGAGTGAGGTAGAGGGGGGGAAAAGTTACTTTAGAGTTTAGAGAGATCATAGAAAAGAAAGAAATCAGTTTGTTTCTTTTAGCTCTGCTCCTGGAAGCGTGAATAGGGTGAACATATGGTGAATGGAAAGCGGTAAACTATGACCCGTGCAGAAAGGTCACGCAATTTTACTGTACCTTATTCGAACTGAAAGCCTACTGCATGTGCTCGTTCCTCCTACGAAATGGTACCTGTAGTTAGTGCTAGACAGCAAACACCTACTGGATGCGCCTACTGCCAGTATGTTGCCACTCGGCAGTGCCCGATCAACGGTAAGAAACACCTACTCTTTTAATGTTCTGCGGGGTCTTCCAAGTGTGCCTGACGAACCTGAAACTGTAGAACTGAATTTCATTATAGAAGGTTACGTTTTATTCGAAAAATAAGTAGGTACTTACCACTCCAACATAATACGCAGGAAAAGGCTTGGTATTTTTTCAGACTAAAAAACATGGAAAGCCGGTATTTAATAATAGGCTAAGGTTTGTACAGTTTCAGGTAAATGAGTGGAATCGAAATGGTTAAAATGTTAAAGGTGGTGGCGCCTTCGTTGTGCTGGCATTAGAACATTATGGAAAACTGACGTGGGTGATGTACATGTACAAATGTTAGGGTAATGCTACCAGTTGAAAGGAGGCCTATAAATGGGAGATGGCCTTCCATTTCACTGAAATATTGGAGGCAAGTTGTCACCTTAATTGCCGCTGGTGCAAATTATTGCTAATCCGCATCTCGTCCCATTCACTTGTACTATTCGTACTAGTGGATGAACAGGAACAGGTTAAGCCAAACTAGTTGGAGGAGTTGAACTGGTCAATTTGAGAACGTTCAAGTTCAGGGTAATAACTGAGTGCATGCATCTCTCTTGCATGCCCAGCTGCATCTCTGATTCTCGCTACATTTTCAATGGTAAGTATGATTGCCACTTGGCTCGCAGACAGTGTATTTTCTATTTGCTTCGGGCGAAGAAATTGTTTATGTCATAGTGGGGAATTGCCGAAACTGTGGTCCTTGGACTGAAGAGGAGAACAACAAGATAATACGTTCTAGCTCTTTTTTTTTCCGCCTGATCTCGTTACTTATATACCAACTCTAGTAGCTTGAAATCCTGATTTCTTCAAACACCTTCCGTGCCATAGAGATCGGGGTGCTAGTGGCGGTGCACTGTGTAATTTCACTCTACTCGTATAAGGACTTGGTATCAAATTTTAAATTTAAATTGTGTTTTGGGGAATTTTCCAATTTTTGACCACAGTATCTACTAGGTATTACGCCAGCATGCTTCTTTTTACGATAGTTTGTTCTCTCATAAGAAGTTGTTGTGAACATTTCTTTCTGTCGAAGGGGGATATAGTGTGCTACTCTCACGACCTTTGTGGAAGTACATAATGTAGATACAGTTAGCACGTATGGCCCTACTACTTACACTACACCTAGTTACTGCTACCTACTGTACCTACCTGGCCTATTGCCCCTCGGCTATGCAATCTCCATGGCACGATTGTGAGGGAAATTGCGAGGTACGTGGGAAATGTGCCATTGTTTCCGTCGTCCCGTCTTTGGCACTTTACTGTTCAACCTTCAAATTTTCATTATGTCGCATTGCTTGTAGTCAAAACTGTTGTAGACATTCGTCATTTTATTGAAGGCAGGTAAAAGCAGCAAGCGTTGATGGAGAAACTTACATACTTCACACTTGGGTCGGGATGGTGATATGGTGAACTGATGAAGGTCACTTCACTGAAATTTAGTGATTGGGCAAAGGACTCATTATAAATACATATTATATTATATATTCGGAGGGACGGAACGATTACTGTAGAAAAAGTGAGTTGTCATTTTTTATGTAGCCTCCACTTGTCTCCCTGTTTATCATTAAAATATAACTTTCTCCAATTTATTCAATTTTTACTTGTCTGCAGGAAGGTCAGTGGGGGCGAGCCATGGAGGCGGCCCTGACTCTGCACCCGCCACTGGAGGTGACGTTGACACACCAACGGCAACACAGTCAGGATTCGGGAGCTTTCATTGACTGGAACTCCGAAGACTCCGGCAGCCCAACATGTGGGGCAGACGAGTTTGTGACCGTGGTATCGGTAGAGAGCAAGGAGGCATCGTCACCGTTCGTCACTGTTCTGGAAATAGGCGACGAAATGCCAGGAAGAAGTGGGAAGGAGCTAAGGGAAGAAGTGCTAGTCTACCGGCTACCAGGTGAACGCCTTGGCTTTGGATTGAAATTCGAGGGGGGTACCAACACCGCAGAGAAAGTGAAACGACTGTTTATTCAGTCCAGTGCGCCCGATAGCCCAGCCTCACGCGCCAAATGCTCATGGGGCACACTAGTCGAAGGTGATGAGATTTTAGAGATTGATGGAAGTTTGGTTAGCGACATGACACGGCTGGACTGCGTCCGTTGCCTCAAGGAATCGAATGTTTGCATCAAGTTGCTGGTCACTCATCCCTCCTTACGTGAGAACAAACTAGAGGGTCTGAACGGTAGTACGCCCACTGTTATCAGCGCCGAAATGAAAAAGACGCCTCTTCCTCCTCCCATTCCTCCGAGAAAGGTTCCCCGAAAGTCCCCAGCCGTGCCACCGAGAGACAACTTGCCACTACCCGAGACCGAGTCGATATACAGCCCGGTACCGAAGGCTCGAAGTGTACAGCCAGAACACAAAGCTTTGACACGGGTCCCTTCCAACCCAAGGGACTCTCCCGATCCCACCAAAAGGGTTGTGAGACGGAACAGTCTTCGAAATGCTCCACCGGAGGCTGAGGTTTACCTGGATTTGCTGGCTGCAGAAGATGAAATTCGAAGTAACTGGGGTTCTGAGTCTGACGATACCGCAAGTACCATCTCCACCATCGTCGGAATGGCCAATAGTGCTAGCATTTCTGATCTTCCTTTTGACTCAGTGAACAGTGACTTCCTCTTTTCCAAGCTTGTCAGTGACCGGGAACCAGACAGTGCCAGTTTTGACGAAAAGTCACTCTCTCTGGGAGATGACTCAGGGGCGCTACAGCCTCCACCCAGCTTCCAGGACGCCCCTCTTAGTTACGGGAATGAAGACGTTCGTCCAAATATAGATCTTCCTGAAGATGACGAAGTGTTTGTCTCTTCACTCAAAAATTTCCCCGAAGATGCCCTCGAAGAGGTCGATCTTTCGCTGGAAACTTGTGTCAGTGAATTAAAGTCAAGTCCGCCAAGTAAAAAATCGTCACTAATCCCTCGACTAGCCAAAAGTATAGGTCTGCTTTCCCCACCAAAGCCGTCACCTCGCAAAGAGGTGTTAGAACCTACCAAATCACGATCAAACAAAAAAAGACCGCCGCCTCCACCTCCCCCTCGCTCCGATCGCCCTCTTCCATCCCTGGAAACTCCTTCACCCGAATCAACACCGAGCAAATTCATAAAAACCTCGATACCCTATCTCAAAAAGAAGAAATCTAAAGACGACGACAAGAAAGCGACTAAAATAGAGAAAAAGGCGAAGAAAGAGAAAGTGAGTGAGCGGGAGGAAGCGATAGTTTCGTTCTTTGAAAAATCTTCTCCGGATGAAGAAGAGTGTGTGAAGCTGTGTTGGCCCGTACCGGAACTTGTGCAAACTTCTCGAGACGGGGTAGGAGACGACGTCCTGCCCGACCTGCAGGACCTGGGCGAGTTCGGGGTGGAGGCCGTCACCAACGGAGAGCCTTTCTTTCTCTTCCCCTGGGGTTCATCGAAGCAGCTCGAGACCATCGGTGAAGACGAGGAGGAGGCCAACGACGAAGACGTGAATGCTGGGGGGTAAGTGTTATTTGCTACTTTCGCTTTTGCTAATGATGCATTTCGTTTTTGATAAGGCATGATAGCGGCAAATTATTTTTTACAAAATTTCCTTGGTTTGAAGGTCTCAGAATTTTGCCTCGACGTGCCACAGAAAAATCGTAGGAAAGTACCCCATAGTTTCCCTTAAGGTTTCCCAATTTTTCATTGGTTTTTGAGACCACCCCCTTTCTTTTACAAAACCGAGTTTAAAAAATCGAGAATTCTGCATCTCTAGTTTGCTAGAAAATTACTGAGGCTACGTCTAGGTGAAAATTTCTTTTGAACAAATGGAAAAAAATTGAAAATAATTTAACCCTCGCAAAGTTTCATATGTGAAGCAAAAATGGCAGATGCATCAACCAACCTTACGTTTTGTACAATTGATATAGTTTTGGGGTAGAAAGCTTTCCGCCTGATTCAGGTTCAGTTTGTATTAGATTCTCCGGAAGACACTTGCTGCACCCTAGGACTCCGCGGCTATGCTTCGATTCGAGTGTGTTGTTGGATCCGCAAAGTTTTAGTATTTCTTAGTACACATCTATAAAATCAGAGGCGGTAAGTACTTTAGCACCTGATGGAGTACCTATGAAGTACCTACCTTGTGTTAGGGACCTATATGGTTCGATGACCGAGTGCAAAAAAGGAAATCCGAGCCGTGGGTGCTGGAAGGCTGGGATCCCCGCAGCGGAGCGGCACCGCGGTCACGGTCACTTCCCAAGTCCTTCAACGTTGTGACATAACCACGTCTTGTTAGAGCTACCTACACCCAATCATAAAGTAATATTATGTTCCTTTCAAAGTGAGAAACAGTATGAAAATTACGAACCGTATCCTAAAGTTGATGACCTGCTGCAGAAATGCCTGCAAATATTTTTTCAAACCTGTTGGTTTGCAGATCTAATTAACAAATAAGATAAGATAAGATTTATATTTATTCCAATTTAACATAGTGATGTGTGAGAGATTTGCGCATGTCGGTGAGGATCACACGATGCTGTCTTTCACCGTGTAAGTTTAGCTTCGTTGTTATTTTTGTAAGAGCATTTTAGTAACGCCTTCAAATGTCTCGTTATTCTATTTGTATGTACAGAGCAGTAAAAAGATAGTAGAAACCATGAATTGCAGGGGAATTCGCCAGATCCAAGAGGCCGTTTAGGTGCTTGTGATGTAGCGAGCCACAGTGAGCTCCGTACTCTACTGGAGTACCTTGGAACGTGCTGGAATATAATTTTATCGCAGTTCTAGGTTGCTTCGATAGAGTGCAGGTAGATCTCCAGTGGTTAGGAAGGTATCTGGTGTGCTAGCTAAGGTTTTTCGCTTTCCTTGTTCTTGTTCGTCTTCACTAATCCTTGAGTTCTCCTTCCATTTTATTTAAAATCTAGTTATTGTGGCAGATTAATTAGAATTGTATGTAGTATGTATACTTCTTTATTTCAATCTTTGGATAGGATTCGACCCTAGAAAAGCTAGCGCCTGGTGGTATAGGTACAAGGGTTATCGTTTTTTGGTTGCAATAGCTTCTGTTTACTTGTGAGTGAGTCAGATTCGGATTCCCCTCCAACGTTTGAGTTTTCCCCAGCCTGTGAATATAAGGCTGAGCTGAACCAGCTATGCTCAGGCGCGAACGCAGGTGAGCTTGCTTCTTGTGCAGTTCTTTACCCTTCCACTTGACGTTTCGGCTTGGGTCCTCACGTGCACCCTGCACCCGTAATGTGTGTGTTCGTCTCCGCTTCCGTCACCATACGCAGACTGAGTCAGAGGTATTGCTTATGTGATGTGTCGGTTTAAATCCAGTTAATTACCTACTCGTTATGTCTGGATACCACCAAGGCGTAGACTAATTTCTAGAGTGAAAGAAACACTACTTTAGTATTCAGGTATTCCATTGTCGGCCAAGAAGTAACAGCAACTGTTTTCCCGTCAGATAAAGAGCACCACATGCTGTGATACTACATATTGGTGTAGTAGGTAGGTACAAGTATGAAACCAATAAAACAGTTAGCCCGGTAAGGAGGGCGATAGATATCATGATGGTAAACAAGATGGCTACCCGGAGCATACGATATACAACAATACTATAAACTACAATACTATCAAGTAGAGCAGTCGAGCCACGCATTACCCCGTCGTATTTTAATTATAACAGCTGATATGTCCGCCGATTGCTGACAAATAGGAGGCGAGTGTAGGTACCTAGGTACTTTACGGCACCTACCTTTCATAAATTGTCTATGCCTGCGTGGTAGGAGGTACTTTGGATCACGATTTGCGCAGTCTCAGTGCAACAACTGCGACTGCCAGCCACAAGGTCTAGGTGTAGATTCGTTGCTGAGGGATTTTATTATTGTTTAAAAAAAAACTACGGCACTAACCCTGAGGCGCATGCATGACTGTAGGTAAATGAAGGTTTATTTCAAAGTGAAATGACTGATAGCCTTAGTTTCCCTCCTGTTTTTTGGACTCTCCTCGTCTCTAAGATTAAGACCTTATGGTCCTAAGGCCTGTAATCAACTTTATTGTTCTCACAATCTTTATATTCTTTCTCAGTTTCTCATCGTGTTATATCTTATTTCGTATTTAGGAGTGCCTCGGGAGTGCCCTTTTATGATGGGACTGGAGATTTTAAATTGTTTCAGGCCAGGAAATAGGTCGGGATTTATCGCTCAGTTACTCAGTTATATGACTACAATGTTATCTATATGGGACAAAAAGTTCGCATTTAGAACAGTAGTACCTATATGAATCACTAGCGAGGTGCTCATTCAATCATGGTGTTGCGGACGGTAAAATCTGAATGATAAAAAGATGATTATCTAAATGATAAAAAGGTGATTGACTGAAGATGATGATGATGATTATCTGAAGAAGTGCATCTCTTGAACAAGACCTTGGAATATTGGTAAGGGTTCAACACAGATACCTTTCATGTGGCACTTATTTACATCTTCTAGCAGTACAAATGGATACAGAAAATTATGTAGTGCTAGCTTTATTGACTTGTCGTGTCGGAGTAATTGCTTACATGCACCTAGTACGGGCTATATCAAGCTGATGGAACGATTGCAGTCTGCTGTTGCAAAGTACCTATTCTTTGTGTCTTATTTTATTAAATGAGTCCCCTGCGAGAGGGAGATTTGTATCGCAGAAACACGATTATTTTATTATCTACATAGTCTAAATACCGTGTTGTGTTAAAATTATGATGAACATCAAAAATAACAGAAAGCTTTTTCATAAAACCTTTTTGAAGCTAAAACCGCGAAGTTCCTTCAATCTATTTTTGGTTATGTTTCAGTTTTCCGTAGCCTGTGTCGTCAAACCTATGGATTTCTTAATTATTGTTATTTATTGATAGAGTATAACAATATGTATATTGATGATTATTATGCTTTACTGGAGAGTGGGCTTATTATTTCTCATGTAATTAAAACAGGTTTTATTTTCGTTTTTGTGCACATTAGAGGCTATTGCTACTGCAATTGGCTTCATTAAAATTTACGATCAGACTGTGGGAACACAAAGGGAACTAAAGAAGTATTCAAGTTAATATTGGGTAACCTCTTTTTCTAGAAATTCAAATCGTAATGGAAATGTGTATTTTTTTCCTGAAAGTTGTGCGCTGATTTATTCCGCGAATGAGTTGTCAACATCACGAAAGAAACTCTAATCAATCGATAATCGGAGGTGATTAGTGGGGTAAGGAAATCTGAGCTAAACAATTCCGTTTGAAGTTGGAACTCAGATTTAAATTAATTGAAATTGAATTGATTAGCAATTATTGACAATCGACAGTTGATTGAAATTTCTTTTTTTAAGGCAGCTTAACCATACTCATTAGAATAGTCTGCCTCTCGGGAAGACAGGATGTTTGTTATTTCTTCAGGTTCAATCCTACAACTTTAGTACATTCGGGATTGATGTTGGCTACCCCTGAACATAGGCTTTCAGAGATAAGCGATCGAAGCGCAAGTGGAGAAGAGGGCATGCACAAGTGGAGAAGAGGGCATGCACAAGTGGAGAAGAGGGCATGCACAGAGCAGCGAGTATGGTGATGGTCCGATCAGTCTGCTGATAGCAAAAACAATGCCGCTATTAGTCTCACCTGCACACAGCCGTCATGTTAGCTAGAGATGATCTAGAAGACGAGGACTGAGACCACTATTAAATACATGTTTGTTTCTCAAGAACTGGACCTACAGAGTCAGAACAATCCGTGGATTGATTGCTGAGATTTGATTTTGAGCTTGTTTGTGGTTCAGGTTAAGGTGCATTTCTGCCCCCAAAGGATTATCATTGCGATCAGTGACGTTGTTAAATTCCTTGGTTGGAATGACTCTAAATTTATCCCTGACGATACTCAGTAAAGTACACTAGCGATTTATAGAGGTGAAGTGATGGATTCATGGAGACAGCCCAATTTCCCAGCGTTCTTTTCAAATTCCAATGCTTTTACATTGCTAACGTAGCATCACTCGATTTTTGAACCATGAAACTACTGTCTTCTTAGGACATTGGTGAAATGTTGGCTGGCAGAGCCTGTGCAAGAAAGCTTCTGTAAGAAAGCTTTTACAATATAAATGGAGTAAGAGATGTCCAGTGGTATGTTTGCCTCATCCTTGAACTAAAGAAATGGTAGTAGTTGGTAAAATGGGCGACAACCAAACACATTACTTTACAGATCAATAATCTTTTTGGGGCGAGGGCATTCCAAAATGTTGCAGTCAAAGAAACAATGCAGGTCTCATGGTTCTCAGAGGACAAGAACACTGCAAATGACACCAATATGAAGGTCACTCTGGAGTCAGGACACTCGGACTGAGTTTGACACATGGACACTGGCATACCTCAGAAAAGGTCCGCAACATTTGTCAAACCTGAACCCTTCTCATATTATCGTAGACTATTTCTTTTATCTCGATCACACATTAATGGACCATATAGTATTAACGTCAAGTTTGCTCTACATTATAGATCGCTATAAATACGTATTCCGGTTCTGAGCATGTTGGTTGACTTCTTTTCAAATGATAGTATCAGTGTTTGAGTAGAACAAGAAACGAGGGGATATAGTACCGACCTATTGCAAGGAAAAACTCATCTAATCCTCTATTTAAGTTTAACGAGGACTCGAACCTATGTTTCATAGCGTTTCAATGCCTTACACTGTGCTATATCCAAGTCTCCTTCGAGAATAAATTTAAATTGTACGACACAGTCGCGCGAGAGATTCGCAGCCAAAATACGGATGCAGTCGTAATCTGTGAAAAATCGCCGGCATAATTTCCTTCACTAATATAGTCGCTCTAAATGGCACTTTACCGTTTTTGTTCACATCAGTTAAATAATAAGAAATGTCGCAATTTTCTTAGTTGTTCCTGTGAGGTGTCACGAGCGGGTGTCGTGACAGTTTGGTTCTATCCGGCAGTGTTGGATCCTTTGCTTCCGGCCCTGTCACATAAAAGCGCATAATTCCTGACCATTATGGCAGGTACGGCGGATGCAGGCTCTGTTAGGAGGTTCGCAGATTCGTCATGGAGTGTGGGCGGACGTGCTTTTAAGAAGGTACTGATCCAGAGCATTATACCTAATTCCTCCTCCTCCTCCTCCTCCTGCCTAACCGACGCAACCTATCTCAGCGCAGCTTCTTACCTAATGGGTAAAGTGCGAATCATTACTGAAATCGGTTGAGATATTCTTGTGATTTTTTGTTGTCCAAGTTTATCCTCTTTAGTTTAGTTGTTCTTGTCGGGTGAATTCAATTTTCAGATCGGTGATTTGTGACCTCTTCATCTCCTAACACCACTGCCTGTTCTCTGCTGGCACTCTTCATCTCCTAACACCACTGCCTGTTCTCTGCTGGCACTCTTCATCTCCTAACACCACTGCCTGTTCTCTGCTGGCACTCTTCATCTCTAACACCACTGCCTGTTCTCTGCTGGCACTCGACCATCATTTATATTATTGGCATGGACCACTATAGATTCTGGAGTTGAAAACCCCGCTTTTCCGTACTGGGGTTATGCACACCTCCCTTACAGCAAAACATTTGTTCAAGTCTCTGTATATAAAGACGGAAGTTCCCTTCTCTGGCAAGTGATGGCTATCTTGGATGGTGTATAAAGTATCTTTGCCATCTTGTACTGGCTAGCGGGTGGCCTGTGCCTGAGTGCCTTGCATAGCCCATAATGCAGCGGTGAGGACCCGCATGTTTATGCGCATGTGCAGTTGTGCCCTGTCTAGCCGCTATGGAATGCAATCCTCGAGCAATCCTGCATCCCAAGGTCACATCCCCCACACTCCCACAATCCCAAGCAGCTGCTGCTGGATATTTGGGAGCTCTGCTACTCAAAACTCAAGTTATCCTTTGTTTTTTTACTTTTTTTAGCCTACTTTTGAGTAAAATATTGAGTAAATATTTCAGCAAGGTCCCTGTAGAGAGGAGAAACAACGTCACACACTCCCGCCGGGATGATCTTTTTGTGAAAAAGGATATCAATATGGATATGGATTGACACTTTTTACTTTCTCGCCCGTATGTAATACATGGGCAAGAAAGTTGTTATCGTGCGAAATTTCGATTTTGAGATTTTCATTGCAAAAGGCGTTTCAGAGGTCCTAGATACCAAAAAAATGGTTTTTAGGTCATGTCCGTCCGACGTACGTACGTACGTACGTCCGTCCGTACGTTTGTCTGTAGCGCGGCTAGAGGTCACACCAGTCAACCGATTTGGCTCAAATTTGGAATATAGATATCTAAAATCAGTTCCGAGATACATTTTTAATTTAATTTTGATTACTCAAAAATTGCGCCCACTATTGTCAAAAAAGTGTCAAAAAAAATTCAAAATCGTGTTTTTATCTACTCAAGACGCATTTCACGGTACGGTAATAAAGTTAGAAACTTCAAATTTTGCAGTCGTGTTCCCAGATAGATGCTCCAGGATCGTTTTTATTGTTTTGGAGATGGGCCAAAAATTTGGGCCAAAATTGGCCCATACGTGAAAATCTTGGCCCTATAAACAGTATTAGCCGGAATTTCACAAAAATCCATAACCTTGTGCTTAATAACATTACTTAAAGGTTTGTCGAAGAAATATTCAATCAATTCAAAATTGCGGCCAATATAGGCAAAATAAAGTCAAAAATAGGAAAAAAAACTATAATCTCGTTTTTGATTGGTCAAGACGGATTTGGCACTACAGTTAGTAAGTTAGATCCTTGTAATTTCGCAATAGTGTTCCCAAATAGATGCTACAGGATCATTTTTATTCTTTTTGAGATGGGCCAAAAATTTGGGCCAATATTGGCATTATCGTAGGAAAAATTTTCCAAAAATGGAAATCACGTTTTTGATTGGTTAAGACGGATTTGCAACAACCCTAATCGACAGATTTCCTTCAAAATTGGTGAAAGTGGTCTCAGATAGATGGTTCAAGGGCATTCTCAATAGATTTTCATTTACTTAAAAATTAAGACGGTGACATGCAAAATAGAAAACATATACTTTGCGCGTCGAACGACACTTCACTGTTTGACGGATATGTTTGAAATTCGGTATGCAGGTGCCTAAAAGTATCTTCCAGTGTGAGGCAAAATACTTTTTAGAAAAAGTTAAAATTCTGACAATTATTCACGTAAAAAAAAAATCAAATTTTCGATAAAAATTTGCGAGAAAGTCAAGTGCGACCATTGTCGAACCCTTTATTGACAATATGATGACGCTGGTAAGGTCAACTTGATATCCAGATACTTTTGTCTATACTTTTAGGCTGGATTAAGCTAATTTCAGAATGGAATTTACCCGAATTTGTTCTCTAAGTTAAACAAGGTTGCCATGGGTTGCTAGGGAAATAAAATTCCGACTTTTTTTACCTTAGCAACGCATGGCAACCTTGTTTAACTTACAGAAAAAAATTCGGGTAAATTCCACTCCGAAATTAGCTAAATCCAGCTTAATAGTGTGTGAGCTGCTCTCTGCTTGACTTTCTACTCAGTAGTCGAACACGTACTTTGACTGGTTGCAGTGAGATCTCTATTCAAATAAGCGACCGTTGTTGATGCAAGACTTTGGTAATTCAGTAGTTGCAGCAATGTTAAATGACTACAATAAATATGGTTGTAAATACCGAACCGATTAGTGATTCGAACAAAAATATCCTTTTTATTTTTTTTACTGAAGAAAATCATACAGATGCAGTACGGCCCCGAATGTTCGAAAAATTGTCTCTAGCACTATAAATATACTATAGACGTAGTGTTCTTACAAAAACAATAGCGCATTGAAACAAAATGTCCGGCACAGACGTTGCTTCACCCCATCTCGGAGGCCCGGATAGTACCTTTTGTGGTGTCTTGCTCGTGCAGTATGCAGTATCTATTTATTTTCAAATAGGACTGTGCAACTGTCCATTGGCTGCGAGTTTGTCGGTTTGTTTAGTTATTTCTGTGTTGTGGATAATAACGAAGAAGGCATCGTGCGCATTGTCGATTGTTCGGTCAGCTTCCGTATCGGTCTTAGAACAAGCTTGGCGGCACGACTGCTCCAAGTGGCGGCTCTTTGAGATGCTGCAAAAAGTATATAGCTTTGAAGAGGCCAAAGTCTTAAAGCTTCCGAACGAAGTTCATAGAGTTAACTGGCAACAACTCCCGACAATTTTTCAAAGAGAATTTCTGGAAAACATTAACAACTACATGGGTAAGGCCACTTTGAAATGTCCCTTTTCCATATTATGCTTCTTACGCCCAGTAGTAGGAATGGCACTAAGGGGACGATTGACGAAAGTAGCTGTCAAATTAGCTTACATACCGACCATATACAGTTGCTTACCTTTACATGAAAGCACTGTCCATAGGGTATGGAAGCCTGCACGTAGCATTACTTGTTCTGTCCAGCTTTCCTCCGCGTCTCGTTTGGTCGTGGCTACGATCCCCTTGATTGGCTGCATCGTTCCCCGAATTCCATATTTATGCGGAGTCGTGTCGGTCCATGCTCTACTCGCTTCGCAACGATTCATATTGAGGCAATTATTTAATGACAGCGGAGAGATCGGAACACTGTACTGGAATATTAATATCCCAGTCCCTCTGCGTGCTCCTTTTAGATAGAGTAAAGCACTGCTGGAAAACAAAGATACGGAACATTCGGAAGATATCTTCTGCACGGAAATTACCGAGCTAGGTATAGGTAGTTAAGGTAGTACAATAAATAGTCGCCTGGCTTCGAATTTTAATCGATCGATCGATTAGAGAGAGGGGAAAGCTGTATATAAGGCTCACTCAAAGTTAGGAAGGGAAAGCAAATTTGAAAAAGCTCGGGACTGTAATGTAGAGGAGTTCGAGAAAACAATTCTATAACAAAATCAGAATATTTTTTACTTGTTTCTCTTGAAGTCAATGTCGTTACTGTTTGACGAAGCTGGTGAAGACAGACAAGGAGTGATAGGCTGAAGGCTACCACATCCATGCTACACGATCTGACGCTTTAACCGCTTGGACACAGAAAGGAGGTTATAGCTTTTTTCTAGTTTTTAGTTCGCTCAGTGGTTCTCCAGCTCTGCACGTAGGAAAATGACCTGTATAGAAATAAGGTTTTCCTGGTGGACATTCATCGACGAGTGATCCTAGATCACGCTTCGCGTCTTATAGCATTCGTGAGCCTTCCTCTGTGTTCTGCCCAGCGTGAATCCTTTTGCAGAGACCCCGCCAAGATGATTTCATAGATGACACCTTCGCAAAGGTCAGTTGGGTCGAAGTCATTACATTGCTCTAGTGCGACTCTCAGTGAAATATGGTGTCTAAATAGAGGCGTAACGAATCGTAGGCTGGTCATATTTATTGGCCTATGAGCCGCATTCTCTGTCTTGTGCCATGGATGAGCAATGGCACTGTAGGAAAGGCAAGGTTCGCGAGCATTGGCACTGCAGGAAAGCCAGGGTTTGCGGGCATGAATGTTATACGACTACGGAGATAGCTCGCTATAGTGGAGCAGAGTGCAATACCCTTCCCACTCTTGAACCTGTATTGTAGATTGTTCTGAACATTGATATATGCCAGGCAATACAGAAAATGTTAGCGGAGTGTATAGAAGACATTAGTCATTTGTCTTGTATTTTTCACTCATACTTTTATGAGGCATACATCAGATGTCATCATCATATAGTTCAGAGTTTATAGTTTTAGAATATTATTGTATGTTGGTAAGGGTGTGTCTTGCCATTTAGTTATTGTTTATCTTCATCCCGTATATCTCTTATTCTGATTTGAGAAATGGATTTTCATCGTCATAGGCAGCAAAAAAAAAGTCTCACTCTCAGATCGCCTTGGACACATATTGTGAGACACTGCGATTTAAATGTGTGAATCATGAACTGGGCCTACAATTATTTTATTTTCTACAGTTTAAAGTTGTAAGATATAGAAGAAGATGAGGCGTGTTTCTCATCTCACACTCTGCTGTGTAATAGTTTCTTTAGTTATTTTCATCGAGTCTGAAAGCTCCCATTCGAAATGGTGTTGCAAAGTGTGATCCTCTTTCAGCACATTAATTATAATTAGCAGGCTAAGGTGTAGATGAGAAGGTACATAATGTAGGGTTTAATAATGCCTCACAAGTGGTGTTTTACTTAGCCAGAGCCGGAGGGTAACATCCCGCAATGGACTACACTCTACATTCTACACATTCTACGGTCTTAAGTAGATTCTAGCTGTCTCGCCCTAAGTTCTATAAATCACGCTTAGCAATTAACCATACCTTAATGAGTGGGAGGTATGTCTAGTAAGAAATAGGCTCCTAACCTTTCTTACCACCCAAGCTTCATTTATCATATGGAGCGAGAACTGGTACCTAGATCTGTTAACTAGAACAGTAGTCTACGCTCTGCTGTATCAACAAATTACCCTTCCGCCTTCTTCTCCTCTTGTACATATAAGGCGATTTCAGCTGAGGTGTTGCAGCCTTTAGTGAATTGTAGTGGAAGTAAAAGTCTCACAAAATGATCGGATACGTACTCTTAAAGGTATTAAATCTTCACTGGTGAGGTGCCCTACATCTCAGTTAAACCTACTTTGCCCCCATATTTGCCTCTAATGAGTCATTAAGCCTGGCGGCCGTCAGGCACAGCGCAGTAATGAGCTGTAGAAGAGAAAAGGCACGACCTTGAAGACATTTCATACCTAACGGGGGACAGAAAAGGGCAACTGAACAAACGGTCCAATAAAGATATCAAAACCGATGCCTGTGTGAACTGAGCGCTGCGATAAATTGCTTCGCCGCATTCATTTTCTTATGCAAACGTTTGGGATCATAAAAAATACCGTGCAGCCCTCCCTGCTTTTGCGGCTTATTTCTTGTTTTGCGTGTCTAGACTGCTTTGTGGGAAACCATCTTTGTTTCTATGGGAATTGTACATTATGTAATGCGGTACCGTCAGCTTCGACCCGTCGTCCTCCTGCTCAAGGTCTTTTTTAGATGTCCTGATATTTTGTACGGCACTCGAGATGTCTTTGCTTTTGGCTCTCTAGAAAGGTATCCATTCTTTCTTCGCGCCCGGACTTGACTGATATATAGCCTCCTTTCCCTGCTTGTTCGGTCAGCTTTTCTACCTCCCAAGCGGCATTTGTCCGCCATGTCGTGGTGAAGCCTCGCCCGCATTGTCCCGATGCGGTTATCTCTTCGGCCCCTGATGGGCTTATCTTAGGCTGTCAGCTTGGCCTCGCTCGCCTCTCTCTGCTTCCTTGCTGTGGAGTTCCTTCGTTCCTTGGTCCAGTATTGCCCTGACCTCCTGAGGACGGCGCACGCCCGATGGGCTGCCGATAGCCACGATTGGCGCTGGAGGCGATCCTCCGTGGACTAGCCGGCCTCCCCCGAGGTCGTGGGTGGCTGAATGTGTCACGCTGATCTACCTATGTTATCTTCAAACACAGTGTGCAGTATCGATTTACGTCGTCTAAAATTGTTTCTTGTCTGTTGCTTGCACATGTTCTTTCATTTTCTCCTTTTCCTTCATGAATGCAGTGGACGACCCATTTCCTATTAGTTCAGAGACTTTCTGAATTTTATAAGCAATCTGGGTCTGTCCAACTAATAACAAGGATACCTCGTCATGTACTAGTTGGTCCATGATTATTGCGCATGTGCTGGCAATAGGGGTGATAGCTCTTGGTAGTAATGATAATAATAGGAGGGAACCACGTCGCGCCGGCAGGGCGTCATTTCGGCAAGCACCATTACTCCATTATATGACTATGAAGTAATAATGGATCGCAACTGCGGCTTTTAAACAAAGTCAGTCTAAGTTGATATTTCTTAGCATTACCTGTGGCATTACGTTGCTTAGCATTACCTGTGGCATTACGTTGCTTGAAGGCCGATGGTCGGTGATCTCACTGTCATTGACGTCAGTAAGTGCAATCGGCAATCTTGCGGCCAGTTCGCATCCCGCTGTTTACACCGATATCATTATTTGATGACCAGCACAACACTCACCACTCTTCTGAGCGGAGAGCCCGTAAAGACATACATGTAGAAGTTACACAAGTCAGTGATTCACGGGAGAAGAAGTTGGCTTGTTCCTTCCACAGCAAAATCAACGTGAAGATTTCGAAATGAAATAACGTCGTTTGCTGAAACATTGAATGGGGAACGCTTGACTAGTCACACTTTATACAAATAAATACTTTCTAGTGCACGGACTTGATAACATAACCGATGTCAGAAAAATGTGCAGTTTTTTTCGAAAGTCGAATGCTTCTTCAGGAACCTTGATTCGTCACCCTGATACTTTCTTCTGGAGCTCTAGTCCGGTAGTTGTCAGTGTGGTTTGCAGTATCCGGTCTCAGGACGTACTCGTAGCTTAGATAGATACGGCGCGGCCGGCGGTTGTAGATGGTATCTACCCTGGAAATGCAGTTCCCTCTCTCCTGGTCCTTTCCTCTGGACATCTGATTTCAGCTCCTATTGTCGGAGACAGTAAGCTGCCTTTGCGAAAGGTCCACTTGTTATTTATTTGTCTTAATTATACGGCACTCCTCGCGTTAATGAGCCCTCCTAAAAGTAGATGCACGAAGAGAAAACTGAAAGTTGCTTCTTCTGGACTTGAGTTACTTCTTCATATACCGTTAAGTCGGTCTAAGAATAATTATACAATCTTATACGCAAAAGAAAAAAAAGAAGAATTTATTTTGATTTCCTACAATTTAAAACTCTGTGTGTGGATGCCCTAAAAGAAAGTTCACGTAAATTTTGATTTCATTCATATACAGTTTTGTTATTAGACAATCAACCCTAAAAATTAAGGATGGGAGGTACAGGTACATTGAACATTTGAAGTGACGAATTGTGTTTTGAGTTCGGCAGCGATAACCCATAATCAGACAGAAAATTTTATAATAACAAAAATAGTCGTGAAGAGTCTCCACTGCTGGCATACGCAGCGATGAGACTCAGCGCTGACACTGCGCCGTACCTTGAAGGTGCATCTCCTGGCATACCTTGAAGGTACATCTCCCGGTCGAAGGGTTAGCGTGTTTTTCAGGGATTGCTGAAGAGCCTGACTCCCAGTGGAGGAAGGAACCTAGACCTTCATGCTCATGCATGCGGCGCTTGCAGATGCACGAACAGTTTGCATCTCATTGTCCCTATGCCGATAGATCATGTTGAGGTATTCCCGCCGAGCTGTGTGGGGTCGGCTCCCCAATACATACATAGGTTTGCGCCGAGCTGTGTGGGGTCGGCTCCCCAATACATACATAGGTTTGCGCCGAGCTGTGTGGGGTCGGCTCCCCAATACATACATAGGTTTGCGCCGAGCTGTGTGGGGTCGGCTCCCCAATACATACATAGGTTTGCGCCGAGCTGTGTGGGGTCGGCTCCCCAATACATACATAGGTTTGCGCCGAGCTGTGTGGGGTCGGCTCCCCAATACATACATAGGTTTGCGCCGAGCTGTGTGGGGTAGGCTCCCCAATACATACATAGGTTTGCGCCGAGCTGTGTGGGGTCGGCTCCCCAATACATACATAGGTTTGCGCCGAGCTGTGTGGGGTCGGCTCCCCAATACATACATAGGTTTGCGCCGAGCTGTGTGGGGTAGGCTCCCCAATACATACATAGGTTTGCGCCGAGCTGTGTGGGGTCGGCTCCCCAATACATACATAGGTTTGCGACCTCCTCTAAGCTTCTTTCTTCTGCACTGCCTCCCACCTACGCTGACCTTGATTACTATAGGTTATGTTCCGCTGACCAGTTTTAGGTGTTTCCCGCAAAATTACTTCGTGGGGACATTTCCCCGAAAGATATCCAGGGAAATCGGGAATTAGTCTGTTTTGTCGGGCATTAAATACTTTTAGCCTAGACTATTGCGGGTTATACACCATCAACAGCATTGTTAACATAGTGCTTTGAAGCAAGCCTTCATCCTATGTTTCATTGTTAATATGTGAATAATCCTAGAAGAGGTTGGAAAATGTACGACCTTATTACCGACCATCGTGAAATCGTATACTCGTCACCCGTATACTCCTTTCATTACCAAGTAATCAAGAAACTGCCCTGGCAAGTTTGTAACCTTTGGCACTGGTGTACTATGGGGGCGTATGGCCCATGTCTTTTGAACATGGTTTGAGTGACAGAGAATCTCCGGGGACTCCTCCCTCCGAACGCATCGCAGTCAGTGCCCCTGCCCGACCTCTTCACTTACCTCGCAGTCCTCACACAGGAACAGCGTCACGCATGCCACGGAGTCATGTCGGAAAAGTGTATAGACTATTTGTTAGCGCCCAACCTAGCGTAGCATAACTTATTTTGTGCAGTCTTTTTATTAATTTAAATACAATAGTTAAATTTTTTCCGAGAAGTTGAATTGTGCAAGATTTACGAGTGCACTGCACTTTTCCATTAGAATATGTCTATGTGCTTCCAGCGTGTGGAGATAAAATTATCCTCTGAACATTTACAATGGCAGACTGATTGAACACAATAATTATTTTAGACCTATTTACAGTCGAATCTGCTGGATGGAATGAAAGATGGTTGCAGTTCAAGAAATTCGGATGAATCTGACAACGAAGGCTGGGCCTGTGGCATACAAATGCGTACTATTGTTTTGTCATTAGTAGTTGTTGCAAATTTTGCTCTAAAAGCGGTATATCGTATATCATAATAGTACCTATGCCATTTTGTGTGCAGTGTGGTTTGTCCGACCACAAAGGATGCAGGTCGTAGACGGTCGCGTTGGGACATTCGCAAGCACCCACGTCGTCGACGAGGCGCACGACACAAAATTACCTGCTATTCCATTCACATAAAAATTACATATTATTCGACTTGATACCATACCAAGGGCGATAGTGGGTGGTTTTTTATGTTCCTGCCTTGTAGTTTCCAACCTGTTAAAAATCACGTAATAACATTCTTTAATGATTCCCACCAATTGACATATTAGCATTAATTTATTATTCCTTTGACCAGTGCCATTTTAGGTTAAGCTGAAGTTAAAATGTTATAAGCTAAACATTTTAGAAACCTCCAGTTAAACAACCCTTTTTAGATAGTGGTACAGATATACTTGAGTCTTCAGGGCTGAAGGCTGTGCATGTTCTTGTACACAGTCCCTGATGGCCTCGTAGGTGGCAGATGGTCTTTGCTGGAGTAATTTATTTTGGGTACCCCTGACCTCAGTGCATGGACCGGCTTGACCAGATTGTGCATCTTTAGCCATATTGGCGTTGGCTGCGCCCAACGTCGTTTTTGTACCTATTGTCTTGTTAGGTACAGAGACCTCCAGTCCAAGACTGAAATTTACATATGGCGGGGAACGAGGCTGTTGCTGGTGAACGAATTTGGGAAATCGGTATATCCCCTATTTGAAATTTTTCGTTTCCGGTTTACTATAAAATCTTAGATGTCTCGCTGAGGCATGAGTCTATACCTCCCCGCATTGCCCTTGACTGGCGGCTTATTTCTATTTTAATTATTCATCTTTGAAGCCTACCTTTGTTTTACTCCGATTAACGTTATTAAGTTATTATCTGCCCATACCTTCGGCTTCGTTTATAGCCGGCCGCTTTACCTTTGCTGCTTCTATTGCCCTATGTAATAGCAGTAATGGCAAACACTACAAACAGGCAAATTAATAAAAGACATGCCTCCTAGTCTGGCATTTGATGGGGTAGCAAATAAGAAATAAGATATGGACTCCTGCCGTCATTTATTACTATCGTGCAGGTAATTGATTTTGAGTTTTTCATTGCAAAGCGTCGGCAAGAGGTACCAGACCCTGAAAAATGCGTTTTTAACACTACGATTTCGTTCATTATCTCAGGAGTAATAGTGCATATTATGGGATAAAATTCTCAAAGCATTTCCGACCCCCTCATCCGCACAGTGTGGAGTAATTGAAGGTTTGCGAAATATGTCATGTGGGGTTTCAAAATATTATCGTGCAGATAATTGATTTTGAGTTTTTCATTGCAAAGCGTCGAGCAGAGGTGCCAGACCCTGAAAAATGCGTTTTTACTTTTTAACACGTTGTACTCGTATGTGTGTGTGTATGTACGGAGAGACAGAGCCCAAACCGTCCGGCCGATTTTGTTCAAATTTGTTACACGGGTGTAAACTAATAATGCGCAGACTCGCTTTTTTCCGACCTTCCATTGGGGAAAATTGGGGGGCGCAGCCCCCATAAACCTAAAAAAAACAGGTTTTTAATTTTTTTCTCAAAATTGGCTCTAACGATTTCGTTCATTTTCTCAGGAGTAATAGTGCATATTCTGGGATAAAATACCCCATTAGCGGCATATCTGGGAAAACTCGAATTTGGGAGATACGACCCCTCAAAGGGTCAGTTTTTTATGTTCACAAAATATGCCATGTGGGTATCAAAATACTCAGAGAGACTTCCTCAACCGAGTTGAGCATGATTAATAAAGCAGTTCAAAAAATGACATTTAGGTCGGCACTTCACCTCGATCCAACCCGCCATGCCGCCATGTAGGTGATGTCCTCTCCTCTGCAGGCTTAGTGACACTCCACTCTCCTTGCTAACTTCCAGTGCTATTCAGCTGCCCATCAAAATCCTTTCGGAGTGTTCGTACGTTGTAAAAGCAATTAGAGTTGGGGATATGATTCCATCCAAGAGAAAGAGTTTGCCATCGGTACCATTGGATCTGGTAAGGTCATCGCCAACTAGCGTAAGTGGCACACTCCTGTTTCACAGCACAATTGCTTCGCTGAAATGGTGATGTTCCAAGGCACATTAAAATATATCAAACTATGAGTGGTGTCGTTTGGTGATACTGTAGTTTTCATTCATCATTTTTCTATAACCAAAAACTTCCCGAGTTCAGAAATATTTAACTTTATCTACAAAATATCCCCATGTGTGCCTGCTAGGGGTATTTTATACGCTAGTGATCAACTGATTCAGTTACTGTCGAGAAGGAAAAGTCATGCGGTGGTTACAGTGATTTTAACTCGTACGTCTAGTGGCAGCTGAAGCCTACCACACAACACAGAAGTTAAGGCCTTGTCCATTAGTTAAGGCAGGATGCACCCACGTCAGACCCCTAAATCACCTTCAAGCTTCCTAATAATTTATACAGATTTTACCGAATCGTGATTTTAATTAATTATTCGCAACTTTCGAAGCAATCGGTTTTGCTTGGGAGGTATCGGGCGTAATCTAAGCAAGGATCGAACCCGTTTGCGCCGCCGGAGTCACGACGCCGATGCGCTTGGACTGGATGGCTGCTGCAGCTGAGCCTGGTTGGAGGTGTCGTTTGTCAACGTCCAGCGTAGCAAGGGCTCCAGCTATCAAAGTGTGAATCCACGATCCGCTTGCATATATCCGCTCTTGATTGGAGCCAATTTAACCCTCATGCATTTGCTTCTCTCTTGAGGTTAGATGACTTCCCTAATGCCAAAAAAAATTATTTTTGAAGCAGTGCGGGCCATCAGGAATTTTGTTGTTGAGTTTTTCAACATTTTATCTCCCTTTTTTCTTTAATTTATTTTTTATTTTGGGGGAATCACAGCTGTAACTACTCTCTGTCGCTCCACAGTCTTTAGGAAAAGTTTGGGCACTCGCTGACGGCGTTTTCCGACGATAACCATCGGAACTTACCTCCTGATAATACAAGACCCAAGAGCCTTCTGGCTCCAGGTATCTCGCCTTCTGCTTTTTGAGGCCTATCCATTTCAATCGGTCACACCTGATACTCTCAACTTTAGAAACACCTCTCATATCCTTAGTTCGATCTAATAGGGTGTTCTGTTCTTGGATCACGACGGGGCTGTCACCTTTCCCTCCTTCGACCGCCATCCATCGCGGATTGAAAGGTCGAAGACCTGCTACTGACAACTGCCCGTCTGTCTTAGTTGCTGTCGCGGTAATAAGCCGCGCTAATGATGCATATAGGCAAGTGTGACAGGGTGGCTGCTAAATCGAAGCAAACTGACAATTCTTCCCAAGCACATCAGATTACATGCAGTGGGTGTGAAATTAAGAAGGATCTTTTCAGTGTTAAGCGCATTAAGTAACTGTGCACTCTGAGTGCTTTTACTTGATATCTTCATAAATGAGAGTAGCGAAGTGGCTTATTCTTGTCAGACCTTGGAAAAATATCATGTGAGCAAATAAAAAACTATGACCAGGATTAGTTCCTCGATTGCTGCAGTTTTGACCAATCGAAATAAGGGTCCATTGAGGTAGAAGGCACTGCTCTTAGACAAAATATTTGTTAGGTTGTTTCATATCCGTCCGTATTGCCTATTATTATTTGAACAAAACATACAATACAATTACTCTTTGGCTACCCATAGATCTTTCCGGATTATCTACAACTATAGGTACAATATGAAGTGGCCAATGAACTTGAAGTCTAAACCAAGAACAATGGCCCTCAGTCTGCGAGTGGTTCGGTAACGTACAAGTCTATACAAGAGCCGCGATGATAATCTGGCGATGGGAGCACGGAGTGCCAGGTTGCCCAGGTACGCGCGAATAGACGTGCCATTGTCCAGGGTTGTCGCCTGCTCACCCGCTCAGAATTGGATCGAAAGGTGAAAAAAATGGACGGAGATTAATGGTGTTGGAGTACCTAAATTGCACAATGTAGCTTAGACTTGAGTGCTGACTGGGTACCACTTGAGAGCTGTCTGCACCCATCACGACTTGCTCCAGGGGACTAACTTTGATGGCCTAAACCCTAAACATATTCGCTACTTAGGGAAGTTAAAGGGAAGTAGATAGTGGAGATGCTCACCGGGCCATGGACCACTTAGGCTGCACCTGCAAAGAGTGAGTATGAGGGAGGAACAGCTTTTCACGTTCTCTTAAAATTTGGGACCCGCCTAGAGAACACCTAGAGAACTGCTACGAACTCGAGAACCTAATTTAGTCTCGGGGACGGAATAATCTCCGACAAGAAGTTTAACTGGGAGCCTTATTGAAATTTAACAAAATTTACCCTAGATATTTGAGTTAAACTTTTGTTCACCACGAAGCTCGTGCAGGAAATCCTGGACGGGCTAGAATTTGGTTGTACCATGCGGAATGAGATAATAATTTACAGGAGCCAGGTATCGTAGATCCTCGAGATCAAGGTATTGTAAAGGCAGAACCGTAGACTGCAGACACAAAGGGGCATGAGAAATCAGAGAATACGCTGCCGCCAAGGCACGGGCCCCGCCTATAGGCCTGTACACTGTACCTTACGAGTAGCTTACCTACCGCAGCGCGGGCGCCCCCGCTCCCCGTACCCGCTCCGCCGCTCGCCCGGATAACTAGACATAGCCCTTTACTTTATGGGCTGCTTCAAGGTCTAGATGAAAAAAGACAAGATGGTCTTATTTAGGCTCTGAAATATTAATCTTCTGGTGACTGGCAGTGTTTAGCTAAAGACTCTCCTCGATGGTTTAGTTGGTTAGTCTTTACATTGCAAATGTTTCAGTTGACATTGCTTGGTGCAGACACTCCACTCATGTATATACACAGATCGTACTCTTGCTTATTTTTTCTGGTGGGTGATGTGGCATTTGATTTGAGTGAGGTACCGCCAACAGAAGGGATTTTTGGCTTTCCGAATGGCCTATGAATCACAGCAGTCGGAGAGTTCGAGTAGAACCTACCAATAATAAATCCTGTACATATCTGCATAGCCGAGGGGAATCTCGTTGGGAATCATTGGAAATCTTTATGAAATCTCAGGGAATCTTGGAATTTTTTTGGAGTGGTTACCCCTTCGGGGTTCATCTTTCTATGAATATCGTTGGGAATCTTTGGAAATCTTTATGGAATCTCAATGAATCTCTGGAGTGGTCACCCCCTCGCCTGTACATATCTGCATAGCTAAACTTACTCTGGATGGAGTGAGAATATAATGTCAATTCTAGACTGTTCCGGTTGATTTTAGCTATCACCTCCTAGTGCGTGGTATTACACGATTTGTTTCACATAACACGCAAAAAAAAATTGATTATGCCAATGAAAACTTTTTACTTGGCATGAATTAGTATATTCGTTACTTGTGCTGTATCCGTTATGTGGTGGTCGTTTTGGCTCCTTCTAGTGACCTGTCAGCTAGTGCTGGCTAGGCCCCAGGCAGACAGCGAGTACTATGGGAAGTACACAGCTGCTGCCCCTGCTGCTAGTGGTGGCGTGTCCAGCAGTGTGAAGAGTCAGCAGTACAGAGTTCCAGCCCCGAAGTACGGCGAGTACCCGCAATACAGGAGAGTGGCTGGGAGGAGGAGACGAGGCGGTTCCGGGGGGCCGAAAGTAGGATTTTCTGGCATGAGCGGGTTGCTGAGGGCAGCCAAAGTTATTGTCCCATTACTCAAGATGCTTATGGGACGAATGGGATGAATATTGTATCAGTACCAATATACGTCTGTATTACAATATAAGAACCTCGACAGTAATTTAGTTGATTGATCACTGTTTAATTAAAGTTTTCATCTCCTTTTTATGAATGAATCTATAATCTATAATAATATTGTAAGTAACGAGATCTACTATACATTTAGTTGATTGCCAATAAGTAACGTTTGTTTTCCTCTTCATTTCATAAAAAGTCTTTGCTAGTTATGGCCATAAGGAGCAGGGAATGCGAAAACTTATTTGGGTTGTGGCTTGTTCAAGACTTCTTATAAACATGCATTAATCAGCAGTGAGGTTAGCGATGAGTCTTGTGTATGGATCCATTGTAGGAACCCTATAAAAGTTGGGCCAGTCAAAAAGAAGTCCATGCATTTTGATAGTGGGCAAAAAATGAGCTCTTGAATTGGCAGTGACCTTCATGGTAACTGGTACCTCTTCCCACTTACGTGCGAAGAGTCTCATTTGGAATAAAGCACAGTTGTATTACTGCTACGACGTGTATGGCGACGGTTATGTGCGGGGAACGCCTGGATCGCTTACATCCAGTCTTCACATTGCGACAAACGGCCAGCACTTGATATTTATTTGTCTGTTAAGTAATACCTCATCCTCAGCCTCATGTCATTTTGTAGTCTCATTGATAGCTATGAGTCCTTGACTCCTGCACTCTGTGCTGAATGGTCCGGTAGATTTACGACGTCATTTGGGCTGACAGTGGACGCTTCTTTCTGTCGTCAACACTTCGCGCAGGTCGTAAAAAGTCGCTATATGGTTTTGGGTGGCATGCCTTGCGAGAAAGCTACCGAGTGGACAATAGATACTTTAGAGACTTTTTAATAATCCACGTTTATAACGTAGATGCATAAATTATATAAGGTAGATGATGTATGATGAGGTGTCTCTTGTTCGGGGGAAAGTCTAATAAATGAATCCTTTTGTAAGATTTTGCTCTGCCCACTTTCCACTGGGTGACAGTCCGATCATTACAAAGCTGACACCTTTTACTTGTGAAGGGGTAAACCCCATGTTCTGCCATCTGGACGGAATTTAATTTTCAAACCACTTGTAACCAGACCTATTTTTTTTTATAAGCTCAACGATGTGAGGCTTGTGATTTGTGATATGCATGAGTCAATCTGATTTTCGATACATGTCCTTAATCCTTGATTTGGTCATTCTTTGTTTCAGAAATCTGACACCGATTGAATCAGAGCCAGTCCAAGAACAGACGACCCCCATCTTGAAGCTGCCGGGGGCGGGGGCGGGGGCGGAGGCTCCTCCGTCATCGGGTGATGACGTTACGGAGGCCACGTCAATGCCTGCAGCAACGAGTGCTTTCTTGCACGCTGAGAGACTCTTCAGTTCGGCTAGTGGGACGAATGTCGGTGACATTGTGCGCAGTTCGTGTGTGAGTGTCTCAGTTAAAAACCCAAACGAAGAGGAGAAAAAAGAAGAAATTGTCTGTGACGCGTTGGTGGTGCCTGAACTTCGAGAGGAAACTCAAGGTAAGAAAGAATTTCGTTGCTATATGACGGTGGCAGAAGCTTGTACGTATTATTGTATTTCCTCGATGCTTTATGACATTATGACTTTTCGCACTTCAGCTGAGTTTGGTATTGGGAAGGTTAATGATGGGTTCATGTAGGTATAGGTATAGATAGCATATACCTATAGGTATACTCGTAGTTTGTAGATTTGCTTATTTCAGAGATTGTCCCATTAAATGTAAAATTCGAATGTGAGGCGAAATCGCAGTGACCCGAAGAGGTTGAATTGGGCATCACTCGCTAAGATGAATTGAATTTGGCCCCTATAGGTTCGTGCGTTAACATCATTCTGGTTTTTTAAAGATTACTATGTCCTCCCTCTTATTTTTCTATTAAATAATTAATTGTAATAGTTAATTGAGCAGTCATCTTGCCACTGAAAATAACTTATGAACGTCCTCTTAGTAATTTTACCTGATATACTAAATACCTACCGGTAGGTACTCGATACCTACATACATACAACAGTAGCGGTGACGAAACACGAATATTTACCTTAGGTACGACCGACGGTCACTTATTGTTACAAACGACATAATGTAAAACGCGCAAGGACAAGGGTCTTAGCAGAATAAATAGATTAGCAATTGGCATAAATAGCAATGAGCTGGAGCATGAAGAGGTGGACAAACATTGCATGTCTTTATCCTGCCTATAGGCGTTTCTCCAGAGCTCAAAGGCAAGATCTCTGTATTGTTAAGGTTGCTTCGGTTAGTGAGAAGTAGAGTGTCTTGGTGACATCACAAGAAGGTGACAAATCACCGTCTTGTGCCTCCCTACGCATAAGCATGCTGGGAAGCCTTGGTGAGCCGACACCGTGGGAGACCCTTACTTCACATTCAAACGATACAACCTCAAGAAGTGGTAGCCCTTTCCTCGAAGGTACTCCTCGAAAGTTTCACAAGTTTTGGAGCGGTAGGTGGTGGCGTTGTGCCGTTGTTTGAAGGAACCTCTTTGTCGCTTGAAAGTTTCGTAACGATCGCCTCCGTCCTGGTCACGTTTCATCCGTTTGCACAGATCGCTGTCCTCTGAGCCATGATCTGGTTTTTTAGGCCACTGAATAATGTGAGTACCTACGTAGGTACATTGGTACCAGCAAAATGCCTTCATTTGTCTTGAGAGTTCTCTTTACATTTTATTGTGACCTTTTGTAGATGATTTCATGACACATATTTTATGAAGTGGAATTCACCTTCGTCAGCATTTATGTATTTTCTTTTTAATTATTTTCATTTGGGCTGGGGACTGCAGTAACCGAGGGGTTAACCACTCGTTGGGAATCTCGTTGGGAATCTTTGGAAATCTTTATGGAATCTCAGTGGAGTCTCAAGGAATCTCTGGAGTGGTTACCCCCTCGGCAGTAGCTGACCAACTGAGGTCTCGCAGATTTTCAGAATTATTTTATTGCTTCTGATTTGGTGGTAGTTTTTCAAGGCATCTAAAAAGTAAAAACACTGTCCCGAACCCGAACACACCCAAAAATGGAAAAATAAAATTTACTTTTTTTTTGTTTTTTCCAAAGGTATGAGAGGGACTTTAATTATTTCTCTGCCCCTAATTCCACAAAAATGACATCAAGGTTGTGGTGAAGAACATCGTTCCCTCCTGCTGCAGGGCTTTCTTTGTCCCAAATGTAAAAATTATAAGCTGAATAGTTCGTAGTATAGTTCCGTTAAAAAGCAGGTGCGGTGTACGGTGGAACATGGAAGAGAATAATTATTGGTGGGCGCCTGCCTCAGGTGCAGGGGGTTTTATTTAGGTCAAGTATCCTACTTCTTTAAAATGATCTCTGTATGTCGTTTCTAAAGAGGAGCAAACAGAAAACTAATGTGGACTGAAACTCTTATTAACCTAATGGAACCCGTTACGCAAAGGTTGAATCCTACTTAAAACTCATAATGACTATAATACCTATTCACTGAAACAATACACTGGCACGGGGCCCACCCTAATGCCTCTCTAAACCAATACGAGGCATGCCAGGCTGCTAGATGCTAGATGTTAGATTAGTCTTAAACGATTCGACTTGGAGTAGGAACAAGAGGCTGTGACTATTAGTCACTTGGACTAATATAAAGGCCCAACGGGACTGTGCTCATTGTGGATTACAACGATTAGTGGAGGTGGATGGTATAAGGTAGTTAACACCTCACTCTACACTAACAGGGCTAGTTTCAATACTACTCTTTGTCCACGATAAATCGTTTCAGAGTCGTTTAACAATCGTGGTTATAAATCGCACTACTTGAAAAGCATAAATTATAGCGAAGTGTTCTAATGGCTAATTGACTTGTTTTTCGCCTATGACAGAGTGAAGGTTGTCAAAAACAACTTTTTTGGGGGAATGCCAGGATCGTGGGAATCCCAAAATATTTCTTTTGTGAGGTGCAATAAAAATGGCCCAGTCAGATGTGCAGATGGTGCATGCGTACGCTCTGGAGAGACGCGAAACCTAAGACGGGGCCGGCACCTGCACCTCGGCCACACTCCGGACCGCCCACGTAGATTTCGGGTTTCGACACTTAGGGTACACATTATGCGCAGGTCGTGGATCACTAAAGTCAGGGGATACCTCAAATCTGGCAGCCCTGCCAGGGGTGTCTATTCAAGTCCACAGTGACTTCAAAGTTACGAGAGACTTCTGTCAGTTTACCTCTCACTGGTGGTGTCAATAGCCACCAAAGTGGCAAGTTGTCAGTTGACCTCTCGCTGATGTTTAATGTTCTGGATTCTAACTAAACCTGGAGCAGCTTGCAATGAAAAAAAAAAAAAATGAAAAATAAATAGTGTGATGGAAACCGCGGAGGGCTTTGCACTGGCTGGTGGCGGGACTGCATTGCTCTAGCCCGCCACAAATCCGACACGGTACTAAAATCAGTGTAGGTTCATATAAATGCGACATCACTATTTCCTTTCTTGCATCTTTCTTTTGAGCTTTTACTGCCGTGAAACGCCTCGTCTGGCGCAAACACGTAAATCTTATTATTCCCCAGTCGTGTACGGTAAGTTCATAAATCGCGGGTTGAGCATGGTCATAAAGGAGTTAAGGCAGTTAAGGTAGGGCTTTTTGGTCTTTGAGTGGGTTTGTTTGGCTTGCAGCCTGGGATTTGCATAAGATTTTCGCTTGCAGTTGCAATTGATGTGTTTCTTGACGTTGGAAATGAAAAACGACTGCTGGGCTGAATTAAGAACTCGAGGCGTTGGCGTGCCGTTCGCATAAGCCAAGACGTGTGAAGGATTAAGATGTGCTATACCACAGCTGTACCTTACAAATTGCAGTAAAGCATTTTATAAGGCCGACCTTATTCATTTACTTTTGATTTCAAATTGGAAAAAAATGCGTTGTTATTGATTTTCATTAGTAGTTAATTTTCTGTCAGTATAGATGGAAAATGTTATGTATCTCACAGTAGCTATTGTATACTATAACCAAGTAAAAAGAATTGTAGGAGATATTTGGTGTAGAGAAGGCCGCCTGCTTCCACCCTATGAGTTCCCAGGTGTTTTGGGGGTAACCCAATCCGTCAGCTAAAGGTGTGACATTAGGTCAATGACTAAAACCAAGAAAACTCAGAATAATTATTATTCTTGGAACGAACGTCTCATTCGTTTCTTCTGATCTGGAGATGCAGTTTACGTCAGTTAGGTCGTGACTCGTCCCCTTTTACGTAACGGGGCTTGTGTCTCTGACACGTGACAAACGACAAACGACATTCCCAAAGACTGTCACAGACTGGGAAAGATGAGAAGGCGCGACAACGCCCGGACTGTCACCACCTGGACAGGGAAGGGCAGAAAACTAGGGCGAGTAATGCGGCCAGGTGCTGTTCGTGTCGTCAAGACCTCCACGTCCAAAACGTGGACTTTCTTGTGCCTTTTTGTATTTATTGAAGTGGACCAAGATATTCTTTAACGAAAAAACGGAAAGAACTAACCAGGATATAAAACTGTATTCCAGTTGGGTGGATGGTTTTTTCTTTCTTAGCCCCCGATTACACCTTACAATTTCCAATCCAAATAGGATCATAAAAAAATATGATCAAGAAAAATTGTAAGGTGTAAAGTGAATTGAGTCAATTATGATACAATTTGTATCGGCCGGTACAAATTGTATCATAACTGCTGCGACTACCTTCCTCTATGCTGCGATGTGTCGTTGTTGTTTGGTTAGTCCGTTCAAAATGGCGGCTGAGGTAAGTGGAATGGAAATGACCCGTATTTTAATAGAAAATGTGGAGGAGTACGAATTTCTTATAACGATGAATTGAAAGAATATAGCAGAAATTATTTAACCTAAAACGGTTCAAAAAAGGACCCTAAAAATCTTCAAAATTCTATTTTTTTACCATGTCAAGTTGGGGTCACTGCTAAAACATGATCCTATTTTTATTGTAAAGTGTATTGCAGTTTTTCTAAAATTTTTATGATGCTAAAAAATTAGGATCATATAAAAATAGGATCATATATTTATTGTAAGGTGTAATCGGACCCTTAGTAAAAGCGATGACATTAGTTAGTAGCTATATTTCACCAGTAAAATATCCTGCCGACTGCGAACGTGGTTCGCAAAATATGGAGGAAAAACAATTATATTTGGCCTTTAAGGGTGGATGATCCTCAGTTAAAGTGGTAGGTAGCCTCATTGCAAAGTGAAATTTTGTTTACATCTCTGCAATAGTATAATCATTGAATTGTAGGCTGATACCGCTAAGGCTGAATTTCACTGGTTCCTTAGCTTATACTTAATTTAAAGCGTTTTATAGATAAAAATAGGTTTCACCGATTACAAAACTTTACAATGTTTTTACAAAAATTAAACTTCCTTTTTTTCTCGATCATCTCGATCGATTTTACGTCCATATTGTATTTATTTCACATTGAATGTTTTCAACTTCAAAAGAGCGATCAGTCGCTTTTTTGGTGGTGTGCCTATCGTCTGGCATGCCGATATTTTTAATTTCACTGTATACCGAGCTGTATACGGTGTCAGTTGGGGCCTTTGTTGTATAGGGACCAGCTGCGGGTATGACGGAGTCATGTTACCATAAGAGGAAGGCAGATTAAGGTGCAGTTTAGGGAGACGACGATTGAGACGTTGAATGTAAGTACTTATACGATGATACTCAAAAACTTGCGCGATTATCCTGGTAACAGGTTCCTAATAGCTATTGTACGTGCACCGACCTTCGCAATGGGTCCTTAGCTAGTAGACAGTACAACAGGTACCACAGGCTCGATACCTGGTATTGGTAGTAAATAGAGGCTCGGGTAAAGTGTGCCAGAGGGGTGGCGGGTGCGAAGGTATGCCTGTGCTTTCCAGTGATGTTCTCTGTCAAGGCACGCAGATCCTGCGTGGTCACCTGTTTTTTTCTTCCGATACCAAATTCTTAAAAAAAAAAATATATATATATAAGTTAAATATTGTATTCTAATTTGTATGGGTGACACTCTGGGACACGTGGGAAAGGGCACAACATGCGGAAGTTGGTTTGATGAAGTTAGGTATGGTGGGAACTTCTCCATGTACCTGGAGATACCTGGAGATCCGAGATGCTGACACATGAGATAACCTTTCTGCTCGGGCCGCGCACGTTCCACCTTCATTTCAATTTAAGCTGTTACTTTTTAGTTCAAAAAACAATCATTCAGAAAACATTCTGTGATATGTTACTGATTTATAATTGTGTACTGCATGTGATCGTGCATCACACACCCCTGCAAGCGCCGTGTGTACTATGGTCGATGCATTAAAATCAGTCATCACAGAGATGATATCAAACACTATAGGCCACACGGTACTCACACTATGCAATTCTCGGCCATTAATTATCCAATGGGTGTACTGGTGTGCCCATTGCCGCCCACCCCCGTGGACGTCCGAGACCTTGGAAACTCCTGCCACGTGGTTGTAGCGAACCTACGTTTACTTCCTTGAGAAACAATGCTCTGTGAAAATGTACCTTTCCTTATTTCTGTTTTTTAAATTTGTTAGCTCTTCATTAAAATGGGTACCGCATGAATTGATCTATTATACAATTATTATTTCGCACCTAAAAGCCGAGAAATCTTTCATTACTTTTATAAGTTTTTCATTCCTGTAAATATTTTTTGCTGTAATTATCGAACAATTGTTATGGCATTACCAGCCATGATTTGCAGGCGCTGGATGTCTAATCGATCTCTTTATACCCTGGATGAGTAAAGATAAGAATGGCAGGACTGGAGAGGGTCAGTGATCTCGATCCAAGGATCGTGCTCTGCTCTATGGAAGTGTGCCAGACCACACCAAGATACCTGGGAACTTGGAGTTTAGGTGCTCTGCTCCTATCCAGTATTGATCACAAATAGTAGGGCTATTCTATTTAGCCGTATGTAAAAATCTGGCAGAATTTTCGTTCTTCCATTTTTTGTCATTTTTAACTGAAAAGTTATTGTTATTATTAAAAGAATTGTCGGTTGGTCCGATACCGACGCGCGACGGTAACCAGTAACCACTGCCACTATACGAGTAATAGCTATATTTTTTCTTCAAAACTTACCTACAAATTTGGGAAAATTAAATATATTGGCAACCTAGTTATCTTGTGGGATGTCGTATACAGATAACGCTAGCGGGATGTTGTATTAATGAAGATGTGTTAGGGTGAGCATGCACGTGGGAAGCTAACTCAAATGAACGACCACGCACGCGCCTGACACATATCATGCTCATTTCATGATTTAACGCCGTATTATCTTTAAATCCGTGCCCTCTCTTCGCAATATACCACTTTGCTGTCGCATGAACCATCTTCTCGTATATTATATGTGTGAGGTCCATGTGATAATCTCCTGAAGGCTACAGCTGATTTCATCGGTACTGATGCGAAGGAACCTTTTCGTTATGGAGTAAGTAATGGGGGAAAAGTGTGAATTTGTCCCATTTAGTAGATCTGAGAAGCAAAGGTCTTCCATAGTTGCCTCTTCACAGTAATGAACGGTTTGTTAAAACCTTCGCGAAACATTGATGTGGGTGTGTTGAGTGTTTTTCTTCTGTAAAACGTCAATATTAAGACAGTGGCCCAGAAGACAATGCGAGTCCCATGCTGGGCCAAGTTTGTGTCGATTGAGTGTTTACTGTTTATACTGAAATCTTCTGACAACGCCACTTGTGTCTCTAGAGAATTGTTTGAAGGTTAAAAAATTATAAAAGGTGAAGCCTTGAACATGGTAGTTTGTCTGCTATTTTTATGTATAGAAACTTGAATGTGTTAAACTGAAATGAAAGCTGAATATTTAGTGAATATAGTGAGGGCAAGACCGCAGCAAATTGTCACATTAGCCTACTTCACATGAGCCCAAAGTTGAAAGCTTGATCGTTACTAGGTTTTTTAACGCCGAGGCAGTTCCGACTGTTCCGAGAAATAGAAATAAATCAACCAAGTGTTTGAAGGTGAGGGGCAACCCCATGCCCATTTTAAAAAATTAGGAACGATCAGGTTTCAATACCTTCGGTTCGCACTCGTCTGATAAAGATCCCGTGCCCCTGCCCTTGGTCATTGTTTTAGAATTTCCTTCCTGATAGGTTCACGGGCGGTGGTTTGAGGGTTCTTGAACCCAGTATGGCGCTCAGAATACAATCAGGTTGTGATAAAGTATTGATGCCAAATGCGGACCTGAATACCTGATTGTGGCGCCCACGCAGACAATCAGCGAACACGGCTGATCCATTTGGAACTGGCATCGGGCGGGGGCTGGTGAGAGAGTGGACATATAGACTGGACCTGAATTGGGGATGGGGATAGAAATTCTGGTAAATACAGCGCCTATGTTTATCTTAAGGCACAGCTGTTCCGAGGCATCCTTCAGCACAAGGTGCGAATGTCATTAAAACACTCATCTGTCATCTGCCTCGCAAGTCGTAATTACCTGGGTATTGTGGCGTGTAAGCAGTAGTAGCTGCGTCAAATAAATAAAAGTATGCTCACCCGATGACGTTAAGTCAGATAAACCTCCAAAATCTGAAGAACGAGATTCCACCTTATGTCATGTCATATAATTTGGCGTCATGGGGAGGCTTGTCTTGACTCCCAAACGATAATGCACGTGTACGTGCACGTGCATTATTTGCCACGTGCATTTTTTCGCACTTGCACACTTACCAATTTTCCCTTCTTTAAGCAAACTATTCGTGGTCATTTTCCATTGAGTCCCTAAAGTGCAGAAGCTGTTGGACAACTCTGGGGGCAGCAGTGGCCTTCGGGCGCAGGCTCAGGTTGATCCTCACGTGGGTATAAATGGTCCACGTGCTGGGAAGCAACACCTGGATGATAGGTTTGGTTTTCTGGAATGGTTCTCGTCATAGTTGAATGGCGCTGTCCCACGGAGACTTGCCTGTATGTAACCAAGGCCAGGAGCTCAGATCTCGTCTCTCACCAAATTATCTTCAACCGGGGACCAGGGGTTCCCACTGTATTCCCTTGATATTTTAATTTTAGAAATATGCTGCTTTCATTCACTGGGAAAAAATAATAAAAAATCGCCCTAATTACCAATTGGGCGTGGCAATATCGAAGCCTTTTTACTGATATGCTCCTATAGGGAAATTATTTCACTTTAAAGTCACAAAAGAGCGCGTGGAAAAAATGTAGGTGAATGACCTCAATCGTGCACACCAAAAGAAATCTACGCCATTGATCCCAAAATACTATTCATCGTGGATAATTAAATGCCTTATTAGAACAATTTAATTTAGAGCAGAAAAAAGAGATATAATAAAATAAAGGGGCATGTACCAGATTCTGAACGAGTAGGTACCCATACCTGCCTGGACCTGAATACGATAATCAAACCACCTACTCGAGTAATTGCTAGAAATTATTATGAGCTCACCTTTTGCTGGCCAGGTATAGTGAGCTAAGTCTTACAACGCTTTACTTTGCAACTAAAAATGCAAAATTTTCACGTACAGAGTTAAATAAAAAGTTTTTACATCTAGCGATGTTCAATCTATACCGTTCCCTGAAGTTTGGGGACGAACAAGCTTCACTCTTGGATTATATTGAAACGCTATTATTCATTGAAACGCCTGTAGTTTTCAAGCATATCTTCCAAAGTAGAATCCAATCCGATACTAGTGGCTCCCAAAAACTCAGAGATTTTACAGTGCCCTCGTTTGATGAGGGCAACCAGTCATCATTGCGCTTCTCTCTGACACTCATGTTGAAAACACCATCTCTGCTCTTCGAGAGTTGCAAATTTTGATGTTTCTTGAAGCCCTCTATCCCCTCTAATGGTCTTTCGTATGATCAAGGTACTTTATTGCTCGTTTTCACTTTATTTTCTTTTTGTACTGTGGGTGAAATGAATCGTTTTTTTTTCTTAATTTTTTTCAGTAAATTTTTCGTGTGAGTTAGTAGGCTATACTTAGATCGCTACCAGTGTTGTACAGGTCCGCCATGGGCTGAGAACACTTATCTTAGATCAGTGCCTCAGGCTCTCTTTATAGTTTTCTTGTGAGATTTGAGATTCGTATCAAGCAGTCGTGTGCGGGGATGATCCCTATAACTTAAAACCCTCCTTACGCTCAACTGCATGGACAGCTGTAACCAAAACAATTATTGAGATGTAATTCCATGCCTGTTCAGGTTTGTGATAATTAGGGTTCGGATTTGTCCTAAAAAGACCTATTCTTCTCCTTACGTTTGATTTCAGCCAAATTTTGTATTTAGGCGTTTTGGACCTCCACGACCCCACACACCAAATCTTATCGAGACCTATAATGTCCTATTTCAGCTTTGAAAGTACTAAAAAATCCTATTTTGCTGGTTGACGGCCTAATTTAACCTATTCTGCAGATAACAGTACTTATGGACACGTGTCTTACAATACGCTCGCTTCAAAAGAATCTTTCCAGACGAAAATAAAATCAGCTTGTAGACTTATTTTTTCTAAGAAGCCCGTAGACTACATTAACTTCACCATTAGAAATATATTTTCTTAGGTTCGTTGATAGTCGAGGTTACTCCCCATTACTCCCTCGCAGACCAGGTAAGTACCTACTTTATTTTTATACCAACTACCCTTATGCCTGTGACCTGTGTACATGCTACCCAGGCTGCCCAGGCTGGGCCTCAGCCCGAGAAGCTGCGGTGATATTAGAAGGAAAAAGTGCAGAAAAAAAAACGTTTGCTCGATCCATAGCCGTATCCACGGGGGGGGGGGGGGGTAACCTAAGGGGTTAACTCCCCCCTCCATGAAAGAAAATTAACATGGTAACGCCGACGTGAAGCAAAAAAAAAAATATAGGCTAAAACCCCCCCATTACCCCGAACCCCCCCCCCCACCCCCCCCCCCCCCCCCATGACCGCTTTCTGGATACGGGCCTGGCCCGATCTTTCCCCTATCTACCGAAGTTGCCTCCCTCAAATTTCTGCCTCTCGTTTCGTGTGACGTAGAAAGAAGTCTCTTTGCACTTAAAAGAACTTTGACAGAGATGCGACGTAATTTTAAGGTGGAAAATCTGGAAAATCCCGGCGGAACGGAAAAATTTTCCGCTTCCGACATGGATGTATTGGCCTCGGCCCACTCATATTTCGGCTTCGGCGTACTCTACTTCGGCTTCGGTCAAAAACATCCGCGCCTATTACGCGCGTTAAAAAAAAAAAAAAAAAAAAAAATGAAAATCTGGAAAAAGTTTTGGTCGTGCAATAAAACCAAATGTGAAAATTCTTCCTTTTTTGCTCTTACCTACCTATAATTTTTATTAGAAACCTTACCTTAGTAGTTAAGCACTAGGTAAAATTGGATTTTAAGGAACCTATTTTCAGCAACCTATTTTGCGTTTTTGAGCAACCTATTTCTCGGTTTTAAGCAACCTAACAATCCGAACCCTAGTGATAATAAGTGCACCAACTGACATTGCATTTCCGAATTTCCGATACAAGATTTATTGGAACCATTGAAATTTTAATCTATTGTACGTATTTCAAAACTGTATACCATCAGCTGCTGCTAGGACTTACAATAACTACAAGTTGGCGATCAAATTAAAGGGAAAGGGTATCTACTTGTTGAACAGATTCTGGGCGCCACACCATTTGTGGCAGGTGTCTAAGTTTGGTAAGCATTTTTCTTTGAGGTATATTAGCTTAAAAATCTTCCGTGAGGAACGACTTACCTGCAATCGCTGGGAAAATTTTCTGTCCGTAGAATAAATGACCTTAGTTTCGATAACGTGGCAAGCAATGGAGGGCAATAAAGCTGCTACATGCTGAAGCTCATTGACGTTGATGCCTAGAGCGGTGCCAGTTCACAAGGTATAGTCTGCCAAGTATTACACTGACTTTAGGTATTGTATAGCGTCCCACTCAATATTGCAGCTTTGGACACTAAAAATGTTTGGAGCGACACCTTTTTGCATAGTTCCGGAGTTAGTTTTGTGGCAAGTGCCCGGAATTGTTGCTTTTCACTAAGCCATAAAAATCTAAAATGCTACTGGAACTTTTGCAGAGCTCGGAACTAAATTGAATCAATGTGACGTTAAGTTGTACCATTGCAGTTTGTCTTCCAAATACCTTTTGTTTTCAGCTCGACAACTGCAGGCATAGCCTGTGTGGGTATAACGAGCATGACTTGGTTTACTATACGTCAATTAAGTTGTCGTCAATTCTTAGGACTTGGACAGCACCCAAGAGCAATAAGGTTGGATTTTATGCAAGTAAAAAGCTGCATGGGTGGGTTTTACATTCCGGGCCAAGCCCTGCACACGACCTATTCCGATAACGGTGGGGCGCCTCCTCAGTAACCTCTCAGCGATATCTCCGAAGCTTCAGGGTAACCACTCCAGAGATTTCTTGAGATTCCCTGAGATTCCATAAAGATTTCCAAAGATTCCCAACGATATTCATAGAAAGATGAACCCCGAAGGGGTAACCACTCCAAAAAAAAATCCAAGACTCCCTGAGATTTCATAAAGATTTCCAATGATTCCCAACGAGTGGTTAACCCCTCGCATTTCAATTGTAGGGGGTTAGTGAATTTCTTTTCGTTCTGATAAGTTGAAGACAACAACCTGAGAATGACGTGGTTTTAGAAAGGTCGTGATTTGAAGTATCGGATCATGGCTTTCCTTCCAACTTTTTGAAACACTGAACATGGGTACCGCGAATCTGTGATACACGTTCCTTCAATGCGACGCAGAGAAGGCTGTAATCAGCTAATACCAACTATAGACACACGTCATTTTTCCCCACCTAAAATAGTTACACCATTATGATGTCGTTCAGACCTGTAACTGCTCTAGCCAGTGCTATACCAATTATACCATATCAACTCGTCCTTGCGATTATGCCTTCGAGGTTGCGGAAAAGCGAGTGCTGTGAACCCATAAAATAACTGGTGATACTGACCTCTCTCAAGTCATCACCCCTTGTGCAATCAGCATTTTCAGGCACATTCTTCCTTTATAGTACCTAGAAGCTAGTTGTAGCCATATTTTACAACATTGTTATATCCATATGTGACCCAAGGTCTGGAAATTGTGGAGGTTGTCTGGTTTCAGGGTAAAAAATCTCCTACGATTACCATCAGAGTACTCGGTAAACAGGGTGCTACGACTGCCAACAGAGTGCTCGACATTTCTAGTCTTGAACCTGGATTGTTCAGAGTTTTTTGACGTCAATAGTAGACACTATTTCTCATTCAAACGAAACAACCTCTGGAGTTCACAGACGTAGTGCCGTGTGCGACTGGCCTTTGCAGGATTGATGACGGCGTAAATCATACGTCTGGATTGTCGTCTCAGACTTCGCTGATTCCTTCGCGGGAATCCTCATCATAACTGTCAGATTGACGATGGGCTGGGTTTCGTTAAAGGTCCTCATCAAAGTGCAGTACCGTGCTATAAACGTACGATCGTACGGAAAGTCGAACGCTAAAAACTTGTTTGTGGTGTCAGTATGGAGGGTCTTTGCACTTACTGACTGGATACCTGCCTCAACAACTGCCATTATTGTTCGAGAATAAAGAGGAATGACCCTTCCGCAACGGAATGTTTTGTTGAAGTTTTGGCACTTTGTCATAATTCACCTGGATTGTTGTATATTAGAATCATCTAATTCTAAGGGATCATTTACCGAGTCAGCTTCGACCCCTTTATGATAATGGCCACATGTCTGTTTCTTGCTTATCACTTTTCTGTACCTATGACTCCTGCAGGTGTATTCCCTTTCTCGAACGCCAGCAAACCCACTCAACTAACACCTTCAAAATTTATTGTAAGAAGAACTGTTCTCCGTATATTGCGTCATGGCGTACCTTATCTTCTTACAATAAATTTTGAAGGTGTTAGTTGAGTGGGTTTGCTGGCGTTCAAGAAAGGGAATACCACTGCTGGAGAAGACGCACTCGCATCTGCAGCAGTACCCCGTACAAGTTTCTTCCATCATGCAACGACCCACCCCCCTTCCCGTACTTCATTATATTTCTGACGATTTGCCTAACCTTCACGAATTCTAGATTGTGATTCTCAGTGATGGTCCTCCAGTCTTGATTACATTTTATTCAGATACACCATTACGAGTTGTAATTCTGTATTTCCGTGATCTCTAACCTCGACATGTCAGGTCTTTGCTACTCTGGAGCTGAAGCTGGAGCTGGAGCCCGCAGACTCTGCAAACACTCCGGCTCCTTGAGCCTTCTGGGCGGACAAACACGAGCAGGCGCCGGCTTAGTGCATTAGATACACTTCCTCCCCTCGCACCTCATTTGCGTAGGCCGCGGCCGGCTGCCGACCTAACATTCGGCACGTCATGCTGCTATCGGCCTATCGTAGGCCTCAAATAACTCCAGGCTGTCTTCTCGGCAATCTCAAGCGAATCCGAGGTGAAGGCCAAGAACTTGAAAAATGATTTGTTGACTAACTCTTATTACTCAGAGCGTTTGCTTGCAGATAAATTTCTTCATGTGTCGGATCTGGACCTAGGGGAACTAAGTGTAATTATGTCTGTGATGGTTTCACACTACAAGTATTTATTTTGTTGTTGTTGCTTTCGATATCTTTAATTATGCTCATCGTTTTTCCCGAGGATAGCTGAGAGACACGGCATGGCTTCCACTACCGGCAACGGCTTCGGCCGATTAGAAATCCGCACTTCAGGGCCAATTTGCACGGGAGCCTTGGAAAAGTAGTATACTTAGTTATTCTGTTAGAAAAAATGGAATATTCTCACAAATGTATTTTCGAAGGCCTTCCAAAAGTCATCTGTCTTCGGTGACGAGGCGATGGCCAAGGTTGCGGGAGGGGAAGGACGACATTCCGGCTGCTACATGACTATATACATGGATCAGTTCGGCGTCGTGACAGTCGTTGTGTTATACCTACCTGCGTTGACAACATGACAACACCTCAAAACACCTCCCACCTGAATAGTCTCTCAGTTATGACGCCCAATGTGGAGCTCAGGTACCCCTGCTTTGCACGGTGGTCACTACCAAACATTGTTTGAGCAGAGGTGCCATTCAGGGAAATAGAACTGGACGTTGAGAGTGTAAGAAAGGGAGTACGATGGAGCGATGTCGATTGGTGGATCAGAGTTGGGTTGGGCGAAATGACAATATGCGCTCGTGACCGAAGTGGGAAGAATGTCACCTGTCAGCGTAGGTTGGTCAGTATTATTGTCACCAGCTGGGTTCATTCTCGCGCCTTCACATTTGTTCAAGTTACTAATCAAATCTTTCACAATCACATCTGAGTGTTACCGCTGAGACAGTCTACATAAATTTGGAGAGGAATAATTTAAAACTTCACGGATTCTTAAGTTATCGGAGTTGAAGAGCAATCATGCATCATGGGATTGACTTCAGAAGTATAGATTACTCTCAGTGTCATTTATACTTGTAAAGGGTTTCCTATTTTCCTCCGTCGTAATACGCTTGAAATCTTTTCTGTGAAATTGCAGACTTGTATTGTACCTATAGATGAGTCGAGCAATGATCAACGATCGTCAGATTTATCACTGTTCTAAATTACT
This sequence comes from Mesopsocus fuscifrons, assembly GCA_950004255.1. NCBI lineage: Eukaryota > Metazoa > Arthropoda > Insecta > Psocodea > Mesopsocidae > Mesopsocus > Mesopsocus fuscifrons. Next base: position 12,332,445 of record OX465374.1, on the reverse strand, counting down.
TGGATGAAGAAAAACATCTTGTTAGTGATTACCGGTCAGTGATTGGTCATCGTTGGTTAAATTAGAGGAAAGCCATTTGGTTGAGCTAACGGTGTTTTTCGGTATCTTAGCGCAAACATCACTGTGGTGTCGGTGGAAACCAGGGTCAAACGGGTCAATGGATGGTGCCCCGTGCTATTGTAGTGGCCCGTTATTCCACAATACGATCTCACTATCCTCTTCATCTAAATATTGTTTCAAACCTAGATCGCCTTGCCATCGTACGGTTCAAGAGTTTCTCGAAGCTGACAGTAATCGTAGTTTCTATCTGAGAATGTATTTTTTCCAACCCCGGGTCATCACTCATTTTAGTCATTTCCGCAGATGCCATTCTACCGCAATAAACATTAGTCACACTTGTGCAAGCTTTTTGTCTGTTCTAAATTGGTTAATTTCTATTTCAGATTCCAGTTCACCATAGTTTTTTGTAGGTTATTATTACTTTCAGCCGTCGATATTACCAGTGAGTAGGACGCTTCGCGCAAAACGTAAAGTCGTAGTGAAGGGAGTGAGATATAGAATTATTTTCGGCGGAAAAGTAAGCGCAGATAAATTAGGCAGTATTGTTTACTCTTATAAATTATTCGCATCGGCTGGGAAAGTAACAGAGCACTTGAATATTCTGATGTTTTTTTAGTAAAAAAAAAAATATGAGGACTTGACTAGAGTGGATGATACTGTGAAGAATGGAATTTCGAGTTGACTGGCCCAAACAGGTGGCTCAGGTGGTTTAGGAATGGCAGCACTACAATGGGCTGAGCCGTTGACGACAGTCCATTGAAGATTCGCTATGGTCAATACAGCAATAGCTAAACAGCTGGTCATGGTGGACATCCTGTCCTTGACATGTGCCACTCACACTTTTTGAGAAGTGGGAAACTCCAAGTATTTTTCATTCCATTCGTGTAGTGTGATTCATTAGCTTTTCCCGAGGCTTTTCCTTAATTTTGGAGAGTAGGTTGTGTTTGAAGCGTTCTGAAGAGGAGATTTATGTCACCCATTGCTTATGAAGGTTAAGAAACAGCATGATGGTTAGGTAAAGTGCTACCTTGTAGCTATTTGTATAGGAGCCCAGAAGTGTTCGTAAAGAAGCAGTGGTACATCAGAAAATCGTGGTGATGTCAGGGAAAGGGTTATTTTGCTAAGTCTTATTGGCTCTTCATGCGTATATGTAAGACCAAATGAATATATTTCAGTTCAAGTGCATGTTCCTACGATTTTCCCAAGGTTTCACTACTGAAAACCAGTGTTAGGAGTGATTGTTTTGTTGTTTATTATCGAGGATAAAGGTTTGGGAGAGGAGGCAGTGGACCAGAGTGAAGGAACCGCACACACCTGCATCTGTGGACCACGGACCATGACAGAGTCGAGGATTGCGGAGTCTGACCGCTCGGAACAGTTACACTTCACGCTATGCTCCCTCTGATCGATAATTACCATGCTTGGAGACGTAACGTATTCCTCTGGCAGATCTATGCCAGATGAACGCCATCCGCCCAAACTTCAGGGACGCCAGTAGCATGTTGGCGAGATTTAAAGTACTCCAGTTTGGCGCCTCTGACGAGAACCAGGGGTCAACAACGCATGCTGCGTGGTCGGGGTTCCAGAAAAGGTTCATTTGCTTTCTCGCCCAACCAAGGCCATATCAGTTAAGAAACCTGTATGCCGTCGTGCAAAATTTTGGTGTTCGTGATCCGGGAGGTCCCCCTTGTCCAAAATAGTTGTTGTTTACAAAACGTCCATCCGTTTGTGTTATGTTATCGGTGTGATAAATACACCACGTGCTGTGTGTTGCTAAAACAAAGAAATGGGAATTGCACTTTTTTTCTCCAATCCCTTCTTACACTTAAACTTGATATTGTTTTGTGATTCCAGGTAAGTGGAGAGGTGAGAGAGGGGTTTACTATGTGGGAAGTGTGTCCCCCTAGACATGTCCCAAAACATTTCCGTATACTGATGATGTGACATCCATATAGTAAGGTAAGTATATCGTAAAGTACTTGTGATTGTATTATGGTGCTATCTCATATCTCATATCCACATGAGTATTTCTCCAAAGTGGTGTTACTTAGTTCGGCGTGGACTATGATGTGACGGAATGATCAGAATTAGGTAAGTCCATCGCCCATCGGAGTGCGTTCGCTCCGTGAGTCCGTGACCTTGGCCTTCCCGTCTCCCACTTTGTCGGCTTGTGCCTCTTTAGGTCTTTACCACTTTCAACTTACTTTTGGCTGTTAAGAGCATCGAGTCATGTTCTCTTGTCTTCCATTCCAAACGCCGCCATTTCGTGCGGCATGCAAGGCTAATTTCCGGGCTTTTATACCGATTAATGCTACCCTAATAACAACAATTTTTGAAATTATTTTGGTTTTCGCAAATCTGCCTGATAAAGCTGTTGTTTTTAGCGGTTTATTAGTAACAGATTAAAAAGTTAGCACTTCTATCATTTTTTAGTAATACACTTTTTCATAGTCTGGAACCTCTGCATGGTGTTTTGCGAGAAAGAACTTCATAGATTTTTTTTTGTCCTATCCCATGATAGGTACGTAAACCTATAGGTATACGGATACCTTTGCACTGTGCCTCCGCAGGCATTCCGCATGTCTATCCGACGATGGCTGTATTTTATTTCCTTCTGCATCCGTAGTTGGCGTTAGGCTTTCATTCGAAAAGATTTAGGACGTTATCACTGTTATCAGTGTCATCATAGGATGGGGAGCTGCCGGCTTACAAAGTGTGTCTGGTTACTACTATAACTCAACAGTTAGCATCGTATACATTGGTGCATGGGCTGGTGAGTCGTCTCTGTCATTGAATGATGTCTTGTAATGCACATGCGCAAACAAGTATAATAATTGACGTCGATTCTGAGTTGATCTTCTACGTTGCTTGTTAACCAATGAAATCGCGATTCAAAGCTCCCCGTCTCAAGATTCTTGCCTGAGATCTTCTCACAATTCGCAATTGAATGCTATAAGGCTTTTATACGTTAGTATTTTTGATAGATCAGTGACACTAATGATGTGGATGAAGAGAATGTTAAATATGATAAAAAGTGGTATGTTTAAACTGGAACTAGATTCATTCTCTACCTTACTCATACGTACTGAAAAATAGACAAAATTTGAGACCAGCCCCACGTTCGGTGCCAGTGTCACGCTAGTTCCAAAGAGTTGAAGATAGAATTTTCCGAGGGGTTAAACACTCGTTGGGAATCATTGGAAGTCTTTATGAAATCTCATGGAATCTTGGAATTTTTTTTGGAGTGGTTACCCCTTCGGGGTTCATCTTTCTATGAATATCGTTGGGAATCTTTGGAAACCTTTATGGAATCTCAGGAAATCTCAAGGAACCTCGGAATTTTTGGTGCACAGCTTCTGTCCACTTAACATAAAATGCTTTCCCTTCAATGCGTTGGCTCCTACTTTGACTTTACTCTAGTTCAGCACTCAGTAAATAATATATTAGGTTTTAGCTATCCCCTCTTCCACTCCAGAGATAATAGTTGCTGCGTGATTCTCCTATTTACCTGTGCACTCAGGTCAGTTAATGATTTTGAAATTACCTTTGCTTTATCACCTGCCACTCGAGCCGCTTGAGTGCGTATATGCCGTGTGATATTGATATTATTAATATTGATGATATACTCGGAAATGGTATGATAATACGTTCTGCTAGCGTGAAGGGAGCCTTCGCTATATGGGCCGGCTATGGATATGCTGGCTGATTTATGCACGCGTCTTCACTGCAATTCGCAACGTAAATAACCAGGTCCCAGGCCCGATGATTGCCGGCCCGACTGTAAACCATTAAATAATAATTCAATTTGATTTTGTGTAATGGGTAGGTACGTAAAGGACCGTTACCTCAGTCGACAGTAGCCATCGTCAGATGTTCTGCTATAGGTACGCATGTCTAATTGAACTCGTTTCTAAGACGGTTCTCTTTTGAAATTTTAAATACCACCCCAGCCATAGCATGGCAGTTTCAGGAACTCTTTCTGGCGACAGGTGAAGTGTAAGCGTTTCAAACATGTTCATTCTGCAAATATCGGCTCAGCATTGACCCCTGTAGTGTCGGCTTTGAACTGATACTAAGGTCCTCGTAAATCAATTTTTTAGGCCGAAAATTGAAAAATCGAATTTGTAAAAAATGAAGTACTGTTTTCAGAATTGAAATAGTGATACTTTTCCTCCAGTTTGGAATTTATTTTGTAGACGAATGCAGCAATTAAATATATCTGTCGAACTTGGTTTTCATATGGAATTGAAATAATGGTTATACTTGTTGCATTTTTTTGGTGTCTGATCTAAGGCATTTTCGATTTAGCTTCAAGAGTTGATTTGGATAGGTACCTGGATTAGCCCTAAGATTGAGGTCTAGGTTGGATCAATATGTATTGTATTAGGGTTTACGCCCATGATGTCATCTTGTCAATAAAATAAATGTTTACTATAGTGTCGGGATGGGATGCGTCTCGGCGGCGGCGGTGGGATGAATTTGCAATCGTGATAGTCTGTAACGTTACGGTCGTGTGCATATTTTACGATATTTTATGTTTTATAGCATTAATTTACACTCGCTGGTAATCAAATGATAGAACAGAACATGTTTCTGTGAGGTCATGTTTTCTTTTTGTTTTCGTTATCTATCCAGTCTCTTGTACTGAGTTTCATTCTAATATTTTCCTTCAGTACGACTCCATTGTTTTCTTCATCCGTTTGTTCATATACAATACCTATTCTGGATATCTTTCTAGCCATAGGCGGAGTGCAAAACAAACATGCACAATCAGGGCCGTAGAGAGCTTCCACGGGTCCCAGTGCGGCCCAGTCACGGGTAGTGATGTTGAAAAAATTCTAGGGGGCCCACGGGCCCCAATGCGCCGCGCGTTACCCATATTATGGAGCTGACGCCCCTGTGCACAATGAACAAGCGAGAAATATCGACAAGCTATGAACTCCCATGGGTTTGTAAGTTATCCGGCATCAACGCCTTGCTAGGGAAACCAAAGTGAATAAATCGCAATTCCAAAAAATGCTGTGGTTTCTACGCAAGACCATTGACATATTGCTGAAGAACAAAAGGTCCTACTGTGAGTACCCAGGTTACCGGCCTTATGTCAAACGTTAAAGTGTTTTTAACTTTCCCATTTCGTGTGAAATACGCTTGCTGACAAAGTAATTAAGATTTTAGATCCTATCCGGAGTCCGTAAAAGTAATTTTTACAAAATGTCCGTATGACTTTCTTATTCAAACGTCACTCCATAGAGCACTGACTGGTTAGGGTCTTAAAAAAAAAAAAGTTTGATAGCTCAAAAAGGAGCAAAAACGTTACGACGGGGTTGAGGCGTCTACAGATAAGTTATAACAACCTCGTAATTTTGCCGACTTTCGCATCAGTTTTTCAATTCTTTGATCTGCCAATTTACCTACATTGCATCTAATGTTTTGTAGTGATTTAAAACAATAACGTCTGTTTTGCAGTGACAATAACGTAGCGTGTGGCGCTTCCTAGTTAGAGGGCAATAGCAGCACTACTCACTAGTGAGTAAACCAGTCATGCCGCACTCTATTCAATTACCGCCTCGTTTAATTGCCGTTTATGGCATTGGCCGCATTATAAATTCCTTTGCTTGCTAGTACAAAAAACCTCGCAGCAAAGCGGTTCAGCAACATGCGGTAGGATACAATAGCCTTTCCATGGAACTCGATTCAAGTCCGTGTCCCTGTCCCGGCTCTGCTTCGTTGCAAAGCATCCTTCCGCCCGCCGATCTCTAGCTCGCAGTTATTACGAATTATGATAGTCTCTCATTCTTCATTTATCACCCCATTTCCTTATGTGCTAAGTGTCCGTATTGATTTTGTTGAATAACAGTGCAATCGAACCTGATCATCTCCCTAAGTGGGTGATTTTCTTTTTTCAGCACGCCTCTCGTGATAGGGGAGAGGCTTGAGTGTGTGGGGTGTCTCGAGTATAACATTTTATTCTTGTTATTTAATTTTCTTTTCTCTTTTCTCCAGCTTCAACTTTTGAAATGATGGAAACTAGACCGTTCCATGTTCGGCATTTCGCCCATTTTTATACGATCAGACTCGCAAAAAAAAATAATAATAATAAATAAACAAACAAAAAATGTAAACAGAATGAAATTTCCAGAATTCTATTTCGATGGGCTCTAACGACGGATTCGGTTTAATCAGAAGTACTCTGGTGCAGTAAATGTATTGTACCCATTTTTTGTATTGTTTTGCATTGTATTGTGAAACTGGAACTAACGACTACCAAATCTAGTGTGAAAGAGGAAAGCAGCAGGGACGTTGAAATGTTGAAGGTTGAATACTGAGGAATCGATTCACTCTTAGCGACTCATTTTTACTTCTTCGCTCATGAAGTACTTTTTTCTTGCGAGAAATGGATTGTGTGCGGTATATGCAGAAAAAATTTTGTATTCCATGCACTGGATATTTTTGTTTGGCCCCCACAGGCCGAGACAATTGGCATCCGCGTGATTGCATTGACCTTCATTTGTCGGTTTTGGACCAGTAGAATGTGTATGCGAGTAGGTAGACATTTCGACGTTCCTTTCTCTCTGTCAGGCTTTTGTTCCTTTGCAGAAGGCTTTTAATACCACCTGTGAGTGCATTCTTATATACATCTTCACATTCACCTTCAGGTCTGAAGTCTGGATACACAGCAAGTGACCACTACATCAAAACATGAATAACGCTGAAGGTGCTGTAATTAAGACAAAATTACTGAGACCTTCACCACGGCATTGAACTAAGTGACACAACATGGAAAACGCATGGAATTTAAAAACAAAACCCCCTCTCAGAGTAGCCCTCATTCTCACTGACCACCATGACGTTTGAAAGCATCAACAAATTCCAATCAGACAATAAAGACAATTGAAGTCTGACATTGTCGGGAGAGGATCTAACCTCTTACACAATTTGACACCTGTCTTTTTCTCGATGCGGGGGCAGAAGAACGGACGCATTCTGGTGGAGACAGAGCACGCACTTCACCAAACGAGCTACAATGGCCAACTCAGCTTCCTTCTCAACCTAGTAGTGCAGGTATCTTCTTCCTCACTGACGCAAGATTAGATCACGACTTCTTTGAGAATGTTGCATTTCCGCGCAATGGAAAAGAAAATTCTCGAGTTTTTAATTATCACTGCTATTTTTTTCAACATATTATGATCGAACTGTGTGCGCCTAATAATTCTCCTTCCCCTGGTTTATTTTTCATAGAGTACATAGTAATAGAATTCACTCAGATTAGAGTGCATGCTCGTTCTGGTGCTCCCATGCATTCTGTGAAAGATCAATACACCGGGGAAGGCGGGCGCCCGCATTTTGGCACATCTCTACTGATTTAGTTTCTTCTTACACACGATGAAAGAAGAGGCTTTGCCGGCATGCTGGCAGCCACACTATGCCCATACTGAACCGGCACAGCAATGCGAAGTGGTTCGGATAGCGTGCCTGGGCGTCGTTAGCAGCCTGACCCTCGACTTGAGGTGCCTGTCGCGAAGTTCCTTACAAAACCTCTTCTCGCCTTGAACCTGGTAATGAATGGAGGTGCCCATATTATCATAATTAGCCCATAAGTGCCGGCTGCGGTGCATATGGAATAGCACAACACATTGTTCCTATTAGGTACACTGGCTGAGTGTCTGTGCCTGTGTTTTGCTACTGTTCTGAGCTAGCAACTTCCCTTTGCCTCTTCCAGCTTCTTCGTGCCTCTGTATAGATGTGTTATTAGCACTTGTGTTCCTTATCACATAAGTGATGGTAACACTCTCTCTGGCCCGTGAAGTTGTTATTTACGGTCTGCATTGCTCCTTGTTTCTTCTATTTTGTTGTACGCGTAATTGAGCTGCTTACCCTATTTGGTGACGCTGTTTGGATGGGAGGATGGCATACTTGATATTCTGTTCGGGGCATCAGCCGTTTTATTAAAACTATAACTAATAATGTGGTTACAGACCAAGTGGTCACATCATCGGTCCCTCAAGTTCCAAAAATATCAGTCCCCTAAATTCGTTTAGCCAGTGCCCTGGTTGCCTGAGTGCATTCTTCTTTCCTTCACGTGGGTCCTCAACACGAGAGGTCACTAGGATAAACTGGGCCTTCGATGTGGGCGAAGGAAGTTATCGCGGACTCGGAGCCATAAACCATTATTCCAGTACGCAGGCACCTGGTCCAGTGTTCGGCTCTTCGGCGTATATTAGGGGTCACACACCGGGGCTACGTCTTAATGCTTGTTCGGTTTATGAGGCGAGGATGTGGACCCCCATTTTGCAACTCGCTTTTTCGTCAACCAGATTGCTCATGTATGTTTTTTGTGAAGTATAGCCCATTTTCGCACATTTCACTGATTTCTCAGACAGTTGAAGTATTCATTTATATACTCGGCAATGGTTCCCACACTGGCGCCGGTGAGTATAGATAAAGAGTAAAGCTTCTTACTGCTGGCAGGCTCTTTAGGCTTAAAATGTGTCCTTTCTGTGAAATCCCTTCAATCTCACTCAATTGTATGCTGAGTGATGATTGAGCGCTGGATATGCAGTTGAAAGGTAGTAAGGGGTAGCATGGGAGCGTTTCCGGCTGCTCCATATTCCTTCCCTTGTTTGACTGCTGAAAAACAGATACCTGTTGCTTCGGAATTGTAAGGAGAGACCTGACATTTCGGAGTAAAGGTGTACAGGAAAAGCATTGGTTCTCAGAGTGGCTTGGCACCCGCTGTGGATGTGAGTTTAGTACTTGGCAGTTTAGTACTTAGCTTGGCTCTTTAGTGCTTTTTGTCGTTTGCAGGAGTCTTCGGTAAAATGGCGAATTATGTTCCATAAAAAATAACATGAAGCTGCTAGTTGGTGTAAGATTATACCAATTAGCTATATGTGCCACAATTTAGGGAATTAGCTTGTGACATTTTGATGGCTCAAAGTGCATAACTGTACTGAAAACAACTGTCCGGCAAAACACAGCGATCAAACGTGAAGTATGGCATTCCCAACACAATGGGTCATTAACCTTTACACTCCAAAAATTCATAATAAAAATAAGTAGGTCTTAGAGGTGTGAACAACTATGATGACTGATGAGTTTTTAAGTGAAAAATTCATAAAAAAGTAACAACCTTTAAAAATCCGGTAGGGAGAGATTATTAACAATGTCGCAGGACCTGGAACTCGATTGCAGGCTATCTAGCATTTTTTATTTGATGGGTGAAATTTGTATGGATCTTTAAAGTGGGGGAAATATGATTAGATTGTAAATTGGCGTAGAGCTAATCTAAAAGAGGCTGGGGGCGTGGCGGCATCTCAACTGCACCATCGCGGTTCACAGGTGCGTCGCGTCGGTGCGAGGTATACGTTATAGCTGATATTATAGTTATGAGGTTCCCTGAGTTCGAAGAGAAGCCTCCTACACTGTTGCACGTTGCAGGTACCTGCAGATTCCTGCTTCCTATTCGTCCGTACGTTCCTCTCCTATCCTGGAATCTGGGATAATAACTGTTCAAAATTTTTGTGGCCAAACTGACATAAAAAACGCGAGAAAGCCCATGCAGTGACACCATTGACCGACCTTTTATTATCTTTTGCTTTTATAGTGAGAGAACCAGCACGAGAGTGAATGCGAAGGTGTGCATGTGCAGTCTTAACGATAAAATGTCATATCGTCGGGATGGCTTCACTAATCAGGTCCACTAATACCTTTTGTAGGTGGGGCTGAGTGGGGGCGATCGACCGCTGAGCGGGCATTGACGGTCCTGCGAGTCCGAGTCGCACGGACTGTGGGCTGCTCACCGGTCATCCGACGTCCGCCGTCCATTCTCCAGCGTCCATTGTGCTGGCCAGCTCCAGTCCGGAAATACAGGTTTCAGGTTCCGTCCAGACGACGCGGACGCCTATTCTGTAGTGCAGCAAAGTTCAGGGTTCACTGCCATAGTCGGTGGATGGATCAGACTTTTACGATTTATATGTTTTGTGTTGGTTAGATGTTATGTTGTTAAGACAACCAGATAAGACAAAAGTTTTAATTTGTTTATGTTCGAAGCAAACGGTATTTACATTTTAAATACCAGGGCTATTAGAAGCTTCTTGCCACTTGCACTGTCAAAATGTCAGTCAAAACGCAGTGTGTGACGTCAGTGGATTGCTAAGTATGATGTCACCTTGCCATTTCATCCGTGAACATCCATACACGTCGTTAGAAAAGTCATTTGAACCTAAGAGATTTAAATAAACGAACATATTTTCTATAGGGTAGTGTTGCTTAATTTCTCCCAGTTTTGGGGATCGTTGTAAAGAAAAGTATGGTTACCTCTTTTTTGAGGCTGTGAGGGAAACAAGATTCTTCTTAGACGATGGACGACAATGTGAGCGTAGTTGTCGACCATAACAGAGATTTATGAATAAGGGATGTGGTATATGTGGGTATGGGAGGACTAGGAGGTGCCTAGCTTATGTTTGACTTACGGGAGTCTGTCGTGTAGTCTGCACGTGCCGAGTCCTCTGTTCGGGCAATTAGATGGACGCGCCTTTCATTGCTCCTGGCTCTCTTCCGCCCATTTGTGGGCTCAGTCGTCCTGCAGTGTTGAGATGTATGGGAACCAGGGAACCTCTGCCTATGTTACTATATCTTTTCAGACCTCCAGTCCTTGTTTTTACGGGGCCCGGGTCTCCTATGCAAAAATGCTTTTAGACGCGAAATCTCTACAGTCTAGAAGTCGAAATTATAGCGCTCAGAAATAAGCAGTTCATACGGTTCATACGGATGATACCTCAGTCCTTTCGTTTAAGCCTAATCACTGTACCCCTTGTCCGACCGGCCTGGGGTCGGCCGTTTTAGGCATGACAGGTGGAGACATGGACACCAGCTGGCAGGTCTGTCGGTACCTCAACCATGTCCTCTATGGGTACTTGTATGCCCAGCCTTGTGACCATACGACCATGCACAACCGCCGTCGCCATATGTCCGATGTCATTTAATCCACCTCTGTGCGGTCCAGGTTAGGCTGTGCGGGGGCAGAGTGGCAGAGTGCTGCCCCATATTTCCACACTGGAATGCCGTTCGGCTCGTACCTCCCGGTAACTAACTTGGATTGCCTCCAAATGTTACCGAACTCCATGGATTTTCTCAGTGTTTTTCCCACAACTATATACGAATTTACATTTGTAGAGTGTACGTTTTGGCATTCTATAAATTGTCCAACGTTGATACGAGTTAAAAGTGTCATAGGGCGTATATTCCAAGGTGGGAGAGGAGCTAACAATGAATTGGAAAATCCCTTTCCAAAGTGCATTTTGTTCAGCTACTTCGAAGGGATATATTGATTTTCGAGATCTCTAAATTCTATGCATTGTCTTCCTTTACATCATATCAATCAGTATCACCCTGGCCAATATTCCAGACTTAAAAGTATTCTCGCTGGTCATTGGGACAGAAGTTTTCTTGACTTCAACTTTTAAAATATGGAAATCTTTGCTAAAACTAAAATTGGAAGATCATCACCCCTGATTCAAACTAATTTTGAAGAAACGTCGATGTAAGTATCTTTTTCTAGTTATAAAATGTGAAGCAATCTCCTACACCTCTCGAACTGTGGCCCATTAGTCTTCCACTTATTATGCATTAACACAGTTCTCAATCTTTCTCTTCTGAGCCCTTACGCAACCCCTGTCAGAACTTTACCCTTCAAAAACAGTCTGAGATTGATGAAGTTCCAGTTGTACCTATCACCCAGATTGCACAAGTATAATACCAAACCCCCTTTCGATACTTTGACTGGTGAAAATTTGATTACCTATGGTAAACCGTGGGAAAGTAAACAATGTAAATTTCATAGAAGCTACCCGCTTCATTGAGATTATAGAGCAGCTTAGGTACAAAAATTACTACATTTAAGAATATAGAGCATTTTGGCGCAAGTTTATTAAAATGAACTTTGATCAATGTACGAGCCTATAAGTATTATTGGTTTACCATTGCATTGTCGAAAGTTGTGAAGGTCAGGTCGTTGTCATGCACTTGCACTTTTTTTTAATAAAGTAAGTCTTACTTTGGGTTCCTTATCGGTCTGGAGGTTTTTTAGGTATATTGTTTAGTTGTATCTCGTAGGAGCATGCCAATAAAAGTGAAAACATGGTCCAGGCCAAAACTAATCACCTCGCCCTCGAAGTCCTGCATTTCCCTGAAAATAAACAAAGATTCCTGGGCTCTCGAGAAAGATAGATGGGAGAGCTATTGCAGAAGTTGCATTCATTTTCAACGAATCCGTGAGGTAAACATAGGCGGGATGATGCTTCGAGTGGCCTAAGGAGCTGGATCGGCAGGCGGGCAGGATCCCGAGTTCAGTCCCAACTGGGAAGGTTCAGTTCTCGACCAGCAACGGTCGGCTATCGACCTTTCGAGCTTCCAGCTTCTCTTGTTTTGTTTGTTTCGTTTTGGTTCAACAATCTGCTATTTTGATTGTGGTTTAGTGTCAGCGATATATTCTGTGACAAGTTTTTGGAGTTTCGTGAATGAGGTAAGACTTTGTTTTTATTGTTTGTTGGTCATGTCTTTGGACTGCTGATAATCATTCCGTTACTGACTTGTTCCTGAATTTAACGTGTTTTGACGCAGCTTCACTTTTTCACTAAGGCTGGATTTCACCACTTTAACGTGAAGACTATCGTGTACACGATAGCGCTATTGTATCGGTAAAAAATGTTAACGGCTTTCACAATTTGCATTTGATCCAGGCTACAAAAGGCTGCTAGATGCACCGTTACCGTTTCGTTAGCTTTCGAGTGGATTTTCCGTGCGTTAGCGAAAACGATAATTTTCATACCTGCGACTCATTTGGTGTAGTCTGATGTAGTCTAATCAACATTTTAACTTCTTTCTCCGAAAAAATTGGGGTTTTTTCACGTTTATTTCCACTTTTAGATTGAAATTGTTGAAATAAATTTGACGTAAACAAAGCAGGCGATTTTCTATTGACACAACAAAACCTAATGAGAGGATGTCTGCTTTTTCGAATCGATAGCTATTCGAACGTTAAAAGGCACTATCGTGAGGTGGTGAAATTCAGCCTAATTTAGGGGGGAAATTCTTGGCACTAAAGTTTGGAAGGTTTTCGAACAAGTTTGTTATTGTTATTGTAGGTAGTAGTGCGGTTGTATTTTATACAGTGGGATTCAATTTAACTCATTTGCGAATAATATAATTTTTGCGAATAAAGTAGGTATTTATAGTTCTAAATACTGTGCCTAATTTAAATTTTGGAGCTATTCCTATATCAACATGGCTTAATAGGTATTTGGTTTAGAAAAACATTGGTTGTGTATGTACACGTAAACCTTACCCGAATGTTCGTAGCGTCTCTGGGGTGAGCGCTGCAGGCTGCAGCTATTTTTGTTGTTCCCATTTTAGACCTAAGGTAACGCATTTTTTCTTCATTTACCGGGAGACCGTGAGAATCACCTGCAAAGTTTCAATGAATCTGTTCAGCCATTATTATGTAAATTTTGTGAGTTTCGAGGTGGCAGCCGAGTGAGGTAGCCTATAAACTAGTTTTTAGATTTATGTATCTGGCGATCCTTAATTTTAGAGCTCGTCCTTTTTTGCTTTTTTTTTTTTTTCTGGCGTAGTTAGATGCAGTGTCATACTTTGTAGGCTTGTCGCTTGTGGGCAGTGCATGGCCTTGAGGCCTTGAGAGCAACTTAAGCCACCCATCCCGTTTGTTACCATCTTATGGGTTCAACAACAATTGACTTTCCAACACCATTCTTTTCCTTGATCTAAAACTCCTGGAGTTTCGGACTGCATGGATTCCTAGTTTACAATAAGGTCGCTTAACCAAACGAAATTCCAAAACGTTTGACGATCCTTTATTTTTTCCCGTGACATTATTTTTTTTCTTTCCAAAAAATACTTGGAGGTTGACTGTTTAGGAGCATAACTATGCGCCAGCAGGCGTCGACCCTCATGGTTCCCTTAAGGGCTCTTCACAGTTTGCCCAATATTTGTCTTGTAGTTCATGCATTATGGAGAAGGTTGCTTGGTCTGGTCCAGTTACCTTCAAGGGCAAACATTCTAAGGACCAAGGAGCGTACCTTAGGTGCTGGACCTTTCATGACCAGTCGTGGAATAACCTCGTTCTGGAAAGGTTCCACACGAGTCCACGCCCAAGTTCCTCCAGCTACTGTTATAGATTTGGAGCTTGGAAGGAAAAGTCAGAACGCTGTCCGTTGTCCATTAGGGATGAATTTTGATTGACCGGTTTAGTACTCCAGTTTCTCGATCATGACGTGGCTAAGGGTGTTCACAGACTCTCCGAATCCAAAAAGTGGTCTTGTAGTGACTGAGTAGCTTTTTCAGGGGAGATTTTTCGAGGGTACAGTAAATATCAGGCAGAAGCAAGTATTTGATTAATTTCCTTGTTGTCTGCAGTTAAGCTAGACAAATCTGAGTAGGCAAAGCCTGAGAGAAATTCAAGTGCCAACATCATTTCAATCGGACCGATTTCTGTATATTTTATTACCTGTAGTACCTGTACCTGTGTTTCAAATGCGAGAGAGTGAAGTGAGATCATTGTCATCCTTTAACTCCTCCTTGCCTGCGTAGGGGGTGTGATGAGGTACAGAGGTTTGCCTCCGAGAGTGCCATCCTAAGGGTGGGCGAGTTTGTAATTAGGTGATCCAGCTCTAGCCCCGTTAGCGCAGGTTTCCTCCCTGTAAAAAAAATTGCTTCAATTACATGAGATGATGTAGGAGGTTGGAAGATCATGCAGAGGTTCATTTGTGGCTTGTTTTGCACGGGATGTTCTGGCCAGAGTTGGACCGCGCGGTGGAACGTGTTTCACGGTTGGTCCGAATCTACCGATTTCGTTCCGCCTGGAACGCGGACGGACGAGTGATGCCTGATGGCCTGCGGGTCCGGTGCAGGAGTCTTCCGCGGTGTACCCGTGCTGGAATTTGGCCCATTCTGCTGATGGCACCGCACTGTCACATCTCTGCTATTTCGTAATTGACCGGTCGGGGATGAGCGCTAAACTTAACAACGGTTTTCATAATTCCAGTACCTTTGGTTTTGGTTATTTTAATGATAGTGAAGGGTCTGGCAATCTAAGACTCGAGTTATCAGTTATCACACATAGAACGTACCTACATAGTAAACACGACCAATAGTGTTGACACAGGAATTTCTTTTTCTGGCTGGGCAAGGAGGCAAAACCGCTGTCCAAAAATTGTGATTTTTCGAATCCTATCATACCGGCACTTTGCATGCGGCATGAGAACAAAAGTAATGTTAGCTTCTCTAACGGAAATAGTTGTACATCTCAAAAATAGCTTTTGATTCCAGGCCCTTTAGCTGTTAAAGCATAGCAGAATGAGAATATCATTTCTTTCGCCCTGGAGGGACAAAGTAACTCTACGGTCACGGTAATTTGACGTTATTATGTGAGCGTGACCATACAATACATATGCGAGCACTACAAGTCTTTTATCTTTATCTCCGCTGCTATATTTGAACTGAATCAATGCTGTTAGGCTCACTGATATGCTTCATTCATTTTATTGCTCTTGATAAATTGCATTCCCGAGAGATTACTATTTTTAAACAAGAATATGAATTATTCTTTTGATTGATTTGCTGTTGGGTGTGCGTTTGACTGGGGTCTCTGTTAATTATTTCTCTTGGCGAGCATTTAATCACCTCATTCCGAACATTTCAGAATTTCTGTTATGTCCTAGTATACCGCACGTGCCTGCTAATTTTTAGTGAAGAAAGATTGTTGTATTTAGTTCAGCTGTGGCTGGTCTTGTAGTGCTTAAAAACACATGTTTTTAATCTTAAAAGCAGTTGCTTACTGGGCCATTAGACCTCTGTTGGTTGCACGTGGATATATGGCAGCCAAGCATTACCAAAATCTTAAACTGCTTTAGCTGCTGCCTCTGCCAGACCTGGACTTGTTGCCAGCAATATTTGTTATAACCACTACTTGGGGTATTTCAAGGGTAATCTAAGATGCTAATAGCCACTTAGACGTTATTTCCTTCTTGCATGAAGTGCCGAACTTTGCATTTGAATGAATAGTCGGGCAAATGTGGGAATGAGATTGGCTACGTTCAGTGACAGATTACAACCCGTTTATGCCTGTAGGTACTGAAGTGCTGTAAAGGTCACAAGTGCACAATTTTTCGAAATTGCTTTTTACAGTTCAGAAGAATTTCTTAATCCAATTTTACTGAAAAGCCTGCAGGCGTTTTATTCTTAAACTCTGCATTTTTAATATAAGGGAAAAGGTCACGAGAATATATAGAAGATAATACTTTCTCGCCATATTGGCTAGCGAGAAAGTAAAAACTATTATGTGCTGAGAGCTACGCTGTAGTCCTCCTTTGACGTTCTGAGGCCAAAAATCGTAGATGAACCGTTAGGATGTTCGACCAAATGAACGCGCCCTCGATTGGCAATTAGCGTGGAAAAATAGAGGAAATGATGGTATGGGAGGCAAGTACGTGATTGGCTCATTGTTTCCCCCGCATATTGCTCAAGGACCAATCACCGTAGGCAGCGCCTCATTTGCTATCCAAACATTCAGGTCCAGTCTTCTGCAGGTCACTGATCCCTCAACAAGTCAAGGGTTAGAAGAACGCCCTACTGCACTGACCCTCATAGTTTGTGGGACTTTGTGTCAGAATTGATATTCACCCTTTGAACATTATTCCTCTTAGGGCAGGGCCTACAACTACCGGACCTCAGGTATGAACACTTGGAAATAGATATGTCCGAAATGCTTCGGCGATACTTTCCTACATCTTTTCATTAAACGTAACGCAGTTGATGTATGATTCCTAAGGCCCCTTCCCCCTCTAAAGCCAGCCATTTCAACTATACCTTTCTCCAAATGCATGTGTATCAATTTTGACTAAAAACTAAAAACTGTTTCTGTGAGTTATCGAGCGGCTGGGCCTCAATGTTTTGGGCTATTCAAATAAATTGAACGTCGTCCTCTATATCTTTTGAAAGTATGAACCTTAAAAAGACTTGTAGGTCACTGAGTAATTGGTCCTAATGATTGATCTATAAGCGTTCCTAATTTGGAAACCAAACGGGTCGCTGATGAGTTTAGGTAAAGAAATCGATCAAGTTTATTGTCTAGTGACCCTTGCCTTGACCCTTTTGCTGGCTGCATCGCAAATTGCTTTTGCTTGTACCTACATGAGATTTAGGTCCTGACGAACCAACCATTCGAGTTCTTCGACTACTTCTTCCATAGGATAGTAAAGTTTCAGATTTATAGGACTGCTTTTTCGTCGAACTTTCGGACACTTTCACGGTTCCTTTAGATATGGATGTTTGGATTTCGCAGATGCAGGCGCTCAAAATTTCAGCCGTGATTTACCATTTTGCGCTCTTTTTTCGTATTGTTTTCTGGTGAGGTGTAACAAAAATTCATCCATGTGGAGTCTAGCTTCTGTTATCTAACTATTTTTAGTAGCAGCAAGGGTTAGGAGCGAGGGGTTAACCACTCGTTGGGAATCTCGTTGGGAATCATTGGAAATCTTTATGAAATCTCAGGGAATCTCGGAATTTTTTTGGGGTGGTTAATCCTTTGGGGTTCATCTTTCTATGAATATCGTTGGGAATCTTTGGAAATCTTTATGGAATCTCAGTGGAATCTCAAGGAATCTCTGGAATGGTACCCCCTCGGTTAGGAGTTAGGTGCCGGAGGCAGTAGCAGTAGGTATATTTGCTGCATTCAACCTAGTTTCCTTAGAACTATATTGTATAGCTAGTCCTCCATATACCGTACACTGTTAGAACTGTCGCTGGTCCTCCACATAATGACGAAACAAGAGAGACAAAAACCGTGGTTAGCCCCCCAGTCTGCGGAAAATGCGAAATAAATGGAGCATCATGGTAACGAAAATGAAGCAGGAAGGCAGTGAGGCGATTAAGGTGACGGAATTACTTGTCGTTCCGCTGCTCCTCAAATTCATTCAGAACACGACATCAACATTGGTTGATTGATTAAGAGTGTACCGCTATATTGTAGTTCTTGCTTTTAAAACAAATATTTTTTATTTCTCTTTTGGAAATCACAGTAGTTTCACGTTTCTACTGGATAATGGCAATCAAGACGTATACTTTTCGTGTATGGAGTAGGAGCGATTTTGTATATAGCCAGCTCCAGTTTTTTTAAGAACACACAATTTTCAGAAGGGAAGGGTTTAGGTATTTAGGTTATACTGTTTCAAAAACAAAATATTTAAAAAGTGCCGTAGCCATTTACTGTATACCTACATAGAAAAGCAAGTTACTTTGTTGCTATCGTGCTTGTCGCATTTCAAGAGACTTCATTTTGGTGTTTAAAAATTTTTGTATAGGTATACGATAGTTGTGTTTACACCCCAAATTTTAAATTCCAACTAAGAAACAAAATGGTATAACTAATTTGGGAGCATGCCTGTATTATTTAGGGGCAGGTGTGGTCGATAGGTGCTAAAAGCATCATGCGCCCTTCTCACCCGGCCCAGACCTTGAAATAAGTTAAGGAGCCCCAGTAAGTGCACCAAGTGATGCATGTGTTCTAGTCTTAAGTGATTAAGTTAAGCTCGCATTGGAATGCAAGCTCGGGCTTCGCTTCCTATTGATCTGTGTTTTTACCTATGATTTCCTGTAATAACTCTTTTCCTATACTTCCTCGTTTGTGGGAAATTTACCGTACTCGTGCCGGGGACTTTTAAAACAGAATTTATAGTTTGAAAATTGAACATCAAAAAACAGCTACTTGAATCTTTTCTGTAATATCTTGTATTTCCACGTAATTTATTAGCTGAAGGTCTTGTATTTGGTAAAGTCATGGCATTTTTACTTCGAATTTTTCTTTGCTTTCTCAGAACATGTTTTTGTTTGCACGATACCTGCATACGCTTAAGTAAATAAAATGTATGGGCATGGGAAAAACAAATAAACGTTAGGTACCTCCAGGCAGGTGCAGTTAGATCACCCTCTGAGCCCTTCATGTTTTTGTTGGTAGGTACTTCCGGTCTCTAGGCCAAGGTATTTTTCTCTGGGATTTTGGTTTGTTTTTCTGTTATTTTTGATGGGTGTAAAGATGATTTATGGGAAATATTCAGCAACGAATACCATCCTTATGTGACAGCAACCATGAGACATTTTACAGAATACTTTACCGGGCCGAGCCACGCCGGTGCCTTAAGGGTCCGCTATACCTGACGGTGCATTTTTTGCCGCCCATAAGATTAACATTGCGAGCGGCGATTCATTTTCAAGGTTTACCCTTGGTTGGAAAGACACAAAATTTTGCCTGTACCTAGCCCTAACAATGTTCTAGGGAGTCTTCGAAGCAGATTTCCAATTTTTTTTACTGGTTTTCGAGATACAGCACTTTTCTTGAGGTATGCGATGCTAGCATTTGCAAAACAGTTGCAATAAAAGAAACCAGTGAGAAATTGGGAAATCTGCTTCGAACACTCCCTAGAACATTGTTAGGGCTAAGTACAGGCAAAATTTTGTGTCTTTCCAACCAAGGGTAAACCTTGAAAATGAATCGCCGCTCGCAATGTTAATCTTATGGGCGGCAAAAAATGCATCGTCAGGTATAGCGTCCTCTTAAGGGAACCGCGCGATTGCATTTTTTATTTGGACTTGACATATCGAATTTATTGGTAACATAGCCTTGTAAACAAATCAGTTGTTTGGTGGGGGAGTCTGCTGTATACGGTTACAGAGTAGGTCAGTGGGTGGAGGCAAGGTCACGGCAAGGTCGGTGGTCTGCTATCGCCTCTGTCACTATCGTAATGTGACGGGAATGTCGCGGGTTCAAACCCTGACGGAAGAAGATAGCGGCTCCTGTCACTCGACTCAGGTATAGTCAGGCATATCATTCCAGTGTTTGCTTTCCGAGATAAGACAATGCCTAGCCAAGGTTGCATTGAGCCTATGACGCATTTGCTCCAATCGGCCAGGATAGTCTGTTGTCCACCCTTATTTGGAAAGGAGCAGAGAAGGGAGAAGGTTCTTGATTTTCGAGGGAATTCTGAGATCATTTCCTGTAATGCAACGTTGAACTGCTTCAAAGTAGTTGAGTGGTGAGATTGGTCGATCTGAAACGTGCTAGATGAAAAAATGAAATGGCCCTCGAAATATGCGATAAAGTAGGGTAATTTCCTGGTTGGAAAGCACCTTTGCCTGCTTTAGTGAATATCGAAAATATTTTAAGGGGCTCATTAGCGAAATTTTTATAGCTTTATTATCAAGCTCACCATCGTTTCTGAAGACCCGTAGGTTCGTCTGGTACATTCTCAAAGCAAGTATGAGCAAGTGGGTAGTAATCGGTGGCCAATTTCAGGTTCCCGTCTCAGCCATTCAGGTGCCATTATCTCATACCGCTGCATAAATTACACTATCGGTTCTCTGCTAAAGTAAGTACGTAGGGAAGATCGAATGGTCGGTTGAGAAATTTCTGCGAAGCTATAGTTGCAAATATTTACATTTTTCAAACTCCGTTTTATATTTTTAATCTCCGTAGAAGGAACCGTTTTACTTCATTGCTTTGGCAAGAAGGTATTTTTTTCTTACAAAATTTCGATCTGAGATTCATTGTTTCTTCTGAGGAACAGTGGCTGTATTGTATGCGTTTCAGTACTATTGAAGGCATTGCAATATCAAATTACACTTTTCCTGCCTATGTTCCAAAACTGTTCATAGTGCCGTATTGTTGAATTGTTTTTTGGTCGGTATTTGATTTGGCACACCTGGAGCCACGTTGGAAGGGATTTGTTGGTGAGAAGGACACCTTTGTGTAAGCGTGGGCGTGTGCAATGTTTTAAGACGATTATTCCCGCAGTCCGTGGTTAGTTTCATTCATTGTTTCATCTCGTCAGTCACACTTTCAGATCTCCTCTCGCCTCTAATCGCCGTTAGTTTTCCTGGTTCTACCTTATTTGGAACTTAGCTTAAAGAGCCAAAGGCAGTCTGCGGTTCAGCCATTGTATGTTGCCATTTACGTCCCATTTTCACTTTCGATTCAATAAGTGAGATTTCCGTGGCGTAGGGCCATAGTTAGCGTGATAAAGTTGCATCATTGGTAAGCTGGCGTGTATCGCGCGGTCAGGTGCCGCAGGTCGGGTCAGGTTCAAAAACGCATCGATCCGTCACTCAGACAACCTGGTGGTTTTGCCCATTACGTCTAAGGTTTCGTATGGTGGTCGGGTGAAGGTACAATGTACCTCTTATGGATTCGCAGTACTCGCGACCTAGGTTTTCATTTTTATCCTTTTTAGGGTAGGTAGTTGCTAGAGTGACTGACACAAACTAATTTCTTTCTTCCTGCTTTTCAGGTAAGTGTAGATCCTACCAGTTGAGTTTTCCGTACAAAATTTCTCCGATACGTAAGTGTAAGTATTAGTATTAACTTGCGTCTTTTAATGCTGTTTAGGAGCAAATACTGACGCGAGCTTTTTTTATAATAATAATTTGAATACGAAATACACCTACCTGATTTGGAGGTTTTAAAGGGGTATCAGTTGTAATCAAAATCTGTCGCTATGAGCTGAAGACTTTTTTAGAGACAACACTTCTCGTTCCTCGAATTAGGGAACCCCAGACTCATGGGAAAGACAAAATATTCTATTAATTCGAAATCGAAATACTTTCTTTCCATGTTATTGTGACTAGTGGTATCCCCTATTTATGAGACACTGGATGAAACGAAGGGCCACGCGGCCTTGGGATGAAGCCAATCAGCCAAATTGAGGCCGATAAAAAAATCATCTGGGCCTGTTAAAAAGAGAATCGCCTCTTCGTGGAATAGGCAATCGAATAAGCCAGTGTATCAGCATGCGTGTTTGTTGTTTTCGATGTCGGGAATGCTCTTTTTGATTTAGCCTCTGCGTCTTCTGTTTATTACGACTGCTCATGTAGGCATGGTACATTGATATCGTGCATCTTTCATGCATTATGCATGATAGAGGAGTGGTACTACTGGTACTATACTCCAAGCACAATTACAATAATGCATCACCTTGTTGGGAAAAAGATACAGCAGATTTTTCGGAATTTAATGCAACATTTTGCATTACTCTTTGGTTCAGGTGCTTTTTCAATTTTTTTGAGAATTTAAAAAATTATAAACGTGAAGTTTGTGTGATTTTGCTCTTTGCAATTGACAGTCCAGTTTTTTCAGAATTGTAGTTCACTTGAGATCGTTAGAGGCCAGATCGTCGATCCTCTGTTGGATACTGTTATAGTGGACTTTTAGTGAACAATAAAAACTAGGTAATTGATTTCAATCCAGCCTTACCGTTTAATCAGAAGCCATGGATCTAGTTTGATAGTTGGTAGCTCACTGGATCTATTTTTGTATGACCATACGTACCTGAGCAGCTTGACAGTGTTCTGTTTGGTAGAAGTGGCTGCAGGGGCACGATGCCCTATATGGGCCTCGTCGCCGTCACTTGACCTGCTATTCCTTCCTTGTATAAAACGTCTCAGCTCTGTCCAGGAGCTGGAAGCTGGACTATATGCTAACGATAGCCTCCAGCTGGTCCTGCCCTTTCATTCCTATGTGCTATAGTTCCAGTTCCTCACGATAAAGACAGATTAGTTGTATTATGTTCCCTGTTTTCGAACTTCGGAGACAGGCTGATGAGAGAGGAGTGAAGTACGAGTAGTTTGCCAATTCAGCATTGTTGTCATCTCTGAGGGGACCTATGGCTTCAACTTTGTGGACATATTATATACATACGTGCATAAGTGTCAGAATCAGAAGCAGTGCCTGAGCCGAAATTGGCTAACAACTTGGAGGAAATGACATTGCAGTGACACATGTTCCATTTATTCTCCTTTCAGAGTTGTGAGCACATGAAAAACCTTAGTGACTCTTCAGAGAAGCAAGCTGAGCCCCCTCAAAAGAAGGCCGTCAACATTCCTTTTGGCTTGGTCCCTATAGCCTATCCTGTACATATTAGCCTTCCTCTTTCTTGTTTCTGCCATCTTTTGGTGGTTTTGGAGGGCTAGCACAGTGTTTATGTTTCAGTACTATAGAAACTTAAAAAACTGGAGTATTTCCTTGGGCGCTTGGTTGATTGCGCTCTTATGCAGCGTGCCGGGTTCACGAGAGGCCATTTCGCGAGCGACCTTGGCTGACCTTGCCATCGCGCTCATCCGAGAACCGAGCCACGTCCATGGCCACCTGCGCTGCCCGCTGCACTTCCACCATTCCGCCGTCCCAAACTCAAACTGCTTTTTGTCCCTCCTCACAAAAACTGGGCGCAGCAATTACAATTCTGCGCACACCGACCCAATCCGCGCACTTGGGACTAACAATCTGTAGAAACTCTATGAAGAAATTACACAAGTTGCCGACTTGCTGCGACACACACGATGACGACCATTACATTCCATGTAGTATTTCAAGGCATTTTGTAATTACCTGGTTTTTGGGCAGGTACGGTCCAGAGTTTATGAAGAAATCGCCACAAGAATTTTGCATTTTTCAAATTCCGCTGGTAATAGTTTGACTGTATGCCCTGCGAATTCTGTCCCACTCGTTTTATCGCGCTCCTTATTTGCAGAAAGACTTCTAGCACCTCGCAATCAGTTGAAGACTCCAAATCTGAAAATATTTAAGCTGAAAAAACAGTAACTCAACCGAATGATACTTTCACTCGCAGTACGACGGTTCGACGACGTTTTAGAAGGGTTACAAACCGTGCGTTCAGAAAATTACCCTATTGGGCTTTTCAACCAAGATATAGATATCTCGATGTTCAGAGTGAGACCACCATGATGGTAGTAGTAGGTTACTTTTGCAGAAGTTAACTTTTGGTATAACTAGGGTGGATGTCCCTGTCCAGATAAAACTTATGCTGACATTGAACCTGGAAATTCGAATTTTCGCTGATAGGACTTCGCAGCTTCCACTTAGTCCTTACCTCACCTCACAATGGCGTGGCTGCGCCATAAATGCCGCTTGGGAGACTAGGAAAACGCCGTCCCTCAAGAGTGGCCCCAGAATCTCAACTAAGGGAAATGAACAATCAAAGTGACCACCAAACGCTCCTGATTCGTCAGGATTTGTACCTTTCGCTATTTCGGTCGAAAATTGTACATGGGGTTCATTTAGCTAAAACAAAATGCTACTATTCTCATGCTCGTTCAGTAATTCGATAGAAAATATCAACAGTGATTAAACTAGGCAAAACTTCGAAGCCTCTTAATTTAATTTCGTACATGAAACTGTAAGGTGCCAAGTATATCAGCATACCACGCGAAATGGATCCTCTGTGGACGATAAAAAAATTTCACGAACAGCGGGGTCCTATATAAAGACCCACTGTAACTCTTGCACGCCTCCAGCGCTGACTCAGGAAATACGTACCTCTTGAAGGACAAGCTTGTAGAATGCATTGTGGGCCAGGTTGAACTTGGAGCCTGTGTTCGGCCGAAGAGTGCAGGACCGGTCTTCCAGCCACTTCCAGCCGTTCCAGGCTTAGCGATCTGCGATCCGCGCAGTCGCAGACCCCGCTGGCCTTTCCCGTCTTCGGCATAGTCGTCAGTTCTTCCTAGGCTGCCGGCCGGTTCGTCAAAACTGTCTTGAATTGTCTTTTATCGTGTGTTTACTTTTGGTGACGTGTGCTGAATTTTACACTGTAATATACTGTAAGTGTAGCATGCTAGATTTTTTGTTCTTCTTAGTGTTGGTGGTGTGATTCCTCCTCTTGATACTCAGACTTTCTTCGCTACTGTCTGATATTTTGGTATTGTAGGTTCATACCTGTTTTATGACAACACTTTTAGTCAGTGATTTATTAGAAAGGATTAGTTTCTAGATAGGCCAGACGCCGTTCGTTTTCTAAAGAGTCAGTGCACCACTCAGAAAATGAACTATTTGCCACCTCACAATGTGTCTAGAAGTTAAGTGGGGTTAGGTTGTCTTTTTTGGGATGTGGGTAATTATACCCCGTTACCGATTACCCAGCAGGGCTGGAAAAATTGTGACTTGGGGTGGAATAACAGGGTTATTGTAATTGTTTACCTTTTCTTGAGCCATTTTTTGAAAATTTAATTTATAGATGGGGTGGTAGCATCAGCCGATGCGATGGGAGGGGGGGGGGGCAATGGGGAGGGGAAGGGATAAATTTGAAGTACCTACAACTTTTTTTTTTTAATTTTCTTTCAGACGCTTTGCGGTCTTATTATACTTACTTCCTTCAAGAGTTGAGAACTGATCTGACTTGTAGGCATATTAGTGTCTATAAATTATTTTGACCCCCTGAAAGCCTATTATTTAGAAGAAAAAAAAATATAATGCCACTCACAGATATTTTAATTTCCCTTACTGTATTTTGATTTATGAAGGGAACTGAAAAAAGTCTTTATGAGTAACTTTCGCCTGACATAAATATGTGTTTTGTAGACATATTCCCGGGTCGGCTTGAAAGAAGGTGAGGGTTTTCCCGGCCGTGTGGAATGTTCTGGAAACAGTATCTTAATGCGATTGCTGCTGCAAATTCGTGGGCTGGCATTAATTTGTTATGGTATTTATGCGACAATTCGCTGTTGTTCGGTTTGTGACCTTGCCACTTGCCTTGCTCCATGATGACTCACTTGGGTGTTGCATCCTGATCCCATCATGCAGTGGAAAACAAATCAAGGAGTGTTTCTGGCTCTAGTCTTTTCCTATCTTTTCGAGGAGCAGATTTCGGATACATTTGAAATAATGTTTAGTAGGATTATGAGTAGTAAAATGAACTTATGAGATTGCATTAGTTTAGTGGAACTACGGCTATGGCTCAGGTGTCGTGAAACAACTGTTTATTCGCGCTACCCGCCTCGGAAAAGCGAGAAAACAGCTCTATCGAACCAATTAGCAATATCTCACGAGTTCTGCCTCACCACTGAGATTTATGTCTCGGTCTCTCCCACCATAATCCTTTTCGCCACTTGCCCTCCACTTAAATATTGACCCGCCGCCATCGAATTTGACAGTCTCTTTATCCTAAATTTCGATGAACTATTGTCACCGGACAATGGTGACCGGACTGTCCCCAAGTCAGAAAGAATGCACTGCAAATGAGCGATTGCTGATCAATCGGCGGCCGCAATCTGCCACATCCCACTCATCTCTACTCTTGTTGGCTCAAGGGCCTGGCTGGGAAGAATTAACTAATTGTCTTCCTTCTTAATGAAATAGTGATTCAGGCCTAAGCTTGTTTTCCCAGCGCAGCTCTCTCTTGATTCTCTTGATTCAGTCTCTTAGAGAACAACGGCTTCCTCTTGGTTATCAATCTCCTTCTGGCCGAAACCATATGTTTAAACTTATCTCAGTATTTTTAAGCCTTTCAATTCAAGTCCTTATACTCATACAACGCTAGTTTCCGAGAGAAGATACAGTGCGACAGTTCTTTTGCTCTGGTATCGAAGAAACCTAGGAACCAGAGTTCCTGACTTTGGATTCTACTTCGAAAATATCCCGTTCTGTTATGAAGCGCAGAAGTAAGCTTATTATTTGTAGCACCCTGAACTCCTCCGCGGCTGGACTCAAAATGTTGAGAGGACGTTGACCTCCCATATAGCGTTGTGCAGACAATTGATAACTCTTTTATGGCTTGGATCAGGCATCGGGTGGTAGTGAATAGAACCTAACTGACGGGTTGAGATGGGTGATATTGAGGCTGACGTCACCGGGCGAGACGGGTACCTAGGAACCTATTGAACCTGCATGCTGCATGCTATAGCGCTGGAGCACCAGCCATAATTGATACATTTCACACGCGCATCCCAGTGTCTGCTTATTACGTTTGCCATTTCATTTTCGCCAAACTTTTACCCAGAGGAAACCAGTTTCATTCTACAAATTGCTGTGTGTTTACAGTATAATCTCCATATGGGAGGTTTTCAAGTTTATGTGTCTTGCGCATGCATGTCTACAGTCGTCGATTTCATTATTTCACATCTCTCATTTAGTTTCCACAATCTCATCTCTCTAACTCCAAATAGCCCATGTATCATTTGTAAAGGTCGAGCCAATTTCTCATCAGTGTGCTTGGTTCACTCACAAGTGAGTATTATTTCAGAAAGTATGTAAAATAACATACTACTTATTCCCTGCCATATAAATAGTTTGCAGCAATATTCCTTTCCCATCTCGCTCTCTGAATTTTGCTTGTTTTGCGCCATCTGAAGGACCAGTATATACAGCGAAAGGTTTTTCAGCTCATGAATTATGTAACAGCTTCATTGGCTCAACTGTTTGTATATACGAGAGCTTAAGTTAGCAACTTGTTACATTTCCCAGACTAAGGGGCAAGTGTACCTGTACCTGAGTGTATGTACAGCGTGCATACGTATAGCATTCCTCACGACGAGGGAGCCAGATAATGGGCCAATCCTGAGATTTCATA
Organism: Mesopsocus fuscifrons; assembly: GCA_950004255.1. Classification (NCBI taxonomy): domain Eukaryota; kingdom Metazoa; phylum Arthropoda; class Insecta; order Psocodea; family Mesopsocidae; genus Mesopsocus; species Mesopsocus fuscifrons. The sequence goes on along the minus strand of OX465374.1, from coordinate 12,304,963 downwards.
TTGCGATAGTGAATCTGCGAATAAATCAATGCACGCTAAAGCGAGATGATTAAATACCAACTAACAGCCCGGTTGATGACCACTAGTCTGTACTACACGATTTTGCGGCATTGCAGGTCGTTAAAATTGTACAGGTATTTGTATTGTTCTTCACCTATAGGAAACCTTTGTTGCTTGAAGCTGGTACCTCAGTGTGATACCTCACTTGCACGCCACTTGGCCAACGACGCAATGGCCCCACTACCCATGCAACCTTTTTCTTATTAATCCATCGAATAATGCAGTTACTTTCCATCACACCCTAAAATAAAAACTGTTTTTGTGCAACTTGAAATGAACTGTCGCACTTTCATTCGGAACAAATTACTCAGTCGGAACCTTTTTTTCGCCTTACTTTTTGCTTAAACATCTTTAGTTACCGCCTCCCCATCGATACTCGTCTTTCTAATCAGTGTGAGATGAAGATATCATGATTGACCTTAGTGGTTATCGAGAAGTATCGTATGAAACCAAAAATCTGGTTTCTTTATTTGCAAGTCAGTTTTACTTAAATTATTTTACCACCGAGTAAATGTTGAGAATCATTGTTTGGCTTAAGTCCAGTGTGACAAAGGTACGGTTCGGCTTCAGATTTGACTTTGTGCCATGCCGTGGCATGTGGAGGAGTAGGTACCTACTGGTTCATAGTTCATGGTTTAATCCCAGGTCCGGTGTGGTCTTGGCAGAGAGAGTGTGCCTTTCCGCTGGCCGACACCGATTTCTGATAAAATATTTGATATATGTGACAATTCAGGCACATTTGAGGGTTTTAATTATGTCCAATGCTGAGATTATCCCCGCCGTAGGTACAGGATGTAATACATCGGCACGTGCGCAGTCCCATTCAGGATGTAATTAATGTAATGTCAAAATTTAAGCGCGAAATATGGGGAGAAGTGATCCGAGGGTGGAGTGAAAATGCTGCCCGCAAGTTATGCTGCCCGCAAGTTATGCTGCCCGCAAGTTATGCTGCCCGCAAGTTATGCTGCCCGCAAGTTATGCATTCGAAAAAAACAGTTTCTAATTTCAGCAGGTACTCTTATTATTCTACATTTTGGAGGAAATGAAGTTATTGCTTACCTCAGCACCTTCCTATTACCTGGTGGGGTGACGGTTTACGAACTGTCAGTGTTGGCACCAATGGAGCCAAGGGTGATTTTTGCGAGGCCGAAAAATTCGAGGCTACTATCCTGCACGCTCGGTGAGTATTTCATTTTTTTTTTAACTTCAATTGTTATAGCGCAAATAAAAACTGAATAAATGGTAGCTGAATGCTGACGCATGAATAGGGCGGAAATCCACCATCCTTCTCTTCACTCGTTGTTGCAGGCAGAATCTAACTCATTTTGACTTACGTATTTTTTAAATTAAAATGTATTGGGGCTACCAATGAAAAACGGCTAATTATTTATATTTTGACCGTCAGATTGGGCTGTATCCCAAGTTATTCTTGAGCATTCTGAAACTGTTAGCAAAGAAAAAATAGTGCAAGTTGAAACTCCGAAACAAGTCCATTGACCTTGGGCCCGAGCGAAAAAGAACTTATGGTTGTTATGGGTCATAAGCCCAGCGTCACGTGACCGTTCGCATCATTACTTCTCCTTCTTCTGCTTTATCTTGATCCCAATCTCAGGAGTTGCATTATTTTTTAGTGAAATTCTTCCGTTTTTCTCCTTTTTCTCTACACGAATTTAGAATAATTATTATTATATGAAGTTATTTTGAGTGATGTGCTCATCTCCCAGCCGGATGACGTAATGACGTTATACCCGTATACCCACGGCTGTTTGGCAGATTTTTCCAAAAGTCATTTTGTAATTTATTGTGGTTGCAATGGATTGGTTATGGTTTCCCCTACTATATCCCATTCACACCTTTTGACGCTATAGGGACACTTATTTTTTGAGTAAAATTGTGGCTCCTTGCTGCTCAACTTGCTATCACAACGGTTAACCACTACCACTCGTTGGGAATCTCGTTGGGAATCATTGGAATCATTGGAATCATGGATGGGTTCAATCTTAATGAAATCTCAGGGAATCTTGGAATTTTTTGGAGTGGTTACCCCTTCGGGGTTCATCTTTCCACGAATATCGTTGGGAATCTTTGGAAATTTTTATGGAATCTCAGTGGAATCTCAAGGAATCACTGGAGTGGTTACCCCCTCTTATCACAACTTCATCTTTATATTGTAGATGGGTTAGATAAGATATTTAAGTCTCCTTATTTACTGAATTCAATAAAGACCCCCAGAACCATTCTGGACCACTAGCGTAGAGCCAAAAGGACTTCCAGCTGCAAATTTTAATAACAGCAATACCCTCTGGTCCATAGGTTGCATGTGGAAGGCGTGCATCATATATAAATTAGAAGTAGGTAGGTAGTAAACAGATAACATGCCGTAAACTCGCAGGTACTCTATGAGAAGTTGGGCGTGGTGATTCATAACTTGTATGACGTGGGTTTGCAGGTACGAAATACCATCCTTGTGCCTACTGTATCGTCGTTAAAGACCAATTCGCAGTTTGTCACTGCCTATATACTTACCAAAGTTTCAGTACCCTCTCGTTCTCCCATTCTTAACATATAACTTCAAAGCTTTTGAAAATGAGCAGTTGTAGTAATAAATAAATATTTGTATTTTCCAGAAATTAATTATGTGTACCGGTTTGTCTCTGCCATTTTTACTTTCCCATGTATACGAAGTACCTGTATAGAAAAGTATTCTGATCGTGCAGATTTTGAGTTTTTCATTGCAAATCGCCGATCAGAGGTCCTACACTGCAAAAAGTGTATGTGTGTGTGTACGGAGAGCCAGGGGCCAAGCCGTCCGGCCGATTTTGTTCAAATTTGCTACACTGGTGTAAAAAAATAATGCGCAAACTTAGTATTTTCCGATTTTCCATTGGTGAAAATTGGGGGTGGCGCAGCCCCCCAAAAACCTTAAAATCAGGTTTTTAATTTTTTTCTCAAAATCGGCGCCTACGATTTTGTTTATTTTTTCAGGGGTAATAGTGCATATTATGGGTAACAATATCCCATTAGTGGTATATCTGGCAAAACTCGAATTTGGGAGATATGACAGGACCCCCCAAGGGGTCAGTTTTTTTATGTTTCCAAAGTATGCCATGTGGGTATTTAGAATACTCGGGGAGACTTCCTCAAGTGATTTATGTGGTCAAAAAAATTATCAAACCATTTCCGACCCCCCTTCCCACCCCCCCCCCCCCCCCCCACCCCCACCGGGTTGAGGTTTTGAAGGTTTGCAAAATGTCATGTGGCTACTCAAAATACTAAGGGAGACTTCCTGAGGCTATTTATCTAATCTAAAAGTTTCTCCGACGACTCAGAAACATATAGGATGGGAAGATTTGTGCGACCATTGTCGTATCCCTTGTTTCAGTATGTATACGAACAGTATTTCTGAGAAACGCGTTCATCGGCACGCTTTCCGAAGGCATTTCCTGCTTTTTGACGTCCTCGCTAGTTTTACCTCGAACTCGGCCAACTACATTGTGCCCTTGTTTGTTGGCTTGTGCCCCTTCTAGTGTGGAATGCATGCAAGCTTCCAAAGGAACAAATTAAGCTGATTAGTAGTTTGATTAGTAGTTGGACTGGCGAGTGACATCGGTGAAGACCAGTAGTCAGTTGTTGCACCAATCACGCACTACAATATACCTACCTGTGGGGCATTTTTCGGGATCACAGGTGCTTCCGACGTCCCATCGAGGTATGGGACTAATTTCATTGGAATAAAAAGAACTCAGGAGTCACGCACGGTATAGTAGCACACTTCGCCTTCGGGACGGGGTAGTTGACAGTCAGACGGTAGGTATATGTAGTTAGGATTTCAGGGGAGCGACAGGTGCAGTGGCAGCATGAACGCTACGGCTGAGTGAGTAGGCAGATACCGGAGAGGACAGAATCAGTCAAGCAGCAACCGTCCAGCAGGGCGTCTGGAGACTGAACTTTTAACGTAGGCAGTCGTTATGAATCCCATTGATAGAATGTAGTACGATGTAAAGTGTCAATCTGATCTAGAAATTTTGGATGGGGCGATGCGATAGGAATATCCCTAATTTCCTTATCGAGTCGAAGCAGGGATGCGACTTGATGGCTCCAGGTTCGTTACTTGACCTGTTTCTCTCATTTTTGTGGTTGTTTATGTTCTGCCACTTTGAGAGTGGTTACCTTGTTACAAGTTTTACAATGTCAGGTGAGTCCTCCTATATTTTCCCTATCGAATGAATTTGGTTCTAATTATTCAGCCTTGCCCAGCTTACAGTTCTGCTGCATTGCTTTTTTCAGTAAGCGCGAGACATTTTTTAGTCTCTCTTGAAATTATATACCAGTCCGATACTGTCTGCCGTGTATAAATTGACTCCCCCTGCACTTTTTCGCCGAAGGCGGAGGAAGGGTGTGCAGGGGTGTATGCCGTATGCAGAGTATTCTCGGAGGATCCTCCCAGGATTCCCACCAATGAAATGAACTGACTCTCCCGAGCTCTCCGGACACTTGCAAGGTCCTCGGGGCCAATCCAGCATGTGCATTTATCGATGGTAGGTGTCTTGAACCTAATAACACTGCCCTGTGGGACTCTGTTGATTCCTGATATATAAAATAATAAATCATGCGCCTCACCTGTACTTGTAAGAAAGCAGCCACCTCCGTCTCCACTCTACCATTTCTTTTCAAGGCCTCATCTGCGGCTACGCCTATACGTGGTCGTTTCTGTGGGAACTACACATTGTGTTATAAAATAATTTTAACTAAAACTTTTTAGCGTATGAGTTAAAATCAGTTGCACCTTCAGCTGTTGCAGAAATAATGGAATAAGAATATAAAATGGATGGTCGTGCCTCTCAGTGGCCGAGTGGTCAAGGGGTCCGCTTTGTGTCCTGAGAGGTCCGGGTTCGAATCCCGGCGGAACGGAAAAAGTTTCTGCTTCCGACATGGATCTATTGGCTTCGGCCCACTCCTAAACTGGCTTCGGCCCACTCATATTCGGCTTCGTCTTCGGCTTCGGCCAAAAACATCTAAGAAACAAACTCGTCGGCGCATATGTTCTCTGAACGTCGCGCGTTAAAAAAAAGTAAAAAAAATGGATGGTCGTGGTACCGCTTGTGATTTTGCTTATCTAACCCCTTATCAACCAAAAATAGGCCTTCTTTAGAAAATGGCTTATTTATGGCTTGTGCGTGACAAAGTTGACCGGCAGTCCCAGACATATATTTGTTTGAATCTCATCTAGGTACGCCCTGCAATCCCTTTGTTCGGCCTTGCATCGCCAGAGGTTTGGGCGTAATGTGACCTAGCCATCTTCGTTCACTCGCAGTACTTATGTTTTTATATACGAGTATTATTATTTGTAACCTTAACGGTGCGAGTTTGCCTGATTGGTGGTACCCACCCACACATTGTAATGCCTCTTTTGTCTGTTTTGTTGATTTCTTTCTATATTATTTATTCTGCTGTTTTTCATGGTTTATCCAGGGGGCTGCCTTGGTCTCGCATTACCCTTATGCACTATAACCTTTTATTCTACAATATGTGAACACCTATGCTTAATCATCGATACTGAATGATACAGGTGCATGCTATCCTTTTTATACGCACTGTGAGTGATGTAAAAAGTGTCAACAAACTAATGAACTTCGTGGCCCTAATTCGCAAAATGAAAATGGCTGTGCCCGCACCAGTAGCGATCGGTATCGATATGCTTTTTCTATTTTTTTTTTTTATTATTTTTTTTTTTTTTCATCAATTGTCAAAGCTCATTTTTGTGAACAACTGTTTTTTGTTACAGGTAAGTTTACCTTCAAAACGACTCACTGTCCCCGCGTGACCTGCGGTATGTTTCTCTTGCTTTAGTTGAACCATTTTTTTTTTTGTCTTTTTGAACTGTTGCGATACAAAGACGACCTTTGTTGCGATACAAAGACGACCTTTTGTTGGCTATAACTGAAGAAATTTAAGAGTTGTTACTTGACATGTAGGGACTACGTTGCACGTGCCGGTAGTTGACGTTAAACGGTATATTTACCTAGTTCATGTTTCAGCGTCTCTCAAGTAAAACGTGAATATATAGCATTCAGCCCTTCTAGAGTTTCAGAGTTGCTTTGATCTAGTGCCTCACTTCTCGTGACCGTTGCCCTTCGCTTCCCCGAAACCGCTTGCGGTAGCTTATCTCAGATACAAATCATTGGCAATTGCCATCCCTTTTTATCGAGGTCTTAGCAAGCATGATAGCCGGCGGTGACGTGTGGACGGAGGATTGGGCCAGACTACAAATACGTGGGTGCGATTCCACGTATTGCTATAGTAGTGTAATTCCCGTTCACAAGCCGCATGACGAAAAGTTGAATATGTTACCCAATGTTGTGTAGCGCCCATCGTAAAGCAGTGGGCAACTCCCCCCCCCCCCCCCCCCCCCTCCGAACCGGTTTTCTATTCTATACAATAGTATCCACGCCAAGAGAGGGATGCTCTTCTAATTTTCGTTTTCGTAAAGCACCTGCATGTGCTTTCTACTCTTGCGCCACCTTTCTCGATGAGATGGAGAGACAGAGAGCTTTCATTACCAGGCAGTTAATTAGTAACAACCAGCTCACAACTTATATTTTATGCAGCTATAAATAAAGCTGATTGCGTAACTGTCGATTTGTTTATGAATGCAATAGACAGTAGTGAGTAATGTCGAGTCGTGCTCAATGGTCTCTGAGTGATGCAGAATGCTGCTATATCAGTGATATGTCCCAGGGTCATGGGCATATGGCTTTGGCTATCAAGCAGTCAATTTCAATTAAATGGTTCATGCAAAACATGCCCAGACGTTTTGCCTTGTTATAAGGGGGAAATAAATAAAAGGCCATTAATATCACCATCACTGTACCGGCCTTTTTCTGGATTAGAGCCACCATTCTCATTTAGCAGTGAAAAACCTCAGTTAAATTCCTGGGTTTTCGGGTTAAATTCAGCATTGAACCGAGGCTTTTATGTAGATAACTGTTATCCAAGTCTAGTTAGTAAGTGGGATTCATCTTCGGTGTATTATGGAATCCTGCAGGATAGTTTTCCATCTCCCAGTTTGGTGAAGAAATGGTTGAAGCTTGAAACTGAAATCCTGCGATGTCATCCCTAGGGATACAGTTATCACAGCTTTGGATAGTTACGGTCCGGAAGTGCCGCTAAATATTAATAGATGTGGAAACCCCTCCCTGTCCCGTAGATTGGTAGACTCGCTGGAAAAGAAAATGGAAATCCGGCTGTCAGGAGAAAAGAAAAGGCCAGTTTCCGGTAAAGTGCGACCATGATTGAGGTCGAAGAAGGGCTCTGGCACAAAGGCAAGTGCGGCGTGCAGTCCAAGTCACGTCCTGACGCCCTGCTGTCAGGCTGAGGCCCCTTTTCCATATTCGGGAGAATCAGGGCTAAAACGAGGTAAAGTCAGCCATTAGCCTGGAGTCAAAGTTAGGTATCATCATTGTTTCCGATACAAAATATGTAGAGTCCGTATTACAGATTGAATGCATAGAGATGCTATTTTTTTGAATCGAAAACGAAAACTGCCCATTGGTATGCACACCTGTTCACTGACCTAATTAATTTTATTAGCTGTATCTTTTGACTGGACTTGTAGCATAGAATAGAGTATCGAAGGTTGAAGGGCAACCTCGCTGTCCCCGGCGCGCCCATCCCATGCCGTCGTCTCCACGATTCCGTGCTCCACGGTAGCCTCACAACCAACTACCCTACATATTCATCCCGATTTGCCCCAAAACCACTTCCCCACGCTGTCTGACCTCAATACCACTAAAAAGAGAAGATATCGTTCAGCGTTGGTTTTATTTTAGGACCCTTTGAAAAATTTGGGAGACCCGTAAATTCTGTCGAAAGCCGCGTTTGCATGTTAGACGTACATTCGGTGGAGATCTCGTGAAAATGTCTGCATGTGTAGGTTACGATACAACACTAACACTCGGTAGAATTGTTGAAATTCTTCGGGAGGCCATTACAAGCCATCTTTTACATCCAGTACCTGTACCTGTGCGTGGCCCCTCACCTCACCTGCACCGTCCATGAGTGTTTAGTAGACACAGCAGGGGTATCGTGGCAGTATGCAGAGGCCCTGCCAATATAATGTCTTCTAACATGACTTCCCAAAAGCTGTGGTATAAAGTAGGGTTTAACGGCCTGCTGTATTGACGAGTTTCATTGGAAGTGACGACTTTGCTTCGATGGGAACCAATTACCCGCAGAACCAGAAGTCATCTTCTCTACTGGCCATTTGAAAGTATGCTGCCTTGATTTTACCGAATCATTGCATTATTCCTTTAGATAAACGAGAAAATTTTAGGTAAATCGGCTGCTAGCCTCCAGCGAAATCACCTGATGAATCTAGTTGGCACATTTTTCTTCCTGTGTTTCATGAGCTGATGACTCTCTTTTTCCTCCAATCCCCAGTTAGGGGCTGGGAGTGAATTGAGGTGCCCGACCACGACAACCGCTGCTGCGGATTCGGTAGATCTCGTTCCTCGTCGGCAGACGGCCGGAGCGAGTGCGCGCAGGCACAATCGTTGGCCAACTTGGTCCGTGTCTAATTGAAAATGACTGTGTTGGGCGGTAACGGGGGCCGATCGTGCCTGCCGCATTGCATAAAAGCAGCCAAAACCCCGCTTAACACTAGGCTTGGTGCGCCGAAGCAAGGACGGCATCGCGGCTGTCGTGGGGTGCGCGATTGGTTGCGGGTGTGACGGCACACCACGGGAGCGGTGTCGAGCAGTGACACCACAAGCCACGAGCAGAAAGTCATCCAAACTCTGGAAAGACATTGAGAAAATTCAAAAGTCGGTGGTTGTGATTGAACATGAGAGATAATCGAAGGAAAGGTTTCCGTGGAGATGTTCGAAATGAATGTTACAAAGCGGTGCTCAGTACCAGAACATTAACATAAGAATGGAAGTACAAAAAATAAAGATAGTCCATTTGTCGAAGAATGAGGTCTCCAGTTTGATAATAACGGTATAAAGAGAAATAAGCACGTACGCTGCTCACACGGACTATTGAGTTTGTAGCTACTCTCTGGCACTCTTTGGCTACCAGGCAACTGTCTACTGGTAGTTCGGGTTTTTTGCTATAGCGAATGCATTTGCTGGAGTGACACGGGATTCTCCGAAATGGGTGGATGAAGGCGATGTGAAGTCAATGCAATAATGGGATTGGTGAAAAATTACCCGTCTGACAATGCTTGGAAATGAACTAACCGAATATTAACTTTTTGCTTTCAGTTCCATAAAGGTTTTTCCAGCCGAATCTTGTAGTGAGGACTAATGTAGAGTAAAAGTCTTCTCCATACTTGGCTTGAGAGAAGGTGTGCCGGGCGGTTTGACCCTTGCCTATAGCTTGTGGATTACTAATTTTCGTAGAGCAGGTGTAAACTAGTTTAAAAATGCGTCTGCGATATTTTCCAAATTGACAGAGCAGCCCGGGGAAACGAAGCCAGTGTTGCAGGTGGGCGATAGTATCTTTGTTGGCGGGTATGTATATGTGCTGGTACCTCTAGGTAGAACGCAGGCATTGGACCGGGCAGCCGAGTTCAACGTCTGCTCCAGGTCCGCAGGTCCGCAGGTCTGGAGCTTAGTTAATCAAATGAAGGACCGTTGTATAATACTCGCAGGAACTCACCAGGCCTCTTTTACAATCACGAATTAACTATATCCTTCCCAATCACTCAGCCATAAATTGGATACTTTATGACTGGAAATGGAGAAATCAGCGTATAAAGCGTGATTGAAAAATTGCCTCAAGATGTGTGAAAGGCTGATATACCTGTACATTCACTTAGGTTATGTTCTGATTATCTGATGACAAGGGGGTTGTGATGCAAGAGAAACTAAAAGAAAAACTCGAATTTTCTGGGCTCCTGATTTGTGTCCCCGAAACGTCTTCTTAGAAGTCAAAACACGTGAAATGAATCAACTAAACTCCATCATTGATCAACATTCGATCAGCAGTTTCGACTCCTCTAGGCCAGTTTCCTGATTAATCTTCCCACGTTCCGCCGAAGCTTCCTGCACCATCCCACAACCATGGCATAGGTTTCTTCCGTCCGCTAGTGGAGCGCCTTGTACACTGACTTCTTCCAAGGGACCTGTAGCGTGGGCGACAGGCTGCAACAAATTTTGCGCCTGGTTCAAGGAGAACATGTCGAGATTTTACGTGGGCTGCAGACTACTTGGCTGAAGACCTGCGGCGTTAATCTAAGTACAGCGAGGCAGAAGGAGTTGGTAATTGCGTCCTGATAGCACGACCACGGCAGAAACAATGGATTCATTACTGAAGGTTTCGAGAAGCTACGAGCTCTGCACACCTGTATATCGATCTGTACCTGATGGTACACTACACCTCTTTCTTCTCAGATCTCCATCCGCTCTACCTTATTCTGTAGTCGTATGGTAACACTGGAGTGCCTTTTAGACGTAGTAGTATCGCTGCTTCAACTGACAGCTGGACTCTTGGATTTCGAACGAATCTACCTACCAAACAATTGGAGTTTTTTTTTAAACTGGAAACAAGGATTTTTTTTTACTGTGTGAAAAATATAAGAAAACTCTTTTCCTCTGTAAAATGGGTCAGTTATTCTCGAATCTGTTTTACTATCTTTTGAGCAAGTAACTATGGTTAGTGGCCAAATGTGTTAGCTTTGGTTAGTGAGCTTGACTTGCGTCACATCCTGGACACTTTGCAGACCCGAGTTGCCGGGTTGGGATCACGTTCGCTCCTGACAGCCCATTAGTTGGGCATTTACTTGGACATTTAGTTGGGCATTGGGCCATGTGCGGGGCGAATCCATTTGCACGCTGTGTTCGCCACTTCGCCTATTCGCCTCACCTGCAGATGACAACAACTCATCAGCTGCGTTCTGTTTCTTCTATAGTCCAACTTTCCTATACCTTAATATTGTAAGAGATAACGGCCAATACGTTCGACTGATTTCGTTAGGATTTTCTAGTTGGGTCCGGTGACGACTGAGTGCATCTGCATAGCAATAACAGAGCAATAACCAAACCCTGAATTACAACCACATACCCTTTGTAGAGCTTTGATCGTGAATCTCCTGAGAGTCCTGAGACTTCGAAGATTCCATACTTCAATCAAAAGTCGCGACGCGACAGCGTTTGAATGGCTTGATGGCCGACGTATTTACCTACAGGTACATTGGTACTGGTACGTGGTCATTGTGTACTCGTTGCGATGCGGTGTATGCTGTGTTTTTTGCCGTCTGCCGTCGTCGGGCTTTCAATGAGCGGTGGTCTGGGCCAGTCTGCTCGGGTTGACAGCGAGGCCGCTGAGTTTCCCTATAAGGCATATGGCTACGGCCATCCATTCCTTTCGCCACGGCATCGGCATCAATCTGCAATATTTATTTTTCCTATTTTTTCACGTTTCGGTGATTTTGGCGAGTGGTAAAATCGAGGGGGTAACCACTCCAGAGATTCCTTGAGATTCCACTGAGATTCCATAAAGATTTCCAAAGATTCCCAACGATATTCATAGAAATATGAACCACGAAGGGGTAACCACTCCAAAAAAATTCCAAGATTCCCTGAGATTTCATAAAGATTTCCAATGATTCTCAACGAGATTCCTAACGAGTGGTTAACCCCTCGGGTAAAATAATCATTTCCTCGGAGCACAGTTCGTTGAAAACGTTTAGATCTTTGAAATAGTGATGTGTTTTGGGACTTGTAAATTGAAAGAAAGAAGGATATAAAGAGTGATTGAAAATTGTGATAAGGATACTTGATTTTTAAAAGCAGACAAATTAAACTAAACTGTTTTCTGATGGAAAGTCATTATTATATTTGTTTTTGAGGAAAACAATCCAGCGGTGTCTATAGAAATATTTCCAAATTTCTTGGAAATAGCTCCCCTAAACAAGTTTTTGATGCAAGTGAGGAAAGTAACTTAAGACGACGCACAGAGCTGGAGGTGAATAGTCCCTAGAACCCTGGTTGAGGTTGAGGGACCTCACATTGAGCACCTGTCTTGGGTAATAAATAAAAGTATAAAATAAATAATATGCGAATTATTTAAACGAATACGGGCATGTTTTGCACATAGCATAATATGCATTGAGGAGTCTGGGCGCCTATTAGGTCTAATTTGATGCCATATATTTTCACGGTTGCTCGGCGTGTCCCCTGCCCAACCTGCCCGAACTGCCCACCTTCCCGTCGTTATTCAAATGTGCTAAGGCCCGCATTCCAGTCTGGCAATTATCAGCCGATCACTCATTTGGTATTGGCAGCAAGTTCGTCCCCTAACCTCTTCTGCCCGTCTCTTCTCTCTTCTGCTCTTCACTCGCGGGATTTCGGTTTACTTTACTGGAGATTCGTAGTGAAGATCCTTCTGGAATTTACCTTATGATGATAGGTCCTTTTAACGCCCGATTTTACGATCGTATGTAATTTTCGACAAAATTATTGATGTAGAGCATGAAATTCAAGGTTACTTATAGCTTCCATTTAAAATCAAATTATGCATGTTTTAATGGTGGAAGAGTACCAGTTTGAAAGTCTAACTCCACCATATTCTCTCTTATTTAAAAATTTACAAACATATTTTAGAAAATGTGACGATTGCTGTGCTGTTATTCAGTTTATTTGAATGGCGTGGCGATTCGTACCTCTTCGGGACATCAAGAAGAGAGTGAGGAGTGACTTTTGAGTAGTGATTTACCCCAAATGGGGTTTTCAAAATAGAATGTAGTTTTCCAAAAATTCGTGGTCCAGCAGGCCGTTCGGACTCTCCCTTATGCCGTGAGTGGAAGGCTTGCTCTAGCCCCCCTGCTAGTACTAACCGATTGCTGACTACCCTATAAGTCCTGTGACACGTAACTTCGGCACTGGTTCCACGTAAATAATTGTTGAGAAATTCTCTGCCATGAATGTAGCAATTTTTCTGTGTTCTTTCAAAGAAGGTTCGGATAAGAAGCCAAACCACGGAAATATGAAGCAGATGTTTTCTTGTTGCATGGAGTATATGAAAATGCATGCAAAACGATCTAGCCGTGGAATATTGTTGGATCGTTTTTTTCCTTGTTCTTTGGTCTCTTTGCCGGTCATTTTCCGGCTTTGATAGTGCACGAGAAATCCTTTGTGGCATTTGCCGCCTAAGCTGCTGCCGAGTCGAGGTTTACCCGCTTGCTGGATAACTGTAACAGGTCCTGAGAGTCTGCGACTCTGGAATGAGAGCTCTTCAGCAGAAGAACAAGTGGACAACGGTACCGTACTCCATTGCGCGTGCGCTTCTCTTTGTGTACCATCCTTCTCTATTGAGAAAGACGGCGCGCGCTTCTTTTGTATAGTAATGATACGAATGACTATGAGGAGCATCACAGCCAGTAGAAAATGCTCTCATTTATTGTTATGAGAACCCTATAAAACTCTTTCTTCAAATCACAATTTAGAGGGTTTTATTAGGAGGTTTGCCTTTGTCCCTAACTGCAGGTATGTCTAAGAGTCTGTATAGGACTCTTAGAAGTGATTTGAGGGATTGTTCTAATTCACGTATTAACTCTGAGTGAATTTCAAGAAAACATTTTGAACTTCATAAAATGTATGACGTCCGACGTACAAAGAATTAAGACTTTAGACGATTGACATTTTAAACAATCTGATCGTGTTAGTGAAAATTTGTCAATTAGTGAGGTGACCTCACTCAAACCTTGCATTGAATGCAGGCTGTCTGATTATGAATGGTGTACCAAATGAACCATCAGAAACACTAATCATTGTTATTACTGAGGATGCACACTTATGCCAATGTCAATGAAAATGTCAAAATGCCGGTCCATGCAGTGGTTTTTCTGGACGATTGATTAGTATGTTCAATTTGTGAGTCTTGTTTCTATCGATTGGCGCCTGGGCCCTCGGAGCAATTACGCCTGTGGACTAAACCCGACTCATTCAGTTCAGCTACCTGTACCTGTGGTACCCATATGGCCCAGGCCTCCTCATGTAGGACCTTCCTTATACAGTAGTTAGCAAAAAGGTTACGTGTGTTGGTAATTTTTTTAAGAATTAAAAGAAAGAAAATAATGACGAAATGGGGTGGTTTTTGTTTATACACACCTGAATGTGTAAATAATTAATAATCATTAATAATAGTAAGAATTATAAATTTTCTACTTGCCGAAGTTTTGGACAAAATTGGTTTCTGACTGATATAGAGGACAAAATATATACCTAGTCAAGTTCGTTAATGGGTGAAATCGACTGAAGAGCGTGGAATTGGATGTTTTTTTAAGTCGAATAATCGAAATTTGACTATTGTTTTTCGTTCTTGAAGCTTCAAAGGGTCAGAAGTGCCTTCTTTTCGTTCCTCCAACCAATTACCCAATGCGTGAAGTTGGTAATTCAATATTTATGTCCAACCTGTCCCAGCAGCTTGCAGCACTTGTCTGTTGCTGTTCGGTTGTTGATAGGTCCTGTCAGGCATCTGTCACTGCTCGAGCAAGTAACGGACCTCCCTGGGTCACTTCAACTTGAGGCTTGAGGACTATCGATCCTGGTGACGTCGATTAGTCTTCGGTGCTTCTCCCTTCCCGTCTGTCACAGCCGTCATACCCGTCATTACCGGGCTTATGTTGAGGACCCGTTGGTAAAACCACAATGGCTCATTGCCCCTGACAGCTCAGGTGCCAGACGTCTTTGGGATCATTTCTAATTAATCGTCATGATGGGGACTATTCTGTTTCTGCATTAAACTTGCCTAACATTCTAGAATAAGACGTTCTTTCATTAACATTTTTATTTATATTTTTGGTCTTCTTCTGCTCTTTGAATCCATTTAACTTAGGGTCAGAGATACATAGGTCTCGACAAATTTGATATGCATGAAAAAGCTGGTGAAGTTAAAAGAGAGTACCGTTAGGACCCATACCCGCATGAGCTTGCCCCATATTCCAGAACAAATGGGTTGGCTCGATCTCGAGTCTCGAGTGCGGTCTAAACAGAGTCAACAGCCATGAATAATCGACAGAAAAATTTATCAAAAGCCAAGATGACCTCTCATTTGGGGCTCTTGAGGCTTACAATGCTGTCTTCAAAGTAATGGATAGTTCGGACACTGTCAGTCCGGCACCTAGAGCTATACCTCCAACACATTCTAGTTGTAGGTAGGTAAATAGGTATGCAGGTATTTAACCCGGCCCACCATTCGCTACGGTAAAAACAAGGCGGAACAAGGGATACCTTGTAGTCCTTGAAACGTTTCCAAATCCTCGCTGCAGAAAAAGGAGGTGGAAGACTCCCTCATATTTGTCAAACCAGTGCTTCGTCATGCCACCTTAATATTGCTGAATGACATGTCTTGTGGTCTGAACGCAGTATACATGCACTGACCGCATAACAAACCCAATCTATAATAAGCCAACAGTATTTATTTCATGCGGCATCTAGTGCGGCCCACTGGCTCTCTGTCTGCTATTATTTTGAATATTCTTGGTGTGTAAACGCCCCCCCCCCCCCCCATATAATTTGTGATGTTACATTTGCAAAGGAGCAACCAAATTGTTTCGGACTGCACATGTTACTACATGGGTGTAATCAGGCGTGAAAACTTCGACGATATCTTTTATGTTTTTCTCTTATTCAGTGAGGTGAAAACGTAACCGTCCTGGGGCTATCTAAATGTTGCACCCATTACCATTCCCTACACCCTGCTCAGTATAACACCATCACCTCATTCACGACAAACCCATTGGCCGTGTCAGGAGAGATCTACAGCTCGCACAATGGGTGCTGACGTGCATGCGCACAGTGCGATGCTATCACTATCAGGAGGTGAAAGAAAGAGGAAAAGGAGAGCCGCTTGCCCTATTCTGCTCTACAAACAGTGTACAAAGGCACTGGTAATTTGAAAATGTAAATTCAAAGTGCTTGTAACCGGATCCGGCACACCTAACTTTATCTGATGCACTCAAGTCCTCCTACTTCTTGTGGCCACTGGCCAGGTGTTCCAGATATCCTATATAGTTGGTTCATAGGGTTACAAAATTTAAGAAAATATAAAATCAATAGTCATGGCTAACTGTTCATGAATTGGTGATTTTAATTCAATCTCAAAATATCTGTCTTAGAAAACTAAGTGGTTTCCATTTTGGGTCTCGTTCATGTTAGCCCTGTCAAGCCTTGAGCCTTTCACCATGTCCATAACAAGGGGCACGAACCTTATTGACGGCTATTTATGTCCAGATACCTTAACTAACCATGGACCGGAAAGAAAGGGTTTCGATATGGACTGGCACAACTTTCGAAAACCAATGAAGGCAATCGGGCATCGGCCCTTAACAATTATCATCCCTATGCATTCCTTCAAGAAAGAAAAGGGGTCAGAGGGGGAATTTCAATGAGAAGAAAATGTACGTGGTCATTGAGTGTCTTAGATGGCGTCAAGTGGACCAGTGACGATTCTTAAGAGGGCACTTATTTGGGAGCCTATTTCGGAATTCCGACTGTGAGAGCGAGCTTATCTTCATCAAAACTAAAATATGAAAATGAAAATATTTTAAGGTTCCACTGTCTTTCCTCGAAGTAGACGTGCGAACTGATTTTGAAATTTATTTTCAGTTTACAATTTAGAAATTCGGTGATCGCGTGACACGTAAGATATATTACTGTTCTGATTTGTTCATTAATATTTTTATTTATATATTTTGAGTCTCATCTCCTCTTTCAAACCATTAGTTTTGACTCGTACATAATTTGTATATAAAACTCTATACGAATTTGATATACTGCCCGCTGCCGTACTCCTTGTTTTTTTTTTTTGGAGAAGAACAGGGCGTCATTCGTTTGGGAGTTACCGCAGGATGCCGAAACATTCTTCAATAAATACCCTCTTAACGCACCTGGCTCTTGGGGTCACCCGGGATTAAACCAGGCACGGTCCAAATTACCCTCCGTTCGGAACTTTATAGGCTGAGCTCAAGAATGAGCTGTCAATTGGGGCTCATGATGTCATCGACAAGCCAAATAATGGTTTCGGTGTTCTGTGCTTAGCCCTCACCTTGTCCTTTGTAGAAGGTACATATTTGTTAGGTTAAAGAATTAGTTTCATATTTTGACCGAACTTCACCCCGTGGTTAATCTCTGTGATAGTAAGCTGATACAGTTTTTGAACTGCCGTTAGGAAGCGCCTGCGATTTTGTGTTTAGACAACTGTTGTATACGTTTTATTTTCTTCTTCGGACCCAACTGGATCCGGAGGAGGACACTTCAGTTTCCCGTTTCTTAGTTCATCTAGTTTAGGTGCAATGCCTTGGCCTTAGCTTCTCCATTTTCTGTGAGTCTTCTTCGGAAGTCATTACCATCCTCATTCCTCATCATCAACCTGAGTCTTTTCGTTTTTCGTGTTCTGTAGGCGCTGGACAGTAACGGCTCTTCTTGCACAATGGCTGCCACTAGCCCGCTGACAAATTGTCCCCATCTCGTGGTTAACAAGTCGTCAGGGGACGGCTCAAAGGAGGAGGCAAGACAAGCATTGTCCGTCCGATGAGACGCGCCATCGGGAGAGAAATGGGTGTCGACTGTCGACGTGCATTTTACGCGGTAATCGTGCCAAACTACCAAATGACCGAATCCATGCTAACGAGACAGTCCATGAATTTCGCGGTCCCTGGTTCCTCTTCGAAGGCCCCGAACATTCATTATTTGTAGGTTCTAGGACATCGCACGCGCTGACGGAATTTTTCCTTGGTGTACACTATTTTCATTCTTCTTGAAGGTCAGTAAAAGTAATAAACTTTATTTCAACTGAGAGAGCTTTGATTGTACTGTAGGCGGATACCTAAAATTGGGGGACTCAATGAGTTACCGAACGGAGGTATAAGGCAAGACTGAGTCTCGCTTAAACTAATTTCGAATCTGTTGGTATATAGGAAATTTTTCTGCATTGATGGATGGCTTCTGGGACTTATGACGTTATCCGATATATAAACACGGAAGGGGCAGAAAGAATACAACATTTCTGAAAAGTGCATGCCTCAAGAGTTATGCGGTACTATCATCTCTTTTGAGTTTTTGAAAATGACCTTGTTTTCTGCTCTAAAAGTATTCCTTAACTTAGTATTGAAATATGCAAAGACTCGGACAGTGTGCTAATTGTAGAACGGAGCTAATTCGATTACCGATTAATCGTACCTTTGTGTTTTTATGCATCGCCTTTCTCGGCATCTTTACTGTACGTAACGCCTCTTTACAACTCAGCTCATGATGTTATTCCTTGTTGCATTACGTGACCTGTGAACCTCAATATGAGAGCCTGAATAATGCATCGTCAATGAGGTATCATATAGCAAGGATGATCAATGTACCTCACTGCATTTTTTGCCCTATTCTGCATCCTGTTTCGCACCTTGACCCCAGTACATGAGTGCTAGGTACCAGGTAGGGCTTTGACCGGTAGGTACATGATCTTTTATATTTCTTAAATTACAATATTTTGCAACAGAAATACCTAAACTGTAGCTGCTATTCATTGCTTTAACGGAGTGTTGAGCACCTCGAGATAACAAAGGGGCTTTCTGAGACGGAAGTCACGGGTTGAGGCGTGAAATGGACGAAAACAACCCATCATTTACTTCAATTGTGCTTTGACTGTCCGAGTGTCAGTGTGTTGTTGCCTCATCAAATTTGGATAGTTTCCATGTCCTCCTGTTCGCCTGCATTCAAGGACGATATCATGATTCTGACTTGTGAACAAAAACATTCCAGCCCAGGAAAGCGTTCTGTGTTATTAACACAAGTGTTAGTTATGCCTAATGGTGTTAATGACATAAAACACTTTCGTGGCCGCGCCTCTGGAGTCTTACTTACTGGAAAAGCTTTCGATTTCTTCCATAAATTTTCCAGTAGGTACCGAACACAATTGAGATGTCCCATTCGTTACAAGCGGTGACTTTTGCATTCCCAAAATGTCTGGAAAAGGTCACACGTGTACACCCGGTCACACGTGTACACCCGGTCACGCGAATCATACGGCACCATTTCTTAACGCTAATGTCACTTGGTCAATGTTTCTATTTTTAATTAATTATTTATGGGTGCGTCCCACCATGCCCAGTTAAAATTAAACTGGAGATTTTGTCCTATGTTTATCATGTTAAATTTAACTTTTAAGTTAAATTTAACACGGTAAATCTTCAGATATATATATACGATTAAAGAATATAAGGAAATCAAGAGTAGCATGTGCTTGCGCCGAGTGTCGTTGAGGTTTTTTGGGGGAGAAGACCCCGATGGGATAAAATACCAGAAGTGTTTTTCGCAGAAATCGAGAAGGGGTCAAGCAAAGCTAGAGGAAAAGTACATCTCTGTCACAAGGGAGAAATTTATGCCAAGATTTGAACTCAGACCCCTCAGGACATGAGACGTCTTGTCAGACTGCAAAGTAACTTGAGGACTGTTTGTCGCTGCTAAGGCAAATGAATGAGTCTAGCATAATCTGGCTGCGAGGGAAGTACCATGACGATATTATGCGAGGGGGTAACCACTCCAGAGATTCCTTGTGATTCCAATGAGATTCCATAAAGATTTCCAAAGATTCCAAACGATATTCATAGAAAGATGAACCCCGAAGGGGCAACCACTCCAAACCGTTCCAATATTCCCTGAGATTTCATAAAGATTTCCAATGATTCCCAACGAGTGGTTAACCCCTTCTGCATTTTAAAGTTGAGACAAAAGAGGAGAGCTGTTTTAAATGTAAGACTATGGAATTGAGTGATACCTGGATACGTGGTGGGCGGAAGAACTTAAACACAGTGATTACTTGAGTGTTTGCACGACGCGCGTGCCAACCGGGTGTGACCCAAGCAGCCAAGCTTAAGGCTCGAGGGCGCTCTACTTAACCATTTACCCAATTACTCCTCTTCATACACACATTACCGCTTTTATTCCTAGATTTATTTTTTATCCAAGGAATAGGGGGCGTTGCCTGTAAACTAAAGATCTAATCGGAGAGATTTCTTGGTAATTTTATATTAAACAAATAAATAATAATGGAAAATGTTAAATAAAAAAATCTGAAAGATAGTCAAATGGTTGAATTTATATCTACCGCAGAACCTCTGCGCTCATGAATAGTTATTTATTGGAATTGGTTCGATAGTTGTATCCTACGCTGCCCTGTTTTTACTACATACTATACGTGTATGCTCTTACATGTTAGGTTAGGCACATCCGCTGTTACAGGTTTTAACTTCTTCAGCACGGTTATTGCCAGTAAATGTCAGAAACAGCTATCTGCTAGCTGCTAGGTGATTCCCGTGCATAGTTCTGTGTATTCTATGTTAATTTCAGCCATGTTGTAAAATATTTCACGATTTTCCCACCGCGTACAAAGACTGAAATGCTCGGGAGCTTGGATTGGAAGTTATGAATACAAATCCTTGTTTTGTATTTCTTCAGGAATGTAAAATAGCATTAGAAAAAATAAATATTTGTGTTTGGTTTTGTTGCAGATTCAAACGAGGTTTTGAATTATGTTTCTGACGTTCCGACGATCAGCGATGGCCCAACCTCATCGGTAGCCCCTTCTCCCCTGCAATCCAATGGTAAGCTTTATTTATCTTATAGTTACTTCCGTATATTTGGGATTGAGCTTTCAATGAGAAATAAGTATTAAAATATCAAGGCAAGTTGGTGAGATTTTATCAGAGGAAACCGCCAGTGAGCTGATGAAACTCTTCCTCAAATTTAGCGACAGTCTCAGTATGATTAGCGACAGTCTCAGTATGATTAGCGACAGTCTCAGTATGATTTGTATAGTTTGAAGTCTCGTGTAGTTACCAAGACCCACATCCTTCGCCCAGCTTGTCACTGCGAATTGGCGAACGACACCTGGGACCCATTATAAATATTGATAAAGTCTTGAAACAGGCTCGGACGCCAAAAAAAAAGAAGAAAATAAAAGATTGTAGTTATCGTAATGGATTAGTCTGGGCCGGGCGTCCCGTTACAATGCGGCTGATGTTGATTCTGATGGCGAGCCTGCGCGACTGGTTACTGAAGTTGCTGGAGTTACTGGAGTACTGGATTTGGCCAGGCCGGCCTGGTCCGCGAATCGCGAAATGCCTAACGCGGGGAGTTGGAGTTCACGAACATTCTTCGACCATTATGAGACCCATTAAAACACCGTTTACAAGCCGCTCCGCGTTATTTAAATTAAAGCTATTTTACATAATGACTCCAGCGGCGGCCTCTTCTTCTTAGATGGTAGTTCTGCTACTAACCAGACTTGCCGGTGCACTCGACTGCATTCTGCATTTTCCTACTTGGCTGCTCCACATTGATCCGTCTTGCTTCTTTGTGAGGGGGCGACCAGTGAGAGCGAGCAGCAAGCTGAGCTCCTTTCCTCGTTATCTCAGTATTGAGCTCTGTGGTGATCCGAAAGGCACAGGAACAAAATTTTGCTGTGGCACTAGATTCGCATACAAGCAGGACTAATACGGTTCTAGAAGTAACGGAAAGAGACCATTCCGGAAAAAAGCCCAAACCGACGGATCAAAATGGAATCATCTGGACTGACTGCTTTTCAAGCCACTACTGCTTAGTTCCTCGAGCTAATACTCGTTCGTTAGTATGCTAGCTTTCCTATTTACGGAAAATTGATGGATTAAAAGGGGAAAGCTTTGCATTGTTCACCTACTTGTTCTGCCCTTCATTGTAATGGGGATAACCCGTCAGTAGGAACTTCCTTTTGTTATGTTTGTGAAACACCTGACTCTGTAACTTGAGAGCTGAAAATCTTGATTTGCCATAATAAACTCTCTGGCATAATAAGAGTTCTCACCTGAATTAGTTGAAGAATACCCTGTATGCGGAAATCCAGCTTGTTAGTGAGTGTTGGTAGTTGCAAGACGTTTGCATGGCAAGGTCTCTTGTCTTGCCTCTCGTTGTAAATACGTAGTTGTATCGATAACGAAGCATTGTGTTCGGAGTTAAGCAAGAGGTAACGCTAACTCTGGAGGACTGCTGGAGAGCTCGGCCTCACTTTTACTCGCTAATTGGAGCTAATGTCCATCCCTAATTTGCTGATCTGACAACGAGTGCTGTTTCCTTGAGTGTTGCCTGTCTTCCCTGCGAGCTTGCATGTTGATCGAAAACCTAGGTCTTGATCTTCGTAACCACTCCATATTAGTAGAGTTTGTTTTTGGAACTGATGGTTCCGCTATCTATATTCTAGGGATTGATGAGAGCAAACTATTTTGAGTGTAGTAGCCTTCACCGTATACATGTGTATTCTCTGCTAGGTATATGTAATACGGTCGTGATATCTTGCCTTGCGTGGGAAAGGCCTGTAAGGTGGTTATTCCTATCCTTTAAAAAGAATAGAGAGATGGAATAGCCGGTACTGAAGTAAGTAGTACAAACCTCCCATAAACCTAGGAAGTAAGACTGCAAAAGTAGGTAAACCTGACTGCACTAATATTCTCCAAACATCCATTAAACGTCACGAACTTTAACGGGGTAATCCACGACCATCTTATACAGGGCAGGTAAGAAAGCAGCGCGGGAAATAAGAAACAGTTAGGTATGAAAGCGTAAACGGAACTGAACGTTAAGCAGCATACTAAAAGCAAAAGTAATGAAGGACCGAGAACACGAACGCGCGAACGGGCGCTGGGAATAAGACACCAAGTCGTCCAATGCTCGGACGTGATACCGACGTGACACAGCGTGACATTACGTGACCAAAGGTTGAGTCAGGTTGACAAGTTCAGACAATGGTGAGGCTGCGGAGGTCAGGTGGGGGTCAGGCACGACCACCAGAGAACAGCCAACTTTTACATTGGCATGTGCTAGGGTTATGTTCTGTCAACAATTAGGATAATCACGCGTTTCTTGTCCATTATCTCTCAGCCAAACCGGAAACAGTTCAAACCATGTATATAATAAATAATAATCTACACAATTTGAGCAGGAAATTTGGATAAATAGAAAGCTCGAGTGGAAAACAAAGCAAATGGAGAAGAAAACTGCATTTTGTTCCCACTCGGTACAGGGGGATAGGCATTGGCATCGGCTTGTCTTTGCGCAAATGTACAAAAGGACAGCCCGATGTCAGTCCAGTGAAAAGTGGGTCAACGAAAGTTCACGAGTTCACACCACTGCAGCACTGCTGTAACGTCGCGTCGGCTGGGTGGAGACTTGAATAGGTGTCTTCACCTTTCAAGCTGAATAGGCTTAGTAGCGGAGGACTGCCCGGACGAGGCAAAAGCTCATGTCGGGTTGTAAAGCTGAAAAAGTAGAGGAAGGATCAGATTAAGTAGTAGAAGTCAGAAAAGTAGCTAGTCATCTCTTTCGGAGCAGCTTGAGGGGCCTTAGTCCATTTCATATCTATGGAGTTCATTGAAACTTGAAACACACTGGCGGGGTAGAAGAAAAATAAAGTAGAGCAAAACAGCGGCAGCGTCATGATTTGTATGAGGGATACACACAGCGGTGCCCTCCAGCCCCCCAGAAGCGCCGCTGGGCTCATGACTGAGCGATGATGACTAATTACATGGTGTGCAGACTGGACGTGCTCATTTGTAAGCCGGCACCGTCCTGGACGGCAGCATTCCTAGCCTTACTCAGTCTTTCTCCTAAAGTTGAGGCGAAGAATTTTTAGAGGACGTTTTTTCCTGCCAGTAAAGATTAAAGATACAGATCAAAACTGAGTATCTACAGAAGAGACATGCACAAACTCCATATGTCTAAAGTAAACAACCGTGTTGAAAGTTCAAACATTTTTTGTTATTGAGTGAGGTGTCATCAAGGCTGAATCTGGAAAACTTTTGGCAAGATTGTTTTTCAGACAGAAAACATAATATTATGAATCTTTCTTTTCCTTGTTCTTCAGTCATCAGTGGGACAACCTAAAATATTCGGAAATGTGACACTCAGAACTAAAAACTGGATTGGCTGTATTGCGAATTTCAAATTGAAACCACCCACACACTCTTCAACCTTGTTCAGTTTCACTTCACTGAATTACTAAGTACATCCTCATTGTAGTCTGGGTGCTACAACCGAAGCAGCGCAATCCACTTTGGAGTTGGTTGTGACTGGGGGTTTGGACAAGGCAACAAGGAATCGCGTTCACCGATTCGTCGGAACATGCTTTCGATCTCGATGGAGAAATGGCCCAGCGGGGAAAACACAAATAATCCCGCAGCCCGCAGTACTGGCTAAAAGTGAAACCCTCGGCCAACAATAGCTGGCTGTATTGGAGCCGTTGTGCAATCTACGGCGCATCTCTCGATACATTTGGTCATATCACTACCATAAATAGCCACATCTGTACTTGTCTATCAAAATCGTGATTGTCCTTATTTATTATGAAAATAGCAAGCCGCCTTCGGGTTGGTAATACGCTATCCAACTATGTTATTGGCTCTTATAATGTTCCACTGTGTCGGGCTTTTTACGACTTCAAATAACTTCGAGTCACAATATTTCATTTCTCTTTCGAAAGGTCGAAGGGTAAAGCTGCATTGAGTTAAAGGTTTACCTCAGTTCGTTGGAATGAAATGCCAATTACAGGGCTAACTGCAACTGCAGAGGTTCAAACGGGGGCTATTTCAGTGATATTTTTAATTTTTCGGATATTGCGTTTGTGGACTTGATAACGTTTTTTGGCTGCTTCTGCATCTGACGAACCTGAGAGAAGCTCTGCGCTCTGCGCGGTGTCACTTCCGCGCTACGCATGGTTGTGTGTTCGTCCACGCGTGCCTATGGGAGAACTGAAATTGGAGAACCTGTGTCCGGCTGACCGGCAGCCCCTCCTTAGGTTACACTAGTCTCTCCCGGCCATGCCATCATCCGAATACGTCTCTTATACATTCTTACCATTAATTTAACAACTCTGTTTGCAATAATATTGAGTGAAACCACGAAAAAATAGTATTGCCTACCCCTCACGGGAAACGTGAAAAACTGGATTCTTGAAGCAGTGTAAGGGAAAAACAGAAACCGGAGAAATTTTGATGTGAGGGCAAAAAGAATGGGTGCAGGTTATCGTCTCACCCCTGCCTCTTGGGATGTCACCCCGTCCCCAATTCAACCGATTATTCTCAAAACCCAAATAAAGCAAATCCGAAAGAAACAAATCAAACAAATCCAAAAATTCAAAAACTCATTCGAAAATCTTACTGTTGAGAGTGTCGAGTGTCTGTAGAGTGAGATCCGGAACGACAGCCAGTCTATGGCGTAACAACAGGTTACCTTCATAAGGAGATTAAGGAGGGCATGAATTAGAAAAATGATTCCCTGAGTGAAACAAATGGAAGAGTTTTTTCTATGACTTTGATATCTACCAAATTGTTCGTCTAGCCTGAAGTTTAAAGATCGTAGAGAGACCATTCCACATCAGATTATGCTCGACCAGACTCTGTCCTTCCATATGGCGTAGCTACAATCTGGAACAGTTGCATCTCGTGCATGGCAGTCCATAAATATGGAACAACCTTGTTCGTACCCATACTGATGCCCATATAAACCAACTTGCTGGCTCCTTTTGGGCTATCTCCAGTGCCGGGCAGGTCCAGGTCAAAGTGTGTGCCACAGAGTGCCATAACCTTATTGTGCTCTGGTGACCCGACAACCAACGTAAGGCTAAAGGTGTTGGCTAACAGCTAACATGAAAACAGACTCATGACTACATCCCAGCTATACCTAATTTGTAAACTTAGAGAAAGGGCTGATTAGAATGTGACTGCCTTAATATAATAATGCCATATGATTTTGCCGTAATGTCCTTTTCTGAAACTACTTCAGTTGGGAGGGGGGGATGGGCGCTAGAGTCGCTTATCGATACGGAGAAGTATTTTTTGCGGGAGTTCTCGGGGTTTTCTCCAAAACAAAATGTACTATTTGCAGGATGAACAGTTTTTTGGGAGTTTTTTTTAGTTTAGCTTATAAAATAACATCTGAGAAAAGATGAACTGTAAAGATGAAGTGAAATGACTGTCAGGATTGCTATGACGTACCCGTAAGGGAGAGATAATTGAGACTAGTGCCATCAACAGGCCAAGTGGCATGAGTTCAAAGTTCTACAGTAAGAAGAGATGAGCGGGTCTGGGGGAAACTTGAAAATAATTCAAAGGTCAGTCGATCTGCCCTATCACAGATTTAAAGTCCATGATGTCATCATGCAAATTTGTAGTATATTATACACCACCCAGCACCCAGCACTCTGCAGTTTCAGTGACTCTCTTTAGGTCAGGACTCGAGCAGTATTGCAAGTATTGCAACAACCACGAGAAAGCACAGGCCAGAGTCCCTTTTGCTGACACCTGACTTCCTACATAAAGTACGCAGTATCCTATCCTGTCAGTTTACCCTTCTATACTGTACTGCACCGACTTCAACCGATGGTGTGTTTCCTTAAATTAGAGTAGGGGAGAGGAAGCTGCAAGGGATTAGGGATGTTTTGAAATCATTCGAATGAAAGTGCCAAAAGTGACAGTGCAAAAATAGCATTGTGAAAATAAAGACTACCTACGTGTATTCATAAAGGGCTATCCATTACTTACTACGAGACCCTTATTTGTAAGGAGTGCCCTTCTGGATGAGTATGAAAGCTGGATTTCGTTGACCTTCTTTTCTTGTTGTTGAGCCCTCTCCATAGTTAAAATATGAGATGAGCTGACAGGGAGGGTGGGAGGCGTCCTGTTTAGTTCCGTTATCTTGTCTGCATATTATAATAGAAAAGTGAGCAAAGTCCGCTCGGGGCCGGCCGGCTGGAGGTTGGACATGTTACTGCGTTATTGTTTCGCTATCTGACGGCTGGACTGGGGAGTGCGGAGTTAAATTTCGTGGGAGTCCACTCCCTCTAATTCGTGTTTGGGCCGTGTCTATGGTACCTAGTGCCTGCTTCTTTCATGTCTGGTCTGTCTCGACCTGGACAATCGCGGATTTTTTCAGCACCTGTCATTTCCTTCGGGTGAGTTGGGTGTGATTTTGTAGTCCATCCGACGATCTTAGGTTAAGTGCCAGTTTAAAATTTATAACTTGCTCATCCTATAATTTAATTTAAGACCTTGAGCCTCACTTGACCTCGATAGTCACAGTTTTGCCTTTGTTCTGACTGTCATAGCAAAAATAAAAAAATAAAAAATGTAATAAACTTGATAGTCTCCACGGTAACTTTGTGATACTTAGACATTTTTAGAAAAAGAGAAAATAACGTAGCACTTGCATCACACAAAAAGTTTTTATTAAGGGCAACCGGTTTCGTCAAATTATGACATCATCAGGCACCACTAGTCATAGCGTTTAGTATATATAGGTAGGTTCTTCTGTTTTTACTTCAGTGATGTGCCTGATGATGTCATAATTTGACGAAACCGGTTGCCCTTAATAAAAACTTTTTGTGTGATACAAGTGCTACGTTATTTTCTCTTTTTCTAAAAAATGTTACTTTGCGATCTTTTTTGCATGCTGTTCAGTGTAAATTCAAAATTTGAAGACAATTATTTATAGGAAATATATACAGGTACTGAAAGAGGGTAGGTATGTAACTCTCATCTCCATTTGGGAGTGCTAGAAGCTATACCTACTTTTTTTTACATTTTTCTCATTTGTTTGTTAATTTCTATGAATTATGTTCGAACTTCTGCAGGACAAGTTGAGAGTAAGGTTCTCAGTATCTATATGCTTCCAGGGGTCTCTTTGACCAGGGTTTTTAAGTTAGATAAACATAGAACATAGCTGAATTTGGTCTCAGAGATGACATCTGGTGATTTTAATCTTGGTGAGGTCGTGGCTTTCTCACAAATTCACATCTGCGCCGCTGCGTCGCACATCCTCGCTTTCTCTTCTTGTCAGTTTGGTCGGTGTCAGATGCTGGAAAGTTCGATTCCCCATCCAAGTGAGAGTCTGATTGTGGAGTGGTCGGAATGACATCCAGGGACTATCGCTCCATTGTCAGTGATGAGATGCCAATAGCTATGTTGACTCTATGGGACCTTGACCTCCGTGCCTCTGCTCTGACTCTCCAGGAAGTGGAGGTGGAGGTGGAGACTGGTGACAGACGTTCTATTACCGAGAATATCCTGTTTTCATCGATTGTTGTCCTCTCAGCCCCGTCGGATTTTCGTCGATCATGAGCTAGATCTTCTACAGTTTTTCAAACAGGCGAATAATGTTTTGAATCTGTCTCCCGATCATAGATGTTGACTGAATTTTGTTTCCGTAAGGAAAATATATATTCTGATTTTCAATTCCTCCACTATCCATTCTTAGATTTCTACGAGTTTCTTCATAATCCGGAATTTTGTGATCCCACAGATGAGGATCTCGCTCATATAGCCATTGTACTTTGCCAGGTATGGTCGCCTAATTCGTCTTCACTCTGTTTTCTTTGAAATTTCTTGTATTTTGATAGCAAAATTTAAAAAATAGTCCGACCGATATTTTTATAGAATAATCTACAGTCTAATGTGAGCTAAAAGATTTCCCTCGTAAATTAAATAGGTAATATCACATTTCTTGTAAATCTGATTGGTTCTTAAAATACCTGCCTATAACTGGGAGAGTGTAATAATCGGAGGACTATGATTGCGTATATGAGCACATAGCTCAGAGAAGAACTTGTTGAAGGTTACCTTGAGTTTTGAGTTGCTCTGGCTGCCTTGGCTCTCTGACCATTTGGCTTCTTTGTGTGACCACCGCAACATGTTCAGCTATAATAATTACCTCAATACCCATATTCTGTCTAATTCCTCAGTCGAGTACCATTAGTTCTCGACATCCTTGTTTTCAACTGTTCGTTCTTTCTACCAGTGACCTCCTAGTTTCTTTTGATAGTTCTTAGTGGTTTTGTTGAGGTTACATTCAATATTTACTTCCTAATACTCAATTGTCCGAAGTCCTAAGAGATTAGTTACGATTATGCAAGCACCAGGAGTACCAGGATTACGGCATATCAACTGGCAAATTTTAAAAATTTGTGCATATGAGAACTATGCCACAATTTTCTCATAAATTTCAGAAATTACTTTTCCTTATCATCCCATCATTTTGAATAATTGAATTTTAGAACAGGCTGCATCTTGAATACTTTGTTAAAGGTCGCAGGTCTCATTTGAAAAAATTGAAACTATCATGTCTGTTTTTTCATTTTTCAGGGGATTTGAGAGAAGTCATGGACGCCGTGGGCTGCCTCCCACCGCCGCCCTTCAACCGCATGCCACCTGACGGCCACGAGTTCCCGCAGAAGTATCGCGAGGAAATGCCTGCTGCCGTCCAGACTGTGGAGGCGACCAAGGTGGCACCGCCTCTGCCGGCGTCGGAACCGCCTCGCCGCTCCCTGCTGGAGGTGCTGCCTAGCAAGGTCAAGGTGAAGACGGGCTGGCGGCAGGATGAGCGCAGTGGCAAAAGCGTCCGCGACAAGATCGCCATGTTCCAATCCGTCCCTGACGCCCCCGTCAGTCCCGCAGGCTATTCCAAACTGTGTAAATATAAGAGCTCTGATGACGTTTTCTATGATGATGAGGACCGTCCACTCTCGAAGCCTTTCTCCAGATCTGTGCTCTCCGTTGACAAGCTCGGTGACCGAAAGAACTCGTTTAGTTCGACAGGTGACTCGGGTGGCGAGTTTGGAGTTCGCACCCAAAGCTCTATGGACCTGACGTCTTGCTCCTCTTCGACTTACTCCAGCTCGTGCTCTCCAGACTCATCCCTATCATCGACTACTTCATCCTACTTGGGTTACTCCAGCACACTGCCAAGAAAGGCTCGCACCACTGAGACTATCAAATGTGAAAATAAACCAAAAGCAGTGACGAGAACAAGCAGCTTTAATGTCCACAACCGTTCTCAGAGTATGCTGGACATAAATCCAATTCCATATCACCGACCTAGAGAAGAGGAAAAACAGAGTTCACTCAATACAATGGTCGAACAGCGCCGAAAAACAATGTCAAAACTCCGAGGACTGGTAATTCCAGAAAGGTCTTCTGAACCCGTGATAGCGAAACTGCCTATTCTAGATCTGCCCGAAATAAAGAGCCGTGACTTAGTCGTTAACACGACTCCCTCGTCTGAAAAGGAGCGAAGAACGAGCGTTGGATGCTACCCCACTTACAGTCCGACACCGCCGACGAATCTTCTATCCCCGCCCTGGACTATACAGAGTCAGAGTCCTGCGATTCCAAAATATTCTCCGGCTTTCAAAAGAAAGAACATTTCTGTGTATGGATCATCAAATACAGATTTCAGTAGCAGATTTATATCTCCTGTAGCAAATGCTCCAAACAAGCCGCCAAGGTCCAATGGGTTTTCCCCAAGATATTCACTTGACTCATCCAAGCCAGTCTTGCCCGACTCTTCGACGGATATTAAATCTGAAAACCACCAGAGGGGCGGTTTGCCTAGACCGAACGACTTCCCTAAAGTACTTGATTTTTACGGACGAAAAAGTATCAGTTCTGATAGAAGTCGATCTGAAGAAGACAGTGACAACGACTCCGCTGTTAGTTCAAGTCGGTCCAGCATCTCGCCCCCCGCATCACCGCTTCTGGGAGGCCATCACGCCATGTCGCCGTTGGATGCAGAGAAAACGCCCCTAGCAAGGACGCTTTCTTCGGAGACCACTGCTTCAGGTACTTCGACGGCTTCTACACTCACTTCGGGTTCTCATGCCAGCTGCAGCAGTGACAGCGACAGCAACAGTAAGCGTATTCTGAAAGCACAGAGTGTTGAAGCTATCAATAGGAAAAATGTTCTCACGTCTGCAAAATACAGTAGAGGCTTTGACATAAAGAACGGATCTCCGCTAATCAAAAGAAAACTCATTGAAGATGCTCTGGCTGAAAAACTCAGTGATCATCTTGGCGGAAAAGAACCTTCTCTCCCGTACGAGCCATACCCGAATAAATACTCTGATCAAAACACGACAAATGAGATTGTTTGTTATAAACTTGCCGAGGAGTACAAAACTTGCAACCGAGTGCCCGACGTTAAAATTGCTTTTTTAAACCATGTTGATTATGAAGAGGTGACTGATTGTTTGAAGAAAAAAGTTGAGAAAACAGAGAGTTCACCTGTTTCGGTGACAAATCCTACGCCCATGCCGATACCCAGACGCGTCTCAATACCTTTATGCAACACTAGTCCATGGACCAGTGAATGGAACAACAGCCATCTGCCGCTCACCCCAAAGATCTCATCAGAGAGCGTGCGGTCCCGCGCCTCATCTGCAGACACCATTGTTGAGAAGCCGTCTGCATTGGCAGCGGAATTCGTTCCCTCACGCATTCGTAGCGTAGAGTCCGAAGGTAACTTCTTGGACGACACCGTCGATTTTAGCACTGAGGAGTCTTCTCCCCATAGTAGACCCGCCCGTTCGTCTACGGGGACCGACTCTAGCCCTTCCTCTTGGGGATCGGAGAGTTTCCGCACTCCTGACACGATTGAGACCGAGGGCAACGTCCGTCCTAGTGAACCCACGCAACCGGTTATTCACAAGCGAGGCAGTTCTGGAAGTCTCTTGGAGAGCTTCGAAGATACTGTTGAAGTTGAAAAGCGTGGTGGGAGAGCTGTGGCGGAGCGTATCAGCGCACGAAACAGGCGTTCGGTGAGCGTCAATGATATTAGGAAAGCATTCGAGAAAGCAGAAATTGCGCTATCCAGTAAAATTGACAAGACAAATGGAGCCCATGCTCGAGTTTCTTCCTTGGACTCAACTACCAGCGACGACTCGACAGCGGCATACGACTCCAACCTTCACCGTGAACAGTTTGGCAGTATCACATCATTAGCTTCTTCTACCAGTCTCATTTCCCCTCAGGTAAACATTTACTTTTACATCAAGAAACATAACAAATTCGGGAGGTGAGACCATAAGAGCTATGAGGAAGAAATAGTTTTTTTTTTGTTTTTTCGAGACGGTGAACTTTAAGTGATAGCCGTTGTCTGGTGCCTAAAAAAAGTGAGGAACTGATACTACGGATACCACAGAACGCAAGTTCTTTTGTATCTCTTAAAAGTAATATACGTTTGTACCTACCATGCTTCGTTATATAAATTTAATAATCGTCACGTATTCCAGGAGCTCCAGTCGCTGATCGACGAAGCGAACTTGACACTGGAGGAGGCGACTGGTGTTCCGGGCGCTGCACCTGCTGGGAGTCATGACGTACTGGTCGTCATTCTGCACAGAGACTCCGTCGGGGGGTCCGTTGGAATCACTCTCGCTGGGGGAGCCGACTATGAGGCTAAAGAAATTACGGTACTGAGAAACTAAAAATACAGTTCTCCAGCACATTCAAGTAGTGAGCTCGACTGAGTGTCCAGTCTTTTGGTTTCATTTTGGGCCCCCGTTATTTAAGTTAGGTTTTATTTTTCTCAGAATATTTAAAACACTGTTTAAAAGATTTTGTTTATGCACTTCTGTTTTAAGCATTCAACCTCGTTGATTGAACCGTTCACTTGACTCAGTGCGATTTTACCTGAAGGGCTAAACAGCTGATTTGGGTAGCAGCAGCAGCAGGACTCAGACTTTTTTTGGCTCATAAAATATTGGGAATAATGTACCTAATTCCGAATTAATTCTTGTTGGTTGAATGTTATAAAGTAATAAAGTAATAACTCTTAACATAGTGTCAAGCTCAGTTTTGATCATTAGCCTTCCTTCGTTAATTTACTTTGTGTTCATCAGGTGCATAAAGTTTTGGCCGGCAGCCCCGCAGACCGAGACGGTCGGATCCAAAAGGGAGATCGGATTCTTTCCATCAACGGCAAGAGTATGAAGGGCGCCACTCACAGGGAATCTCTCACTATTCTCAAGGTTTGATGGCTTTTTTATTCTGTCACACATGTTTTGAGTGCTTAGTACATAGTAAAATATATGATCAGGTTTTAGACACGGTGCTATTCATTTGTTATTAACCTGTGCTTATGGAATCCACCCTTAGAATTTTATCCTCTTTGGTGCTCTCATCTTCAACTGCTGATGTATTTGCAGTCTCCTCGACCGGAAGTCGTGCTGGTGGTGTCGCGCCTGAAAGCAGAAGGCGCTGAGTCTGGTGCAGCAGACGACGCCCTTACATCCGGTCTGCGGTCCAGCCTCAATGGTGGTACGAGTCGCCCCCCTCGCATCATGGAGAACGCCTTGCTCAGTGATTCAGGTAAAACTTCTACCAACCATATTAAGGGTACAAATCAGGGCCAGATTTTGTGTAGCACGTATGTACCTAAGTAATATTTTGAACTGAAAACAATAGAATTATGATTAGAGTTAACAATCGAGGTTTTTTTTTCTTTTTCAGAAATCACCCACATGTCGATAGGTGCGAATAGTTTAGAGAAAAAATATCCACAATTTATTTCCAAATCCGTTCTTTACAGTGAATTGTGAGCAAGCTGCATTCTGTGGTCACTAGTCACTCTTTAATCTCTACATATTAAACTAAAAATATTTTTAGTTGCTTTAGAGAAGATATTTCATTATTTAAAGTGAAAATGACCAGTCAGCAATTAGAACACAGGACCGCTATTTTTCAATGCAATTTCTGTTTCAGTTGTGTCAAATGGAGATAACCTTACTAGAGGGCCCCCCACCGCTTTCCAACTTGTCAAGGACGGCGCCGGCCTTGGCTTCAGTTTAGAGGGAGGGAAAGACTCGCCTCTTGGGGACAAGCCCCTGGTCGTCAAGAAAATATTTACTGGTAAATCAATAAAATTGTGAATGGGCGAGGACTTCAGAATATAATAATTTATATCAGTAGCAACGCAATTTTTCCCTTTAAGAGTTTGCGCAGCTTTTTTTTTTTTTTTTTTTTTTTTTTTTTTTTCGTAAATCACCAAGAAGTACCTACTCTGATGAACGGTTGGGAGTAAAATTATGCAGTTTTCATTGGTCGTTTTAATTGACTTTGCTGCTGCTTAACCTCATCTTCATTAGTTAAAGCCAGCGTCGGAATGTTATACTTCATACTTTTGTACAGGTGGCGCTGCCGAGAAGAGTGGACTGTTGAAAGCTGGTGATGAAATTTTGAATGTGAACGGTGTGGACGTATCACAAATGTCGAGGATTGAAGCCTGGAAGCTGATGAAGAGGATCCCAGATGGAAGTGTCGCCATCACTGTTCGTCGCGTCTTGTGATGAAGACAATTCAGTATCGCCATCACTGTCCCCCGTGTCTTTTGATTTCACTTCATATTATGTAGTAGATTGGCAAGTGGTATAAGGGCTGAAGAAATGGACCTAGCAGGACGCCTTTCAACTTTGAGCTGGATTTTTTTTTGTAAAGACGGGAGGCAGCAGAGGTAGAGACTTAGTTTTTGTAACGAACTTAGTGCCTGGTATTTTTAATCAAGTTGCGCCCCTTATCATAAGTTTAACATCGAGTACTATTCTTTGATAAGTTTTTCATACACTAGACTAGACTATTGGGCGACTACTGTGAAACTGCCCTACCATCGAGCGTTTTTAAGTTTTGTATGAATGTCTGAAACTTGTGCAACTTTTCCATCTTCTGCAGGCTATAGACCTGCTCGATCTTCCCTCAGTCTCTGCCCCAAAGTTTGACCATTGTACTGCGGTTTTTGTCTAATGTTGCAGCTTGCTTACATTTTCATTTACAACAATTCCCTGAAGTTAGTGGATTTATTTTATTCTGGAATATAGGAATTCACATTAATAAAATAAGTCATGTTAACTGATTGATTATGCTGGAGTTTAACTAAAGACTTTTGTTATTCGTCAAATGTAAAAAATATTTTAAAAAAACTGAGTAGTTTAACATTCCCTTACTGTCACCTAGTTTCTGACATGAAAACAACACCTCTTGCCTCTCAGAAGAGGAATTTCCCAATTTTCCTACGTTGTAATGAAAATGACTAATGAAACAGATTATTTTGTAATTTTCAGGCTTAAATCTACCTACGTAATCTGCAATAGCTAATATTTCTTTAAATATTTTAATTGCAAGTAGGTATACGTGTGTAATGTGGTGAGAATTTCATTAGAAATGTAAACGGAAACGAACCGGACATTCGTCCGTATAATAATTAATAATAACGCCGACCCCTGTGTTCACCTTATGGATCAGTTTTAAGCAAATTTTTATCGATGCGCACTGTCTTCCTCTATAGGTAAACTCAGGCGTGGTGGCAGAGAGTCGTTGCCAACACAGTTTGTATTACGTTTAGAAACAAATTCTTTTGAACCCTGTTTTGTTAAATTTTGTAAAAAGAAAGTACCTATGTATAGGTAAGGTAGGATAATTCCTTGAAAATAACCGAGGGTACATAGGATTGTACCTGTAGGTGTTAATACCATCGTTTAGGCCAGAAAACCTTGAATTTATCATATCATTTGCAAGTTTTTTGTATATATTTTTTTAGTTCCAACCTAAACCTTGTAAAATCTCTGCAAAATTCGTTAAAAAGAGTTAAGTGCACAATTTCCATCACAGCTTACATCGCAGATGGTTTGGAAATATTAGCTATAGGTACGCTGTTGACATTCATGGTGAGATTGTGCGATTGTTTGTTTGGCGTCTAGTTGGAAGACTGTGAACCTACCAAGGTATAAATGTTTTCATGGTGTTGCACTCAGAACTACAATTATTCTTCTCAGTGCCTGTGTGTGAAATTTAGTTTTAGAAACCACCGATCAAGGTGCCGTCACCTACGAGACCAATCCTTAACAAAATGTTCAGCTCATGTAGTGGCTCCCGTCCGTTGCTAGATAAAAACCACAATGTAGATGGACCTGAGAACTAAATGTTAGGTTTTCATCAAAGACTTGTGACTAATGGGCAGATATGCGGTGTGTGGCTATCTGGGGTTGTTTATTTAGGGCGGCTTCATCCTGTCCAACTTAATCACATACAAGAAAATTAAGGGGGCAGTTTGCCTCTTCCAATAAGCTAAATAAATGCTTGGGAGCCAGGGAGGTGGAGGTGGAGACATAAATGGCCTTGTAACTCAAAATAAAACATTGGTTACTTAGGTCATTCACAACAGGTACTTACCTTGTTCATACTTTTGAAGCCTAAGCATCTTTTAAAAATGTCCTATCAAAGATAAGGAAGTAGGTTTTTACCTACTTGAATGATTAGATACAGGTCCCTAAGTCAGAACCTAAGTAGGTAGGTTAAGTTATACATTTGGAAAAGGTAGGCAGATATACCTATGCCTACACAGGCCTACCTGATATTCCTCCTATCAACATTGCCTGAATGAGAAATGTATATTTTTATTATGTTACGTTTTTTACAAATATTTATTGGACTGATATATCGGTCTTCCACTTTAATGAAAAACACTGTAAATTAAAATGAGAGGTAACTGAGGATTTGTTCATAGTCTTTAACTACAATAATGACTCTTTAAAGTAGGTAGGTACATATACAATAATTTCCTGCTTGTATCATGCGTTTGATCTTTCCCGGTAAGCTAGAATCCTAATCATATTTTTTTGCTTTTAACTCGCATTTATATCCTACTTATGTATTTGTATAAAGTGCCAAATAATAGCGTGTTGCTTTTTCAAAGGCATAATTGCGAAAAATGAAGGAACGTTTCTTATTACAAATAAATTTCATTTCATTTATAAAATCAGAAGTGTTTGTGAATATTCCTGTAAATCGTCTCTATAGCTAGCTAGAGTCGTTAAATTTTAACTCGAGGATAGAGTAGCCAGCAGTAATTCGCTGATTGAAACTCAGGTTCAGCTTTTGAAATGAACTTACATATGGCATCTATAAATGGGTGTTATGTGCCATGTGTGAACTGTCACTCCTAGAGTCTCCCAAAACTAAAAGTCGGACCATCAAGACCGTACAGCCATTCCTGAACAAGCTACGAAATTGGAATTATCAACCACAGGTACAGGTACACATAAAGTGTCAGGATGACACGAAATTGCATAATCACTTTTTGTCAGGGGCATTTATCTATATTTTGTTGCCTCAGACGGTTCTACACTTG
The DNA here is from genome assembly GCA_950004255.1 of Mesopsocus fuscifrons. Taxonomy (NCBI): domain Eukaryota; kingdom Metazoa; phylum Arthropoda; class Insecta; order Psocodea; family Mesopsocidae; genus Mesopsocus; species Mesopsocus fuscifrons. The sequence continues at coordinate 12,267,935 of OX465374.1, read as the reverse complement.
TTTTGTCGTTAGTTACTCAGTAAGTTTTTCAATGTCACTCTAGTTTTTAGGGTAGCACCTATGCTACATATTACGTACCGACGTACCTGTTCCGCCTTCGGGCGGTCATAGGAGAACAGCCGAACCGAGCCAGTCTCTCCCGCCTCCCTATCAACATCATGAGGCCCTCTGCATGTTGGTACCTCTTAGGTATCTATGTAATATAAGTACTTACGAAATTTAAATGACAGACTCAGCAGCTGCAGCTCTCAAAGCTTCAGTAGTCCTTTACAATAATTACAATAAACCGCAGTGTCTGACCTGACCTTGGGCCAAATGCAGGCAAAGTCCTCTCGGTGGTGTTAGCGGTGTCGTGTAGGAGGCTTATGGCTTTGTAAGGCCGATGTGCGTCTGACGTGTTATTAATCAATAGCTACGGGAGCTCGGGAGCCTCAAGGGGCCAGCAGGGCAAGACGGACACATGAAGAGAGGATGGCTAGTGCATGGACAGTAGATTGGTGTATTGACCTCCCCAATCCACACGCGCATGTCGGGATAGAGCCTGCGCCCAAACATGGGCAAGCCATTTAGCATAATAGATGAGGCTAGTTGGAGGTAGGTATTTATACTTACTTATGGGGTACTGAGAGTGACGCAACGTGCAGTGTAGAAGTAGACAAAGCCCGGGTCACTGTGTCATGGGTCTGTCAAGTCTTCAGCGACATACGTTCCTTTCAACAGATATGGAAATCATGGTGGACCTAGCCGGTGTTTACTATAACTCTATTAACATCACATGCATTTGTGGCACTGGTTCGAACTTACAAAAATGCTGTGAAGGTGCACATGCAAGACATCAGGAGAATTTAGTGTCACTATGTCACAGTTCACTATAGGGTGGTTGAAGCTGTCATTATCCTAACCTATAATGATACATTTGAAACTCTTTCATGAAGACGACCCTTATAGGATAACAGGAAACGATGCAGATTATAATAATTTGTATGGGACCTACCTAGTGAGATGTAGATAATAACGGAAGTGAACAATTGTATATGGGTATTTATTATGCAGAGCGATCGTATCGGGAATTGCACCGTTAACGAGTTCAGTGGCTGAGGTGAGAACTAAGGCCAACAACGGAACCAGTGCCTGCGAATCTTTCCAACCCAGTCTTTGAAATCTGATCTAATTCTCATTGTACAATTCCTGAACCTATAAACAGGATGGTCCAGAAAACCGTGGTCCGACCCAGAAGTAGATGAGCTATGGTGTGGGGAAACGTTGGTACCCTATTATACTCAGCTTATATTTTCAACTTTAGGTAGGTAGAGACTGTATAACAGATGGTTTCTATATGGACATTTTTAATATGATTATTATGAGTATATACCTTCATTTTAATAATGAAGACATCAATCGTATACCTGTTACCTACACCTATGATAATTTGCAGTAAAGACCATTACTGAGCAACCTAGGGTCTCTACTATAGAAATAGAAGGGATTCAAAACCTACAACCTGTCTTCCCCCCCCCCTCCCTCCCCCTTTCTCTGAACTGACCATCCCTGCTTCTGTCGTTTACCTTGCGGATGGAAGGCAGAAGGCAGGCCCATAGGCAAAGAGACTGGGCTGACTGAGCACGGTGCGGTGCGGTCAGCCGCACCCGACCACCGCCGCTCTGAACCCAGATTCCGATACCGATCGGGAATACTCATATCCATGTCCTATGCTGGACCTCATTTTTTGTGGCATTTACCAGACCGTACTCTTCACCTCAATGGAATTTCGTTGTCGTCACTATTATTCATTCATTGATGGTGTCTGGTCCTATTACCTAGGTACCTATTACTATTACCTATTACCTGGGTACAAGTACATTTTCATTCAGTTATAACGTCAAAAATGTTGGGATGGGATGTTTCAACTAGTAGAGGTGTAAAGGGCGGAATCACAATGGTATAGGATGAGTGACTTCTTTCACAATGATAAATACGATCAATCACAGAATATGCAACGGTAGGAGCCTATACATTGAGAGGTTATTTATAGGTAGATATGCCTGGTAGGTACGTGGAGGGGGGAGGGGGAGGTTGTTACAGAGGATTTGCTGGATTTTATACACTAGAGACCAATTTGAAATTCCAACAGATCAAAATAATAATGATTTGGCTGTACAGATAATCAGGTGGTAGGTAGGTACACAGTGTCGGGATGAATATGAATGAAATGAGGGGCCCGCTTACAAGAGCCTAGATAATTTCACAGAATTTGGTTGTAGTCATGATAAGGGGAACTGCGTGAGGCGGTGACGATCTAACTCAATTATTTCGGGAGCTACGGGACGGGATTCTGGAATGGGTTCGCTAACTGGGAATTTCATTCAAGGGGAACTCCATGCATTTCGTTGACGTGAAACTACAAACCTATCTGTCAACTAATCAGAGAATAATGCCACTCGGTTTATGTTGTGTATATACTGTGAAAAATGTGTGTCCCTCACATTTGCACATATAACTTCCACATCTCAGGTTTATCCTCCTGCATGGCACTTAAATAGTCGTATAGCGTAGTAGTAGGCATAGTTATGTATACGATAGTAGCTACGCTAGTCTCAGGATATACTGGTATATTATGTCGTGAAACAAAGATTAGGCATAGGTATAAACAGGAATACGCGCGTAAAATTTGGCCTCATCTCGTAGTTATAGGTATTATATAGGTCAGGCCCGTATCCAGAAAGCGGTCATGGGTGGGGGGTTTTCGGGTCATGGGGGGGTTCGCCTGTATTTTTTTGCTTCACAATGGCATTACCATGTTAATTTTCCGTTCATGGGGGGGGGGGGGGGGGGGGTTAACCACCTAAACCCCCCCGTGGATACGACTATGATATAGGTATTCTGGAATTAGGCATCTCTCACTCATGATTGTGATTGTGTGTACGACTATATTATGTGAGTGTTGAATGGGCCATGCATATATCGCACTGCCTCCTCAAAACCCCCTACTTCTTTCATAGATTTTTTTTGGTCTAAAATATGTACTTCAGTCCTCCATTTTACCGTGGCCCGCTTTGATGGTGGCCTGAGCTTGTCTTCATCGAGAGTGGCCGTATAACCACGGAACATCCAAGTACGCTATTTGGAAGCTTCCTTGGACGTTAAAAATACCATCCTAGTACCGTTAAATGTCTGTTTACAAATCGCGTCCATAAAGCTTCCCGTGTACCTTCCATGGACGGTTCAAGAACTAGGTTTGGAGGGTATTAGAAGCTTCCCTACATAGAAAAGGAACAGTTTATAGACGCTGCTTGGAAACTTCCTAGGACCTTACAAATACCATCATAGTACCGTCCAATGTCTGCAGTAAACGCGTCCATAAAGCTTCCCATGAACCTTTCATGGACGGTTCATGGACTGTTTTTGGAAGCTTCCCACGACAGTACATTAGGGCTGGATTTAGTGAATTTCGGAATGGATTCCACCCGAATTTTTTTCTGTAAATTAAACAAGGTTGTCATGCGTTGGTAGGGAAATAAAATTCCGACTTTATTTACCTAGCAACGCATGACGCCCTTCTTTAACTTACAAAAAAATTCGGGTAAATTCCATTCCGAAATTAGCTAAATCCAGCTTGAACGTTCTATTACTACCAGCGTATAAGGTGAAATGAAATGAGAAAAAAATAAATTATTTGGAGCATTAAAATAATTATTATTACAATAATTTTATTAAATCTCACAAGTTGAAGAATTGAAGAATTGTCTTTTTAGTTCCACATGGAGGCACTGAAGTAGAAGAGATGAAAGGGAGGCTTGTCCAGACCAATAAGTTATTTAGATATGGAGAAATAAACCTTTATAAAAGCCATCTGAGGCTGATGGAGGTGAAGAGTGAGACCTACACTCTCAGCTGAGGGTGAACAGTGTGGAGCGCAGCAGTGGTCAGCAGTGGTCAGCAGTGGCTATCTGCATTCGAAAGAGTGATGGTCCCGTTATGACATCTTTGTCATTGTGGTTCCCAAGAAAGGAGACTGCTGTCACTAATGCGATGACGAATGTTCCAATTCCACTAAAAAAGACAAAATTACAATTATTATAACTACGAATTTTCATAAAATCGGTTTACATATTTAAAAGATAAGTTCTTTACAAAATTATCAGCAGATATCCTAGGTAGGTATAGGATATTTAGGATTAGGATTAGTGTATAAGAAAAGCCTCAATAACGTATATAGGTACTATAAAGGCGGGTGCGTCATACTCGTGGTTAACGGTCAAATTCCAGCTAAATTCGATGTTTACCGTGCAATAAATGAAATTTAACTAGTTTAACGTTAACGAGTATGGTGGGACTCACCCTAAGTACCTATTTATGCATGAATTATTTCTTAATCTAATATAGTTTATGGTATTCCAGCTCCGTATAGTTTAATGAAGGCAATGTGAACTCATTTCTCGAACTGAAATCAGACTGTGAAAAATCGTTTTGGAAAACCTAACGGGCCACGCCAATTTTTACTGCTTGAGGTTTGAGACTAACTTAACTACCTAAGTCGAATCAGAGAAAGACTAACATAGTGAAGTTGAATAAAAGAAACATTTACCTGATAATATCGCTGAAACGAGGCCAGTAAAGCACCAACGCCGAACGTCGAAATAAACACTGAATTAAAATGGCGGCGCGCATGCGCGGTAGGTAACTGTGAGCAAGACCATTCCTGTACCGTCCTAGGACGTTCCTAGGAAGTTCCTTCTACTGTTCCCCGTGAAACTTCCCGGACGCTTTGTGGAAGGTTCAACTACATTAAAAGAACTTGAAATGTACTGATAGTGGAAGTTTCCCGCGCATGGTCAGCGTACGGTTCTAGTACCTTCCAAGAACTGTTAATATCAGCCTTAGTTGTAACTTACTCAGGGACCCTTGGAGGACGGTCCTTGTACCGTCCATCAGTAACAATTGGGTACGCTATTTGAAAGGAAACGCTCCTTGGAAGCTTGGACTGTTCATGAACCGTCCTAGAACCTTCCGTGGTTATACGGGGCTGAGCTTGTCTTCATCGAGAGTGGTGGTCTTCCATTGTTCTTCCTTGTCGGGGCCTTGGGTTGACAGATGTACCAGAACCGTCTTGCTCAACCAGACGTGCATGGGTTGAATCAATGCCGAACCGATTTGTGGCAGCCAGAATGGCTAAACCGCCAAGCGGGGGGCGGAGGAAATCCTGAAGGTGTCCTATACCAGACAGGTGTACATAGGTACGCCTTGTAGGTATACCAGACAGGTGTACATAGGTACGCCTTGTAGGTATACCAGACAGGTGTACATAGGTACGCCTTGTAGGTATACCAGACAGGTGTACATAGGTACGCCTTGTAGGTATACCAGACAGGTGTACATAGGTACGCCTTGTAGGTATGCTTTATACCAGACAGGTGTACATAGGTACGCCTTGTAGGTATGCTTTATAGAGACTCCTGGGACAGCTTGACAGGTACTGTGAGGGATAATAATTATATTGTAGATACCTACTGCCTCTGCGGGACTGTAAGTATATAGGTTCTATCGTATCTGCCTCTGAGACAGGTGTCTCATAAGTATATGTGTAACTTATTGACTGACAGTATAAAGGATTTGGGACGGATTTTGTATTATGTAGGATAAGCAACATACACTTACATAGGTAAGTACTTATCCTATTGGGTACTATGTATCGAAGTTAGTGAGTAAACATCCCCATTCATACAGAGAGTGGAACGAAGAGGAAAATCTCTTAGTACCTCTCACTGGTCGAGCGGTCGAGGCGTAAGCAGTATTTTCCTCCTACGGCGGCTTCGGCCTGCTCCTATTCGGACAAACTCATGTGGTGTTTTTAAATAAGGAAATTTCTCGGTTCAGAGTTCTCGCACGGTTCAGAAAACATTCTAGACCCTTTTACGGAGCGCTTCGTAGATTGTGCGGATTGCGCCTTGTGTGACCGAATATATTCGGTTGATCGAAGTGGAGATGCACCTGGAAGGTCTCGGGGGGCGTGGCCACGGTGGATGTCTGCGGTTCCTCGACGTCCCATTGTTCACATGGAGGTACGAGGTACCATTACCAGAGATCAATATTCATTGACGATGAGTCATCGGGCCTGGGCGACCCGCGAGGTCGCGGCTTACCTGCTAACATCAAAGGCACCTGGACCTAACTATGCTGCCTACTTGGTGCTGCATCTGCTACCTACCTAACCATCTATACTAGGCTATGCCCGCTAGATGATCAATGCCTTTCTAGGTAAAGACAATGGTAGGTAATTAGAATTTTGCCTTGTCCTTTTGAAATTCACTAGTTCACGGCTATCTCACTCCACCACAATAAGTCGTCAAAAATAATTACACTTATCAAGAGGTAGTATACCTATTAATTGGTTTTTGCGGCAACAGTGAGAGCTTACATCATATCTCATTGCCAAATCATATAAATTTGGTCCATATGATCTCAGCGATAACTTAACCACCAGTCATCAGTTTTTCGCTTACAAGTTCAGGTAGAATAAAATATTTACATCTACTCGTATCTTTGACGCAAAGGAGTATTAGGTTGAGGTACATCCTGGTCCTAATATGTGCCTTTAAGTCTCCCACTAAAAAGAGTGGATGTGTAACATAAAATTTATAGCAGAATTCAGAATAATTGAGGACTGGTACCTGTTTCTTGGTAACTGCAGTTATAGACCGAATCTGGGATAATTACAGCTATTTCCCATTTGGATATATATAAAGAGGCATATAGGCGGTGATCTGGTTAATAATAAGGGAGCGAGTGAATAAGTTTTTTTTTTCAAATCCATAGCAACTGAAAATAAGTGAGACGCCGACAGAGTTGCACCTGTAAATTCATCAGAACCTGAAAAATGACGCCTTTAGTAACGTAATAAACAAATATGCCTCAATGGTATACAGAATGGGTTCTTTCCCCAATATGTTTCAAACAACACTATATAGATCTATTTCTCCATAATTTTCTAAATGACTGCACGGTCATTAGTGAAGATGTGTATGCTTAAGAATGGTCCATTGTATAGGAGTAGTAAGCTCCTGAGCTCCTGGAAGTAGCAGGTGCAGGTGTTCCTCCAGGCTGCGACCTTCCAAGGCCGCACCGTGACTCAGGTTCCCAGGGAGCACATCAGGGCATCTCCTCACCTCCTCAAGTCCTCGGCTCCTCGCTGTTCTCACACTGCATTCCTGACGTACGAGCCTCATTGTTCTCTTCTTTCTCATGTGAACTCACTCTTTCTAGCATCGGCTGCAGGAAATTCCAGATCTAGTAGAAATGCATTTTTGGATTAAGGTGACTGAAAGTGTCTCCAGCAAGAATCTTCAGGGGATAGCTTGCTTGCTTCAGCCAGCAGCAACCTTCCCCTTAAGGCACCTCCATCCTGTAAATAAAAAAATTTGCTATTCGTTCATAGTTCGCTACATCTGACAAATTCTATTGGAACTTCTAAAGTCTCCAGGCAGCACTTACTGTAATTAGATGATTAATCGAGGTATCGCGTATAGAATTCCTAATACCTGGACCTGAACGACTACCCACGAGTACTTTGTTCGGCTGAACTCTTGAGTTTGGGCAGAGATTGAAGAAAATCAGGTGCGATAATTAATTAGGTGGTCTCCTCACCTAGCTGAATGTGTAAGTAATGAAGAGTGTAGGTACATGGACCCTTTGGGTATACGTTATGAATGCAAATGTAAATATCAGGTCAACTCAATTGCTGCTAATTAGTATCAGTATGTATAGGTACTTTGAAAATATAATCTCGCATAATGTGGTGTTAATGATTGTACCTTCTAAGGTACGAAATTCGGGAGTAAATTAAGGGTCCGCTATACCTGACGGTGCATTTTTTGCCGCCCATAAGATTAACATTGCGAGCGGCGATTCATTTTCAAGGTTTACCCTTGGTTGGAAAGACACAAAATTTTGCCTGTACCTAGCCCTACCAATGTTCTAGGAAGTGTTCGAAGCAGATTTCCCATTTTTTTTACCGGTTTTCGAGATACAGCACTTTTCTTGAGGTATGCGATGCTAGCATTTGCAAAACAGTTGCAATAAAGAAACCAGTGAGAAATTTGGAAATCTGCTTCGAGCACTCCCTAGAACATTGTTAGGGCTAGGTACGGGCAAAATTTTGTGTCTTTCCAACCAAGGGTAAACCTTGAAAATGAATCGCCGCTCGCAATGTTAATCTTATGGGTGGCAAAAAATGCATCGTCAGGTATAGCGTCCTCTTAAGGATAAATGATAAAGTGTAACCCTGACGTGATTTCTTCTCAGGCGTGTAACCTGTAGTAGTCACGAAGCTCCTTGACAATCATGGCTGGAGTAGAGCTTCCGCAAAGGAACTTCATCTGAAGAAAAGGACGAAAGCCTAGACAGAAAATCAGAACGTGAACTCGGAACACGACGGTGGTGGAAGTTGAGGTCTAGAGTCTTCGGAGGAAACTTATGGAAATCGTTCGAAAATCTGCTATAGACAGGTTACTTGAGATATTTTTCGTTGACCACCAAATTTAAGGGCTCCCGCTCCCGCACATTCTGGCAATTTCTCTCTTACCAAACTGATCAGAAAAAAAACCGAACAATATTCAAAACATATGAGTTTGAGCTATATACATCAGCGTTTATACCCAAAACTACAGGGATCTATCCCCTCTCTCCCTGATCACCGTAATGTATTTTTAGGGGAGCGCACCCCTGTATAGTAGGGTGCGGAATTCCAATGACTCCCCTCCACCCGCGAGCCTTTCATCCCCCGCACACCCGGCAGCGTAACCCCACAGGGAAAATTCATGATGATATTAATAATTGGGGCTCTCTCTCTCTTATAGAGGCTAGAGCCTTTTCTGCTAAGTGTACTCCAGGCCCTCCGTTCTCACTGGAGTAGCGCCACTTTAGGTACTTATTGTACTTTGATGAAGAATTGGCAATTTTTTTTTTTTTTTTTTTTTTTTTAAATAGGTTTTAAAGCGCAATTAACTACAGGGTTTTACACACTGAACAGGGTTAACGAGGACTAGGTCTATGACAAGGCATATTTTGAGAGGCGTCAGGTGGGAGGACGTCCCTTGGAGAAGGCCTCGACAAGCCTGGTCAAGTGGTCGAGTTGGATCTGGTTCGCAGCGATGCTGGACTGGAGGGAGGATTGGGCATTGCGTGGAGCGTGGCTGGAACAGTGGACGAGTGGCGGTGGGGGGATGGCCTGGAACAGGGGCGGTGGGTTGATTTCACAAATTGACAATTATTGTCCTCCAATGTTGTATAGGTATATTGAAATTGGAAGGTAGGTAGGTGCCCGAGGAACTAAATGTGCATCCAGGGGGCCCGGGCTCAGAGGGTGTTTTCTCCCTTAGGAACTGAGAAAACAAAAATTTTCCCGTTGAGTTTCAAAGGAGTTTAAAAGGAAGTACCGTGAAATGAATAATTAATACCATTAGTTTCAATGTGGAAGTGTGATATTATCATAGGCGTAGGCTGCTGTAATGGGCTAATTGTGGGCAGTGGGGAGGCTAGCCGTCATTCCCGACACAAATATCAAAATCAGTGTTCGGGCATATCGGACGATGGACGGGTGAGGAGCCTAATCTCCATGCATCAAGCTTGCGTCACCCTTCTTCCTTCTGCCCTCCTACGGCTTCTCCAAGCACCCGAACCTGAAATGAACCTCATCCTACCTTCCTACCTTCCCGCCGGATTCAACTGCCCACACTCCTCTCTCCTAGGCCGTTGTGGCCGGGTTCATCAACGATAAAGTTGCTTGAAGAAATATCTTATCAGATTTGTGAGAAGTGAGCTGAGTACTTCACTCGCTGTTTGATGGAACTTCGGATCGGTGTTCAATATAACAACTTAGTGAGGTCGTTGGTTGGATCGAAATGTGACCTTCCTTCAAAACAATATAAGTAATGAAGAAGCAGTCTGCATGGGCTTTTAAAATTATAATGTGTGTAAGTAATAAGTAATCTACAATTATAGGTAAATAGTTAGATTTAGATTGTGTTTTGAAGTTCCGATTGCATGCCTATTCACTTACGCCGGTATGTACCACTGAAGGCAGCATGGTCGCTGTTGACCTCATTGACCTTCCGTACAACTTTACTTATAGAATTAATTGTATGAAATCAGCTAGAATAGGGTTCCCAATTCCCTTCCAAAAATGGATAAATTTCTCAAACTTCCAAAATTAAATTAAGAATTGAGGTGTGGGGGATGTCGGATGTGTTTTGTATTCCAAACAGGTCTCTTTTTCCTAATCAACCATCCCCCCCACCCCTGCTCCCCAATTTCATCCCCAGCCCCCCCCCCCCCCCCCCCAGGAGCAGGGGTGGGAAAGTTAGGGAAGTTACTAATTATCTCCTTCGTTTTGATCAGATACAATCCTTGGCACAATTAATCGTCTTGGATAAACCCTTCTTCAAATTGCCCTAAATTTCATGGAATTGGCCTGAAAAAAGAACAGCTGTAGTGATTGCGGATTATAGAACTATGGGACCAGAAAATAACCTCAGTTATATACTAACGTCTTTTATTTCAATTTTTTTCCGGAAGATCCGTGGACCGTACCTTCCCTGATATGAATAGAAATCGAGTACAAAACAAATCTGGGCAAGGAAGCAGTACTATTCTTGCTTAAGGTCCGCCTGGGGGAGGTTGTTTATTTTGCAGAACCGGAGAAATTGGTAGCTACCTAACAGAACAAGGTGTAGAGGAAATTTTATTCCTTGTTAACTACTTCGAAACTGTGTTATGCTGAAATAGTGTTGTAAGTACTCATTTATAAATATAGTTTTCCTACAGATTTGTAGAGACCCGCCCTCCCGCCCACATTATTATGAGACTAATATGTTGCCGCAATTGTATTATTTATGTATGTTATGAACGTTATGTAACCTAACTAATTTACGGTGTGGCTATTAAGGTATATCAAAAGTATCTAGGAAATGATGGAATTGTCCAGAGACGGAAGTACCGCGGGTGCACTTGCACTTTCCCACCCCGAACACCTCGAAGGGCTTGTTTCTAGACGGTTACTAGTGATTTGATTTCTGAATATAGCAGAAACTGTGAACGGACAAGCATACTCGTACAGAAGTTTTCCGAATCACAACGCTGAGATGTATAACAGTAAAATACTTAGGTAGTACTTAAGAAATACTTAAGTAGTACTTATCTATCAACAATATCTTCCCTGATGTGCACCTATACCTTCTGGAAGTCACAGGTACCATTTAGGGCGCGAAGCACTGGCACAGTTCCCGACTGTAATGTGATTTACCGATCATTAGTGTTCCTACATACCTGCATAATGCACAGCACTGATGCACCTTGCGTGGGTTCAGGACTCCCATACAGGGCCAAGCAGGTGGGCAACCGCTTATTCTTATGGTTTCACTGACATATATGGTCCGATAAAAATGAATTTATCGATAGGAAAATAAGCCAATTCTTGACTTCTGCTACAAATTACGTCAGCACCTTTCAACTGGAACAGAGGCGGATAGCTAGAGGACCATTTCACTGAGAAATTTAACATTTAGAAGCTACATAAGTAAAAGGTTGCCTACCTAATGCTGGTGATACAAAGTAACATCCGGGGCAGAGAGTGGAGTAGCAACCACAACAACGCAGGTGCATGCACCGGACTTCCACTGCGTGCTCTGAATAAGGTATTAGCTTAAGTAGGTACATTACTTTGAAACCTGTACACTATCAGTACACACTGATACACCATTCGAGTACACGGGTTATCTTCACAGAATTTGCCAAGTGTTCGACAAAATGTGAAATGGACTGGCGATGAAATAATAAATCATTTGCCAAATTTACAGAACGTACGTTCATATTTTAAACAGTAGAGAAAGAAAACAATATTGTGAATAACTGTAAGTTATGGGCAGGCCGTTCACAATAGCAGAAACAATACGGTCCAAAATTATGGGACAGAACGTCGAAAACAAACACGAAACCTTTCTTTTGTGTGCCGGAAAAAAATCATCCCATTTCACTGGAACCTTTTTTGGGAACATGTGGAGAGATAAATTTGATGGGCGGCGGAAATTTGTATTTACAACTTCGAAAATAAGGTTTCTACGCCATAAACCTCCCAGCTAAAATATTCAAGCCGACCATAAAACGCACAATGGCGGGAGGGGGTGCGATGGGTTGGAGCAGGGGGTGCGATGGACTGGAGGTCTCCGAGTGAGTAAATCATTGTGGAAGCTTGCTCAGCTTGCTCACGTCGGAGAAGGTGGACCATCTGCCTCATTTTTTACAATATAAAAAAGTCAGGAACCTGGAAAACTGAACTCTCAGGTTTGTGTTTTCTGCTGGAGTTTCTTTCACTCTCCATTCCCTCACATTCAGGACCAAGTGGAGAATCAGCTGGGTACACTCCCAAGTGACACCTCCCAATTTATTTTGAAGTAAGGCAAGGGCGGATCCAGACCCTCTTTTAGGTGGAGGAAATGTCTAAACGTTCCAGACACGTGCCTAAAAGACACGTGAAAATAATGTAGGTACACGTGCAAGTACACAAAAAAAAATTGCACGTATGCATCCGAAATAAATATTAGTGTGCACGTCAAAAATGGAATGAGTAAGGTAGTGCAAATACAAGAAAAGTGAACGTGTGCACGTGTAAAGCTTTATACTCGTGCAAGGCAAGAAGGAAAGGCCGGATCCATAGTGACCAATACGGGAAAAAATTTCTTAAACCTTCCAGACCAAAAAATCGCACGTGCAAAATATATAAGATATAAATATAAAATGATAAAAAATAATTTAAATTATTGTAAACAAGGGATGACTGATGAGAGTGATGAGGGAGGGGGTGGCGCTAAGGGAGCGCTGAGCTCAGCGCGGGGTGCGGTGTCGGCGCAGGGCAGTGATCGAGTGAGTCAGCTCCGCAGTCCGCGCTCCGCGCTCCCGCTCAGTGTTGCGCGGACCGCCGCGTCGGCTAGTCGTTATCTCGTGCTAGTGTGTCTGTGTTATCAGTCCAAGTCTACCGAAGCTCTCTTCCTACCTTCTGGATTTTCATTATCACGGTAAGTGTTTATCAATCACTTCAGTTGCCTTGACAAATTACTATTATTTTATTTATTTACCAATGTAATAATATTAGTTATTACCTACCTACCTACAATAATTATATTATTAACAATATTGTAATATTATCAATTGTTATACTACAATATTTGTAGGTATATTCTCGTACGAATCTAATATCCTATACTTGCAACATAGGTTATAAGTTATAACTATAACCTACCCACTTACCTCGGTACCTACACGCGCCAGTCTACTATAATAGGGACCATGCAGCTTACTATAGGTCCAATAGTACCTACTTTCCTGTGAGTAGACAATAAGAAAATAATTAAAAAATAAGTTAGGTGTAGTACCTACCTAAATATAGGCACTATTTTGAAATTACCCACGGAAACTATCCCCTATTTGAACAAAATTCATAATTATCCCCTATTTGAATTGGTTTGGTTTGGTAGGGGTGTACATGTTGTGAATGATGATAGCTACGTATAGGTAGGTACAATATACCCCCTATGCACCTGCCTACCTGCACCATCACGGAGCCAAGTAGGTGTAAACCGGGTGGGTGGCACATGACCACATGAGATAATGATAATTATTATCTATTTGTTTCCACACTCTACCTACCTATGTTTTTACAAACTTCCGAGCCAGAATTTACGTAGTTTCAGTGTTGCATTCCCCCAACGTTTGTAGTTGCGTATATGCGGTCTGAATGCGGCGCTGATGATGATTAGAGAATGAAAGAAAGGGGTCTTCTGATGGAGCATCCAGTTCCAGACGCTCCAGTTTATTGTTTCAACTCGCCAGAACGAATGAGCTAATATGAGTTCCCTGGAAGTTGGTTGTTAACGAGGTATGAAAGTAATCGAGATATTATGGAAACCGTTGCTTTGCCGCTCCTCTCATTACCAAAGCAAAAATTAAAAAAAAATTCTGTCCCTATTACCTATTGCTAACAGGTTATTACGTTTCCTTTTTTCGTGTCTTTGGCCACCAGAGGGTTGAAATTTTTTTTTAATCTGAAAGAACGAAGTTATCTCGAGGATTTTCATCCCTGAGGGGCAGAGAGCGTCATCTCGTTCATTTCTATACAACCAGAGCAGTAGGTACATTGTAAATAGTATGCATTAGATCGGTAGGGAATGAACTGAACTAGGCACACAGTCAAGTTAGTACCTATGTGCACCTGGTGGCACCTGCACTTCATCTAATGCTATTCAATTCTAGACAAGTTTAGACTTGCTCTTGTTGATCTGATAATTTTGCCCCCACATACCCTTGGCTTTCCCAAATGACCAAGTCAGACATTTCTGGAACTCCCCCCATTCGGAAATTATACACTATCTCACTATTGCTGACACTTCTCTTTAATCCCCAATGTAGTATGTAGTTTAACACCAATTTCGTCTCCATCAAATTACACAAGACTGAGCTGAAGCCTTTACCGGCTACCGAAGTGTTTATGTAACGGGCAATTTGTTATCAGAAGACCTATAAATAAATAGAGTTGCTTGGAAGGCTCTTCCGACTATCAGCAATAGTCAACACTCATAATACGACAGTCAGAGCCGCACGACTTCCTCCTAATCGCCCTCACAGGCATCCAACATGCGTGGGACGAGCGGAAACCTCCAGACTGAACATATCGTGTTGCGAACTTGCCAATTCGACTTCCACAACACGCGTGGGTTGTTATAGATAACAGTGGACAATCCTTGTGCCAAAAATAGCTCAACTGGAAAAATTGGCGGGGAAACTTGCCTGGAATAAAAAAGCAAGTTGGGACAATTGTGAATTGGTGCCGTCCTTGGGGCCCGCGTCCTTTTCCTTTGACCCTATTGAGGTTCGAAAGGTCGTGTAAACAAAAACTGGGTGGGTGGTGGGCTCTGCTTGACAACTCTCCCTCTTTTTCCTTTTATTTTCGAGAAGTGGTTTTTTATTGTCCTTTATTTCTCTACTGGGCATTGTCATTCTTGATATCCACTCCACCCTGGCATTGAAGACGAGTTTTATAACATAGCCGCTCGTGTTGACAATGGTGACTTGCTGTGACTTCGGCTCAATTATTTAGTCTGTTATTTTAAATCGATATGCACGTGAACATGCCCAATCTGAATCTCGTACGTACACTTCACTCTCCGTCACATCCACACCACCCATATAAGGACATATTGTACGGCTATACTTACCTCCAGGAGCTGTCCCCTGCCTCCTATAGTAAGTTAAATTGTGTATGTATAGTGGTCATGTGCTAGGTATTGTGTCCAATTGTCAGTTGCCTTGCCACAAGTTCAGCGTGTATGAGGAAAAGTTGCATGTGGGGATGGCAGTACTAAATGGTACTTTCTTAGTCGAGGATAATGACTAGGAACAGGAACACACGCTATGGGCAATGATCCTCATCACTCTTGGTATGATGTACAGTAACTGTACCTCCCTGTCTTAAGCTGCAAATGGTCATAGTTCAGGTACCAGTGCTAACGCTGCAGGCCACAGGTCGCGACCCGGCTCCTAAGTTCATACCTGACGAGCCGATGGATGTTGGTCTGAAATAATTATTAAATCCGGTCTCACTTTAGAGAGAGGAATGCTTACTAGGTGTAGGGCTGAGGCTGAGGTAGAAAAAGTGTGAAACGAAGCATTTTAATTTTACTCTCCTTGACGTAATTCAGCACTTCTTCAGGAAAAATTTGTACTTGAAGAATAACGATCGAATGAGGAAATAGGGAACTTCTCGTCTTGTCATGATTAATACATCAGTAATGTAAGTATGGACTGGGGGAATGATCATTTTTTCCCTGCTGTATATCTCTATAGCATAACCAGGTTCTAGACACGACGGGGCACTAGTCTGCGCCCTCGCCGTAATAGGACCACCCTGAAGGTGCCTGAAGCGTCTCGGGTTTCTTAATTGTTCCGCCCTATTCATCACCTAATCTCTTACATACTCACCTAAAGACCTGTATACGAAGGGTTAAAATTTTACTTTGCCTGGCCAACTACATTGACTGAATTTTCGTTTGAATTCTTCCAGTGCGTACGAAATAAAGGAGAGTAGGAGATGTTTAATGATTGCGTAATTTGCACTTGGTACGCCTGCAGCATTCCGCAAATCTGTAACGGGTCGTTAATGTTCCTCCTTCCTCCCTGCTATGCTCACTGCTCTGTACTGCCTAGTTCCGGCTCGGCGACGGCGACGTTCCTCGAGAGTGCTGTTTCCCTTTCCTTCCTTTCTATTCCTATTCCAGCAGCTTCCGAGGATTCATTATCGTTTCCTTCCTCTCGGGTTAAAACTCTCTGCATACCCAAGCTTGTATGTTGCTGGAATTTCTTTAGTATAGGTATTGAATAGGAGGAAATGAGGAGAAACTGCGAAAAATTTAATCTTAATTTTGTATAGCTCACGGATGATGTTCCAAGGTAAAAAATAAACTGAAAATGAATCTGTGGCTGCTGCGGCTTCCTGAGTTCAAGAAATTATTCACTACCGTAAGTGTAATTGTAAACGTAACAGTTATATGTCACTGACTGATTACCATTCTGCTGGGCCCGCATCTTTCAGTGTGCTTTCACTTCCCGGTTCCCAGCAACCCGCCCGCATTTCTCGCTGAAAGTTCATTTCCGTAGTAGGTAGGAAAGTTCATGGACACTTCACCATCTGTTGTTTGTTTGTGTAAAGCTACATAAACAATATCAACATCCCGTAAATTCTGGGAATAAAATACGGAAAACCGTTGGACGGACTGTGGCCCTGTGGGTATGACAATAGAGTGACGTAGTGCCACCCGCGGGGTTGGCCTACTCAGTATTGTACTGAAGTACCCACGACACTGTTGTTTTGCAAACTAAAATAGACGCATTGTCGGTGTTATGGCGATCCAGGTCCAGGGTGGGACCTACAATTCTTTCAGTGACCAATACAAATCATAAACTGTACTGTACGTTTAGACTTTAGAGGTTCCTTTGAATGTGAAAGTATGGTGTCTCACTGCTTGTCAGTGATACATTGCTTATAAAGCCATCGGGTGACCACATTTCACCTACTCTACTTATGAGAATAAGAATCAGTGCTACTGCTAAAATTAGTCTTCGTTTCAACCAAGGAACAACATAAAAACAACCAACTGTATATGTACCCTCGCCAACCAGTCGGTGGGTATGGACATGTAGTGCAGCGGTCAAAATAACGCCAGTATTCGCCTCCAGCGTAATTTCAACTTGAAATCCATATACCTTCTCATGGTTTCCATATATACCCAGTTTACCCGGACACGGGCGACCGCGATTCTCCAGCCAGTACCGAACGGTGCACCGCCACCGGCACGGGAAGAGTCAAACCTCGACCCTGTACGTCGGCATTCCAGTCGCTTAGGTTCCATCACCGAAATTTCAACTGAATGTGACAGTGACACACAGCAATCTGGTCACCCCTGGGTCTGGGCCCTACCGTGGGAGCCTCCATATGGCCTGCAAATGGTTTCCTGTAGGAAACAGGGGTGCCCATACCTAGGGGTTTCCAATTTCAGACATCACCCAAGAATCTAGGGTTGTTTAGGGCGGGACCCAAATTGCTTCCTGCAGGTCTGGGATGTTCACCCCATCCTAAATCACCTAATTTATGGGTTTAGTCTGCGCTTTTTTATTCAAAGGGGAGTACTAGACAGCCAGTTTTGAATTAGAACCAACAGCTGGCCCATTTGGGGTTGCAGGATGGTTAAATATTTTTGTGATGCTGACGTACTACAGATGCCATGGCTCTGTAAATATCCTTCCAAATTCAAATTGGTTAGGGAATTTCGGCTTCTTTGACGATGCGTCCTGTATATACTCCTACGCTACTCCGTATGATGGTTTCCCTGGACACCAATACCTACACTGTTATGTCTTTTTATTCTCAGCTATTATAGCTAAGTGGGCGACCAACCCAAACCAGATTCCTACGATTTAAGAGTACATTCAAGTTTGATGCTATGTCGACAGTTCTCGTACTAGTCCCCTTAATTTTCGGTTAATTTTTACCCAAAATGTAAAGAGGGAGACCATAAAAACTAAACAGTTTATGCGTATTGAGTTCTATCACATCTTCCAGCATTTTGTCATCTGGTTTTGGAACGGCAATAAAAATAAAGATGTCTGCTTGCCAGGGTCCCTATAAGTATTTAATTTTAAAGATGTCTTCCAGTATTCGTATATACAGGAGCTTCAGAGTTCATAGAAAAATGGAAAAAAATACTACATCTTTCGTTTTTTTTTTTTTTTTTTTTTTAAATAAGTTTCTTTTCATCTTACGGATAAATGGTCTCCATCTTGAGTGGACTCTTAATAGTTTCTTCATAGTCGCACGTGTATCACATCAGGTAACTATTTCATGTAGACGAACTTAAAAAGCAAATTCTACCCACATGGTGCAGGCTTCCAGCTTACAAGGCCCCCGCTCGCGTAGGAGGCTATTGACCCTGCTGCTAATCTATCCGCTCTAGTGTTTAGTTAGGATCCTGGTCCATACCGGTGAGAAGGATAATTGGTATAGAAACATTTATTCCAGCCTGATATATTGGGAAGTTCGGTGATGTATTGCGCCGATATCAACACCTCCATATCTGGATGATATGGTGATGGCTGTTATGACCATGATGTCTTGTAAATGTGACGTTAATAATTAAAATTTATAAACGACTTAATTATTCACTGCTAATTACGGTCGCTAATAAGGTGTTTTCCTCCTTGGACTGAACTTTTTTTATGGGAGATTATTATGGAGCAAGGGCGGTTGGGTTACCTAATTGGTGAACTTGCCTGCTATCAAAAAGGGATAATGAAATTATACCTATACCTGAAGAAAGTCGGGAATGTGAGGTTTGTGAACAAACACCTAAAAATGTATAGTTATGTTATAATGGAACCTTGTTAGCTTGGACCCTTGTTCTTTTCATTTCTACCTCGGGGGAGAAGAGGGGAGAAGAGGGGAGAAGAGGGGAGGGGAGGAAGTTTATTCCCCAACCTCTCCCCTCCGTGAAAAATTAACATGGCATTGCCAACGTGAAAAAAATAGATATAAAGTAAAAAGTAAGGTATATAAAGCATGCTGACCCCCGTCCCCTATGATTGTTTTCTAGATACTGGTCTGCCCTAACGTTACTTCCACGCAGGGCCGCCCAGAGCGTTCGCGGGCCCCAATGCGGACCACTCCAGGGCAATACTTTGGAAAAAATCTGGGGGCCCGCGGGCCCCTTCGGGGCCCCGGGCCCCAATGCGCCGCGCATTACCCGCATTATGGAGTGGCCGGCCCTGCTTCCACGTTGGAAGTCTAGGCCTTAACATATTCTTAAGACGCCTCTGGAAACAGTCTCAGTGTGAAGAAAAGTTCAACATGTGCCGTGGTTACCTCAGCGTTTATGTGAATAACAACTCGACGCTTCACGTTGGCACGCTATTTCAACACTTTTTCATTGCGTGTTTGTGCTGGCCACATGTGCATGACCTGGTCTTTTTTGCTGTTTTTCGATTCAGCGATTGGCGAGCATTCTGTCGCGTCCCCTTTGCCTCGGTCTGTGGTGGCCCTGTTGTAGTTTTGACGGTTTCTTTGAACTACATATGGTTGCCATTTGAGGAGCTAGGTGGTGACTGGTGACAAGTTTGTTCCAATATTTTTTCAGAATTTCATTTCTACTCCATTTGTTTAATTTCGTCCAGAGAATCATTCTGGACTTGTCTTAGTGGTATCTCTGAATCAAAATCTTCATATGAAACGTTCATGAGTTGTCCAGAGAACGAGTAGGGTAATATTCCATGTAGTCTTCACTGTAGTCTGTTAGTTAGTAGTGACTACTAGAGACTTATCCATAGGTGGGTGAGCGATTAGATAGAGGAACCTGCTTGGTAAACGTGCAAGCCTATCTGAGAGAGGCTGTCACTGATGCGCGGGGGCCGACCTTTTGGTGGCTAATCAGAGCAAGTGGGCTGTGAACTGCGCGTACCTGCAATTAGCCTGATCCTGATGATCAGGTTGGGGGCTGGATGCCTGTCCCGGACGGACAACTTGCACAAGACACACATCAACAAATGAACACTGAACTAGTACCCATAGGAAATAATTGCCCATGTTCCATGTTTAACCATCTCGTTTACGTAAGGGTGGCGAAAGTGAGCATAAGTAGGTGTAATCTGGAATCTGGTCCGTTTGATGATACCATGCGATGGTAACGATCAGGCACAGTCGTTGTGAGAGCCTCCCTGCATTTTTGATAATCCAGGCGCAGGTATTGCCTACCATCTTCAGCATTGCTTCAAAGCAATGCAGCAAGTAATACTTCCCAATGCTATTCTCGGTGACATTTTTTTGAGGGATGGCGGTCAGGATAATTGGGCATTTTTAAAAAAAAATTTATCTTTGAGGGAGATACTCAAAATTTCCTCTTAGCCTCACCAATTTCTAGAAAAGTGTCAGTCAGTCAGTCAGATTTTAGAAGGGGACGGTTCAAACTCCCGAGAAATGTTGGGGTTTTCGAGTCTTTTCCCACAGAAGGAAGCAGTTCAAAGCAAAATACAATTTACCATTATATTCTTAAGGGGTGAAGCGTAACTTACCCTTAATTACTCAGCATGTGCGATCTTCTGTATTTACTGAAGAAAGTCTGCGAGAAAGGTGGACATCCTTCTACACTCTCACATATAATTTGTATGATATTATGATATTCTTCCAATAAGTGCACGTTCTATGGGACCCAGTGCATAATAATTACCTACACGCGTTGCATCATGAATATCATGAACTTGCTAGCCATCTCCCTTCTTCAGACAATTACTGACTGCGATTAGGAGCATGAACTTCTTCTCTAATTGAGATTATGGGTATTAATGGGTTAAGGGCGAACTGAAGGATACATTTTTGCTGCAATCGGTGAAAGAAACCTTTTACACTCGCTTCACAGGTGATGTGATCCAGGTATACTCGTACAAGCCAAATTGTACATGTGCGTTGTACATTTTGACGTAATATGTTTTTATAGGGGGGTGAAATCAGGTTGAGTTACGGGAAACCCACAATCCTTTTCATTATTTACAATGTTGCAGATACCTAGGTTGGGCTATATACCTACCCATTATGCGGAATAAATTTCACAAAATGGTCCGTCAATATGGCTACCGCTGGTATTTCAATCCCACCACCTCGCTCCTTAGCTAGGCTGGCGGCTGGACATTAGACAAGACAGCATGTTATAGTTTGCAGAAGAGTGATGGTTCTATAGTTATGTAGGACATGTCTGCATGGAGCATGGCGCGGTCCTAGTACCTATATTGTACCTACACCAACACTGCCATTCCCAACGACCTTGCCGCTTCCCAATCTTCTTTCCAGCCCGATGCTGCTTTGTTGCAATCTTATTTCATATTGCCTTTCCACTTCCAGAAGGGCACTTCTGCTTAGTGAAGGTGGATACCTAGTGGTTTTTTGTAGGTAGTGGTCCCCCGGTAACGTCGAATGGTCATGCGAGTTCTTTAAGTATATGGTTGAGTGGGAGAGTGAACGCTATATCTATACTTACCAAAATATAGAGACTATGTGAACTGAGAATTCTCATTCATCCTAACTTTTTTATGTGATAAACAACAAATGCGAGGGGGTAACCACTCCAGAGAGTCCTTGAGATTCCACTGAGATTCCATGAAGATTTTCAAAGATTCCCAACGATATTCATATAAAGATGAACCCCGATGGGGTAACCACTCCAAAAAATTCCAAGATTCCCTGATATTTCATAAAGATTTCCAATGATTCCCAACGAGATTCCCAACGAGTGGTTAACCCCTCGTGAAAATGTAACGGTGTACGCTCCTGCACAGAAGGGCGACAGCAACAGAAATGGAATAATCCCCCTGAGGTAGGATCAAGCACGCCATTTCATTTACAAATTTCATACAAATGAAAATTACGTGATTGTGAAGAAAACCGCAATATTCATGCACGTGGTGGTGGAATACAGCACAAGGGTCTTGTCAGTTAGCTCTGTCGGATCCCAAACACTCATTGGCCCCCATTGAAAACCTGACCCTGACACTTTGAGTAGGTACATCTTCACAGTAGATACATATTGGTACATACTTTGTCGCTGAAGAGAAATGTCCATATTAGGATTAGAGCGTTAATAATCGGCAGATTAACTTTCTAACCCAAGCTATCAATAAGGTATCTTGAGTCTTGACTATGTTCATGTGCATACCGGCTTGACGGCTTTCTTCTATTAGGCCTATAGCGATGGTCCCGCAGAATATATTAAGTAATTGGGTATTCCGACCTTGAGACGTAAGAGTTATCCGTCAGGGACAGTGATGTTCCTTGAAGAAAACTAATACACGTCCTAAAAAGTTATAAGGAACTCCAGAAAGGAAATACTAAAAAAGAAATATTTTTGAGCGTTTTGAGGAACAGATTGTTGTTATGGAGAAGGTAGGTAACCTTTTGATGAGTGCACGGAGGTGTGGTCGAGGTGATTGTTTTCTGCAGGGGTCATGACTATTTGTGGTGATTGTATCATTGCGTGGAGATGATAAGCATCCAGTGTAAAGGGCAGAGTGCATGGCTCCATCAGAGGTGCATGCTTCGCTTCATGACCTTTCTTACGTAGAGCATCCTTGCTAGACTTAATATTGGTAAGGTTCTTATGGACCATTCAAGGTTCATATAAGTATGTGGAGCACGAAGTTCAAGTGAGGTCAACGAGACAAATAGTACTGAGAATAATAGATTTGCATACGTAAACATGCCTCCTCACTAAACTTCTTTGAAGTGATTCCTTAAGGTTCTGATATGGAGGTCACATCCGCTTAGACTTTTGGTCCAGGCAGGTAAGGTTAGGTTCTGTTCATGTGATGAATTTCGCGGCTGCCACGCCTTTCCACTAGATTAGGGCATGGGTACAGCCGAAAAGGCTGCCTCTGCTGCAGACTAGAGATGTTCACAGCATGGCACCATCACCATGTGTAGCGACTGGAGGATGTGGCTTCTTCACGCCTATGCCCTGACCTGGTTAGCGGGGGAGTGAGCATAGGCGCATTTGAGGTGGGAGGCAAGCAGTGCAGTGGCGTCCTAATTGGGGATTAATTGGATCAAGAGCTTCGGCTAATGAGATTGTTGACTGACACCATCCTTCATGGCGCCTCCCCCCTGTGTTTGGGCAAGCCGACAGTAACCCCATTCCCACCGGAATTTACGGAGCTCGGCGATTTAATTATTTACTGTGAAATAAGGGTGTTGGCCGTGTTGGTAATTAAATTGATAATTCAAACAAGCTCGTACGCAGTGCCTGGCCCCAGGGATTGTCCTTTTTTGACGTGAGTATGGGTCCACAGTCCACAATGGTGATGAAATAAGGTAGAAAGGTATATATGTGAATTTGAAAGTACCTTCATACCTAGCTACTGAAAAACTGAAAGAACGTTCGACAGGACGTTGGAGGGCATAGAGAAGGTCTACTTTTTGTGACTTCGTACCTTTTTATTACTTGTGGCAAATTTCTAACACTCAGGTACCTAAGAGCTTCTATAGGTACTCAATTTAGTTTTTCATAATTGAAATGGGCTTTTAGCCATCAATCTTGAATGAGTTGAATGGTATTGGCGCCCGAGGTGTGAGTCATTCATTAACTTAGTGACGCAGCCGAGCCTCAATAGCTGTCACCATCACCATACATCCACCCATTGGTACCTGTAGGTATATAGGCACCACTCATATCGATACCCATGTTGACGCCTGTCGGCCTCCGCTCCGAAGAAGCCTTGAGTCAGATTTTCAATCAGGAACGCAGCTACCCACGACCGTAACGAACCGTTGCGAGGGAGAACGAAGGTTCTTAACATAAAAATCGGACGAGACAATGGGTCGTAAGGCAAATAGGTTAGCCCTCCGAAAATGGTCCGCAACAATAACAGCCCACGTGTCGCTAAACTGCTGAACAATGCAAAACCAACTTGAAATGACGGAAATGGCAAAAAAAATGACTCATTCGCCTTCATTTTTTTTTTGCTCAAAAAATGGTTTTTGCAGGGTGTGGTGCTCTAAACCAAAATATGATTGACCGAAACCCACGCCATATGTTAGAAAGATTGCTAGCACTGAGTATCGAACTCAGCGGATTTTCTGTGAAAGGAATGGAGGAGCATTAGGTGCTTGCCTACAATACTCTATTCTCTATTCTATGCCCATGTTTTGGCTAGGAAAGAAATAGGATTACAATTTCATATTCCAGTCGAAGTGGCATGGATTTTGGCTGATCTTGGAGGATTTCTATTTTCTCAGTTTGGTCGGAAATAGCTGTACTGGAACTACTGGAAGGCCCGTATCCCGTATTAGCGGATGGAATTTTCTTTTCATTTAAATTCCTGACTCAGAGAGCAAGTTCTCATCTCCCGCTTCTGATACGAGTAGCTTGATGGCTGGTGAGAGATCCAGACCTATAGCTGAGTCATCCATTGCAAGATGGCACGCATCTGGAGACCAAGGCCACGTCATAGATCCAGTGACCTTCAGTCCCGGCTACACGTCCTTCAAGCTCACTTTTTTGTTGGTTTGGAGCCACTATAGACTCGGATGCATCCACATCCACACAGCAGTGGGGGAAATCCTCGGCAACAGAGTGACAAATAGCAAGTTTGTGGCCAGCAATAGTGAAGGTGATTTACGTAAATTGCCTGAAACAGTGGTCTCGATAATATGACGTACTGTCCTTTGCACTTCAGCTGGAAAATGTCACAATAATTGACGTCACCTTCCCTGATACACCCACGCAGCACCCACACGACGTCACTTAATGTGACGTCAGTTAACATCCCCGGTATGTGTAAAATGATGGAGGAACGTTATCTCAGACAGGTGCAAAGATAACCTTATCTCAGACAGGTGCAAAGATAACCGTTACCATCGATTCTTGGGAATTCAACTCATCAGTGGTCCTTTGTGCAAAATATAGGAGCTCTCTGTGCTCTAGATTCTACGGGAAAATTGCCAGCATACCAGATGAACAAGGTCTTCACTCATTCCACCGAAACAAGGTTCTAGCGGGCACGCAGATATATCAATTGTATCATATCACGAGAAGTACACATCCGTACATCGCTCTACTTTCTAAACCGTGTGCAGGTACTCAGGGTGCCATACCCCTTCCCTATACCGCAGTTTGTGAAACTGCTGGAGTTTTCTCGCACTATACGCCCCACAGACAATCCTTTCCACGAATAATTGAATTTTTTTGCAGAGGGAGCCAACTCACGTTCTTTTATTTATTTAAAAAAGATAGTATGCATAGGACGGGACACGTTTCGTTTTTCTTCAGGAAAAGATAAAATCTCCCTATTTTGCTTAAGAGGAAGGGGAAAAGGTTTGACACGTAGGCGTCCCAAGCACGTCGGACATTAGGAGCACTCTGCAGACTCTGCTGTGTACTGGCTATCTTGCATGATATACGAGATTACGACAAAGGACGAAAGGGAATTTCGCTCTGAAAAAAGCTTCCACACTTGAGTGCTCACTGATACGTTCTTAAAAATCTACCTTGATTCTTTACTCATCTGTTTATCTTTTGAATACTTTCTAATCTATTGCCCACCTAAATTCTGAATGTTTGTTGTTATTTTTTATAATATTAGGCACCAATGCATTTTTTTTTTTTTTTTTTTTTTTTTTTTTTTTTTTCAGAGAGAGGATGCTTAATAATTGATGGGTATATTTATTTGAGTTCAAACATAAATGTCCTTCCCACCGGCCCCAAGGCGCAGATGTTACATTGGTATTGCTACCAACAGAAAATTAGTTGGATGTGACTGCCTGTCAAATCGTATTTTGTTTACCCAACAATGGTAACTGGAACGGACAATGGCCAAACTCTGCAAGCCAAAGCCACTTTGCTGGCAGCCACCCAGATTTCAAGTTCCGCACTATGGCTTCGGCAACAAACGAACCGCCCACTGGACCATAGCGTAGTAGTAGTGTTACGTTACTGTTTACTCGCACTATTGTAAAATACTTACTTCTTCATGGGATGACGGACGGCCTTCTCAACGACCTGTAATGATAACGAAAGTATAGGCAGCCGCTACGGCAATTTTATATTCATCACCGCACCTTCCTATTACCTTACTTTTTGTCACTTCGTCATCTTTTGGCCATTTTGTTGTGGTACTATTTGTCACCTGTCTTACAGTCTTACGTGCATTTTGTGCCATCTTGGTGATTTATGACGAGTGATCCACATGACAACTTCTGTTCCACTTACTGAGGCTTCCTCATTCTCCCTGTGAATTCTTGCACCTGGCTGGTACCTACTTGAGGTATTCCTGCTGCCTGTTACTTATTGTTAATTACTTGATGCTTGTCGGTAATACCGATGTGGACGTACAGACATGTGTCGTTTGTGACCAGTTGTCAGTTTTCCAGGTTTCCAGCTATACGCTAGAGAAAGGAACTGTGTGAACAAACAGCATTTGTTGACCAGTTAACATAACAATAAAACTTTTAACATAAGTAACAACACAATAACTCTTAACATAACAATACAACTGTTCGTCTTGTCAAGATCTGAGCATCACAAACTATGTAAGATTGAAGGTTGCTGATGATGGTCTTTAACGAACGGCCTTCTCGTTGATAACGAAAGCGTGCACAAAGACGGTCAATTAAAGCTTGAGGTACCTGGCCCAGTGATTTGGACGTGATGAGTACTGAGAGTGCGGAGTGAGGTTTGTGTGCCAGCCGGCCTCACGACATCCTGCCTATCTACCAGGCCCAGCTGGACAGTGGACCTTGTTCTGCTTCATTTCTGTTTACTAACCTGTCCCTCTAATTCAGCTCCTCAATTCTCTTCTATAGTCTAGACTCAATGGTTGATTACATGAAACATGGCAAGTTTTCACTTAGATTGAATGAGGTTTGGTGATTCTTTGCCTTCCCTTCTGCTGACTGTCCTGCTCGAACCAAAGCACAAAGGTCACTGAGAAAGAGAGAACACATCACGGCCATTTTTCTCAAAAGACACAAGCTGCAAAATATTAGCTTTCCAGTCTCCCCCTGAGACATCTGCCTCTGAGCCAGCCCGGTATTTTGATGATAAGAAGATAAGAGGATATCCCATTTACAAGCAGTTTCTCCTATTTTGCCTTTTGCCTAACTCCTGAAATTTTTGTTTCTCAGATAATATGTGACTTAGTTGGGAAGGATGGTGTTCTTCCGCAACCCCGAGCCAGGGTTGCCGGACGGTGATGCGCCGCGGCTCCTGCGCATGTCACCGTTACACCACAGCTTCCGCGTCCCACGTCCGTCAGTCGAACGCGAACGTGTGGAACGTCTAGAGCGCTTGGAACGTTCGGAGCGTTTGGAACGACGCGAACGCCACCCCATGCTGTCGGACGACTCGGCTGATGCCGCTAGTACCGCGTCCGCACCAGGCGCACCTGAAGATGGTAAGTTCAGAACCTTTATCTATAGTCCCTATAACATAGAGCAGAAGGCATAATTTTGTGTAAATTATTATAGCAGAGGAGAAATGGTGCGTGCCATGATAAATTATATCGCTGAGGGCATCGCATATGAAATTAGGAAGAAGAAGGAAAATTTTTCCCAGCTTTGTTTCGAATGACTATTTCGACTCCAAAAATGGCTTCCTATTCGGCCTACTCTTCTTCAGCTTCGGCCAAATTCTTGCGTGATGTGTGATTCAGCTGCCTGTAGGCTATAGGTTCTGTTTCTTAGTACATACTAAATTTCTGCTCATCCGTAGATTCGTACTGAAGGTTTATACATAATACTATAGGAAATAGGTACCTACCTATATGATCGACAGAGTTTAAACTGACATGTATGAGTGAGTAGCTACTCGCTATGCTCGTCGTCCTCAGTGACATTGATGGCCAGTCTAGTGGAAAATAGCACCGCTGAACCGCGGCACGAAACAGTTGAGAACGACCAACTATACAGTCCCGATTATCGGTATTTTCCATTTCACACTGTTTTAACACATGTCTTCTGAAGCGACCTCTTTCTATTGTATAAAATGTATTGTTATTGTTGAGAAAATACGGTATGCCAATTTTCGGGCCTTCGTTATTGCGGGATTTTGGTTATTAGGTAGAATTTCGCAAATTGATTTTTCATCAGGAACTCTTTATAAGCTGTACAAACTTGAAATTGTCCAACTAGATCATCAGATTCAGTCCATTATATGCACAGGTCTCGGAATAATCTTATATTGACATCCTACTTTAATTGAAAGTTCATTTCATTATGATGATTTTCAATTCTTCAATATGATTATATTAGGGGTTGGAGAGGGTGGATTGGAGGGTGCAACTAAAAAAAAAACCCCTCTGAACCTCTGAACTGAACCTCTTCAGAGGTAAGCTTGTTAAATTTCGCTGTAGGCAACCAAGTAATATAATCCGATAACTGGCCGATCTGAACTCAATTGGTATGGAAGGCAGGAAAGCAGCAGCCGCAACAGCAGCAGGCTGATTGGATTTGAAACCTTACGGTCTTTAGCCTCTCTGGCCCTTACACGCTCTCAACATTACCAGGCTGAATGAAATGGGGAAGAGCCAGTAACTCGGCAGTTTCCCGCCCACTTCACCAAATTACACATAACCCAATTTGTAATCCTTTGATACAGTCCCTGAACTTCAAGAAACAATAAGGTTCGTTGAAATTCAGGCTGCGTTCTTGTTCCTTTTCCTTTCTGCTGCTCTTTTCCGTAATAAATTAGCCCAGAAGCGAAATTAAACGTGTTGAGGGAGAGCTGTAAGGCTGTAGAAATGCCATAAATTGCTGGGTTTGTCAGCTGCCCCTGTTCACCGGTAGGGGGCTGTCGGTCCCCCTGCAGCTGACACTCCCCCTCCTCTTCATTTCGTACAATAGGTTCATGGAATATTTTTTAACCCGGTTCACTTCACTCTTATTCAGCGATGAATTCAGGACGTTTGCCACTTATTCTAACAGCCTTTACTTTGATTAGGTGAGAATTATTTTATTACTGCCGACGCGACGCCACATCTAGGTACCAATACTCGGACCAATAAAAATGCTAAGTACCTATAGATATCGTTCTGGACTGTATAATATTTTGTTCTTAGGGCCATCTTACAATGTTCAACTATGTATAGGTAGACCTAGTTATCATTTGCAGAACTCAGAAAAACCCTCGACAATGCCCCTTGGAAAAACATCCCACTGAGTTACCAGTATGGTACTTTGTAGGTACTTATTAGAGAAATGGTTCCACTCAAGTAAAAGAAGTAGAATTTCGAGGCAACCTCCCTCCAGCTCTCCATCCCTTCGATCGTAGGATCGTGCGTTGGAGGGGTTGTCCCCTTTATTGCTGACACGTCCCCGGGCTATCTCCCTACTCTCCAGCACTGAGACTCTCAGGCTCAGCGCTCAAGTGTCAATCACTGACTAATCGCTTTCGGTCCTTCGTCGCCAAGGCCCAGACAGCAGCTTATCCTGCAGGCGTGCTGATGCATTGCTAACAGCTCTGCAATCTATGAAGAGAAGGGTCAGTGAGCTAAGCCTGGAAATCCTATTAGCTGTCTCTGCAACTTAAGTTCAGTAAACTGCAAGTTATCAATTCTCATTAGGCTATTGACTTCACTGCGCAGTGGTCATGCCATGCCCCGAGCTCGAATCCCGGCACCGGTAAATTTTTCGCTGGTAGAGCTGTAAGAAATAACAGGGCTGTCAGCAATAACAGATGCGTGAACCCCTGATGTGGAAAAGTAATCTTCAGTTATTGGTTTAGCTTTGACTACTTTGTTCCTTCAAATGCTGAAATGCCTACTGGAAGGGTTCATGGAGGCTTAGGGGTTGAGTTTGATGGGATGAGCCCCCTTCCAAAATCCTTGGGTACTGTTTAGCTGGTTCGAAAGTGATTTGATGTTCGTATGCCAGGACCCTAACTGTGCTTGTTGTCCTAGCCTGCGCTTTCATGTTTATGCAATCTTCGTTCACCTATGTTAGTCCTAGTGAATACTTCGACTTAATGCTGCAACATGTGCTATTCAGTGAAGATTCGATTAAGGTTTGACATCAGCCGATGATGCATTTCTACCGCTAAAAAGATGAACATGTGTGTAGATTTCTTTGGATGTAAAAACTCAGAATATTGCTTGTTAGACGTATAGTCTTGAGCAATTTCCTATCAACGGAACGACGCATAGGCACCAATTCCCCAAATTCCCAGTGATTTTTTTAAATTTTTATTTCAACTGTTTTTTCATAAGTTTTCTAAGGGGTAAATGGGGAGATCTAGAAAATCCTAAGATATTTTTTGAAATTTAGTCGAAAATAATTTTTGTAGTAAAAAAAAAAAATTGAAATTATATTGCTATTTTCCATTTGTATGACCCT
Source organism: Mesopsocus fuscifrons (assembly GCA_950004255.1). Lineage (NCBI taxonomy): Eukaryota > Metazoa > Arthropoda > Insecta > Psocodea > Mesopsocidae > Mesopsocus > Mesopsocus fuscifrons. The sequence goes on along the minus strand of OX465374.1, from coordinate 12,237,478 downwards.
TGTGAATCTTGCCTGCAATATCGTGTTGTTCTGGAATGAGTTCCAGATATTTCGTTTGAAGAATCCTCATTGTTATAGGTGTGCAAGAGTGATGCTGGGTCCGGTTCGTTGGTTTGTGGGTGGTGGGTCTCAAGGACAGGTGAAGATGAGAGTTTGTATTATTAGCCGATTAGTGGCCTATCCGCTCTATAACATTATAATATTGTAAGTAGTTGTAACAGAGCAAGGCGCGGCCCGTGGCATTCATCAGTTCAAGGGCTTTCCTTATCTCAGATCTTCATCTTGTCTAAGCCAGGACTCAGGACCGAATCTAACACAACTCCATATAACTTCTGTAATATTCTGGATGTAGGTTTCGGATATTTGCCGCATATGGTATAACCTTGCATGTGTGGATGCAAAAGAATAAACTGAGGACGAGGATGGAGTGGTGCCGCGGGTACCTATATCTCTATCATTTTATTCCTTCTACAGTCATTCTGGGATAATCTCGAATGCTTCAGTTCTTGTTCTGAAAATGGATAGATGAAAAATAAAATAAGGCTGCTTGGAATGTTTGTTCATATTTTTCTGGTACTGTATCGTTGTTACATACCTACATACGCGGATACTTGATAATTTCGTGCGGGTGTGACAAAAGTGGTCGTTCTTCACCCCGATGCAAATTCAGTGTGATGCAAGGCTTTAGGGTTAGGTCTGTACCTTGCGGGGAACATTGCCGTTTAGAGGTACAGACTCTTATAGGTGCTATTAAGGTTCGCATTAGAGAGAGGCGATAGGGTCGTACTATGCAAAGGTACAAATACAGGTCTTGTGAAGGTGGGCACCTCGCGTGCAGCAAATTATTCTGAATGACTGAAGTGGAGGTTTGCCCAGTTTTCTAACTGCAGGAACGAGTGACCTTTCGGCCAGTGGACCCATACGTTGTGATTGACTATTAAGGTCATAGCGGACACCCGCATATGGTGGGAGTTGTAAACAAGTGGCTCAAATTTATTCTACTACGGTTAGATTGCGGGGAGGTCGGAAACAGTTGTAATAGTAATCATGTAGCTAATAGCCTGAAATTTTTAGTCCGGAAGTTTGAATGAATCCTAGTTTGGAACGTGAAACAAAATGGTACCTATATTTTATGCCATAGTATGCATTCTGAAAATTGGTGGTTAAGCTTCTGCCGAATTTTGTCACCTCCAACAGCAATTTGTATTAGGTAGTACGAGGTCATGGAAATAAGGTTGGTTGGTTTGGGTTTTTCAGGAGCTTGGGGCCTGGGGACCCCGCCTGAATGACATTATCTCGAAAATGAATGGTGAAATTTTCGCAACTTGCTGACTTCCGTAATTTCCAGTTTGCTCAGCTGCCGTATACTAAGCCTGAAAGTGATAGCTATAGAATTAAAAAGCATGAATATTTATCTAGTAATGCAGCCTCCCGATTCATTACTTAGTTTACATACAACCTTACTCCAGATACTCATACATGCTACTGCCACTAGATCTATGCATAATTTTGAGTTTTTATTGATACAAATGACCGAATTCCCCCTCCACCATATCAATCAATCATACATGTAGATATGGTTCTAAATATTCAAACCAAATTGAATTAATTCCATCAGTCAAACTAATGATCTGATTTACATAACGCTTTGTCCGTGGTGTGTGTGACCAACGCTGCATCATACCTATATCATATCTACATACACAAACACAATATATCTTACCTCAAGAGTTTCTATTCAGATTTTGTCCTATTTTTCAAAAATGCTTTTCTTCTGCTTCATAAAACGTGACCTTAGAGCTAAAAAAGTATATAGTGCTGTTGAATGGGCTGAGTTTATTCCAGAAGGCATTGATAAGCTTTCTCATAAATGAACTGAAGGAAGCTCTTAGCATCCCGACACCCTCGCACGTGCACACTTAGAAGCCACGTCTACACGTGCGCACACGTGGTTTGAGATGAGTCACAGGTTTTGAATCTCTGAAGCATTGGCTGGGAGCCATGCACGTTCCAGGGTGCCTGGAATTCTAACTTCGGAATTTAAGATTCCGATGAATCACTGTTAGAGAAGCGTGTTGAAACTTATTACCTTAATCGGACCGTGCGGTATTATTGTGTTAATAATACTGTTTGTGATGTGATGAGCTGGAGAAGAAGGCATTATTATTGATATAACAATGGAGTCTGAGTCAGCTACTGCAACTTTCTAGTGATGGTCTGGTCTGACACATGCAAGTACGCATGACGGGCGTGTTAATTTCCCTGATTTGCATCGATACTGTTGGTTTTAGTACTCCCTACCACTTTTATCTAATTTAGGACACAGTGAGAAAAATGTCTTATAGTCTCTATATTACCTATTGTCTCGGCCAGGTCCGCTGATTTCACGCTTTCCATACTAGCCCTAGCAGAGAAGTTTTGTCCATCCCTAGATAAAAACCTTGATATAAGGGTCGTAAAGGATAATCAATATATAATGAAACATCATTTGTTACTGTCATACCTGTCCGAGAATGGATTATGAAGGGGTCGCGGTCGACAGATGAGGGTTATAATTTTCATGTAAATAAACCCCACCTGATCCTATGCGTATATATATGATAATGGGATTGATTGAACTACCCATAAACTGGATGAAAATCTGTCCAGCTGCCTGAGTAGAAAGTACCGGAAGCATCTATATCTGCGGATGAGTTATGAGGGATTTCCGATTGCAAGTCTGTCAGAGGGTGGAATGACCGAACATTCTGGTACATAATAATTTTGATACCCTTGAAAGGTTCGGTGGAGGATAGATGATTGACGGCACATTCCACCACCCCTCGGGGGTGAGCTACCCTTCAGTTCCGTAGCTGACGCTGCTGCTGTTCCAGGTTTATGGCCGCTTGTGTATTTTATGGCTTTTCCCGTAATATCGGAATTTCGGATCCATTGGACGGAAATGTGATCTCCGCTGAGCCGGCTGGTTGCTTCATTCAACCACACTTGTTCACAAGTATGAATTTGATGTTTTATCGTGGGGATAGACAAATAGAAATATACATTCTCACTAGCTGGCAGCACTATCAAATACCATCTCCCCAGGACCTATTTGTGTACGATTTCTGTTGCGTTTTGAACCATCACAGTCTTAAATTCATATTATACCGACATGACGTCAGAGATGAAGGGTGACACTTAGAAGAAAAAAAAATACCAGTTCAGAGAACATATGCGCCGATGAGTTGGTTTGTTAGATGTTTTTGGCCGAAGCCGAAGTGGCCGAAGCCGAATATGAGTGGGCCGAAGCCAGTTTAGGAGTGGGCCGAAGCCAATACATCCATGTCGGAAGCGGAAAATTTTTCCGTTCCGCCGGGATTCAAACCCGGACCTCTCAGGACACAAAGCAGACCCCTTGACCACTCGGCCACTGAGAGGCACATACCAGGTTCTTGTCTTTCTTCTAGAAGCAAAGTGATGATAATAATTAGCTCCTGCCTACTGCACTGACTGCCAATCCCGCCGGAAGTAGCTCAGGTGTGTGTTGGTTCGCCAGATACGGTCGGCTGCTTTCATGTCGTGTATATAGGTGGCGGTGGTGCTGCGGATACACCTATATACGTCATAGAGATAACTGCGACCAAATAGTAATGCACCTGTGATAAATGACGAGTTGTCCAGTATCTGGCTTAGCCTTCTATAGAAGAAGTCAGACATTTTCGGTCCTCAAGTGTCAATCCTCCTATACTCCTCCTCAGAAAAAGAAAAATAAGGAGGTAATTGTTATTAAGGAAAAGGGGGAAATGTATAGTAATTTTCGTTTGACTTGTTTGGGATAAAGCAGCTTGTTGCAGCCATGCTTCTTATAGTAAAACTCGGTAATAGCATTTTCATTCTTGTAGAAGTTAGATTAGTGAATTTTCTAGTTAAGAGACTCACTTTGAACCTCGAGCTAACGTTTCTTGCTCCTTTTCTTGCTACACTGTCTTTGTTCTTCTCACTAGACTTAAGTTTGGCCCAGAAAACATCTCCCTAGCTTTATTCATGGTTCTATTATACAAAAGGTCATAAATCTGAAAAGTGCGGAGTAACCCCCTTCAACGTAGATAAATAATGACACCACGCCTCACGCTTTCTCCGTAAAAGGAAGTAAGGAGATATTGCGTCAGGAGGAAAGAGGGGCTCTGTTGTTTTTGTCGGAGAAACAGGGAGAATGTCAAATCAAGTCTCATTTTCCACTTGCCAAGAGAACTCCCAACAACCTTTCCAACCACTGACCCAGCACCAAAACATGTTGACGTCCTCGTCTCTCATCTTCCATTCACATTCAGCCCTATTTCTTTCCACTTATTGGAAAGTCAAGTCCGGTAAGTTGGGTTGTTAAGAGTTGTTGAGTAAGAGTCGGTTGTGGTGGAGAAGGTCTAAATAATGAATAGGTGAGACACGTTACAACCGAAAAATATTTTTTCAATAAATCATAAATTTTCAAATGTTCGCACTTTCAAAAATCACCTACTTTACTTTACTGGCCCTAGACTGTCAACTGTAACACTGCACCTACCTATACGTACTATACAAAGGGGGCTGTTACAGCATGGGAGTTAGTCACAGTTACCGTCAAGGTTATTCTCTTCGTATGGGGGAGTAATAATAATATCCGGTTTACTTACTGGTTACTTTTTCGAGACCCCTCGCCAGCACACTGGCACCCACAAAGTGGAGCAGATGTTGCTGTCTAACCTCGTGACCTTGCGGGTTACGCTTTTTTTACACTCACAGTTACAATTACAACCGTACTATTTTTGGAGGGTAAACGCTGTGGAAAGGGTTAGTTTGCACTGTTTGTTATTGACCCCATTGTTAATCAAAAGAAGCAAAGGGTTGAGTTTTTCACTACTGCAAATTTATGGCATTTGTATGTACCTAGATGTTTGTTGTGTCAGCGAAATATCATATTTATAGTTCATGGGAAAAACAGTTGTACCATAAGCTAAGCGCATAAGTATAGCTCCACTTCACAAAGTTTAATTTAGCTTTTATCCTATGGGGATAAACTCCCAGGGCACACCAACCATTTCTAACTTGCAGAAGAGTAGCTGTATATTTTCTACTGTACCATATCTCTGATGTGTTTAATGAGCGACCACGAGTTTACGGATGAGGATTCACGAATTCACGGATTGATGAAAACTGAAACTCTCGCAACTCTCCCTTATGGTTATAGAGCCAGCCACCATTCCACCCTTCCAGCGTCCCTTTCACAAGGGGCAGATGGCTTCGAGGGGGCGGGGACGGCTATATGAATTAAAGGTAATATCCTGAAATGAACATATTCCCTCTTTCTCTGGTTATTGAAGTTTTGTAGCTGTGGGCGAGTGCGACTGTTGTTTCATTGTATCTGTAACTTCATGCAGTTATCGAGAGGTGTTCTCTCCACAATATTGCCGTACCTATACATGTTCAACGTGTAAATGAAGCCAACCTAGAGGGACTTATCTGGTACCAAAAACTCCCCCCCCCCCCCTAGAGGGACTCATCTGGTATCTATACTCCCCCCCCCCCCCCCATCTAGAGGGACTCATCTGGTATCTATACTCCCCCCATCGATGTCATAGTGAGCCATTTCTCTTATTTGAATGTTCCCTCATCAACCCATCGTCCTATTTTAGAATTTTTGCGTACCTATAGCCTACAGGGGAAAAATTAAATGAAGTTATATACGTTTTCCTTGATGCATAAAAGGGATGGCTAGTGTTGGGGTATAGGGGAAGGTGCTTACTCAGCAATATAACACACTGCGATATCCTCATTCGCTGAGATAAGGGGACCACCAGGGCAAGGGTAGATAACGAATCTACCAACCACCCCTTAAACATTTATCCTAACACACAAAAATTCCATCCTACCATCATAAGCTGAAAATTGCATTTAATTAGCGCGTTGGAGCATCCACTGAGTTCAAGCCCCAGCACAAGCAATGTCTCCTACTTGCACACGGCTCTTATTATTTCTTCTTTGTGTTCTCATTGAGGGTTGAGAAAAATCAACTGGAGAAGTTTGAGACTGCTGGACGGCTCCGTGCTACTGTTTCCAAATTTCTCTTCTTCTTTCTAAAAACTGCAGCTTCTAAAGGTAACCTCTTAGTTTCCCCCTTCTAATGGAGACATCTGACCCGACCCTGTTTCCAAATTGTGGCCATGACATACTAGAAACTAGAAGGCTCACAAGGGAAATTACATCGGCCCATTTCACCTATTAAGCTTCTCTACAAACTCCTTTAAAAACACCTTGAGGAGAAGATGAGATGAAACTTGCTAACTTGGTAATGTTGGTAAACTACGATAGCTAGGTAAAGTACTTCTCCAGTTCAGGAAGTCAAACTTCACATTGAGTTGACATTATGTGCCTCTGTGGCGCTGTCAACCACCAGGTGAACACCAAATTAATTTGCAAACTTCACAACTTAGTAACTTGTATGAAGTCTCCAACTTTCATCACCTTGATTTCTGCTTGTTCTCCTGCATTGTTCCAGTTACGTTTAGATAGTTTCGTGTGTAGCTTCACGCCTGGCCTGCTCTAATTTGATATTTATAGATGAATTTACACACAACTGCGTGTAGGAAGTTGGTCTTTAAGTCAGAGGTCAGAGTTATTACCTACTTTTACTCGGTAGCCATAGGTTCAAAACAAGTTGAGTTCAGCCGAAGCCGCGGAATAGCACCAGCACCACTACGAGCTATACAGGGAAACTATGTACCCACTACCACTAGAAACCTTTGAGGACCCTGCACAAAGAAAAAATTGCGAAATGTTTATACTATGTACTAGAAGTATAAGTGACGCAGTTGAATACGAACTAACCCCTCGTAATAAGTGGTATGCATATGGTGACATACAAGCGGAGCAAAATATACAAGCCTCCGCTCAACACATGGAGCCCATCGAGACGGTCGTACATGTACTGTTGATGTATTGTAGTTGTATTGCCAAATGGCCAGAGAAAAAAAATAAAAAACGAAACATTGGCCGCACACGCCCCTCCTTTGTACAACTCTGCAACACTTGAGTGGGTTCCCATTATTACCTTCTATTTATTCCCGTAGACTATAATGGAAGCTTTCATCTAATAATCTTATAGGCACTTCACAGCAACCGGCTTCATATTATGACCATACGCGCTCATCGGAAAAGAGGGTTCGAAACAATGGTCGGGCAGTTTGAGGGTAGACAGAGCAGTAGGTATATGGCCACTTTATCGGGGTGGTAACGACCCGTGCGTGCTTACCGCCTTTAGGAGCTTTCACTTTTTGTCTCCAGTTTGCAAATATTCTTTCTTCTTTCATTTTTTGCCTAGAAGCTTTTAACGGAGCCCTCTTTAAATTGTACGTTCCGAATATACACGTAAGTAAGTATTCTGTGGTAGTACTTACCATCAGTTTTCAAAGGCAATGTGTTTTCAGATGTGCTTAGTTCAAGACAGGTTCATCTAAGAGCAAATGTGAAATTCTAATATGAGTAAGGCATACCTCCTAAGTACGAGAAAAACTAAACTCGGAAACAAATAGTGCAGCCCGTTGGTCTAGCTCACTTTAGGCTCACAATTAACTTCGGCATATTCAAACAGGTAAAAAACGAATAACCTAAAATCTTTTACCCTTAAAGGCAGAACAGGCCTTAGTATTTGGAAGGTTGGTATTGGTATGTATGCAGCAGTTTCACTTAAACCTCCCTTAGCTATCTGGGTGAAAGCAGTGATTTTCCCCTATGTTTGGCAGTCCACATGATACGAGATGCATACGAAGAATCGAAAATGACTTATCCCTGTCGGCAAAAAGGCTCGTCCCAAATATCCTGGCCCTGCCTATATGCTCTGCATAACAAATAACCCTTTCCACTCTCTTTTCGAGGACTGGTGGGGGGAGTTTCCCAGAAAAATAGTTTAAGGGGATGTGACTACGGATGAAGGAGCGCGGGCCTTAGGGAATGCTGACAGGTTCTGAATCCCGAACAGGCAAACCTTTATGTATACCAGTATCAGCCTGGCTTTTACATCCAACCCAAATGGATTTCCTGAAGAGAATTCAAACTGACTTGCACCTACCTATAGGTATACTATTCTCTCTCTCTCTCTCTGGATTTCGTATTTTTATTTTTCTGGCGTCATGGGCAAAAATACACTTCTGCTTAGTGCCTCAGCCATGTCTCATTTATTTCTCTACAATGGGATTATTTCCTGGTGTTCAAGTTCAGGTTCAGGTGTTAAGGAGAGGATGGGCATTCTCCACCGGACTGCCATTACATCACCAGAAATCCTCGAAGAAGTTTAGAAAAGGCTTCTCGCGTGATGTCAAAAGCTAGCTCCTTTCTCTTGAGGTTGTCGATCCCAGCCGTTTAAAATTCAAGGCGTACGGCAGGACAGGCGTGCCTGGAAGGGTGATGGCCACATGGTACGCATAGAAAGGTATAAGCCCAGGCAGACGGCCAGAATATTGATGTGAGCTCATCGCCCATCATAAGTGACATAGGTGACAGAGCACTCAGTTCTTGTGGGGCGTCGGGGCGGTCACCATGTTTTGTGAAATATGTGACTCAGGTGAGTTATGCCATAATGCCGATGCTTGAAGTGATTTGTCGTTATATTCATCTGGTTCACGTGCACGTAGGCGACAAGATGTCTGGGTCACGTCAACGTTGCACTTGGAAGATAGTGTGACGGGGGTAGGCTAGAAAATTAAATAAAGGATAGGAAAAGAAAATTTGAACTCTGGAGAAATATAAAGCGACTAATGCAACATGACAGCTGAGCCTGAAATACTGTATAGGTAGATCCAGTAATAATGGTGTGTCCCGTATCGAGGGGGCGACAGGAGCATACTGCTTGATGTTGACTGTGACATGTGATTGTGTGGGTTGTTGTGTGTTGACTTTGTTAGCTTTTGTCCATTGGTAACACCTGGTGCCGCCCCTCCCTCTCCAGCCGGGGCCGGAAATAAGTTGATCAGCCGTAGGAAGTCATTAGCGATCTGTTTTGAAAGGGTAGAAATATGGAAAATGAGTCACATGTGGGAATTTGTTATTATTTTTCTGATCATAATGAGAACACACAGGCAAGCGATAAAATTATCTGCGATGAATGTGAGACATTTTTAAATTTCTACGTTTTGAGTCTTTTAGAATGACTATCATTTGAATAAATGGTGATGGATGCACATTAAACCAGGACCATCATATTTTCATTTCATTTTGAGAGGCAACTATTGAAAAATATGGAAGGATCTCTAAATTTAGAGTGTTAAGAAGGGGGAAGGAAAAGCACCCTCTGGCAACAATTTGAGGGGGAGGGGTAAGTTTAAGGAGCTAGGGGACTTCCCCCGTAAGGGGGGAGTCAGAGAGCCCAAACCAGAGGGGAACTCCCATTTCAGACGAAATGTTCTGGGGAGGAGGGGGAGGACTCCTGTTTCAATGGAACCGCAATGTTTGCTTTGGTTTGGTAGCTTTCGTTAGCACGTCTTCCGGCTTCACTACGTATAGTAGGGATGTAAGGTATTATACAGGATTTGGCTTCCTCGGATTTCAGTGATTTAGTGAGTTCATTATTTGACTTCCACCTATTCTGAAGTTTGCGGGATTATTACGACTAAGTGCCGTTGTTAAGTTCGGTTATTCTTCATTTTCAATTTCCATGCTAACATGGACTTCCCTTTCTTCCTCCAGCCACTTCCGGATTCCTGATGCATCGGCCATTCCCTGTGCCCCTTCTGGAACCAGTGGTTTCAGATGAAACTTTGAATTCTTCAATACATCCCCACCGATCCTCTGTGTGGAAATTTACCCTAAAAGGAGTAGGTACATCGGGTTCGGGTCTCTAATAACGAATACCCCATGTGAAAATCGAAAATTGGTCGAGGAACTGAAAAGCCATCCGCATTACATGATTTTATCCGACTACAAAGGGCAGGGGAATTCCAAAAACAAGCGATAGTGAAGCATAGCCAAAGAGTGTTAAATCTCACTGATTTGTGAATGTTTCAACTGAAGCCTGAAAAATGGCGAGAGGTTTCCAGGTTTAGAGCAAAATGTAAATACAGGGTTCAGCTTCAGACCATTACTATTCAAATCAATTTGAAGCCGGGTAAACTGGGGTCGCTACGTTAATCAAGGGGTAATTAGAAATGATTTCTATTTGCATAATGAGGGCCGGCCAAGCATTTTCTCTCTATTTTCCTAAAGGACTCAGCAGACTGGAAATTCAAACCCATCTCATGTCTGTCGCCCCTACTTTCCTATTCTCTGTATTTCCTTGACTAACTCACTTTTCACATGGCTTTTCCCTCAATTAAAAAAATAAATAAGTAGACACGTCTCAAAAATTAACGTATTCCCATTTAATTAAGCAATAGCTAAATGAAATATTTGAATGTTGCTGGGTTAATAGGCAGGCACGAGGAGGTCTCTGTTTTTTTCAAATTGCGTATCTTCCACAATGCAAAAGAAAAGAAAGCGTCTTTTGAAACTTGGAGGGAGAGATCCTGACACACAACGTATCAAATTTCCGCAATTTTTTCTCGGTTGTCGCTGTCGTCTGCTGTCAACAAGAAGGAACTGAACTGACGATCCGAGATATTGACAATATTTCGTTCTTTCGATCCAATTTACTACTTTCTCCCCCTCCAGCCCGCCTCTATAGTCGCCCTGCACCCCACTCCTCCTTCTCAAACACCTACTCCCTTCAAGATTTCTTTCTTCAGCTCTGTTGTCACTTCTCCACTTGAAGTGGAGCTCTGAAGGTGACTGTTACGTATTTAGTTCTGTCAGCTGGGATAGGAGTAAATAATAAAATGATGAAAATGAAGATGTGTTGGTGAGAGAGTAATAACGAAGACTATCGTGCCAAGCCCCATTCCAGTATCTGGAAGCCTGGAAAAACAACATTTGGAGGAAGATTGAGAAGTGGAGAATGCTGGAACTCCATACACAATATACGGAAGAGAAAGCTACAGCGGACCCGGGCTGCTGGCTGCCCCCCTGGCTAGGGGATGATTGTTGTGTCGCCGAACCCCCCCCCCCCCCCCCTCCCCCCATACCGCCCCCTGGGGGATCCGTAAAAGCCGCAGCTCTCGCACCCCCTCCTGTTTCCTCAACTAATAGTCTGCAGTGGTGTTATTCCAAACTTTGCGACTAAATTGAGCTAATCTACATGAATTATTAGGGTATAGATGCGATGGGTTGGAGAAGTATTTCATCTTTTTCGTCTTTTAGATAGGAGATTAGCCAACCCAAAAAACCTGAGTCCCGCTAGGTACCTAGGTATCCTTCGTGACCTCGTTGGGGTGTCCTCTTTTGAGTGTCAACTATTGGAACGAGGGGTTCACCACTCGTTGGGAATCTCGTTGGGAATCATTGAAAATCTTTATGAAATCTCAGGGAATCTTGGAATTTTTTGGAGTGGTTACCCCTTTGGGGTTCATCTTTCTATGAATATCGTTGGGAATCTTTGGAAATCTTTATGGAATCTCAGTGAAATCTCAAGGAATCTCTGGAGTGGTTACCCCCTCGTACTGGAATGAAGTATGCCTTGGTCGAAATGCAGCTGGTGGCATGCACTTGTGGCTCAGTTATTCTATATTGTGGTCTCCATACTCCATTAAAAAGTATCGAGAAGATAGGACTTGAATCGGGTACTTGATATACTGTATCTCAGTATATTGCCAGTGCGCCAATCCATTGTTAAGTACTGAGATCAATAAGAAGAGCTCAAGCACAGGTCAGCGACTCAGCGGGATTTTCAAAGGAGACACTCTTCACAATTAAAATTCCTCGTCTCTGTTCCCCTTCACATGGACTTTGGAAACAATACCCATTTGTAGCAAATAGCCACCTATAGTGCTTGTCCTTTCACTTTCGAACTTTGGGAATCTCAATTCACAATAAATCTCTTCTAACGATACAAGTAAAGGCAAATTTTGCGAGTGGCCTGGGGCAATAGGCGTTAGAAATGCCACGCATATAATTTAACGTTTGCGTTGGCAATTCCAGTAAATGAAAAGCCTTGATTGGGCATTATATAGGCTATAGCTTCATTCCCTTCGCTCTTTTCTCCGTCTTTATTTCTATCTCTTGAATAAGGTTTTGTCTTCTTATTGCCCTTCACATTCATTTCCCGAGGAAACTAACACTTCCATTTCTGGGGCTTTGCGAGAAATACAATTTCTCGCGGCACTTTGTTCTCATTTTTGTAGAGATCAAAACTACTCTATAAAATTCTATTAAATTCTGAATGCGTTTTGTTGTAATCATGGTATTCTTATCGAACAGGATATCGCCTGGCAGCCTAGGGAATTTTTCTTTCTGGCGCTATTTGAGCCAATTGCCTGTACTCCTCCTCAAGCACCTGTGGGTTCAGAGTTATGGTAATTCGAATAATGGATCTTTTGTAGTAGTGGGCACCCTGTATAAGCTGTGTCTGGTAGGATGACTGTGTGTCTATAGGACTTGGTCTGTGAATCTGATGTGAGGTTCAGGCTGCGGAGTAATTGACGGTTTCCGCCGGGAGGTCACTCGTCTGTGACTGGAGCCAGGTCGCCGCAAGAGGAGGAAAATGCCTCACCCACACTTTACCCAACTCCTTCTTGTCCTGATGTACCTACGTTCTGTATAGCCTGCAGGCCGGAGCCAGGCCACCATCCTTCTCGTGTGCACCCACATTCTACCCGCACCTTTAGGCTAGGAAAAAGGGTTCTTATTGACATCTTGTTGAAGAAATTGTTGCATATTTTGTGTCTAGGTTATAGATATCGATAAAGATACCAGCAGAGGAGGGCCAACCACAAACATAGAGAAAACGAAACACTGCATGAGTTCCTCAATTCCTCTTCTATATTTGGATACTGCCGCATTTTTCTTCTCTGAGTATATAGGAGGCTGAGAGTAGGACCTGAGGTTGTGTATAACATCTCACGCCCTCACGCGGCTCCAAATGGTAGAAGTACTAAACATAATCATAACAGGCACAAAACTCATATAGTACACCTATCCCAGCAATGATAATCGTAAATGTCACACATAGCACCACTCCCGCAAAGGAACACGCCCTTCCCGCATTTCAATACTTGGCTCGTTTTACCACTGAAGAGAAAAATCGAGCACGAAGAAATAGGCTTGGTTATGACATTTGTAAAGTGTCATTATAACGTCAATCACTGGTGTCATAAAATCAAGGCAAATGGAGACGAAGACGATTATTGTCTGCGGCCTATAGGAACACAAGTTGTCAGTGAGACAGCTATTGTGTGAAATCGTGTCCAGTAGGTATTGATAGTAAATGTCGTAGAGGTACATAAACAAGTTCCATTTATGCACATACGTCACCTCAACTATATTAGGTGCTTAGAGTCAGGCCAGTGGTGTACCCTATATTTTACCTTCTGGTAATATAGTAACTTCTAATTTTGTGTCTGTCAAGGAAGGAGGAGGAGGGAAGATTTCGGATATTTGGAAGCTCGCAGGGGTTTATTAATACTTAAGTAACCCTTTTGAGCTTGACTGACGTAATAAGCTTTTGAACCTTCATGTTCCTTGGTCATTTTTTTAGTTAACCCACTTATGTACCAATTATGTACCTACAAGTTCCTTTGTATGCATTTTCCCGATTCGAGGATACCTGTTCCGTCCAGCTGACAGCTTCAAATGAAAAGGGTCCATCTATCCTTTCCCTAGTTTCCCTGCATGGCTCTGGCCGGCGTGGCGCGGCGCCTGGCAGTAATGGCACTCCGTGAGTCAGTGCGTAGTGTGAGTGGCATCTGGCATGGTTGCGCACGCTAGGCGCGGTGTGACAGGCCAACTCTCGTTTGTGTGCCAGTTTGGTTTTGATTATTCTGTCCTGTGTGTGTAAATGTTTTTGTGCTCGATAGTAGGTCATAGGGAGAGATATACGCAAGGGATCCATGTGAAAAATAGGGTGATCACTCGGTCCAAAACTGATGGTGATGTGGTTTCGCTATGTGCCAAACTACTGGAGCTCCTTCAATGAAAAAGACGAAGAGAAAGCACGTCATCCTCAAATGTAAGTTTACTACAAAATTTGTTACGAGCCTGTTTAAAATAATGAACAGAAATGTACTCTGAAAACTTAGTCACCGGTTGTATTCCGTTGTAGTGTAGTCACTCTCCACTAAGTGTCACGTACCTAAAATTTACGTGTTCCCCCTGAAGGGGGGGGGGGGGGGGGGAGGTTCATGAAATGTCTGTTTTGGGGCATCGAACTACCCGAGGAGTGAGGAGGTTTCATCGAGCAAGTTATCTCGTCAAATAGTTCGTCCTAGTGAGTGTCCCTGCTTAGGAATAATTAAATTGTGTTTACTGTTTACCTGTGGAATAATACCGACATGCAGGTTTTGTGCGAAAATATTGTACCCCAGCCCTTGTTAGCGTCATACAGGTGTATGCTTTCTTGAGATAGGTTTATGGCTTCTGATTTGTAAAAGTTATAGCTGAAAATTTTCCACAGCCTCCACATTATGGAAAACAGGCCTTTCACTTTTCCTCTCCCCATGTTTTTTGCTCCTATCTCGAACTGGAAGAGGTTTTCCGTTTTTGCTATAGCCTTATTTGCAAGTTGGTTAATTTTCTAAAGATCGTGGTGGTTTTGCCGTATAATTTAATGTAAAGCCACCGACAGAGGGTGGAAGTTTTTACAACTTTACTTCGCCAATTTGAAAATTTTAGTATGCTTATACTTTTATAGTGCTTCAGCTTATATTCAGGCATTATTTGAGGTACCTCCCTACCCTACTACCCTGGCTGTGGTGAAATATGGGGAAAACTAAAAATATTCCAGAGATGTAAATTCAGCATTCTTTTTTTGTTTGATTATGATTCGTTGACCTTGTCCCTCCTAAAGAAAAGGTGGGGCTAAAGTGCAAAGCATGGGTTTCCTGCAAAATAACATACTGAGAATTCCATCTCTGCTTAATAAATGCCAGCTTAGGTACCCAGCACACAGCCTGCTCAACGAAGTAGAGTCTCTCCCATGAACCTGGCAAACTTTGACCCTGAGACTGAAGCTCCAACCCACAACTTGAATTCACCTGCAAGGCTTTAACATTGTCTACTCCAGGGCTTCAGGCTTGTCCCACGGTAGGAATACGAGTATTACCATTGTCTTCGAACATTTCTGCTGTCAACCGCGCAGAACTTGACATCGTTAATATGTAGTGAAATGAACTAAGAGAGACTAAGTACTATTTGCATTAACGGTGCCAGTGGATTACTAATTTCCGGTGGATGTGACCCACGCATACATAAATACAGTATCGCTGTATTACCGCTGTATTACCGCTGTAGTACCGCTGTAGTACCGCTGTAGTACCGCTGTAGTACCACTATAGTAGCTAAGGTCAACAGTCAGTTGAATTCCTGAGAGGAGCCTGTGGAGCGTGGTGCAATGAGGACATGTAAACAAGTTAGTGTTGGGCGAAAATGCATTCAGTACTTGTGCGCACCGTTCGTCTATTCATTTTCTTTATCTAATTCCGAGGGGGTAACTACTCCAGAGATTGCTCTAAATTGCATAAAGATTTCCTGAGATTCTCAACGAGATTCGTGAGTCATATTGCTTTAGCCGGTCTCGGGAAATCATGCACCGTTTATGAGTGCATTTGAAGTCTCGAGCCCAGTACTCGTACACACTACGAATAGCTTCAAAAAGATGACAGAAACCTCGCATAGTGCCATCCCTAGACACGTTCAAGAACGCACACGTTCTCAAGTTCCTCGCTGTCTCGCTGATTATCCCCATAATATCATAATTGATACCATTCACGGACATGCAACGCAGGCGTCACAGACTCCATCGCGTTTTTCTCTTGCAATTATTATGCATCAAGTGGAACAGCGCGTGCGGTCATGTTCTGGAGAACATTAGAGGAGACTCGGGAGAGAAAGAAAGCGACACGATACTTTCAATAAGAAGCTGAGAGATTCCGAAACAATTCCGTGAAAACTCTCATGCACACTGCATGGAACACCTGCAGATAAGTGTTTGCTCCACCACTTTCCCAGCAAATTCAAATCGAATGGACCTCGAAATAATCCCTCTCGCGTTTTCTGAAGTAAGTTCTACTTTTTTTCCCCCGACCAATCCAGCAGAAAGGGTCTCATGACCTCATGTCTAATATTTCCTGGTTGGGAACGGAAATACGTGCAAGGCGCTCTTGACGTAGGTATAGGTATGGCTCTTAATTTGAGACTTGAGACTGAGTGAAGAAAGAGTCAGCTGAATGGGCAGGCAGGCACATGCAGAGAGGGTAAAAACCAGAATCAAATGGAATCAAGAGAGAAATGAATGAATGGTATAAATGAATGAAAGGTAGAGAGCTCGTCTCGTATAAGATATTGTTCGCGACAATAATGAGATGTTTTGTATTTTCATGCTGCAAAAGTTATTAGTAGAAGCCCTAAGAAAATTTGAAACTCGGTCTTTTGTGAAAACTCAAGTAAGGTCAACTTGCCCGGGTATTGTAGACCCCTACCCTATACAGATAATTCTCCAGCAAATAAATCCAGACCTTTCAATGACTTCTTTACGACCTCCATCGCTCAGTGGCACGATTGAAACGTATTCTATTTGAACTCTATTGAAACTAATTTGGAACGCATTGAAAAGAGTCGGAGACGAGAAAGCTTGTGGCGCATCTGCGATGGGTATAAGCGTAAGCTGTTTTCTCGCTTTTAGTAAAAGAAGCGAAAACCTGGGAGGGAAATTGTGAAAAATAGCCGAGTTTCCCCCTCGGTCAGGTGGGTATCTGTTTCTTCAACTATTTTTTCCCTCTCTTTTTTTTGCTAAACAAAGTATAGGAGTCAGTGTATACCTAACTTCTACGTCCCACATCCCCTCCAAAAAAGGTTTATTTTAGTTTTTATGGAGATGAGCAGACTTGCTACCCTTTAGGGTGCTGCTCGTTCCCAACTTTTTCTACAAAATGTTTTTTTTACTCTTATACTTTTAAATGTAGTCGTGGATACAGAATAAAATGTCTGTTGTGGTCCATGCCCTGTGTATACCTACTTGTAAAGTTCACTGATGGGTACCCAGCTCGGTATAGCTACACCCGACTTAAGGTATTAGTAATTAGCGCGTTCGCAAACCGTGATATTTGTCGGAGGGGAACGAGAACAAGTCCGACAGAAGATAAGGGTATTGCACCCAGCCTATAGTCAGTCAAGGCCCCCAACTATTTCCAGCTACCTTATACCTGAATAGGGTATACAAAAGTCACATCCAATGAGAGAGGTTTATGAGCGAAATGGGGGTGGAAAACCCCAGATTAAATATCCTTATGTTAATGGGTTATTTTTATGTATTTTAGGCACTTTATACAAAGGAAAATATTGAGTGCCTATACAAAACATATAGTTCAGAAGTAACCATACGTATAGCAGATGTTGCCGGTGTTTCTTATACTTATAGTTCGCCCACGCCCAATCAGCCGCATATACACGCAGTAACGCATGATTGCGGTAAATACCACTCTACGCCCAGTAGGCCTTAATAATAATTATAACTCAGTTGACATAGGGGCCGGTCTGTCAGGGTCTCATGACCTCTGTCAAACCCTCACGGGAACACAATCGAGTTATTAGTATGCTAGACCAGCCCTTCGAAGCGGCAGAGTTAAAACCCCTGCTCCCATAGAGAGAATTTGTCGAGTACACTACAGTTGTTTGTTGGTCTCGTACCTATAGGTGCCTGTTGACTGTAGGTACAATCAGTGATGGGGGATTTTCCGGAATTTTTTTTTTGGAAAATTTCCAGAAATTTTCGGAAAATGGGGAAATTGTTGGAAATTTAGTGTTGATTTGACTGTATAACGCCTAACAGGCTTAGCTACTGGTGGATTATGTGATGCCGCAGTAGTTGCCGACCCCTTATTCTCTGATAAGTATCATCCGCGTCTAAGAAGCCACCAAAAAGCTCAAAACTGGAGCTCTGGAGTCTTTAAGTGTATTAATAATTAGTTCAGAATGCTATTCTGAAGATAGCTAAAGTAACGGTTTATGATTTGATAGTAGATTTTCAGGTATTAAACGACTGGTATAGCCCCAGCTGCAAACGTGGCAATAAAAAACCCCGCGAAATTCAAATATTTTAAGTTAAAAAAATATATATGATTATTTTTTCGATATAAAAAAAAGTCATGGAAAGGAAATTTTACTATTTGGAAAATTTCCGAAATTTCCGGAAATTTTCCGAGCCCCCATCACTGGGTACAATCTCTTTCCTCTTTCGATGCGTGATCTCGACGTGCATGTACCTGATTTGCCCGAGAATTTAATTCACGTAGGTAATCAGTCAGTCTTCTCTTCTCTAGGCTCATGGCGTCATCGGGTGGATCATCACTTCACAATAATCAACAAGATACTTATAATCTCTAGAATTTACTGATACTGGTGCCAGTGGTGCCAAGCTTATAGTCCTTATCAGCTTTCGCTTTCGCAGTATTTTTATGTAATTTTAAAAATAGTGTACCTACTACACAAGCGGCACTACACCTTTTGGGCGTAGCCACTGTAGGTATACCTATAGGTGGTGGGTGCGATTCCCGTGACCTGTCTCTGTTCCTCAGTCTTCTCCCTTCCCTCTCACCGGTCTCTTTCATTGTTCCGGGCTGATGACAACATCTATTATCGGTGGATGTTGGGCGTTATTGTTGATGACGCTGCCAGCCTGGCGCAGGCTTTGGACCCTGTGGCCCTTGAGACTGGGCACCGTGTGAAGGTAGATTATGATACGCCTACACAGCTGTATGGAACACGAAAGCCCAAATGTTTAGCATGAAGCAGGCACGGCTTTGGTTCGCCGTTTGGTTGGCCGCAAATTGATTGAGATTGCACTGAGGTGTGGGTATTTTGCCATAAGACCGGTTGGATTCTCTCCTTCATCTTGATTGATTTTGACAGGACGGAGAATTTGTAGAAACGACATTATTATCCAAAATGGGTGGACGCCGGAGACATTTATTGTAGAAAACTTGAAACCCATACCCATAATAAGTTGTGAATTTATTGCAGTACGCTGACATGTAAATTTTCATAGAAGTTATATAAAAGAGTGAATAAATCGATGTGTTTTTCAGGTGAACTCCCAAACTTTTCAGAACGATCCCTTTTCTCAATAAAGAGGCCGGGGGCTCGCTTTTACCTTAACTCAATTTTCTTTTGAAGAAAATGTTTGATTTTTTATCGCATTTTCGTTTCAGCTCACTGGCTATGCCGCTGTCACAGAAGGGTTGTTTAAGGCACATTTTTAGATTGTAGTTTTAGATTGGCTCCTTTTTTGTCGCTTGGTATATCTTTGGATAGGTCCTCGCCATGTTATATAGGTATATAGCTGCCTATATTTTGCTATATTTTCGATATGAAAGCTGCTGGAATTATATCATGTGTTACCTTGCTGTATAAACAGTTGAGTCGACATTGTCAACACCTGACATGAAGCTCTGAGTGACAAATCTGAGTTGTTGTTATTATATGCGCCCGAATGACGCAAAAGTTTGCGTCCGTGCGTCCTGAAAAACATTCTAGCACAATAACGTCGCCTAATAAATAAGCTCGTTGGATCTACATGGGGCAACTGCATGCCTGCCTATATCCCAGCTGCCCCATAGCTTTTCGGCACGGTTTGTGTACACGAGTGAAAGACTACGGAAAATCTGGAGAACAATAAAGGAAATTCCCTCAGGCAAAACAGAGATATTCGTGGTCCTCAATAAAATGCTTACTGAACGCTGGATATAACTGTGAGATTATTGCAGATTGCTTTATGTTTTCGTCTATGTTTGTTTTCCTATACCGTTTTCTGTCAAGATTTCTAAACAAGAGCTCTCAATATAAGCGGGATTTCCTTTATATTTACTCTGCGCAATGCACATTGTTCTTTGCTGCGATTGCTCCTGATAGAGCTGACACACACCCAGGCACTCAGAGCTCCCATACACTCCGTATTAAGCTCCCAATATTCCCTCCTTGCTTCTTCAACAAATAATTCAAATCACTGAATGTTTAAGATGAACCGAAAGCGTGTATATAATGGGCGTTACAATGGTTTTTATGTGTGGGTATATCATTTCTTTTTTGTTCATTCCTTTCCTTTACAAACGTGGTAACGTGCGTAAACTGGGTTTGTTATCGTCTGAATTCACTTAGCGGTTGGTATTCCGAAGCTATCAATTTATTTCCTTATCTTCTTCACATGGTGCAAGATTTCAGAAAAAAGCTGATATATAGGTACCTAACCTGATTGAAAATTTCAATCCTGGAATCCCATGTGCCTATACCAGAGCAGCTAGTTTCTGTTACTGCCAGGGGAAGTCTTGTTTCTGCTCCAGGCAGCGGTCAGTAGGTAACAGGGTTCACCTTATTGCCTGTCGAAAAGGGATGGTGGGGAGCATAGGTATTCGGAATTTCTGACACTCCCATACCGCGGGAACTACCTATCCTGTATGTTCAACTCAATTCCTGTATTACTTTCGACCTGAGAGCTGCCTCCGGATATAGGGCCGGTACGGCACTCCCAG
Organism: Mesopsocus fuscifrons; assembly: GCA_950004255.1. Taxonomy (NCBI): domain Eukaryota; kingdom Metazoa; phylum Arthropoda; class Insecta; order Psocodea; family Mesopsocidae; genus Mesopsocus; species Mesopsocus fuscifrons. Next base: position 12,216,926 of record OX465374.1, on the reverse strand, counting down.
AGTCCCAGCGCATTCCAGAAGCTGGACATGTGCGGGACCTATGAACAATGGATGCAGTATGGGCTGCGTATACACTCCAGAGGGTGTGGCAGAGCCGCAGAGAGCCATAGGGTCAGGGACGTAGCCAGGCTGTCGTGCCATTTCATAGGTAGGTACCTATATTTATACCAACCCAAAGAGTGCTAGGAGATGGATATACACTCCTACCCTTCCAAACGCAGACAACGTAAAACAACAAAATAACTTCAGTACCTACATATCCTATACAACAACATGGAAACAACTTCGGCTCCAACAATCCAGTTTCCCTGTCGAGTTGAGTGGAAGCCTCTGTCGTATTTCCTCGTTTACGGAAGAAGGCAAAGTTGGAAAATGTTTGAAGAACATCGGGGAAAGAGTAAACAAGTAAATGGGTTGAGACAGAAGGTTCACATTTAGAGCATCTCAGGTCATTATCCATCTTGCTCCAGAGGTCTCTCCGTATTTCCTTCTTGATGCTTGTGTGCTCCGATCTAACCTTCTTCTACTTACTTCTTTTCGTCTCTCATACGACTCCAGTGATTCCACCTTTTATTTATTTCTATTTGTCTGATGAATGTTCAGCGACTCCTTTTATTTTACAAGAACAAGAAGAATATCTACTACACAGTAACCTACCTTCGATTATTTTTTGAAAATTATTATTATTTTTGTTCTAAGAGCGAATATTTTCCCATTTAGGTAATGAAATAGCATAGCCACAAAAATGCAGGAATAGGTAGCATATACCTAGCATACCATATACCTATACGTAACTTATGGAAGGTAGGTATACGAGGCTTAATTTCTTGACGCAAGATTATTTTCATTTTTCCAGATCTTTCACTATGGAACAAGAGCCTCAGTCAAAGGTGGAGGCGACTGCGCCGGAGGTGCTCGTCCTTCACGACAGGCGGGACTGTGAGCAGCTACATTAGCGCTAAACAGCAGAGGGAAGCTCTTCTGGAGCCAGAGTCTGGTCGCACCCCACAGCGGCGGAACAGCACGGTGTGCATCACGCCTCGCAGACAGCTTGATGCAGACGCAACACCCGATGCTGTGTCACTCGACGACGCCAAGTCTTCCAAGCGTCAAGACAAGATGTTCCCTGAGGTACGTATTTTACTCGTATATGACTGAACGGGTACCCTGAATTACGTAATATCTACCCCTTTTAAAATGGGACACCATTAGGGTTAGATCGATGCTGCAGAGATAACTTGATCGGATTTGTATTATTTTATTTTATCCTGGAAAGCTGGAAATAGCTTTTAGAGACAAGTCTGTTTTTTCATATCTTCGTAAAATTCTTACAGAAGGACCTTTCATCGCAAAACTCTACCGGAATAGAATCTAATGGAAAGTATCTTTTACTTCTAGGTGCAGCAGATGTTGCGCTCCAAGCTGAGCAGAATTCACATGGGGCTGCGCAAGCGGCGCGCTGTCTCTGTTCACGAAGTACCAGGCCAACCTGTGTTCTATGTGCCGTCTCCTTTACCGGGCTCCACTAGTCACCCTGAGGGACCTCTGGACATCGACCCAACATACACGTCGGAGGGCCCACTTAGCCTGCCACCCTTCGCGTTTCGCGATGGCACGGACAAGGCAATACAGCCACCTAGCACCTGTTCCTCGGGGCGAGGTTCTGGAACACCCACCGAGGACCTGGACCGCCGAAGCACGGGTAGCAACCGCTCGTCCGGCTCTGACCCGGCGCCGCGGGATCACGGCTACCATAGCATCGAACACTACGACCGTGTCTACTGTGATAAGTTCTGGTCTCCTGGTGACTCGAAGCTCAGAACCAAGGATTATGACTTCATCCATGCCGCAGAAACGAGGACGAGTGCAAGGTTCGCTGTTAACGAGCCAGTGCGTCAACTCGAGAACAATAACGGCTCTCCACCACGGTTTTCCCAAGTTCCACCCCCTTGTCCACCCAAGAATTCTTTTCTTATTGGCAGTGCTGTGTCTCATCGATACTCGCCAAGCTCTCCACTCGATTCAGGACCTCCTTCACTTCCGTATGGCGTCAGTGAGTGCACCATTCCAGAAAGACCAGAGAGAGCATTGCGCAATGTTTCGAATCAGGGGGCGCCCATTTCACCCCCACCACGTGATCCTAGTCGGCGCCAACGAAAACCATGTGTAGATGAGGCCCTTCCACCTCCTGCTTCACCGCCGAAGCCTGCTCTGCCACCTAAGACACTGAAGCCCACAAAGGGCGAGGCGCGTTCCCAGCTGCCACCTCTTGCTGCTCGAAATCGCACAAGGTCACAGTCTCCCAGTAAAAGCGAGAAACGTCACCTCGTCAGGAGCGCTTGGCTGGGAAGTGACCGGTCCGGCAGCAATGGAGACAGAGAGGTACGTGTACCCATTTTAGTGCTACCCTTGCACGCAGAGACCACTAAGAAAACCTATGATTTTAGGTTCACATGTCCTACGACTTGTCACGTGGTGTCAGGCCTTGGGCAAGTAGGAATAACGGTATTGCATCAATGACAGTGACAGGACAGCGCATGTCGAGGAATGCGTCAACAATATCGCCGTCTCCCATCAATTTATTGCCCCCTCGCTTTTTTCATTACAGGAGCTTAGCTGGGGGCTGTAGGCTCAGAGGGAAGGGGGCATTGGATGAAGTTAAGCTGAACTTTCCCGATCAGTTCACACGAGCAATATCTCCCCAGTCATAGAGGAGCTGAGACCCCCTTCGTCTTTCATTTTTTTTAGTAGGCGAAACTTTCGTATATTTGTGCCATAACAGCCGAAGGTACTAATTTTCTTACCCACCCAGTACCAGTAGTCGGCATCTAGGCTTTCAGTACAATAATCCCAACAATTTACACAGCAAATACATAAAAAAAATGGAATCTATGAGTCAATGACATCAGTAATGGGATAGGGATCATGGGTATTGGATTGCGATCGAGTCTGTCGGAAGGATTTATCTCAAAATTCACAGACCAACTATGGAATGGCTATAGTAGTTAGAGAAGACTGCGGGCTTCACCTGAGCCTTTTTCGGCGTTATAGGTAGTTATTGTCATCTGATACGGGAACACTAGCATCCTCAAAACTGTATTATATTTCTGCGTGCTAGGTACGATATCCCTGCTTTGAGAATATAAAGGGATGCCTCAATGAATGAACTCAATCCTTTTTCCAATAAAGGAGTTGTCAGTTAACTGGTTATTCAAGACTGCAGTCTTTCAAATCCTTGAGGCATTGTTGGCTGTTCAGCACCATCTCCCAGTCCAGTAGCTACAAAACTTGTTAAAAGTACACAGGGCATATAGGTAGAAAAACTAGTAAGAGAAACTAAAAAGTCCAATAAAATCCCCTATGATACCACTACACATGGATGTGTAGTCTACTATACAGGTATCGGTGTTTTACAGGAACAGGGCGTGGGAGCGACGAAGCTCACCTCACCATTTTAACCCCAACCCCACGCAACCTTTATTTATTGAAGTCGCTCGTGAACTTGTTCAATCACGCCCGAGTGTCCTTTTCTTGCGGGAGTTGGTCTGCTGGCGACAATCAGAAACCAATCTCGAAGTTTTCCCAACTTCGATTTCGTTTTAATTTCATCTCAGAAGCCAACCTGATAGCCGGATATTACGAGGTCGAACAAAAGTCACATCTGTGATGTTTTTTCGTTTAACTTCTGATCTTCCCGCACAATTCGGTCGGAAAGAACTGAGGGCTTATTTGTCTTTCATCAGTTTGCACCAGTTTGTTGTACTGGGTAATAATAATTATTAATTACTCTTGCAGAACACACCCTCTCCAGGTGGCGACGAGGCCGATGAGAGCAAGTTCTGCACGCTGCCCCGGCACGGCAAGGGTGCTTTCTCAATCGTTACAATTCCCTTCGTGAAGGGTCCTGGTCAGAAGGGTCTCGGTTTCAGCATAGTGGGAGGGCGGGACTCCCCTAAAGGCAGCATGGGCATTTATGTGAAGACCATCTTCCCAGCGGGGCAGGCAGCGGAGGGGGATGTTCTCAAAGAAGGTGAGTCAGAAAAAACACAAAAAATGATTTGCAGAAACGGGTCCCAGATAGAGGCATACCAATCGGAATTCCTTGAATTCACACCCGTCCTAATTCCTAATCAGGATTTACACCTAGCAGTAACCGCGTGCCTAGCGCTTTGGTCTTGAGGGGCCTGGACCCACTACAGTTTTTGGCCACTGTAGTTGTTTTCGGCTTCGTCTCACTCCTGTGGTGGTACACGTATGATCGCTGCATCCTAATATAACTCCACGCTACAATTTTTATGAGCCTTCACATCAACGTGTCTGTTCATCCAATATTAACAATGTCGTTTCATATTTTTCAGGGGACGAGATTCTCGCTGTAAATCATAGACCGTTTCATGGTCTCAGCCATCAAGAAGCCATCACTGTGTTCAAGGACATCAAGAGTGGACCAGTGGTGCTCCACGTCGGCAGAAGGCTCGGCAAGAAGCGCAGGGAACCTCTGCCATCGACGTGAACCGAACGAACAAAAACAAACTGATATCTGAAATAGTGCACTGATGCGGAGGTCTGCGAGCTTATCTTCGATGCTCTCGAGAAAACCTTCCAACAACTGATATGTGAAACAACGACATCTATTTTTTAGGCTGTCACGCATAATTAGTTTGAGACCCGTGTTATGACCCTAGTTGGGCACGCTATTGCGGTTTCTTTAGCCACTTCTTTCCCTTACAAGAGGAACATTTCCCCAATTCCCTACTCGGAACCATTTCCGATTTTCGACAGTCCTTCAATTTATTCGCATTCTCTTTATAGCGGAAGTTTGTTTCCAGACCAGGCTAGAGGTCTCTCAGGATTAGCCCAAAACGATTTTCGCCACTAGTTTGAGGCGGCCAGTGTATTCTTATCAACAACCTCAACCTATTTGGTTTCAGTGTGCAACAGTTAGTTTTGGGGAGTAAGTCCGCCCTGATGGAAGTCAACTCAGGACTGCTCTCTACCCCCCCCCCCCCCCCCCCCCTTGTTGGCCCACAGCTTTTACTAAATAATGCTGTTGAATGAAGCTATGACTGAAGTGACTATAATCAACGATGGAATTGTATCAACACTATTCCCAGACTGTGCAATTATTGTTGTGGCATGGAAAGTCTTGTATTGTACATGTTAGTTAAGGTTTAGCTTGCATTGGCTATCTATAGTAGTTTACTTAGCGCTTAGCTCATTGTCAGATCAGCCCATAGGTGCAGTTCTGAGGGTAGTGCACCCTCGTAACATTATTAGGTAGGTATTTATATGCTATATTCTACAGGTTCACATCCATTTTAGGGGATGAACCTGTGGCGCACTGGGTTATTCCTTCAACCCTCAATTCTGTAACGTAAGTTAATGCTTTCAATCGCTGCTGTTGTAGTTACATTATGATTCAATCTTGAATCAACAACTCGAACAAAAACTACCTGATACTACTTGGGTGGTACTGGTAGTGTTATAAGTTAGTTAGTCGAGTTACGAATTGTTTCCAGCAGTGTAATTTGGTGGCTTTATCACGTTATTGTAGAATATTATCTGTGACACTCCAAACCATACGTTTTCCATAAACATCTAGAATGTTCTAGAAACGCCCTTATTGTGGGTAAGGCGCTACTCGTGTACCTCTATGTTTGATTTTGGTACGTAGGCATACCCGTGTACCAAACTTATGAACACTTTCGAGACTCAATATGTGCCACCAGACGACGCTACATAAGCTCACTTTTAACAAATAATTTTTTCATGGCATGATTAATGAATGGTGGTGACCTTGCATTGTCAGTGGTGCCATTTTCAGAAGGTTCCATATCCTGCCGCGCAGTACATACAGGTACATATCCTGCTGTGCAGTAGGTATCAGGTACATATCGGAAACCCACCATGGTATTGAATTATCGCTCTCAATTTGTCGCAGAAATAATTACCTATTAGCGCGTGTAGGTATTACTGTAAATGTTTTTCTTAGCTTCGTTTATGTCTTATACATTTCTGAACACATATCTTTGTAAGTTTCTTAACGTGAACCATTTCAGGTATTTGCGGTGTCGAGTTGAATATAACATACGATCAGTGAAGAGTAAATACAGTTGCTGCAATTCAGCGTTGTCCCGCTTGGACTGAAGCGTAGTCTCCCGATGGCGTTGAATCACACTGACTGAGCATTGTTTGGAGGCCAGGCTCTGATTGGTTACTGTAATGTTACGCAACCAGGAGACCACTCTTAGCATTCAAACGAGACATCTAGAAAATAACGATTTTGTACATGGTACATGCCTGCAGGAAAGTTGTTCAGTTGTTTGTAATTTAGTACCATAACCTCAGGGGACGGCTCATTTCCATTAGAATCGCATGTTTTCCATTCTAAAAGCAAATACAGAGTACAAGTTTACCAATGTAGTTACTTTGTATCATGTAGTAATGTAGGGTGTACTCATAGTTCATAGCTCATAGCTCGGCGAAGCCTATTTTCGTAATTCCTTTGATTCATGTTTCACTAAAATTGTTCGATGCCAAAGAAATAATAATAAAGTTCATCATGACATTATCGTTTGTGTAACTGTTTCACCCCTCAGGGTCTCACGATCTTCAGCTCTGTGCCCGTTATGGATACAACAGAATGGACTCATCAACCTGAGGCCCGTTCCCACCATGTATAAATATCAAGACTAACGCGAGAATAAACAGTTGTAAAGTACCAAGTCAAGTGCGATACCTGGAAGACTTGCAAAGGCGCAACCTTACTGCTGGTAAATGTGGCAATGACCTACAATCGGACACACTGCGTCTACGCCTCAGTTTAGTTTGAAGCTAGGATATTACACAGAACATTAGCTCCCTCAAGTAAACAAAAATGAGCGACATCTTCCAGTAGCTGGGTCACGCCTTAACACAACACAAGCGATAATCGAAACAGCAGTGGAATGTCACAAATAACAGTATTTTTACTATCTTATCTTCCTCACTGAACAAATGAGGATCCAAAATACCACTAACTCACTGTATATTACTTGATTCTCCTTCATCTAACAATATACAACAGGAGAAATCTTGCAAATTGTTCACAAACTGCGAGTTTGAAATTTGGTGACAAGTCAAATGTCATAATTATGAATGTGCCTGAGTGTTTTCCCTTTCTAACATAGTTACATAGTTACAAATGCAGAAGGGTTGCCATGCCATGTCTGTACGAATATGAGTACATGGCTAGGCATGAGTCTGTGACCCTGAGAAGTAGTTCTCTCTGTACTGTACAGCGAGATAGCTAAAATGGGGTTACGTCTCTTCAACGATCCCTTATGGTTTACTCGCAGACAAAATGCATTTTTGGAATAAACGTGAGGATGCAGAGACGAAGCCACCTTAAATGTTTACAGTAACAGTACTATAGACTACTTCTTCTTGGGGTCCAAAATCATGCCATTATACACCACCAGGCATGAGGCCCATTATTTTGCAGTCAAAAAACAATGTACGAGGCAGAACCAGGACACTACAGCAAGGTCTAGTCTAAGTTGTAGTCTGAAGGTGGCTTTTACCTTAACAATAAGATAAGAATAATTTTACCAACATATGTTTAGCTTATCGAGTATATCTAAAAGGATACTATAGTGCGATTGCACTTGTCCTAAACTAAACATACAATAAGATAAATCTGTTCGCTTGGAGACACTATAGTATACTTTAGTGAAGCGGTTTACATGGCTTGCCTCTTCCCATAAGCTAAACATATGCTTGGAAGCCATCCTCAGACTCATCCATTTTTTACTTTCTTGCAGTCCAGTATGGCAATGCAATACAATACACTTAATGGCGAAGACAGTGATGAACTGCCCAAGACTAGCCCGCTGAAGGGTTAACACACACAGGTCAAAAAAGCTCAAAGGAAACAGTGTAAAAAAAAGTAAACATGCGCTAGTCTCGCTACAAATGAAGGCAGTGAAAACCTAATTGTGCAAAAGTGTGCGAAATAAGACCCTGCCAACCGTCAGAATCTTATTACCAGTAATACTATAGCTATGCGAATCTACTGATTTCAAATTGATTCCACAATAATAATACACGCAAATTCAGGAGTGTTAAATAAAAAATAACAACAGAGCTGACTTTCGATGTAGTAGACTGGCAATTAACTGGATAGTAGGCCATCCAGCCTAGCTCTGGACTTCTGACTGCATCCACTCTAATCCAGAGTTGTGCCATGACTCCACCAGCTTCCGGTCAACTACGTCTAAGGCCAATGATGAAAGGCATAGGCATGGAAATTATTTCTGGGCTACAAATGAATTCCTACCTCTCCTACCTATAGTGCCGATCAACAGTACTCAAAACATTGCTTACACTCCTGAATCAGAGTCGAGTTTTAGTTTAGTGCTATGAGATAGAAACGAACAAACTTTCATAATATTCCTACAAGAGTGCAAAAAGTTACAAGAATGGTTGACATTTTGAATGTTGTGCAAATTAAATAAATGCTAGCAGCTACATACCAGTTAAAATTTAAAACAAAAACAACGTAAAGTAAACAAGAGCGTTGGGCAGCTAGCTTTTTTCGTAAATCACCAAGAGGTGAGTACATTATACGGGTTTTTGCGTTCTGAAGAGCAAATTTTAAACTGTGGTAATCCGAAAATAAATTTGAAATTTGTCAAATTTATTTTCAAATTAAACCAAATTAAACCAAATTAAACCAAATTAAACCAAAAAAACCTCTTCAAAACGTAAAAAATATTCGTGCAAAAAAGCTAGCTGTGTAAGACTCTGAATGCGATTGCTCAGTCCGCAAATATCTTTCTAAACTAACAGTCTGAGTACTCAATTATTTCAAAACAACGGAAGAGCATGGAATACATGCAATATGGAGAAATACATCAAATGGATGTGATTGTGTAGTAAAAGAAAAGCTAAAAAAGCGCTCAGGGCAGAGCATCCAAGTAAGCAAGTACCAAAGTACTAAAATGAAGACATCAATACAAATTATACCGTCAATAACTCAGTTTTTTCATAAGAAAGAGTTTGACCCAAAACGCATTGACGGAGTAAGTTGCATGCACAAGGTATGGGAATGCGGTGAAATATGGTGGAAGCGCCCTGACCAATGAGCTACTGCTAAACGATTGGTTTTTACCGAATTTCCAATCACAACAATTAACTTCGGGGTCGAAGTATCAACCAATCTAAACCGTACAACATGCCCTTCAAGAGCCACTTATCAGTCGCATTTTAAATATTAAGTTTACAATCCCATGAGACGAGATCTCAGCAAGCCATGGTTATCTGAGACACGGCTAGGTGGTACTTATATGAGTGCATCACATATAGTGGTTAGAGATCAACAGATTAAGTAAAGTGCCAACTGCCAAAAACACTCATTCCCGGATTACCTTAAACGAAGGAAAAAACTCTCCTAACGTGAATAGACTAAACGGATTTACCTACTTTATCCTATTTACAAATCAGGATGACCGAAATAAATGATATAATTACGTAAACCCCGGTCCCATTCTTTTATCGCGCGTGTTCAATATAAATATTACCCTACTTTAAATCAGGGTGATCGGGAGAATGAGTTCTAAATGGTATTGGTCATGCAAGGCCGTCAATGGCCGTGGCTGCACTAAAAGCTAACCTTAGTGTGCTATTCGGAAGCGAAAAAATGACTGCGAATAGCACACAATGTTTACTACAGAACGAATGATATCGAACGATAAAAATGGAGGTGCAATCACGGGTATCAATCGGGTATCGATCATCGGAAGTAAATATTGTAAAAGCCTATTAAAATGAGTTCGGACACGCGGATGAAAAGACCGAGAAATTACTAGGGTGGCGAAAAAAGTATCTTCGAGAAAATTTCCTAAATCATGCGAAAGCACTGAGATTTTTAGGTAAAAAATATGTAACAATCATGTGCCCGTCCACCTGAAAAGTCGGATACCTGCTCCCCTTGCGATCCTATCTTGCAAGCACGGCGTAGCCGGTATCTTACTTTTCAGGGCGACCATTCGCAGCTAAGTGGACAGGTCACTTCATTGTTAATTTTTGTAAACGACTGATGCACATGACCCTAGTAGGTATCCCCACAAGTCCCACAACTGATAGGTTTTATCAGTGATCGCATTCGAAGAACAGTTTTTTGCCTTCTCCAAATTTCAAATTCTTCTCAAAAAGATTTGAATCGCATCCCTGTTATCTAGATCTTAAAATAAAACAAAATAAATTGATGCCAAAATACATAAATCAGTGAAAGCCTAGCAACCAGCGTTCACAATCACCTAACTCTGCAGTCCTTCTCAACGTTCAACATTCCGTCTTGTCAGACCTCTGTCAAGAACGGTATAATAATCGTCAGGCTGCAGCCATCATTTTGAGGACTAAAAGCCTAAAACGAGCCATACAAATAAACGTACGGGGTGGGGGGTGGTACTCATGTCTGCAAAGCAGTGGCCACTTCTCGATGAATGCCGGCTAGCCCCTGCACATGCTCCGCGAGCTGTGCATTCAGAGTATCGAGCACGCGGCGCTGAGACTCCTGCGCGGCCAGCGCCGTGTCTAGCTGCGCCTGCGCAAGGGACACCGCCGCCTGCAGCTCCGCGTTCTCCTGCTGCAGACTCTGTGAAAAAACAAAATAGAATACTATAGGTATATAAGAGCAACATCTACAAATATTTGTTACTCTAATGTGGCCAGATAATGGCTAGATAGCCATCACGCTATGGCCGTTTCATGAAAATAAAGAAATCTGCAGTGCACTGAGCAGCATGAAATTAAGCTTGACTGTAATCACCTTGACGCGGTCATCCTGCACCAGGCTGGCGCATTTGGCACTCATTCGCTTGCACTCGTCATCTTTGGCTTTGTTTTCCGCCTCGAGCTGCTCGACGCGTTGCCGGAGCGCTGCCAGCTCCTTCCTCAATTCCGCGGCGGCTTCCGTATTTCCTGGGGCAGACAAACATTCTATTTCAGTAACTTTTTTCTAAAACCAAAAGTTTATCAGGCAGCTCCAGCAATTTCTGAGTGTTTGCGGGACCTCGGCAAGGCTCAAATACTGCCTCTCTCGAATCCTATCTCTGCTTAATGGCATGCACTACATCAGAAACTACGTTCGAAGTTCGTCTAAGTCAATCGACTGATTTTTATAATTTTTGGGGTCCAAAAATCTCTCCATCGAAATCATAATTTAGTCAGTTGGTTTCATGACGTTAAAACGGCATTCTATTTCAGAACATATAAATATCTATCAGTTTTCTGAGAATCATGTCATTAAGGCAGTAGGTAGTAGACTACAGACAAACAAAGACAACAGCACTCAACTCAATTTCTCCCAAAATATGGCTACACCAAACAGCTATAAATATGTGACCTTTAGCAAGTTCAAAAACAACTAATGTGAATGTCCACACACTATAATATAGCAAAGGCCTGAATTTTGAATTTTACCTTCGCATCTCTACGAATTATTGTTTATTGTATTCCACCAAACTTCCAAACTTGTTACGCGATTTATTGTAACACTATTTTGATACCCGCAGGTAGTTTTAACCCTGAAGAGCAGTTAGCCTAACCTGCAGTTCAACTTTCTTCACCACCCCTTTCACCCACTGTGCTGGTTACGCGTTAGAAACTCACCTTTGGCAGCTTCCAGATCCAGGTAGCGCGCCTTGAGCCTGACATTGTCCTCTTTGTACAGATGCAGCTGCCGTTTCCACTCCTCCACGTTGGCCGTGCTCTCCTGCAACGCACTCGTCAGCCTCGCATTATTATTCTTTAGTGTTGACAGCTCCACTTCCCACTGCTTACAGTTTGCTGAACTGAAAATCAATTTACTCCTTTAGTTTTTATCACTCAAACTAACTGAACATTAATTTATGAACAATTTGTTACCCTGATGAATTTTCTTGAATCACAAAAAAAGCTCCCTAAAGTAAATATGGGATAATATTGATGTGTGGAGTGGAGTGGCAACCATCGGCAGCTTTCAGCTTACCTTTGCGCCAGAGCTGCCTTGAGCTTTTCATTTTCGTATTTGAGAATGTCACCCGCTGCTTGTGCGTTCCCGCTAGCGCCCTTTTCAGTCTTTACTTGATGCTTCGGGCTTTCTCCGGGCTGCAAACAACACATACAAATCAACAACACATCCTGCTTAAATTATTTATATATTTATGAGAAGGCAAGTCGTGGTATTTTTGTTTAGCAAATTTTTTGTTTTGGCTCATTGTTTCTGAATTCTCCTTAGCAATGGAAATAGTTGGGACTGAAAAACACATCATTTCCTAACGTTGTACACATGGTTACCCATTTTGCTTGGAATATACTTCGCTTTTGGCTTTGCCTTCACGAAAAAACCGGTATCCACCCAGTATCTATTTACCTGTAGACCTGACAGACTCTGCGTTCGGACATGACTGTTTTTGTCAGGATCCTCCTTGATGGTAACAGGCGGCGTAGCCATGATGGATGCATCGGGAGGATCTATAATACCGCCTGGGTCTCCTCCGCCCTCACTGCTGCCGCCTCCAGCTCGCGCGCCGCTCACGAGCCGCCCTGTAATTGGACTCGCATTTGCGCTCGTGACAGGCGTCGTTGGAAACGCTGAGCCATTCGCCGTTCCCTTCTTGGCTCCTTCCACTCGGGTAGCCTCCTTTACTTCTTGGAATTTCTCGATAAACTAAAAAAACGCGATATTAAAATAAACTTAATTTATTTAGCGAATCTTATTTTTTATGGAAGTCAGCACTTCCGTATATAATCAAGTCAGATTACTCCTTGGAATCTCAAGTCCAAAGTTTGGATTTATCTTCCATGTCAACTTCCAACCAAAACCACGTTTCGAGATTTATCTTGAACAAAGTATGAAATTATGATTAATTTGATCCAGGTTATTGCATTATTAAGTGTAAGTTAATTTTTATTTCATTCTTCTCTTTTAAAAGCTTAAAAAGTATTTTTCAAATGTGATGTTCATAATCTGGTTCCAAGTTTTTTTTATTTTTTTATTTACATAATACGACGCTCTAATCATATTTATGGGTATAAAACAGAACTATTCATAACGAGGCCACTTACGATTTTTTGGTGGTGGAGGCAAGGATAAGTATTCGGAAAACTGGAAACCCCTGGTTTAGCACACAAGAGGGTGCCAAAATACCTAGCGTCATAGAGGAAAGTTTCTGCGGCTCCTTATTTACTGAGGAGCAGAGACTTTAGACTGTATATTTTCAGGAAGGTAAACTTGAAATGGTACCTTAGTGAGCTCTGCCTCTGAAGAGAAGCCTAGTCCATACACCGTGTTGGCACGAACGTCTGACCACTGCCCAAACTTCTGCGAGGTCTTGGTGAACGTCATACTGGGAGTGATCGTACTGTTTATCACCGCCTGAAATTATACCCATTCACGTCAATTATTTTCTTTTATCGTACACGATCGTTTGACTTTATCATGATCACGTAACCCTTTCATAACTTAGCAATAAAATCTTGGCTTATACATTTGTTCAGTATGTGCTCTCAACAATAGCTGAGAGGAGTATGAAAACAGGCATCACGAAAAACAAGGGAGGGAGTATATGACATATGACCATGGCAAGAGTTACACTTTCAACCCATTCCACTTATAGGTAAAAATTTTCAATGCCTGTGCTATTCAAGTGCTGTTTCAAAGGACAATATGAGGCTTGCTCAGTCAGGACCTTTACTGGATTCCTAAAATTGTATCGCTTTTTCTTTGGGAAAAAGCTGATTCGTTAACTCTTTTAATGCATTTTTTTTTTTACATTTTTAACTACATATGTTCTAATTCAGTTCTTACAACTTATGTAACAATTTTTTGAAAAAGTAACTCACAAGTAAACAAAAATAGCTTTTAGTTTTACATCAAAATTTAAGTGCAAATAGCTTGTAAAAAACCTGGCAAAGGAATAAAAGTGAATCTTCACTCCAAAGAAGAAAATCCTGAAATAGGGCCAACAAATAGCAAGAAGCACTAAACTCCATGAGAAAATCTGCAGCATCCGCATAACCACGCAACATCGTTTTCTTGGAAAAGTAAATCTCGAAGGAAAAGAAACAAAGCCTTAGGAAAAGGAAAAGGAGAGAGTGGGCAATTCAATTTCTCCTTAATTGCTCGAGCAGCAGAAGCAACAGCAGCACCGCTTCCCGGATCCGTCCTCCAACTCCTAACTTTACACCCAATCAGCCCTCGGTTTACGATTCAAGTTTGGGAAACCACGGCTACCACAAATTACAAGGCCTAGCCACCAAAACCGAGAAGGACCTTAATGGACTTCAGGAATGCTCAAGGGGTTGCTTCGACCCTTACTACAACCTACAGAAAATAGGCTCGAGCCCCAATAACTAGTTTAGAACATTGAAGAGACATACTTATATTTCAGAAGAAATAAATATCCAATAGTTTTCTCAGAAAAGTGTCTCAGAAGAACGTTAACGAATAGCACTGCCTTAAGTCACTATAATCGTAAACTGGTGGGTTAAAAACAGTAAAGGCTGGGCAAAAACACAAAAGGCACCGAATGACTTTTACTCACAGTATCCATGGAAACTGTTCTATTTTGTTCTGAAATAAAATAGCATAAGCATAAGTAACTATTTTGAAGGAGTGACTGAAGTAAATGAATGAGTCATTCATGAGAATATCACTAGCTATCAAATAACAAAACCAGGGCATGAGATTGAGCTCTATGAATAGCAGACGGAGAGTTGGTAATCAACTAATCAATGCCCGCTAATTCATCAATGAAAGACAATTAGGAACGTCATCGACATCACTATAATATCTGCGGGTCATGTCATCACATCAACAATGCCCAGTGGCAATACCAATACGAATTAGAATGTTCATGGAATTGCTCAGAAGCGGAGACATAATATAAGCCGACAGACAAAGGCTTAATATGAGTTATGAAGTAGCCAAGGGTCACTTCCAGTCCACTAGAATATATCATAACCCCCGTCTTAACCGCCACCTATCAAAATAATGGAAATACCTCAGAACGACGGATCGCGCAACAGGGCAGTAAAGGACAGCTTCCTTTCTCGCTAGCCATAGATGCCGAATCAAGAAATCTATCAATTTGTGTTTGAATTTGGTTTGACTGAAGTAATTGAAGTCGTTTCAGAAAACTTGTGCCCATATTCTCTTCTCTGCAAACGGAGGCTGTAACTTCATGTTCTTGGTAATGACAATGACATGTCTTTCAAATATAACATGTCTTTTATGGTCAGGAACTAGCTGACTATTAAGTTGTACTGTAATCAATTTTGGGTGCGGAACACGTGAGTAACTTAGTTACTCACGCGACTTCACCGGATATGAGCGAGGAGGGGGAAATTGTGTCCGGAATAACCTCTTACTCCTTTTATCCCGTTCCCTCTCTCCCTCACTTTCACGCTCCCCATTCAATATTCCAGCTGCAAACTTGACAAAAACATCGGTTCCATTAACACCGCAATCCCATCTCAAAATGCGAACAAAGGCCAAGTCTGGATCTACTGACTAGAATACAATACTCCTCATATGGTGTATGGTCAACGCAACCCGACAGAAAATGACGGGCACCAGCGGTTCATATCCTACAGTATTAGAAGATTTTTCAGTCAACGTGTGGTAACAGTGACCGAAATAACCCCCCTGGTTTAGTGGTCAACAGGCTTGACGATGAAGGTCCTAGACTTGAATCCAGGTGTTAGCAGTTTTTCCTGGCAGTGCAACAAAATCGGAAAGAAAGAATGGATGAATGAAGTTACAAAGAAAGGCGACTATATAACTTTATCGCCAGATTATGCCTTGTTAAGTTTTGATAGATCATAATCGATAGAACGCTCTAAGGGCCACTGAAAGGTCGATGTAACAAAAGCGTTATTAAACTTTAGAAATATTGCAGGGGGTGAGAGATGTGAGAAGAAACTTTAAGTTAGGTTCTTCATTAAAATTAGCAACTTCAATGGGAAGTCTAAACCCTGCTCCACCTGTAGGTAGGCTAAGAGGAGTAGCACACTGAATAATGATGTCTCGAAAGTGTCCAAGTCGCAAGGGAGGTACCGGCGATAAGGAATCAAAAACTTCGGAGAAGGAATTGGTCTTAATAAAAGTGCTATAATCCAGTAATCCCTCACATTTTTATGGGTATTTCAGTTCACATGAAGTGGGAAAAGAAGCAAATAAAGCATAAAGTGACTCAACTGGAGAAGCAATCAATACAAATTGAAATTCCGACAGCGTTTCAACCTCTTCCCCCAAAATTATACAAATTTTGTTCACAACCCTTTTTCTTCACTAAAGAAAAATAAAACGAGAAAGTAAAAAGCCGTCGGAATCGAGCTTACAGGGCTCCGTCGACATCACAAAACAAAATCCCCCTCCCCCCCAAAAAAAATTTAACGATAATTGCTTCCCGAAAAAAAGCTTCAAACCTGGGAATGAAAAACGATCAACCCATTTTGGACTAAATTTTTACTGACACAAATCACTCGATCGTAAAATAAGTTAGTAGCCAGTTAATTTCTGACGTTAAGAAGACATATTATACTTCAGAACATTTAAATAACCAACACTGTCTTAAAAAAATAGCAAATCTTGAGTTGGAAAATAATTTATAGCAAACAACGAAAAACCAAGAAAATGTTGCCATTCTACATTTGAGGCTGCTGGAAGTTTTCCCGACTTTTCTCGATTGTTACTTCCTATAAATTATCTTCAAACTTGAGGAGGGCATAAAAATGATAAAACAATGTCACAGAGCAAACAATCAAAATAATGGTTTCTCTATATCTGTTACTTCTCAACCGCCTTAATCTTTTACTGTTTTTTTTCCGACAAAAACATCTCAGGGAAACTAATAGGATTTTTTTTTATTCAGAAAATATTTGATGCCCACCCCGAGGGTGCGTCCATATCACCCCATAATATACACAAGTCACAATATTTCCCATGTTTAGATTAGGGTGAAAGCCCTAACCATCCAGCGCTGTGATAGAACTACCAAGTTAAATTTGGGCGAAATAATGGGAAATGGCAACTGATGATACAGTGGCATACCCTAGTGCCCCCTAGCACTGCTAGTACTGTAGCATACCCTAGTGCCTTCTAGCACTGCTAGTACTGTAGCATACCCTAGTGCCCCCTAGCACTGCTAGTACTGTAGCATACCTTAGTGCCCTCTACACTGATGATGCGGTAGAGGCTGCGGGACGAGTCGTAGAAGAAAGAAACGCTGACCGCCGTGTTGGACGCCGGGATCCAGGACCGCTTTGTCTTCGGGTCGATGTGGAACACGTGCGCCTTGCACGAAAAAATGGGTTGCTCCCTGCCACAGAAAATGATCAAGTTAGCTCACATAAAATAGCACTGATTTTAGTGTTGCAGAAGACGTCACTCAAAAGGGTGGACCTAGAAACATTCCTAATGTCACTCATCATATTTTAGAATTTATCAGGTATTTATTAAACAGAAGTCTCATTTGAAAATAATGACACCAACGCTAACAGTGCAGGATTGATTGCTTGGGTCTACAACAACTGGATCCAACTAACTGTGAAAGCGAAACGTTTCACAGATCACTGCCAACAGGGGCAATCCAAATAACGCGACAAATGTAGCACCGGGGATAGGTCTGTCAGTTTGCAGAGCACAAGTCCCAACGGTTGCTATAAAAAAGGTTTAAAAATAGACCAAGCTATGAAAAATAAAAGTTGAATATAATCCACTTTGACACGGGTAAACACTGGAAGCTGGATGGAAGCTATTAAAGCTACACGGAATAGAGGGGAACCTGCCTACTCCTCATGCTTTCATTTTTCCATTTTCCTGTTCCTTTACGTCCTCTTTTAAACACACCATTCAAGACATCACCTCTTATAAATTGTAAGAGGTGTCCGGTACCCTCTTCCTCAACTACTTATGCCCGTAGTACGAGTCAAACATATTAGGCGACACCTAAAGTGCCTTGTCTGAATTCGGTAGAAACACTAAAGTCAAGCAGACTTTACACAACTTACTATAAAACAAGTTTGCCACGTTGAAAAGAAGATTTAACAAACCAAGCTAAACCTATTCAGGTGTCGCTTGCATTTATACCGTTAGGTAGTAGTATTGTTGGTAGTAGGGAAAGTAGGGTTGCCCAAACATCGGTCATAAGAAAAAGCATGAATAGGTACATGTAAATACCCAACTCCACGGTTGTTTCCAACAAGGAGTACGAGATATGGGGGGGCAGGGGACACCCAAGGCAGGAGTGGAGGGAGAAATTAGTAGCAAGGGGACACCCAAGGCAGGAGTGGAGGGAGAAATTAGTAGCAAGGGGACACCCAAGGCAGGAGTGGAGGGAGAAATTAGTAGCAAGGGGACACCCAAGGCAGGAGTGGAGGGAGAAATTAGTAGGTCAGCGATGGAGTGAGGAGGGGGAGGGGTGCACTCACCGGCAAGAGATAACCACGATAGCCCGCCCTCACTGCTGGATATATCCATCTCCACGGTCTCCCCATTTTGGCATGGATTGACATAGCCATCTCACCACATTCATTATTGACCATTCTTCCCATTATCACCAGACCACCCCTCACCCTTTTTATCGTCACTGCCACAGTCATGAAGCTAAATTTTAATTTGGCGGGAAGCAGGGCTTGAATTTTGTATACTGCTGCAAGATTTACGCATCTAAAATGCAATCACCTTCTATGATAGTTTTGGAGCTTCCATCCCTAGCCCAATGCTAATGCTAGCTAAATGCAAGGTACCACTGTACTGTATCACATTTACATTCTAAAATTGTTTCTGTCTGACTCGTGAGACCAGCAGCAATAAGTAGGTAGGTATCCTGGTAGGCACCAATATGTTTAAATATAAATAGGCACTGCATCTGAATTATTATTGACAGCAAAGCCTCTTTAGAAGCTAAAATAATACACTGTTGTTTCAGTTATCCTAAAAATATGTCACTAAATCCATTCATTTTCTGACATAAACTTGTAAAACTGAGCGGTCAGTCTAAATTTAAACTAAACGCCAGCACAATTATGCCCCTAAAGGATTCAGCACTCAAAACTTCAAAGGAAATTCCATTAGTCCAACCAGGCGTGTCTAGTCCAACAGAAGTCATGTGGGAACAAAGTGAATGTCTAGCAGCTGCTATGCCCTCCCAAGTAAAATACTGAAGATAAGGATATACCTAACCAGGATAATGCAAAAGTACCTATGCCTGCAGCTTCTTCAGATTTCATCTTGTAGGTATTGCCAGATAAAGCTGCTCATAAAATGTGGTTATTCTTGGGGTCCCGCCATATCAGTAAATCTCTTCAATACATTACTTACAACGGAATTTTAAGAATTATATTTGAAGGGTTGAGATCAATAAACACCACAATATCAAACACTACCAAAATTCCGCACACAATCTATATCAACCTACATATCTGTCAAAAGATCGGGAGCGGTAAAAATGCATTTGCACTCAAAGCAGATTATTTTGTTACCGCTCACTCGGATAAATACATATAAAATAGATTAAATAATAAGTTATTTGGATATTTACCCCATATTGGTGCCTGTAGAGGACATTAACCGAAATAAACTGTCTCCACCGTCAATCCATCACAGCCCGCCCGCCATCTTTATTTTCTCCACCAGCCAAACAGCAATGGCGTCCTTCCGACTACGTTGTGTTTTAATATTTTTTCCACTATCGACGAAACATGGATAAAAAAAATTCTTTTTTCCGTTGCCTAGTAACGAAATTGGTAAACAAAGTTTTAAAATTCTTGAGTTTGACGTTCTGTTTGCACCAATTTTAGGAGTATTTTAGGGTAAAACAATTTTTCTCTCATTCTGAAATCTTATAACAGGTACATAAAACGCGCCTAGGCGACCTATCAGTCGGTTAGAAGAGATTTCCGCCGGTGCGGTGCAGTAAGTAAGTACCATGCCGAAAGAACAGCCTGAATTGGACTCATCTTCGTTGACTTTGAGAAACCAAGATCCATCAACAGTGCAAGAAATAATGGTCTTTGAATCACATCTGGAAACCAATAGGAAAAAGTTTATGAAAAAAGTGGACGACTTTCTAGCCCAGATTCAAGGCAAACTAATTTCACTGAAGGCTGAAGTTCATGACGACTTTACTATGGAGATCAGAGATGCTGACTACTACCGCGTTAGCATGTTTCAGCTGGAAGGGAAGATCACACAACTCAAGCATTCAATTAATATTGAGTAAGAATATACCTACCACGCGTATATAGGTACAATACCACATTAGCAAGGTAGCTTAACTATACCTGCCTAGGTTACCTAGGTAACCTACCGAGCAGTTGCGAAAAGTAGCCAGTAAAAATGGGAGAATGGAGCTCATCCCCTTTCTAATGTTTTTTAGATTGTGCAACTTAATAAAGGAAGAGAATGAACTGTGTCGGGATCTTCAGTTTATGGAACGCCGAGTAGAAGAATGGAATAAACCGCTAATGAACGTACGGGCAGTAAAATCTGCGGCAAATTCCTCCAAACCATCCGGTCTGAGTAACACGGATTTGTCGGAGTTCCAAAGGTTTTTGATGTTGTCTGGTGGCCACACTGGTGGATGGGATGATCAGGATCACGTCCTGTTTTTGCGGGAGAGAAAGAAATATCAAGGGAGACAGAAATTTATTGACGCTGTTCAGTGCTTACTTCCAGGTGGGTTCATTTAATTGAATGCAGCTGTGACCATCTGCTGCATGGATCAGTTTACTGAAGCCGAACTATCGTCAAAGTGGGTTCTTTCATATTTTCAATTAGGTAGCTGGTAGAGGGTTGATCGGGAGCTAAGCTGAACTGGAGGTCAGTTTCAGTTCAAGGATTGCCCCAGGCAGCATGTAGCTCTAGGCTCGAGCTTTCAACTTTCATTTCTTGCAGATATAAGCTTAGAAGAAATCAAAGCGCACGAGAACTGGTATCAAAAGTACGAAACACTGAAAAAGGAACAAAAAGATGCAATAAAAAAGTGGCGATCCTCAAGGCAATCTAGTGTATACAAAAGACAAGAATCCTCTACCGACGAGCGAGAGGGTAGCGCCAACGCGCCGCAGCCTAGGAACTACGCCGCACAACGGGACATCACCGAGCGGATCAAAGAATGGAAAGTAAGATTCTTGCACGGTAGCTAAGAACCAAAATCTAATTGTAATTAAAACTATACAAGGGACTTTTTCAACAGAGACAGCAGCTTATCAAAAAAGCGGAAGAAGAAGAAAGGCATAAAGCAGAATTACAGCGGCAAAATGAAGAAAGGCAGCGGAAAAGAGAGATCCAGAAAAATAAAAAGTCAGCAGTCAACTCTTATAAGACGGAGAAACTCAATAGGCTGCAGTCGGAAATGCTGACCCAGCAAATGAAGGAGTTGCAAGCTCTCGAGGATCGCGCCAAGAAGAGTGTTATGCTGAAGGTGTTCAGGTAGCTATAGGAGTAGAACTGACATCCCTCACAGGCTAATTAGAAGAATGACCTAGAGTAGGAGACCACTGCCATCGTAAGAAGTGGTCTGAAGAAGGCGGTTTGTTTTTCACTAAATTATAAGCGAAGGGATTTTCTATTTGGTTTAAGGGAGCAAGATCAGCAACTTCTAGAAAAGAAGAAAATGAAAAAGTTCCAAGCTGAATGGCGTGAGAAGCAGCGACTTGAAAGACTCGAGAATGTGAAGCCTGCTATAGAGCTGGCAGTGGACAGAGACCCTCAGAGAATCCTGCAGCCTACGAAAACATGGCATCACCACATTTCTCAGCAGCCAGAAACCAATCAGTCAGCCCAAGTACTCACCCTCCATACCATCCCTCACTTGTAAGTGGCTACATTAACGGGACACTCCATTACGGCTCTTTCACAACCAAAACTATCATGGAAAATTTGTGACATTTGTATCTTATTCGGATTGCATGACGCTACGAACCACAATGTACACGTAGTTGCAGTGAGAGCCAATAGGCGAGAAGAATCTTGAAAGTTGTAAAATGTGGATAGGCAGGATAGCAAGAGTTGGTAGATTTTGGTATATCTCCCCCCTGTGCGCCGATTCAGAGTTTTCTTAGACACAGGTACCAAATTTTGAACTTTTACTTTCAGAGCTGTCCCAACGTGGAGACGAGGACTCAATATCAACAACACCCAAACGCTTTAGAAAACTTAGTGTCAGCACGTCAGGGAAAATGATGAAAATTTCCTATATAATGAAATTTCCTACGCACAAACTAGATAGCTAAACCCATATTAGCTACTTAAGATAATTAACCAACCCAAAAAAGGTAGATTCATCATCATCAATTTAATTGTAACAAGAGTTTAATGCAAGAATCTCATCCGGTTGAATTAACGGTCGATCGACCCAGATTACAAAAAAGTGATTTTTGGATTAGACATTTCGGTGGAAAAACTGAACAGCTCAGCCAACCAATATTATAGGACATCAATGTAATACTTTCAGTGAGAAGCAAAAACCGTATAAAAGCGAAAGCTAAACGGCTGAGGAGAGATCGAATTTTTTGGACAATTATCGCAGTGGCCCATTTTAGCCATCTAGGCAAAAGCAGGGCTGACCTTTCCCAAATGTTTTCTTCACTCAAAAACAATTTTTAATAAAAATGTGTATAGGTATATTCACACGTTATTTCTTATTTCCTGAATTACTAAAAAAATGTAGGTAGGAAAATAAAGCTGGAGTGTAATTTTCTTTTCACTGATGGAAATAGGGAAATATTCAAATTAGGAAATTATTGGAGCCCATCGATGGTTACAGGATGTCAAGTTCCTACTTCTTCCCTTTCCTGAGTTCTAAGGCAATCTGCATTGACCAAATAGACAAG
Organism: Mesopsocus fuscifrons; assembly: GCA_950004255.1. Lineage (NCBI taxonomy): Eukaryota > Metazoa > Arthropoda > Insecta > Psocodea > Mesopsocidae > Mesopsocus > Mesopsocus fuscifrons. The sequence continues at coordinate 12,194,063 of OX465374.1, read as the reverse complement.
GGTCGCATATAAGCAATGGCTCGATAGCAACCCTGTTCGTAAAGTGCTTCAGGGGTCTGGTAACCCATGCCTATGCGCTCGAAGACCAATTTATATAAACCCCCTGCAGTGGCGTAGGCTTCTTCATCCATACCGTACAACAAAAGGAGGGCAGCATAGGCGTACACCACTCCAGACCACATCTCCTCGCTCTGAACTGTGTAAGTGTCAATGTTTCCATCAGGCATCATTCCATTGACTGCTCCGGTCTCTCCTTTGTTGAATTTTTTTACGTTGAACTGGAATACTGTCTCAAGGGCCGACTTGGCGTGATCTTCAGGAACTATCTGGAATGCCAAATCAATTTCCAGATCATTATATTATAACAATATTCTAGTTATAATAATTCCAACACATCAGCTGTAGAAAAGTAATCACCGACACTCACATCCATAGCACAGGTGGAAAACTTTCCGTGCAGGGACTCCAACAAACACGCAGTATAATGCTGTCTCACGTTTGTCTTCTAGAATCTAATACACTTACCTGATTAGGCAGTGAGGACAGTAAAAGATACCACAGCCCACAAAGCTGGTCGGTCATGATGCTTTTAGCGTGATCACTGGTCGAGCAATCGAAGTTGTAGTAACGTCCATTCCACAGTTTCTTTTCGAAGGCAATTTTTGCCCGAGCCAGCAGGTCGGTGAATTCTGGAACGACTTCTGGCTCCAGCAGCGAGGCCATGAAGCTGGTGGCTTGCAGCGCTGCCAGCCACAGACTGCCACAATATGCGCTAGACACAACATTAAAACTGTTGATCACAGTTCAAGCCAATCTACATTTCGCTGCAAATCAAAGAAAAACTGCAATTTTTTTCTCATTTGTTTATTTTTCCCTATAAATTAATAAATTTAAACTTGTTAACTTCTAAAACAGCTAAACAATCTACTCACCTCGGCCCGGTCATGATCCAGGTGTCGTAAGTTTGATCCGCGCTGCCTCCGTTCTCAATGAGGCCGTCACCATCTTTGTCCCAGCGCAGGGCAGCGCGCATAAGGGTCAGCACATGGGGCCAGTGGACGCGGAGTTCCGTCTCGTCTCGCGTGACAGTGAAGTCTCTACACACCTGTTACGTTTATGTGATATTTTTATCAATATGTTGCGTATTTGTTTAGATAATATTAACAGGCCAACCGCAACCGCCCTATAGTGAGAGCTAAGGATGGGTTTGCTCCGGCCATAAGCTAAACACATTGGGTAATACTGATAAATTGATCTAATTGTAAAGGTTCAGCTTCTGCTAATGACGCATCATAACATCAACATCGCGAGCTGCTACACTTAGCATTAGTGATGTTCTAGGGAACGACCGAGACAGGTCCCCAGTTTCCTATTGGTTTTCAAGATCTCCTACTCTTTCCCCTTAAGAAGCTACGTCATCATTGTGTTGTCAAAACTTTTGACTCAAAAGCAATGATTCGAAGAAATTCAGCCATTCCTTCGAACAGTACTAAGTACTAAGGCTACCAGACACTGACCTGGAGCACGTATTTGAGGTCCAAATCGCGCCACTCCGACACGTCATGGATGGGATACGCGTTGATTTTGACAAAAGGCTCCTCTCCAGGGTCTCCTACATCGTGTGGAATCGAATTCTAAAAGTTAAATAAAAAAATTCAAATCATTATTGCAACGCAAGGGAACAATGTCTGCTAAATCAGAACAGAAACAATATTCTACAGCTTTCAAACTTTCATCCTTCTTCTTTACGCCAACTTCACGATGAGAGAAAAAATCTGCCTCTACGCACAGCCAGTACAGATTTTTCAAGAGTGACCATTGCTGATAGTCATATGAATAAAGGTCAATTAAAATCTTCAAAATCACCAGTAACCGTACCTTTTTCTTCCTCGCACAAATATCGCCGTCAAAAAGATGCCATTGCCTGGAGTCATCCTCTCGAGTGACCGTGTCCGCGAAGTCACGCTGCAGCACGGCCTGAAGTCGCGGCCAGTTCCTAGCTAAAGCGAACGAGGCGTAGAAATGGACGTCGTACGTGTTGTACATCCGATATTCATGTCCTTCTAGGTACGCAAACCTTCCAAACTCTCTCCTGAAAGTTAACACTGTCATCAATTTCTTTTTTAAGTTTGAACTGACATTTTTATGCAAGAAGGTGCAGGTGGCGGAAGAAGAGAACAATTAGGCCTGTACAATATGAGACACCCTAAGAAAAACAAGATTTTTAATGGAATTCGAACCGAAGACCTGTCATAGTACATGACAGTCCGGAATAATCCTTAAAATTGATTGACCGACCGAGTGATCTTTAGACCAAGGGAGGCAGTTACTGTTAATATTCAGAACAGCAATTTGTTTACATCTTCTAGCCGACTTCCTTCATAGGAGGTTGTTGGATATTTTGTTCTGAATGTTAAAAAAATTATACAAAGAATATCCAACAGTTTCCTGGGAAAGATGTCAGGAAAACCGTTCTACGGCCATACTTATGTGTTTTTATACTTAAAAAATAATCTACGTTCAGCGTGGGAATAAAAGATTCCCTGGCGCTTACCTAGGGTCATCAACAGCCATTTTCTCCATTTCTTCCTGGTCTAAGTCTAGCCAAACACTGCCTCCATCTGACACGTAGTAGGTTTCATTGAACAAGGCACTTTTGTACCAGTCTGGCAGAGCAGGGTCCCCCAGGACTGGCCGCTGCCACAGTTCAATACCTTCTTCCCAACGTGGGTACCGCGTGAGCGCCGCCTGTGCAAGTGCGGGGGCTGCCTTCCCATCTCTTCCAAATGCTCTCGTATAAAAGCGATAGTAATGCTTCCTGGCTTCATCGAAGTGGACTTTGGGCATGTCCCAAGCCAGGGCAAACTCCAGTGTACACTCAGTGCCAGTAGCAACTTTCACCAGACTGCAAACTGCTGACCCAAGCTGTTGGCCTTTCTCTAAAAAAAATGCAACTTACTAATTTCTAATTTATTTAATAACAAATAAAGTCTTTTCACTGACATAGAAAATTCAGAAAGAAGATTTTGAAACTGAGACCTTTACTATACAAAATATTAATCCTGTTTGCTACGGAAGGCCGTAAGCTACAAATAATTTGCTATTTCTACTTACTCGTAGAGGACTTTTCACTCTGATTTGTCGGTGGGAAGCATCCCTTTTCATGGAGTGGACCCCAAACTTCATCTCCTGACCCGAGTGGATTCCATTTTTCAAGACTAGACAAAGATACTCCTTCCTAAACATACAAAAAGTGGTATTAGCATTTTTTCACTCGGTGACTTTCCTACCACCTGAACATCTGGGATGTTGGTATGTAACGATGTCAAGTCAGGAAAAAAGTAAATAAAAGAAAAGATAAGTCCGGCCGGGAATATTCCATAACTATTACTCCGTCACTGAGATTTCAGGATTATCTTTTCTTTACCACGGCTGTATACTAACACACCATTTCGGCAGCTGCTATGGCGAACGTATAGCCCATATCACCAACGTTGTGGTGGATGAGCACGCCATCAGCACCTCTTTCGCTTTCAGACGAAGCCATGTGGAAGCGCTCACTCCAGCAGCCGGCTGCTTTATCACTTCCTTCCCCGACCCCGTTTTGGAAGGTAAACGCAACGCTCACAGTTTTGTCCTCACCACTGTTGTTCTCCACCGTCCAGATGAAAACAGCGCAAGGCATGCAGCTGTCCTAAAAATTAAAAGTAATTATTTCTATTATATTCTACATTACTCACAGCAAAGTGGGTACATATCTTTCTTCAGTCTATAGTCAACAGTAGTCTACTGTATACCACTTCTATGAATGTTTTTTGCAGACACTTACCTTGTAATTTTCTGGGATAACAGGAGAAACTTGTCGGCAGGTTAACACAACACCCTGCTCAGGGATTCTGTACTTGGTCCAAGAACGAGGATACAGCCCCACAAACTCTGCGTCACCACCATCGTAACTCCAGTCCCAGCTGGACAGATTCTTGGGTTTTCTTAAATAAGAAACAGCGAATATTCAATGTAGTTTGTAAGCAAATTTTAACTATATCCTTTCGAGGAAACTGTCAGATAGTCAACGAAGTTTAGCGACTTTATACATACCAAAGAAATAGCACGAAAACCACTCGATCGTTAATTCCTAACTTAGTTTAAAAGTTTCCATTGTTAAAAATATATAAAATACATAGGTATAGATATTACTTATCAACATGCACGGCAGTGCATGCAGCCAAGTTTTAAAGAAAAAGAAAGCGCGACAAAGCCTCGAGCACTGCCAGCATGTTATACAGGAACCAGAGTTGTGCACTTTTCGTGCCTCTCTACAGGAGGCAAGGGGGCGTGGCTCGAATAGTGGGTACCCTTCTCCTGTAGTAGGGTCCCACGGGACCTCCAAAATTAAATTTCAAATTTCTACGTCCAACCGTACCTGAGCAGTGACATCCCAAACTTAGCTGTTTTTGAGGGTCACTCACTGACTGACTGACTCACTCACTCACTCACTCACTCACTCACTCACCTATACAAATTATAAGCATGTTCCAGCGGTACGATAGAGCTGAAACTCGGCATACTTGTAGGTACCATCCCCAAAACACCCAGAAAAATCGCAAACCCGAAGTACCTACAGTATTATAGGTTCAGGTTCGATTCAAAGTTCCCATACTAACTTATGGCAGATATTTACAAAACAAATACTGCCTCCTGCTTCTTGTCCTTCCAGGTAATTTGTGTAGATTCGCCAGGCAACTTACTTTCAGGTACGAGTAGGTACATTTCAGGTACGGGATAATAATTTGTGTAGATTTGACAGGGAACTGGTTTTCAGGTACTGGGAGGTACTTTCCAGGTATGGCAAGGTATTTTGACTCCATTCGACAGTCAACTTGTTTTCAGGTACGATTAGGTACATTTCAGGTATGGGAAGGTAATTTGTGGAGATTCGACAGGGAACTCATTTTCAGGTACGAGTAGGTACTTTTCAGGTATTTCAGGTATGAGATTGGTAATTTGTGTATGGTTGACAGGGAACTGGTTTTCAGGTAGTGGTAGGTACTTTCCAGGTATGGCAAGAAAACTTGAGTCCATTCGACAGCCAATTGATGTTTTACCTACTGGTAGAAACTATTGAACCACCTCACAAAAATTATATGATATCCGACCAAAAACACTCCGTGTAAAAAACGCAGCCAAGTTTATAACCCTCCAAAAATTAGCCTAACTCAACAGCCCTTAAAAGGGTTTGATATAAAAAATGTTGGCCAAGTTCTCCACATTCCCGCTATCACTCAGCCCCCAAAATTAGTGATATCACTTATTACAGGGCCAAGTCTTTGGCGCGAATCACAAGGATGTTGGCGACATAGTTTGTCATATACCTGTTTTCCAATACCCCCGGACCGCAGCCCCCATCCAACCTTAGTCTGTGTCTATGACCGGCTGTGACGCTTACGTGATTTGCGCCAAGGACTTGGCCCTGTAATAAGTGATATCACTAATTTTGGGGGCTGAGTGATAGCGGGAATGTGGAGAACTTGGCCAACATTTTTTATATCAAACCCTTTTAAGGGCTGTTGAGTTAGGCTAATTTTTGGAGGGTTATAAACTTGGCTGCGTTTTTTACACGGAGTGTTTTTGGTCGGATATTTATTTCATTTATTATTTCAGAACAAGAATGCCCAACAGCTTCCTAGAAACGAAAAATTATACTACCGCCACTTGCCTGCTAAGTAAGTGCGTAACAGAGCTCCCGTACTGAAAACTATTAAGTAAGTAGGTACTTCTTTTAGGTCTGTAGGTACCTACTTCACAGCAGAAAGAACTTTCTGATACACAACGGCTCCAGAACTGTTTTTTATTGTGACGATAAACTGGTTTCCAGGTATTGTCTTGTAGCTATAAATTCCTGGGCGAAGCTGATAGCGGCAGAACTCTCCTCGAAAGCCGCGTCCTATGGTTCCTGATCCGATGCCACCAATAGGAACCCCTGCAAGTCAAACTCAAATTAAATTTTTGGAGACGCAGACGTTCAAGAGTTCAAGCCCCAGCGTAGGCCCACATCAAGATTTTGGACTGAGGTGTACAATGACATGCCTTTATGTTTTGGTTTCCAACAATTTCCTCAGGAAGCAAACAGCACTGTGACGAGGTTTTACAATGCAAAGGCGGGTTTGGGTAAGTAAGTATCTACCTACATAGTGTAATTTTTACAAATTAATTTACTCAATTAGGTACCAACTTACCGTAAATCTGTTGTCCATTTTGTACGTTTAGATAGTCCATCAAAGGAGTTCTGCCTTGAAGTTTGATGTACATCCAGTAGAAAATGTACCTGAAAAATAAAAAATAAGACTTTCTTTAATACCGCAAATGTGCTTATCTTTGGCCGAAGCCAAAGTCGAAACAAAACATACATTACGGCGGGATTCAAGCCCCGACCTCTCAAGGGTCTGTCTGTCAGACCGCTCGGTAGGTACCTACCTACCTACCTACGGCGAGGAACATAGGTATAGGTATTAGGTATCAGATAAGTGCGGTGAGGGAGAATATTCTAAAAAGCCGCATTGTGAAAGCAACGCCCGCCTACTTGAATATTCAACTCTCCTGGCAATTTACGGTAACTATTCATCGCGCTTTTCACAAAGCTGCAATACTTCCTTTTTTTTTGTCATAGAAGTAGGTAGGTAGGTAGGTACTTCCAAACCAAAACATCCTTACCTGATTCCGAGCATAACAAGGTGACCAAGTTGATGCCACCGAATTTTTACGTACTGACTCCATTTCTCTGGAAATTGATGATTTAATTTTACACGAAAACCATGCAACTGCTCCATACTTAATTCAGTTCTTATCTATCACTTTTTTCAAATTCAAAGATACGGATCAACGTAGGTAGGCGGCCATCGTTGTTATTATTTATGACGGGTGACGGGTATATCGATTCGATATAAAATGGAAAAAGCGCGGGAACTTCCCTAGCACTTTCGAGTTCTGACTGACATCTCTTTTCGAAAACCTTTCCACAAAACGATGTAAAATAAAGGGTCTGACAACAGTCGCACTTAACTTTCTCACCCTATATAAATTTTCGTTTTTTTTTTTTTTTTTTTGAGTGAGGAGTAAATAAGGACATTAACTTTAGAAAAAATAAATAATCATTGTGTCAGTTTCAGTGACTTCATTCCTTATTGAATTCGGTATCAACTGTTTCAAGCAGCCAGTCTTTGTCACACGAAGAGACGGCTAGTTTTTTCATAAAATTAAAGTTACGTACCTACGAACACCTGCTTTTTTTCCTGCTCCTGCCAACTCGAATTTTCTATTTTTTCTAATGTCTTAACATTTATATTTTTTTCTTCTATAGAGGGCCATCGCGCGGTTCGACGGCCTTTGCCTTGTCCTTATGCGCGCACCGCACCTGCCCTGTCCAGGCAATACGAAAAAGAGAATGAAAAGTTATAGGAAGTTACAACATTTAGTATATTTTTATAACAGGAGTAAGTGGGTAGGTAGGTAGACACCTACTAAGTAGGTATTTTAGATACTTAGAAGTATTTTAATTGCAGTCTTTTGGCCTTCTGTGAGGATCTATTTCGAAGTACAGTACAATCATTGATCTGCAGGAAGTATGACATCATACCTACCTAATAGAATACGTAAATAAGGCAGAAGAGAGACGACCAAAAAAACTTGGGAAAACGATACTGTGTTAGCGGTAAACAAAGAAAAATCAAAAATCAAGAATCATTTATAAATAAATTATTTTTATTATTAAATTATTAAGTAATTTAATTCTTATTAAATATTTATAAATAAATGATTCTTGCCAAAAATCACAGGGAACACAATTTTTCAATTGTATTAATTTCTACAGTGAAAAAGTTCGTTAACGGCTTCGATCAACTTAAACCTAAATTATCCATAATATATACACGTCTTTTCATTCATATTTTCTTTACAGTTTATACAGAACACAAGAAAGTCTCAGAGAAAATATTTATAGACAGGAAGGAGGACGTTTACTACAGTATGAGTACGATGGCTACATGGGTACCTCAATTCACAGTACCTACTACTGGAGTAAAGGAGCGGACCAATGCAACATTGCAAGCCTCCAGTGACAGTAGTCGAGACAAGCTGTAATAGGCAGCACTACGCTACGCTGCCACTGACGCAAAATGAAGACATCCTGCATGCCTATAACAACGACTCGCCAATCCAAACTAATACTATCGTACTAGGTAACAAGTTAAGTCTAGGTACCAAGAACTACATGGACAGGGGGACAGATGTGAACAGTTTCATAAATCTACTAGACAACATTAGTACTTGGATAAATGACACTTTTTAAAGCTGCAGACACCCTGCCGGCAAACAGCCAGCACAAACATAATAAATTATACCCGCAAGTAAAAAACAAAATTCATTCTCCGCCACAAAATAGAATAAAATTATTCGAAAAAAAAAGAAAACTCATGTCACATCAAGATCACAACCGAGGGCCGCTTCATGAAAGGGACGTAGAAAACTCCAACTTCTTGCAAATTATGTGACTGGCATAGAGATGCTTCTTCGGCTTACAGTAGCATTTCTAAATAAATACTAATCTACGTAATACTTTTACACAACATAATAGGCAGCTGCTCTACAGGAAATCACGTCTTCAGCAACAGTGCTGTATTTCGCTAAAGGAAGGTAAGAGGATGGAAATGATGACCAGCTGGCATCAAGATGCGGCCGGATAAGGAGTCAGCCAGAAGGTTACAATTTTCATCTAACCAGGCAGCGGCATCAGTGGCGGATTCCACGTTTACATTCAAGTATTTTACAATGAGACTAAAGGAACAAAATTGACAAATGATGCATTTAGTCTTGGGTTGTACAGAGTCATCTCCATGTCGGTAACGTGACTGCAGCAGTGACGATGAGCCAAGCGAAGATGAGGGACAGGACGGGAGGACGGAGCGAAGCGCAGGATGAGGTACGCGGGCGCAACTTGGGTTCAGTGCGGTTCTTCAGTGCCTGCGGCTCGAATCGAAGAGCGTCAGCTTGCGCAGAGTGAGCTGCCGCAGTGAACGAGTCCGCCTCCACCGCACCAGTCGTCATTACGTCGAAAACACACCTGAAAGTGAAGAAAGACAATTATTCATACCGGCTCTAAGGATTTATATTCCACCTTTCACGATACTGACACACCCTTCTAAACAGCGACTATTCAAAACAAGGAAGGGTACGCCAAATTTCAAAAGTGAGCGCTACAAATAACGAACAAGAAGAAATGCCACTGATCGGATTCAAGGGAGGGCAGTGACTTGGTTGCACGGGACATGTAATGATGTTGATGTGTTGGTTCCTGGTAGATAACGACAGGATGGAGCAATCTGTCGGCATTTATGGCCCAACGCGTCCAATATCCCCGCCCCACCATTTGCTCACTTTAAACCGCTTCTTTAAGATTAACTAACGTCCGTCAGCCAGCTCTCCACTTAACAACTCATGGCCCATTGGGTAGATATATGCATGATTTCGCACGACTCCAATTTAGTTGCTCTTATCATGTTCATAAAAATAATTAACTACAAGAAACCCAGAAATTTAGATTAGAGATACACCTGTTTGCTTTAACCGACAATTCAGTCCCATGGCTGGCTTGGAAAACAGCAAATATGTTTAAAATAATCAGGGGGATAGAAACGCTTTGACGTCGACACTTGAGCATTGGTCAATGAGCTGACAAATCACAGCGCACAGCTCCGAACAAACGAAATCTAATCGAACCTCCCTCAACTAAATTACCGACACAAATTCCAGAACTTTTAAACAAAAAACCTGAGGTGCCATTAGGTACTAGATACTGAGTAAGCAAAAGGTTCAAAGAAAGTTGCAAATGTTTTTTAGTATGATATCAAAGTTTAAAAATAGCATGGTTCGCTCCACACAAGCATTCCCTTGGTAGCTATGCACGGAACTTAATAATTTTAATGACGTATGCATGCGTTCAAGTTCCGAGCAAAGCCAATAACACAAGCGGCAAACCTTGTCAACTTGTTAAAGGGTGAAAATGCTCGGTTCGTTAAATCCCTTTTTGAGTCCCAACGACCCTTCCCCTTCCAATTTGTGTAGCCCCACCAGAAAAATCCTTAGCCTTTTTCGTACTATTATTAAAGTTTTTTATGGGTCGCAATGCGGAAATTTGCGAAATACAAGGGGGATTGGGTTGTTTCCTGTACCACCATACGACATCAACATGTGGACCGATTTTACCTGACCTGGGACTCAAGCTTAAAAAGAAAATGAAATGCTCTGTACAAAGTTTAATAGAGAATGAAATGCTCTGTATACAGAAAGTTTCTTACCAATCCAGGTAGTGGTCTGTGAGGTTATTATTTATCTCATCGCTGAGACCGCTGGCCTCGCGACACAGGGCCAAAGCTTCTTCCCAAGACAGAGCGGTGCCGTGCGCCTGCGTCAGGTCCAGCCGCTCCGACGACGGACACCCGCTGTCGCACAGCTGTAAGTTCTCGTCTGACACTAGAAGAACAAGCTCCTCAGGTAGCTGGGCTGCGAACGCCAAGTATTTGCCAACCTAAAACCCGAAATGCCATCAACTCAAACTCCACTGCCCTACTGTTCTCTTCTGGGCAGGTAGGAAAACACATATATTGGAAAAAATATACGAAATGTATAGCCATTTAGCTGCGGGTTGAGCTTTTACAAAGAAATCCAGAGAAAATTTCCCTGAACCAGGAAAAGCTCTCAGGCTAATTTGAGAGGATTGCACAGTGAGGGGGTGGAAATTGGAAAAGAGCTGGGAAAACAAACAGCAGATGTGTATTTTCTCATAGACGGAAATTTCAGTGTAGCGACATTTAGTTCTCCAGTAAGAAGCTCCCACCTTCCTCAACAGATTTCAATCATGTCAGCAATACGTTTAGGATTAACATTTTAGACAAGTGTACCTGTCTGACAACGAGTGTGGTTTTGATGTAGTTGAGGTGAATTTCCACGCTCTGATGATCAACATCCACCTCGTGAAGGGTCAGCATCACACTTCCGTTCGGGCCGGATGTCCGCGTGCCGTCGACGAACGCAGCAGGCAGGGGCTGATCTGACGTAGCTTCGTACGTCTTCTCCGAGGTACAGGACGTCCCTCGGCTCTTGATTATCACGGTTACCTAGGAAAAGCGAGACAAGGGGCGGTGAGAAAAATTTCAGGCACAGTCACGTGCCACACTCAATATGAATGTTTGCACAATTGTGTAAACCTCTTTTCAGAGTTGGTTCTCAGTGGTTTGGGGAGAGCAACAGATTATATTTTATTGTACCAGATTATAAGGTACAAAAATATTAATAAATGGCTATAAACGGGTAAGGAACATCAGATCTGTTTATATTATTAGAACGGAACAGAGTGATTTTAGGGGACAGGGGTAAAGAGAGCAAACAAAAGGTATAATTACAGCACGATCGCGCATGCGCTGCTCGGCAACACAGGTAGTCAATGGGGAAAAGACGGGGCGACCAAACCACCTAACCACTACCATTAGGGTTACCTGCGGTGCCTGCCTACATCATCCAGCTTAGGTTAAGGTCCTAATTGCCGTTTAGTTTGAACAATGGTTAACAGTGCAATTACCTTCACCGACAGTGACTTGTTTACTTGTTTATTATCCATTTAAACATCAATTATTTAAAGAGACCATATGCGAGTGAAACCCTAGATTTCACAAACTGTTCAACAAATCAATGCCGCACTGGGGGTAATGCCCGTACTAACCATTTTCCGGCTTCATCCTATTATTTTTATTTCTACATTTCATTCATTTTCCAACTGGTGACACTACATGTTGTTGGTACCAATAAAGTCCCGTTTGACAACGAAGACACCAGACACCCCAAATTACTCCCACTGACATCCAATCACGGATCACAGTCCTTGAGCCAGTGGTTCTGATCGTCAGATCGTCACTGATCAAACACCCTGACGCAGGGGCTCCTATCATCAGATCGTCAACGTCACTTCACGTCAAACTATTTTCTATTCGAACGAGGAAACCACTAGAATTGAAACCCATTGTTATAATAATAGTTATAATTTATAATATTAAATAATAAACGCTCCTCAATTTTTCGAACACTGAATACAATGATATGGATGCATCCAGACATATTGGCATCGAAATAAAAAAAAATAAAAAATAATGCTAAGTAACAAGAATAAAAGCGCAGAGCTGTCGACTCCCCAAAGAGCACTCAATTTGGAGATATCATGGGTCACATAATGGGAGATTATGATGGACCTTTCCGTTTTCAATACCCAGATTTCAATATATGGGGTCTCAGCTATTGATCCTTTAAACGCAGCTGCTCGACATATCTGGACAATACGAGAGCAAGGAAAAACAGAAGTATGCATAGTTCAATCAAAGGCCGTTGTCCTAGGAAACTCACTGATTTCAGTTCCTCTGGTTTATTCATAAAGATAAAATAAATCCAGAAAGAGGATGACAGAAGAAGATTTAGACCTACCATTCAGAGTTTAATTCTGTACAGGGGTGCCGTTGTATGGAAAGTAATAAACAAAATAACGGCCCCACGCGAGACCAAAACTAATTCGTTTTGTGTAATTTCTCATTTATGGCAGGTTTTATTCGATCACAGCAGGCTCCAGGATGGGAATAAAGATGGTGCTCAGGTGATTCTCATGATATGTTGGAGCGTCCTAGCACAGCTCCTCGTTCTCTGGGATTAGGGGTTCCAATATCCAGGGGAGGATTCAGCTCCTCAACCACGCACTATCCAGGGAAGGAAAAGAGGAAAAGCGAATCAATCGTGTTTAATTCCCAAAAATCTGTCCTAGCACATTAAAGTACAATTTTCATTTCAATATGAAGGGAGTTAAGTTAAAATGAGGCTAGGCTCAAAACCACATGGCGACTGAAAATAGGAAGTCCTAGATACGACCCTGAAGGGGAGGCGTAGCAACAATAAGCCTGACAGATGAATGATGAGGGTTCGGTTTCACACTATACGGCTGTGCGATGTAAAAGGCTGCACAGGGCTACAGGGCTGACCCTCATTTTTATTTATGTTCTTTTTCCCGCACCCTCCAAAGCCTCCGCTGGATTCCTAAGCTTCGGACAAAGCGTCAAAGTGCCTGAGGGTAGACCAGGTGCCAAGTCTTCCATCCTTCACATTTTGTGTACCAGCAGGCAACAATTCGTGAATGCTGGTATTGCTGGTGACTCAAGGAGAGGTCGGAAAGAGATGGTGAATAGACAAGAAAGAGACCAATCGCAGAAATGGAACCTGCTACTGAACAATGACAACTTATCAGGCTTGAAGAGTTATTTTCAAATGAGAGTGACCGCAGTAATACAGCGACTATTTTAATTGTCCAGCCCTTCGTAAAAAACATCATATTTCATGGTTGAAGAAGTCTACAAGGCACCTGTCATCAGATATTATATTACAGCAATATTTTATAATTATTACTAGAATAACGCAACACTTCCGGGCCTCTCCCCCAATCCGGTTCTCTAAATAATTTAGTGTCGTCTCTGCTCACAGGAGGGTTAGAAAAAAGTATTTACTTTTTAAATGGGAAGATATTAGCCACCCACGAGATTTTGGAGTGTAACGGAAAAAAATCTTCAAGTCCTGTTTTTAAAGCAGGTGAGTCCACACTCACCAACAATGAAATACAAATGCATTCCTTCCCCCATTCCCCCAAAATAACCCTCATGGCTGATGGATGACTAGAAGCATTGTGTGGCCCTTCTCGAGAAAAACTTTCCCATGAAAAATGATCCGAATTATTTAATGGATGGAAATCGGTCGAGCATTAAGAAAAGAATAATGCCGAGTTAACGACTTAGCCGAGAGATGTTGGCCCGTATTTCCATTTATTTATTCTCTGCCTCTCAGGTCCAAGAGGAAAAGAAGAAAGCATAATACAAAATGAGAAAACGAAATTATTTTGGACTGAAATAAGCACGCAGAGGTCACAATGCACAGAACGATTCTCTGCCAGAGTCTGATCGTCTGTGTTGAATGACAACTACCTCAGCCCTCTCGGCTATTCGAATTGTAAGTGAAAAAGTTTTAGCCAGATATAACGTGGTATTTCTTCACTTCTTCAAAGAGAGAGAAACCTGCTCTTTCACGAAAAGTGGGGCTCACTTTCAAAGGTTGTTTCCGTGGTAGGGAGAAAGTACTTCTAAATAATAAAATCCTCAATTAATTAAGAACAAAGTATAGGACACTAATATTCTCGCCCACCGAATAATTTGAGTGGTCGTCACCAGCCATCACATCCCATCAACGTCTATAAAATGCTTGGCAGAGATAACAGCCTGAGTCGGCCTGACTCCTGTCAGTGGGTCACCATGCACGGTGCCCGTTGTCAGGTGGAGCCAGCTACAGTGCAGATGGCTAATGAAATAATTACGCACCTCAGGTAGGTCCGTGTGATTATCCGGCAGCCACCAAACCTGTTCAGGCGACCAGGTCGCCGAGCCACTCACCAGTCGGCAGGGTGTCCACGTAAATCATACACAACGACCATGCGAGCAAACCGTTCATCATTTCCATAATATAATCATATCATACCAGGGATTTTGTATACCTCCTCCTCAATTAAAATTGAGCCAACATTTGATATCGAGAGGGGTGCATATAAAAGGAGATGGAGTAAAGAAGAAGAAACCACGGATCACATCTGTATGGGAACGCGTGCAGTACGAGATACGTGAACAGTATATACGGAAGCAGGTCCTGGAAGTTAGGGGCAGGTAAGAAATGATGGCAGGCCCGATAAGCAACCGGTGAGGCACGTCAGGTACGCAATTAGCGATGCGAGCGATAACAATTAGCCGCCAATTAAAGCCACCACCTCTCCATTTAACTATACTACCTAGTAAGGTAGCAAGCAGTATGGTTTTAACTGAAGGTAGCGTAATTTTTCTGTACGAAACAGTTTAGAAAGGAAATACGTGTACCTACTGCAACTAGAATCCTCATGTGTGAGACTACAAAAATTACAAAAGCGTGCCAGAGGTAAATCCAGTCAAATGAAAATTATAGACAACAGATTATCGTTTGCAATTTTCCACCATTTATCTTGGAGATAGAAAATTTTCTAGGCATGGAGTGAATTCTAAAGTAATCAAGCGGACGTGAGGGTTCTTAAAAATGACCCTCCACCATCCCAGCACAGCCTTTGCCTGTTTGCTCAGCATCGACAGGAAGTCACATTGTAGAGCATCTCTTTGCACGGAGTCGATGTCTGGGTCACAGCAGGCCGTTCCAAGTTTTGGAGTTGTATGACGGTGCAGCACTAGAGCCTCCTTCCTTCCAGCAGTCTGGCAACTTGCCCCGTCACTATCTTCTTCTTATCTCCCTTCGTTTTCTTTCCAGTTTTTTAAAAATAAATAGCTAATGTAAGATTACTTAGAGCGGTCATACAGGACTAGTCAGTAACATAGAAAATGGTGGATACAACTAAACGTAAGCACAAAACAGATTTTTCCTGGTCCTTGAGAAATATCGTTTGGAAGAAAGTCTTTGGCCAGTTTTGAGGGGGAGAAAAATGATAAATAACTATTTGGGACTTATAAACTGGGTTCACTTAGACCTTATACTGTGACTTGATGTGGCGTCCTCTGAGTCAGTCCATGTCCTCTGAGCTGAGCTGACGTTACCGTCACCACCAAGTAAACCCATCGAAAGCTGGCTGAATACCGAGCGTTAGCTACCCCGTTGAGAACCAAAACTATTCACATGACATCGAAAGGAGCGCATCATGGCCTTCTCACAAGACTCTGCCCCACAGGCTCGTATCAAAACGAATCTGCAGACTGAAGCCTAACCGCGGCTGCCGGTTGGAGCCTGCAAGTGGAACAAATACGGAACGAAAGGCCGCTCTAGCAGCTACTCGTTCATCACGCCCAGAACGTGTCCGGAACGAAAACTTCATTCTCTGCAAAGGGAAAAACATTATAGCACCGGCCGACTGTCGAGACTCGAGAGTGCAACTAAGCGCAACTTGCAGACCATAACCATAATCTTCGCAGAGCACGGTCACGACCCATAAAAATAATCCGTGACAAAGAGCGCAACAGAGAAAAGACACGCGGCTGAAATCCTTATAATACAAAAATGTCACGTCGACCTGCAGGGACATAAAAAGGCAAGAAACGCACTTTTTCGTAGACAGTGACTCCTTGAACAGCGAATAAGAAGATGTTAGTATCCAAGGCACATTTCTCGAAGCTTTTCAAAGTGTATAGCAGATACTCGTAGATTATCAATATAGATGCACGGTTTATCGGTGTGATGAGATCCCCTGCCGATAGGGAACACGTGCACCTGGGATAGACAAACAGCCTAAGATAAGCCCATCCTTGTCTCAATGGCCTCAGGACAAATTTACATTTGCTCAATTCCGGTTTTTTCGTTCTCACCAGTATGTGTAATACATAACGCGGACTGGCTGCTAGTGGTGTAGAATGTAGTCGATAGCGAGTCTCGGTTCGTTGGCAAGCCCCGCTGTCTGGGGCAGCAGCCAAACGTAACAATGCCCACTGCCCCATCGGCCTCAAAATATTCCATTCCCGCCTGCAGTGCCGAGCATTTCACTTTTCTGAAGGTCAGCGTACAAATCCAACTATTTCGATTATAAACCAGCAAGCAAGTATGTAAAATATACACATACACACACGTTATCACTGATCTGCAGGCTGGGGACATATCTAAAGAAGCAAAGAAACTATCATATATTTCATGTTTCAATATGATCATCAGAAACACAGGCTTATTTCATAGCGACAAAATTTTAATCCGAATTACGGCTGGAAAACGGGCCGGAGAGAAAGAACCAAATCCCTGCCTCCAAATACACCAGCAGACAAACATTACGAATAAAATCGATTTCACTCCACACACGTCACACACGCTACCCAACAGAGGAACCTTCATTTTCACATGAAAGCCCGAGGGGGTAACCACTCCAGAGATTCCACTGAGATTCCATAAAGATTTCCAAAGATTCCCAACGATATTCATAGAAAGATGAACCCCGAAGGGGTAACCACTCCAAAAAATTCCAAGATTCCCTGAGATTTCATAATGATTTCCAAAGTGGAGGCAAGAGAACCGAACAACAAAACTTCTCTACTTAACATACATATTACAATAATCACAAATAAAAATAATGAACTGTTTTAACGTAAAATGAGACTTCCAATTTTCAGGCCTCCACCTCAAAAGCGAATGGATCTATCTCACCATGAATGAATTAATTATACCCAAGTAATTATTTTTTGCTTACTCTTACTCACAAATATAGGTGCAACCGTCATGCTGCCATTGTCAGCAGCAACCACAAAAATTGCCTACTTATATTAGAAATAAAAAAAGAAGTATTAAAATAAAAATATCTCAAGTAACAAAGTTGTGGTTCAGGGCTGCAGCCACCCCAAGCTGAAATGTGACGTAATATATAATGGGCCAGTAATTTCCCCAGGGCTATCCTTAAAAAGGATGAAATGACCGGGAGCCACCCCCTCCCCTTCTGGACCCAAGTGCCCCATCCCAGAAGTCACGATCACGAACATTATAAATTACAGTAACAGTATATACGATGTTCTCTCAAAAATCTCATGTGACAACCAAATGAACTTTCAGTGAACCTAACAAACGTAGGAACTTCAGCTATTTGGTCAGGCAACCATTTTTCAATTTCTGAATGATCTTCTGAAACATTTGTAACAGTATGGCAGGATTTTAATAAAGAGAACATCGCCTAAGAGCGGAACTCCATCAACTCATGTCAATTGGCTCGCGGTAAACAAATTAACGAGATTAGTTAACGAGTTACGAGATTTACGATAATCTTGTTAGCACGGCCACTCAATACCCAGCCAATATACCTATACACCCTATACACATACACCAACCAAATCATACGGAAATGCTCTCGATCCGTTCCATCAGAAAAGTTTCAATGTAAATGAATGATAATTGAAATAGCTAAGGCGAGTGACGCTTATCTTTTTAATCCTTTAAGCTTCTAAGATGTGGGCGCAAGTTGAAGAGAATCACGAGGGCAGACAGTTCTAATTAGAATCACTTTCTGAATCAATCAACCACAGTAAATGGACGCCCAATCTAGAAACAATCATCTACCCATCAAGTAACAAAAATAATCGAGTACTTTAAACGGCGTAAGGTAAGTTGGTACGGAAACAAGATGCGCAGATTGCCACATTTCCGAAGTCGCAAACTGTAACTTAGGAAGCTCTGTGGGCAATGTGGGCAATGTGGGCATGCTCTAGTGACCTGAGTCAACACTACACCACTCCCCACGAATGGAAACTTTCCGCCATCTTTATAGTGACTAACGATCATCATGCCTTTTTCTTCCCCCACTTGTAAACCTGCGGAAAACATTCTCTGCTATGTCCGATTTATCACGGGAAATGAAGCAAAGTAGAATTTAAAACAAGTTGTTTCACAGATGTAACTGAAAATGTTTGTAGATGTTTCGCTGCCGCGATAATGTGAGCATCGCGCAGCGCCTAAGCTCTCATGCAGAGGTGATGGGAGAAGCAGGCTTGGAGGGGCGCTGGACCACGGACGCGTGGGTTCAGATGCTACGCAGTCTACACAATTGCACTGTACCAAGGCTTCAGCGTAGGCTCAACCTGATCTAGAGGTCAAAGTGTGCCAAAACCGACTATTACCATACAGCCTTAGAACAGGCAATCCCATACTGGAGACAAATCTGATTATCAAAGTCACACAGAATTTGAGGATCATGTACGTGTAAATTATCAGGGACATGGAGTTCAGTAGTTCTTGAAGTCAAAGTCTGAAGTAGGACACCAACTGAGGTCTAAGAGATGAAACCAATGAAGTCGGAAACGTACGTGAAACGGGTACTATTACTGCTCCAGAAGCTCAGACGACCCTGTCCACGATAAACATAATTTGCAGGCATGAATAACATGATGTGATAGCCTTGTAGTGATACCGGCGGGCAAGGCCGCTGCGACGGGTTCCTCATCAATGAAATCAGGGGACAGCTATGAATGGGGGACCAGGTGTGCCGTGAGCGGCTAATTGCAAACATGGAAATGAGGCAAGCAAGGCCATAGCCTGCCCACGTACCTAGAAACCAGAAACCATAGCCAAGTGCAAGGCTCGCTTAAGTTAGCGCATAACAGCAGCGTCATAAGGGGTGGGCTATTCAGCAACCTTTTTTGAAAATCGTACAGAAATTGCCATATTGTCAAATCCTATTTAGTTATGAGAACGAAAAGGACTATAAAGAAGGTGGGAGGCACACGCAATTTGTCCAGTTTCGTCAGAACAGGGGGAATTTGCAGAGTGCAGACTATATCGCCCCAAATTTCGTTTTAAATATGAAATACGGTGGGTACAAGGGAAAAGCTGAAATCAGCAACAATGACGGGAGCTATTTTTGAAAAAGTGAACTGATGCAAAGCACGGATTGTGTAACTGCACCGAGTGCAGATTAAATCGTCCGAACAGCGTAAAAACGATTTTTGAACAACTCAAACGGTCGCCGAAAGTACAAATAGATAGAAAAAAATCGGAAGATAATCAAAGTTAGTTTAACATTCAAGGATCTAACAACAGTTATTATCAAAGTGGCGACAAAGAACAGTCTAACTTACCTTAGTAGTAACGGTAGCTGGAGAGCCTTCGATTACAGGGTCATTGGTAACCTGAACCGCCAGGTAGGGGTTGTCGATGAGGGGCCAGGCGCCTCGCACGCGGCAAGTCTGGTACGCATTTTGGAACGTCTTGAGATGAGGGTCACCAAACAGACCGCAGTAACGGTAGCGCTCGTTGCCGCGGAATTGGCAATGCCTCTGTGGGGGCGGAGGTACTGGAAGCTCATTCGGAGGTAGTTCGGGGATGATGCTAGGCCGGGGGCGCGGCGTCTCCGGGGCCACCTAAACGAAACGTTTGGGTTGAGACGAAATCAAGTGTCAAGTAACACCTATGGATATCTACTTACATGGCTACTAACCAACTTTACTACTTAAAGCCTTTCAAAAATTCAAAATTCTATGCACTTTAATCTCAAACGGAACGGAAATTTTTAACCGTAACTGGACAAACCACTTTCTGGACTATGATTACAATAATCATTTCAGCGTATCATTAAAAACAGAAAAAAAAAACAAATTGACCGTACTGTCAGCAGTGGAGGCTTACCTTCTCCAAACCGATGAGTGAGCTGCAGTTGTACTTGTTGAGGAGCATGTGGACCGCCGCTTTGGAGGACAGGTAGGAGATGTCCCCACGGCATTCTTTCCCCGTTACCTTGAGGCAGGACCCATAGTCCAGGAGGACCTGACAGAAGGCCACAGAAGACTCCTTCACTATCTTCTTCTCCTCAATCGTGTCCTGGTAGATTGAAGAGCAGTACTGCACCTTACATTCTGCTATCACTGCAAATAAAAATTATCCTTGTAAGTACTATCCCCGTAGCTGTTCGCAAACTATCAATTTCTATCCAACCCAACCGTCGTCGAGTCAAAAGTTAAGACAGATTCAAAGGAAAAAGTATGTAGAAATTTTTAGGAACTCGTAACATTACCAAGAGATAGGGTTCTTTCGAAACCTACCAATGATCAGTCAGGAGTCAAGAGATCCGAGAAACAGTTTCTACTTATCTTGTGATAGGTTCAAAGGGGAGGGGGGTTGAAAATGACTTTTCTCGGCACGTCCGAGAAATGACTAAACGTATCAATCTCACAATGAAAACCCAAATCCCTCATCTCCATGCAAGCTACGCGCCATGCTCACCATTCAATTAAGCCAAATGAAATTCTTTGCTTGCCTCACTCGCCCTCCCACTGGTCCCTAGGCAGGGTTAATATTCCCCATTCCTTCTCCTTACAGAATGATTCATCTCACAAAAGAAGGAGGAGGGGAGATAGGATTTGCCTTGGTGTGAGTGATTCTACAGTGCATAGCAAGGAATTTAATAAATATATTTTATACAAAAGTCTGTTTTGTAGGGTGCGAGCGCACGGTGGGGCTAGAGGCAAGAGTTGGCCGAAGCCAAAATTTTTACATGATTAGATCTGAACCTGGGATTCGAACCCAGACCTCTCAGAACGTAAGGCAACTGGTCAAACTACTGGGAAACTGTGAGGCGCACCTGCTAAATAAGCTAAATTCACCATTTCATCGGACGAAGTGACGTTATCCGATCGGGGAGTCGTGGATCGTGACGCCAGGACACCGCCCGGTCGTCACGCCGGTCTTTCCCCCTAATTTCATTCGTTTAGTCCGAATTAGTAAATGGTTGTATAAATTGAAATGACTATAATGATGTGGCTGATTGTGTGAACAGAGAACACAGCCATTACATGATAAGAAGGTGGCCCTCTCGCTTCCCGCCGCCGCCGCCTGCGCTCTCAGTTCAGGAGCGGTCTGTACCTACCTAGTACATGTTGCGGACCTCAAACAGTTCATAATTATTGTTTACATCTTATTTGCACTTCACGGTACGGAGGAAAGGAAAGAAAAAAAAAACGTTCGTACGTGCATTGAAACTCTCAGCGAATTTTGACACAAGAGGCGTGAAACAAAAATATTATTTGAAGTTTGCATAAGGCTACATTTTCTGTACTAAGGGTTAATGCTGCCCTGTTTCCACAGTCCACAGGCTGAAAATGGTACACAAGACAAGCGTATCTTACCAAGAGAGAGATGGACCAGAACGGGCAGGAGAGTGAGCCAGCACGTGACCAGGCTGACCATCATGTGTGCTGCTGAGGCTCCGCGGGCCGCGGTACCTCACGCATCTCCTGAGCTTTCACCTCCCATACCTGCAAACCAAGGAAAAGCTGTTAACCAAATAAAAATAGTCAAATAATTCAGTTCAAAATGCGAGTATTTGAACATACAGTTAACCATAAAATATAGGAACGAATAAATCATAAGCTGATACTACAAAAAAAAAAACTAGAAACTCTGCTTGAGAGTGAGACAAACTGGGTGAGTGAGATATGTCACATTTTCTCAGTTACGCATAACGAAATGAGCCTTCTTCTTATTTTCAGATCCTAGAGCAGGCATTCAGCGAGAAAATGGCATATCATCACTGGCGTACCTCACTTGCGAGTTTGGCCTCAGCGTAACCAAAAGAAGTGAAAAAAAAAGTAAAAAGGACGCTCTGAAAGTCTGAAAGGCAACGCTTCTTTCTTCAAGTATCTATAACATTTCCAAGAGGGGAAGTGGCGCTGAAAATTTGAGCGTTGTTTGGCAGCCACCCACTGCGAGGTTATGTTCAGAAGCGTTGCTCACAACGCTGAGCGCGCGGGGCGGCGCGGCGGGCCAGACCGAGGCACCAAGGCACCCAGGTATCCAGCCACGCCGCGACATGCCCGATCCTACCAAAAAAAAACAAGGATCCTATGTTAATGATGCTAGAACGCGCTAACCTGACTGGGCCTTCAGCACCCATTCAAATCCAGGTACTCCCATCTTAAGGTAGAAACAAGGTGTGAAAGAGGAGTTATGAGTCAGGCCGTTCGAAAATTTAAAAGCTACCCGTTCAACATGGAGCGCTTAATTCTATACTGGTTTTCTTTCGATTCCACAGAGGGCTTGGAGGAGCAACTGGTCCTTTGTTATCTTAAATGGTATAGGCAATGAGGTTGTTCCGAATTAAATTTTGTTGAATTATAAAGAGCGCACAGGCTCTGGGAACCCAAGACGATGCAGACAATAAGGCACTTTGTTACCGCCGCGCCGGCTGAATGCCAGGATCGCTTGTCAAGTGACAAGACCAAGGCTTGTGTCTGACTCTTCCCCAATGAGACTCTCAGACTCACAGACAAGACAACAAGTATCCAGCTAGTTCACCGTCTGGAGGGGCCCAAGACGTGTCGGCGGTGTCACTCAAAAGGATATGCATAGGAATCCAGCTACACTCAACCCTACTGATGGGCCATGGAACGGAAAATCAAACATATTAGGTACAGGTCAGCAATCAACCTCCATTCGCTAACTGAATAATCGATATTCCTCAATTATTTTTACATATGAATTTAGAAAGTTTTGGAAGTGAGCACATACAAAATTATAATATAAAATTGTATTACCTGCAACAGCTGTTATGAAGACAGAAAAACAAAATAAATGAAATACTATGGGAATGGGAGTATGAAACTGCAGTAAAAATGCAGGCAAAGAAAAAGCACCGTATGCACCCACGTCTAGCAGTGAATTGGTGAAAATGTAGCCAAGCAGTCTGTCGGGCAACCCTTAAAGGGAGGGGTGAGAGAGAGAGAAAGGGGGAATCGGAGGATCCTCCGCGACGCAGGCGTACTCAGCTAACCAAACACACCACACACTTGCGTTAGGGTGAAGGGTCCTAACAGCGAGGAAATTCAGATTTTTGCTCACTGTTAAAAAATTAAAAAATAAATAGTAAAAAAAACATAGTTAGGTATATGAAATTTAAATCAAGTAGTTTTCTGACCAGGAAGCCATCAAAGGGGGCAAAAGTAGCACTTAGCAGTACAATGCATGCAGCAGCACCCCAATCCGGATAATGTCACTGCTAGGACGTATTACGGAATTTTCCTCCATTTGTTCAACCCAAACATGAACCAAATGTAATTTCAGGGCGATTGAATCAATCCACAACCCTCAACCCACCCTAAGCATCAATCAGTTAATCAATCCGAGGGGATGAAAGCCATCCAGGAGGTGTATTCCCTTTCTCGAGCGCCAGCAAACCCACCCAACTAACACCTTCAAAATTTATTGTAAGAAGATAAGGCACGCCATGATGCAATATACTGAGAACAGTTCTTCTTACAATAAATTTTGAAGGTGTTAGTTGGGTGGGTTTACTGGCGTTCGAGAAAGGGAATACACCTCCTGGAATGGCCATTCAAGGGGGAAGTCGCTGGGACCAAGGCACTTTACTACTGCTTCTCTCTCCCACAGTAGTGCCTACTCCTATTAGTGAGTGAAGAGGAATTGTAACAGGGGATAACACCACTCGAAATGCCTGAAGAGAGCACAGGCTCTTGCGTCTTGCGTTCTGGGAGGATATAGTCCGAATCCTCTACATTCCCGGTAATCAACTCCATTTATTTATTAATCCAGGAATTAGTCAGCACTGGAGACTTCCTGTATAGTGCTCCTCTATCTCCATCATCCTGCCATTAGCCACTTAAGCTTCCGCTGTCTCAGCTCTATTTGTAATGCTATTACTGACTAGTTTTGGGGCAAACCGTAAACAGTTCCCTTGGGGAGCCATTCGCGGATGTTCTGACTGAAATAACCTATCCATATAAAGAATGAGTAGGTTATAATATGTTCAAGGGAGAATGCAGAATGGGAAGACATAACGATATTCGCAAATTGGTGAGAAATAGCGCTATACGATGAAAAATAAGCGAACACTTAGCTAGCAGCGGGAAAGGACTCAAACCACGCACAGAAATGTGGATGAATAACTCTGGCAAATCGAAATTTTCATCGTATGGGAAAGGATGCGAAAATAGGAGAAACAGGAGAGAGAGAGAGAGAAGAGAATGGAAGGTTTTAACTTTAGTGTAAATTCTGACTGCACTTTCCAGATCGCAAGTCAAAGCTAAGCAATTAATCCAATTACTCGGTTCAGCCAACTATTCCAATCAAAGCAATCTCAGCTTACATTTCCTTTCGGGGAAATCTACCGCTGTTTTCAGTTAGATCTGATTAATCGAGATCATACAAATATCGCCCTCAAATTTAGCCTTAGACCTCGTGAAATTGAGAGAAAGAGTATTTTGTTTCCAACGTTTCATTTCCTATATAAGCTCCTAATTCACTCTACTTCGCGGTGCTACGGTGGTACAAATCAAGAATGAAGGGCAGCCGCCATCGGAACGGAGTCTCGTCAGAAATTCCTGAAACTAGGTATTTTAGGGTTATAGGTACTTGTGATTTGATTCTGTATCCAAATGTAAAAGGTGCAGTGGGCGTGTGCGCAGGCAAATGTTTTCCATCGGCCCATCCTCCTGCCCGCGACCTGCTATGATGATCGTTATCGGGAAACAGGGCAGTAAATTCACAACTCGTTCTCTGCACGGAGACAATTCTGGGATGTTGAGGAATGCGCAGTGACCACGGCTAGCCAATGGGAGGAGAGTATCAACAAGTAGCGAGAAAACAATGCCAGCAAACCAGACTTGTGTCTCACATGGAACCCTGCTCCAGACAGCTATACCTAATCAATACCGATTTCAGTCAACAATTCTGCGATGCGACTGGACTCACTTTATCGATTCTTTCTGACTTCTTCACCTGGCCTTCTGAGATACTGTATGCCATCATACAGAAGCAGGAAGGGTGAGAATAGACGTAACCGTCCAGGTGCAAGAACCAGTGCGGTCGTGCGTATAAATCATCCTGTCGCACAAAGAAGGCGATGTGACTTTCGCAAGCTTCCATCATATTTTTATGATGCTCTAAGAAGAGTCTATGTATAGCTACAACGATTCTACATACCAAGAAACTGGTCGGCTGATAGCTAAAGCCACAACTAATTCCTTCCATGGAAAGTAGGTACCTAAGTTCTGGAGTAAGAAGTGCGTCAGAAGCATGCATTGATGACAAAAATGACAACTGACAGGTTTTACATCAGAAGCTTGTACGGACTAATAAGGTGGCACCAACAACTCCACATTCATGGCCTTCAATGCAATTAAATGGAAAACGTTTTTCCATTTTTCGTTGGCGTAACACCGCCAAAATGCACAGAGCGTGATGTGGCCATTTAGCGCCGGCCAATATTGGGCCAATGGACGAACTTCCCTATCAAAAGTACAAAAGGTTTGCCAGACGAACTACGACAGAAACAGAGTTAAGAAGGCTAGGCTCATCTGCTTTGGATGGTTAAAATGAATTTACTGTTCATCTCATCTCTCTCGAGAGTACAAAGAACTGATGATGAAATAACACTCGTGACTCCAACACTCAGCCCTTGTTTGCATCAAACAAAATGGGGCTGTTACAGTGCAGCAGAGAGGGAAAAGCGCTTTCGAAATGTTTATGAAGAAGGCAAACATTATCATAATAAAGAGTCCTTCCCGTTCTATTCCCCCGGACATCTTATAGGCCATTCTTCATGACTCCCCTCCTAAGGGAAATGATCTGTCAAGCCAGGAGGGGGGGGGGGGGGGGGGAGACAAGGGTTGGGTGACTCACTTCATGGCTGGGCACTAAGTATAAGATTATTATAAATTATACACTTATTACTGAAATTAGAATTTGCTCAGATGAATACTTTGTACTCTCCAGCGTAATAGTAAGAATTTTATTTCGTACGAGATATCGATGCCGTTATACATAGGGCAGAATATTTCCAAAAAGATGGAAATGCAAGTCCCTTCAAGAGGCTTTCTGCGACCTCACGGAAACAAACCTAAGTGCCTGCTTAGTACGGCAAAACCCAATGTCCCAGTCAACAGCGGGTCTTTTATGGCTCGCGAGAGTTACCCTGTCCGGTACCTGGAATTCAGCATTACCGATCAGCTTCCATTGACATTCATTCACTAAGCTAGGGATAACGCCAGAAAAACCCCGAGGGCATCTCAAGAGTTCCACCAATTTTAGCCCTAAGTAGAGCCATTTGAAGCCAACCTTCACCCATACGACAGACCATGGACCAGTCTCGACCAGTGTTGGCTTAATATGCGATGGGCTCGTTACACTAAAACTAAACGGGAGGTCGGGCTTCACGCCGCAGTGCCCCCACGACATGACTCCTGGTGCAAACAGATTGCATGGCGCGTCAACCCATGCAGTGCATACGCAGCCAACTGTAATGGGAGCCAAACTGTCTGGCCAGTCCGATCTACCGCGCACATGCTGCTTCATTAAAAGAAATACCACCCTAATTAACTTTCGAAAAGTATGCACTGACTACATCACGTTCAAGACTGCGATATGTAGTCCTGACAATTCCAAAATTCCCCCCACAACTTGTCATGGTCGTCGTCGGTACAAGAACAATTATTTTCTATCTCTTTAAACACGCCGGGTCTATCCACAACCCCAATTACTTCGTTTACTTAGAAGGTAAGTATTCTGATGAAAATATCAGGACCATTTCATCACTAGGTATTCCTGTGCTCAAAATAAATTTCCTATCCAACGCTATGTGGCGAATAACGAATTGAAAGCGAGACGCAGTGTCTACGCTGTACAGTTATTTCAAGAGTCTGACCGTCATGTCACACTTTTTGAATTCCTATGCAGTACATCATTCATTATCAGCTTCATTCTCATTCATTTTATTTACATCCATTCCAGACAGCATTAGTACGTACACGAGAAAAGTTGGATTCAAACGGCATTAGTCTCGTTTAAAAACAGTAGAAGGCGGCAAAGGTCTGTAGGTAATCTATACACGGGTCGGGTGGAGCAGGGGCCCAGGTTTTATGGCGTGGGGAGTAGGATGCGTAGATTCACGTGGCTTGGGGTTAGGTACATACATAGGTTTGTAGCGACGCGAACACAAATAGTGCAACGTTGGATTCGTTTAAATTGGACTTCGTTTTTTTAGAAGTCCGTCATCATGAAAATCAACGGCAAGAATAGCTGGGGCTCTCTGCAGGCATATCATGATTGGGCGATTGAAAACCCATTATCGACTATGGCCCCTCGTCTGGCTATGTATGTGCAAGGGGTACAAGAGGCCAGAAATTTTAGATGACAAACCATTTCCCAACATCAAGCCAACAATGCTAAAACTCCTCGAAAAATACTTTCATTCATCTTGGTATTATACATTTCTAAGGGACGCTCAATTAACTTCCTGTAGATACCTTATTCACATTATGCCTGCCTAATTACCTACCTACCCCATGTTGGTCACACAAAACGACAGTCCTACCTTATCCTGCGAATCCTTGGCAGTCTTGGAAAATTCATGATTGTCAACACATGAAATCGATAGCAGGTGATTTCTTCCACGCACAAACCGTTTCTTTACAATACCGCAATGCTCTTTGCTGAAAGTCACCCGATTTTATGTTTATTGGTCAATTTCTAAATCACGGTCCCCGAACAGATGTTTTTCAATCTCGAAGTTCCCCAATAAAAAGATGGCCGCCTTCAAGTCTGTTTTGATTGTACTTAATCGTCTTTAAACACTTGGGATCACACACGAACACGCACTGTGACTTAAAACCACAATGATAATTTATATCCGCGTGTATGATGGTAAATTAACACACATTTCATTGAAGAAATGGAATATTGTTGGGCAAAAAGAAAACAGACATTCCCCTCGCACCGCTGCCTCACAACTGGCGCTGGTGGACGCTAGGGGCGCTAGAGGCGCTGGCTGGTGGCGCGTCAATCTGCGCCTGCGCGCGATCCTTCCCTTAATGTAAGAAGATGTCTCTTTCAAATGCAAGCTTTAACTAAAATAGTTCTTCTTAAACTTTTATTTTTGAATGAAACTTCGAAAGTTTTTGGCGGTTATTTTGTTTCTTCGTTCTTTTCTGTTTCCTATTCCTACATTCTTCATATTACCTTATTTTGGAAAACTTTGTACGGATTCGTCAGCTATTATAGATGCACACACATTTCCTATATTATCAAAATGAAATTTGAAATTAAAATAAATGGGGAATTTTAAATTTGGCGGGAGAAAAAAGTTAGGGTGCGTCCCACCATAGGTACTCGATTAACAGTAGGTAGGTAGGTACCTACATAAACCCCTGTTAAATTCCAGTAAGTCTATGTTAAAAACAGAATTTAACCGAAGTTTAACTGAACCGGGCATGGTGGGATGCAGCCTTAATCCGATTTCCAATTCAGTAGGTACCTACTTACTTATATAGGTACTTAAATAGGTTGGTAGGTATGCAGGCTGTGAGCCTGTGACGTTCCTGGATTATGCCCAAATGACCGCACTCGAACACATCAGTTTACCTACTACATAGATACCTATAGACAGGCCCGTATCCAGAAAGCGGTCATGGGGGGGGGGGGGTTCGCCTATATTTTTACTTTCTCGCCCGTATGTAATACATGGGCTGAGAAAGTTATGTTATCGTGCAAAATTTCGATTTTGAGATTTTCAATGCAAAAGGCGTTTCAGAGGTCCTAGATACCAAAAAAGTGGTTTTTAGGTCATGTCCGTCCGTCCGTCCGTTTGTCTGTAGCGCGGCTAGAGGTCACACCAGTCAACCGATTTGGCTCAAATTTGGAATATAGATGTCTAAAATCAGTTCCGAGATACATTTTAAATATAATTTTGATTACTCAAAAATTGCGCCCACTATTGTCAAAAAAGTGTCAAAAAAAATTCAAAATCGTGTTTTTGTCTACTCAAGATGCATTTCACGGTACGGTAATAAAGTCAGAACCTTGAAATTTTGCAGTCGTGTTCCCAGATAGATGCTCCAGGATCATTTTTATTGTTTTGGAGATGGGCCTAAAATTTGGGCCAAAATTGGCCCATACGTGAAAATCTTGGCCCCATGAACAGTATTAGCCGGAATTTCACAAAAATCCATAAACTTGTGCTTAATAACATTACTTAAAGATTTGTCGAAGAAATATTCAATCATTTCAAAATTGCGGCCAATATAGGCAAAATAAAGTCAAAAATAGGAAAAAAAAACTAGAATCTCGTTTTTGATTGGTCAAGACGGATTTGGCACTACAGTTATTAAGTTAGATCCTTGTAATTTCGCAATAGTGTTCCCAAATAGATGCTACAGGATCATTTTTATTCTTTTTGAGATGGGCCAAAAATTTGGGCCAACATTGGCATTATCGTAGGAAAAATTTTCCAAAAATGGAAATCACGTTTTTGATTGGTTAGGTCACATTTGCAACAACACTAATCGACGGATTTTCTTGAAAATTGGTGAAAGTGGTCTCAGATAGATGCTTCAATGGCGCTTTCAATAGATTTTCATTTACTTAAAATTTAAGACGGTGACATGCAAAATAGAAAACATATACTTTGCGCGTCGAACGACACTTCACTGTTGGACGGATATGTTTGAAATTCGGTATGCAGATGCCTAAAAGTATCGCCCATTGTGAGGCAAAATACTTTATAGCAAAAGTTAAAATTCTGACAATTATTTACGTAAAAAAAAAATCAAATTTTCGATAAAAATTGCGAGAAAGTCAAGTGCGACCATTGTCGAACCCTTTATTTTTGCTTCACGTTGGCATTACTATGCTAATTTTCCGTTCACGGGGGGTTTTAACCCCTAACCCCCCCCCCCCCCCCCCCCCGTGGATGCGGCTATGCCTATATAGACCTTCCCGTCCTCAAGCACCACTAGCATTACGCGTCGATAGTAAACGTGCATGGTGTCGAGAAGGTCCATTGAAGATCCACGCAGAGAGCCCATAGCAGTAAATTTGGATACGGGGGGGGGGGGGGGACATGAATCTAAGAATGACTGCTAAGTAGGAACCTAATAACCTAATATGTTGTATAGGACAAGTTTCGGAGTTGAGAATAAAACACGAGAGATTTTCTTCAGTTCCTCTTCCTCCTATATATGTGACCTGTGGCCTGTGGGTGTAATAATATTATGGTTAGTGGTAAGTGTGCATAAGGGTGTGGTATTTGTGTGACGTGTAGGTATGCGACAAAAAGCGGCCAACTGTACAAACACAACACCCCTACAGTCCCACTCTTCTCCCGTCTCTTTCCACTCCAGCACGTTTCCAGAGGCGAGCCTAGGATTGTGGCAAATGTCCAGCTCTCCTCTCCCTCGTGGTTTATTTTTCTGACGGTCATAAAGGCTTGGCTTAGGTACTAACTGCGCATTGTTATACGAAGCAGAGGGTTGCGTACCTGCTTATTGGGGGATGGGGGGGCTATTCTCAACTCAAGCGACGAACGTTCGGTTGCATCATTATTATCACGTCAGCACAATAAGGGCACTATGTGATGACGAGATAGGACCTAAGGTCTGGATTCTCCTAGTCGACTCTCATAGAGGCTGTAAATTGATATGGACCTTTTCGAGGCACCAACTTACCTACCTGCTGGTACCTATACTTAAATAAGGTATACGCCTGCTATTCAGCCCACAAGTTCGGAGATGACAAAAGCAATGAGGTATGTGGGCGGCATGTAGGCATACGCCATAAGACGTACTCGAATAGGTAGGATACAGGTACCGAACCGGCTAGAGAGGAAGAGAGGTTGTCGACCGAGACCTTTGCCCCTGGCCCCACGTCTCTGGGTGTGGTGACTACACCTACAACTGCCAGAGAAGACAAGACGCACGCGCTACAAAAAAAGTCGCTATACTCTGCCTATATGTACCTACATATTGCGTACCACTGGCTAAAAGAAAAAGATTGGTAAGTAACGACGTAGTGTATGTGTACATGTAAAATATATACCTAAAAAACACTTGAAACCTGAAGAACGTTCTGTGAATTCATACCTATACTATAGGTAAGTATGAATTTGTATCCTCCCACTGAGCAGCTGCACCTATAGGTAACGTGGACTTAGGGAGTGACACTTCACTTAAGCTGCTCCATCTATCGCACCTTTTTATCTTGATGTGGATCAATATCAAGCCTTTCGTTCTTACGCCACTGATATCTTAAATCACCTGAAATTTGACAATGGCTCAAGGGGCTCTGCCTCAGGCTCAGGTTACAAGTTAGGTTGGGATTATAAGCACCCGGGGGGGGGGGGGGGGGGGGGGGGCTGATTCAAATCCTGAAAAACTTCAAATTATTTTACTTACTGACAGAGCCCGCAGGAATGGGTTTGCACTAAAAAGTATTACCAACCAGAGGCTAAGAAACTAATGTCTAGAGATTTCAGATGGGAGCTCAACTGATTCCTCCCTCGAATGAACAAAACCTCGCTTCATTTCACGCCTGTTAAGATTTATTCTTAAAAAATGTAAAAAAGTCACCTTTTAAATGAAGTGTAAAAATTCACGCTAGAAACACGTTTCTAGATAATCAGAACGGATTTCTATATTTTCTTATATTGAGTCGAAATCATCAAAGAAGGATTAGGCTCTATCTTAAGAAGACCCACTTCCACACATAACTCCAACTGCGGAAGATATTTTAGTAAAGGGTTCAGGTCCACCGTCCTTGGGTCGCAGCCTGACAGCTAAGAAAATTTTGTTTCAGTTTTTGAACCCACACAATGGGCGGTAAAAAAGTACCTAAAGCGAAGGCACGTTTTTTTTCTCGTTTCTCTCCAACTGGCATTGTTACGTTTGGTACGGTAACATTCCTTTTAGAGCCAGGTCCGCGGATGTTTAACATACAAGGCATTTGAGTCGAGCTGGATGCTGGACAACTGTGAATTGATTCGAAGACACGATAATGCGAGGCACGGCCTATGGCAGGGACGAATCTCCACACTGAGCGGGTACCTATATAGGTACCTTACCTGTTGGCTTCTCATTCTAGACTTATATACCAGTAGGTACAGGTACCATGCAACCAGTTTAAGTGAATGTGTTGCTGATGCATGAATAGGATAGGTATCTGGTACCTACCTAGCTCCTTAATTAAATATAAGGTTATTCCAGGTTCGAATGAAAAATGAGTTGTAAAATGTTAGGCTCATATTGGAGAACGCTCTAGAAAGGGCTGTATAGTAGGTACAACTGTGTTCATACCTATGTAAGTACTTAATGTGTGTTGTTCATATGAATTACTGAGGGAGAGAGACTGGAACCAACATAACATAGGAATGGAATGTATTAAACGAAGAATCAAAATCCTGATGGGGGAGGAATCGTTCTTTTTGTTCGTCCTTGAAAGATCAAAAGCAATGCCGTGGAGCAACATGACGCCTTCCAGGTACATACCTAGGTACTCGGCCCTCCACCTTATCAAATGCGCGTGAAATCAAATCGCCGGCTAACGTGGTAAATGCGCGTGACCATAGCGGCCAGCCATATTGGAAGTTGCTCATCATCAGCCACTGCTCGCCGCTCGTCCATCTTCATTTTGCTGTCACCTCGAGGCCTGACACTCACTTGGATGTCTTCGTTGCCAAGCTTCCACAAGAGAAGCCCACGCATCTAGGCACATAAGTAATCAGAGGCTCCGAGCGTCTTTCTTAAGATCTACTCGTACATTAATAAAAAAAAAATACATAGCTGTATTTACAACAAAGCGTAAAATGCCAGTAGAAAAATAAATAAATACAAATGTTTTTCGGGTCCAAAACGTTAAATTTATAAAAAGTTGAAAGTCGGCAGATGAAGAAAATACTTAGGAAATTTTCAGTGGCCCCTAGGGTATCACGCCATGTATTACTTCTTTCTCTGAGTGTATGTGGAGAATATCTCAGAAAGAAGGGCTTAGATAAGCCACTAAGCTAGATGAGACCCAGAAACCAGCACTATCGGTACTTCCCTACCAACTTCGAGTAAATTAAAAGTAAATTGCTCAAACACATTTAGAACTACGATATGTAATAATCATTTAGCGATGATAAGGCGGAACAAAGGCACCTCATTGTTTCACATGATAGCAAGCAAAAACCGTAACAACAATGATATACCTAACTGAACTATTAAGCAGTGCTCAGCAGTAGACAAATGTATCCCACAACCTGATGAGGCAATCGAAATCCTCAAAAATATAGAAACTAACTACTCTTATATTACCTGAAACTTAAAGTCTACAGCCTTGGAAAACTTTGAAAGATTATAAAATCATGTCAGAAATTTCTAGTCCAAGGGATTAAAATAATACCATCTCGATAAGTACGTCACGTCACGTCACAATATAAAACTAGCACAGTTTCAAGTGTAGGTAAGTGTAAATACGAAGATGCGTTAATGCTGCTATCCACAAACAAGACTACTTCACTTCTAAGGACTTCCGTGAATCTACATAGCTAGTTTAAATGTACGTGCGTCAAAGAAAAGGCTCTTTCTTAGAACAAACACCGTATTTCTCATTTAAAAATTAAGGTTTTTTCAAAGGTTCTGTTCTCTCTTTACTCAACATCATCAGTTAAAATTAACTTCGTTGAAAATTTTACATTTTAAATCAAAACCATTATAAAATCTAATACTAAAATACTGTAACACATGCACCACACTGTTTCATCTTAGGGTGTCGAATGTTAAATGAAGAAGTACTCGTATAATACCTGCCAACCTACTTACTTGGATAGGTATAGGTAATCTACTTTCCATCCCAATTAATTATTGATCTTGTCTGAAACGCAGTCATGCATGTGAGTTAAGAATGTCAAAAACAATTTCATTTGGGGTTTTTAAACCCAAATAGCAGTTTTTGAATAGTCACTTTTAAATAAATAAAATAAGAACCTGCCGTTTGTTGTCGATGAGCAGATGAGTAGGTAAGTTAGAAGGAGCCGAATTCACGAAGTTCCCGGTTGCCCAGGGGCAGGGGAGGACGGTAGTTGTTGACGATGAGTCCTTGGTCACAGGGACAAACAGCGCCCTTCTCAAAGCACCGCAGGCTACGGAATGTATCCAGCTGAAAATTCAATTTTGTTGTTGTATGGTTTAGACAGTATCTATCAGGGTAAGTTTGACAATAACGAAAAGTTAGTGCTGAAAGGGACTGATGGCGCTAGTACAAGTTTTGCTGGTGTTAGTAAGGACCTATACTACCTACGAGATTGTGGCATTGGAGGACTCCCACCCAGTGTAGCGGCTGAGCGCGCTCCTCATGCACAAACCCTTCGCTAAAGTACTTTTTACACCAGGTACAGCACAGGTAAGCTGGACAATCAACCCCTAGTTCAGCAATTAGTTCTTAACATAAAACGATAACAGCGTGATCAGAACTAATCGCACGATAGAATACAAGTTAACTTGTTCCCAGGTTAATAGGTATTTTAACCTGATTTGTGTGCCTATATAAATTAGCCCAAGCTCTATGACCGTTCTTGAAGAACTACCGCCAGGGGAATATAAATAAATCCCAGTAACAGCTATTGATAACTCGAACCAACACTTCAAAATCGCAATATAACTCCAGTTAGAACGCAAAACCATGAACTTGGTCGACTTGCAAGAAGTGTGGAATCGCAGCTTAGTTCGCCTGTAATAAACGGCTCAAGCTGTAAGATTACTTTAGTGTCATTAAAATGCATAACGCTATTATTGCAGTGCTTTGTACTAGGGACGCACGATCAAACTAAAGGGAGCAAATTTTCTGTTGCCCCAATACTGGACCAGTCTAACCTGTAGATGTACATGTACACCTAAAGAGAGAGAGGAAAGTATATAGAGAACATTTGGTTTTATATGCGTAACTCTAGAAACTGAATGCTGAATGTATGACGAACGCAAAATTTTTATCAGAAAATTTTAACGGAACCTTGCCATTAGCAGGAACCAAGAAAACAAAACTGATTTCTAGGTACTTAAACGTTCTTATAGGATGATTACCCTGTCTGAAGAAAACATTCTGACCGAAGGTAATAAAAGTTCTTCACTTTCCACACAGAAAAGAAAACTGGCTGCCACTATTTACGAGGTATAGTATTATACCTGCTCCTCAGAAAGTTCAACAGCCTCCTTGAAAATGATCCAGGTGACACTTTCTGTGCAGGGGGGAGTAGTCAGCGAGCCTTGGTAGGTCCAGTAAGCACGGAGGAGGGGCAGTAAGGCGTTAATGTTGATATCTCCAGGCCAAGCTACCGTCTCACCCTTGAAGCTCACTTTCGGCAGGAGCTCAGCGACACGACCCAACTCTGCATTGTCTTTCCCGGACTGGAACAGGAAGAAGAAAAGCACTTAATTATTCAGATCAGCTGCAAATTACTCTCAGGTGTAGTAGCTAGTCATGAATGGCTTCAGTTATAGTAATCGTGACCAGCTGACAGACCAGTTCAGCTGCAGCTCTGAAATCATCGAGCATAAAATGTTAGGGAATGGGGACCAACTACTTAAATTACTTGTTAACTTTTACTGCATCAGTTTTAAAAATAACTTGCAACGAATGAAAAGTGTAAAAACTACGAAAATATAATAATCATCGATCTACAGACCAAGTGTCTAGCTTATTTTAAATTACATAATTCTGAATTTGCAGGCGAATCTAGTTTAGCGTGAAATTTGTTTAAGATGGCTTATTCTGCCGACGAAAATCTTACTTATTTACAGGTTATATTACACCGGTATCTACTGCTAAAGGTCAGTTACCCAATATTTATTTCACAGAAACGGAATAACCCTTAAAATCGAAGGAAATTAATTTTTGAAGTACATACGCTCATCCGTACGTGCTTAAACAATTTATAGATATACCGGAAGGCTAAACTGGCCAAAAGCAAGGAAGGCTGTAATGGAGAATTCGCCCTCTCCAGTTTCCCTTACTTACTAAAGCGTAAAAACTTGCTCCTCACCAATAGTTTCCAAGTGAACATTTTGGTCAGTACCAGCTTCCGTCTACCTATATTTTACCTTCGGTTGTGAAGCTGTTGTACATTGCTCCGGCCCCTTGAAAAATGTGACTATGAGGTGGCTTACCTTCAAGAAAACACCCAGAACAGCTAGACCGTCATCTTTAGTCGCAGCCTCAGCAAAGCTGGCGTACTTGGTGCAGTTCCAGTGCACCAAGTGCAGCTGAAACAACAACATTTTCCGGATAACCCATGTTCGTATAATTTAAATCCAATACGGCTGAGTCAGATACCTCCTCCTGGTAAATTTATATTGTACTGTTACTGTACTGTTATGGTCACCACACGATCGTGTTTTTTTTCCGACCAATTCCTGAAATATACCTAATATGTAATATGTCTTTTTAACTTCTGAAATTAACTAGCTATGTTGTGATTTTCCGATTTGGACACATTTTTTATTCACAAAAATCAGTCGACCGTAAAATTGAAACATAGCCAGTTAATTTCTTACGTTAAAAGACATATTATATTTCTGAACATTTTAGAAGGTATCCAATACTTTTCCTCAAAAAATGGCAAACAAAAGCATTAAATTCTCACATTGCGGACACATAGTTTTAACAAGCATAATACCACCATATACTGAAGCATTTTGGAAGCTCCAAGGTCATTTGCTTATTTCATACCAGAGATCAAACGCTATTACTGAATTTCATATTAAAGCTACCATTATCTACCTTAACAAAAGGATTGAAGTTAAATAACTGCCCTCTCCTAAGTCATCTTGTCTGAATCAACTATAGGAGGCATCAGAACTATGGGGATCATTAACACGATCCTCAGCTCCCCTAGGGTTTTTCTTCAAATTGATATATTGAACTATAAGTTAAATTAAGGTATACAGGTACTCAGGCCTCAGGTCTAAAGCTAACTGAATTTAGTTACCTCCCCAGCATAGGCTTGTCCATCTACAGTGTGTTCAGATCCGCGGTCGCTTGTGCAACCCCAGTGGCAATGGAACTGCTCCAGGCGATACGTTCCCTCCAGCGGACCTCCCTTCAATTCTAAAAGAGGAATACAACTCTATTAGTAGGTACTGACCTAATCTATCTATATCTAGGTGTGGACCAGCTCGTCCGTAAATATATAGGTATATTTTCTCTACTTCAGTGGAGCTATACGTAAAGGGCTTAGGTAATGTAACTGCACCACTACATGAGGAACGTTGTGTGCAAAGTTACATGAACCACCCAGCAATAAATTTTAGCTGAAGTTCCTGGGGACAAATGGCGACCACCTAGTCTGAGACAAAGAGAATATACCTAGGTGTAGACTGCATAACTATATTTAATATTTTTCACATCTGCATGTGAATAATGTGTATAATTTGTCAAAAATGACGCGAATAATTTACCGTCAGGCCAGAAACCAAGTTCGTATTAGCTGATGAACTGTAATAAAATAAGTAGGTACTTATAGGTATACCTATGTACCTACGACCTAATGACTACCAAGGTCACGAGCTAGAGGCCACGGTCATAGGTTTTCCTCTTGGCTCAATTCACTGCGACATATAGTTCTGTTTGTGTAAAAATATTTCCTAACACTTTTCTCCTAACTCTCACCTGAGCCTTCCGCGTTTACATCAACTTTCCACCCATAGCCCGGGTTGACGAGACGCAGCGCGCGGACACCCTCGTAGGTGGCGGTGAGTGGTTGCGCTTCCACCCCGCTGGACACCTGCGCCGTATTTATATCCACAGGGGATTGCCGGCTACCCGCCGCCTGCGGAAACTTTGAAGCCCACGTAGCGGGTCCTGAAACAGTCAATAAAAATAATGAAATAAGAAAGATAGAGGTTTTAGTTTCAAACTTCAACACCGGAGAAGGGATAGTTATAGAACTGGAGGTAGGCCAACTATAAGTTACGTCACGAAAAATCTTCCTCCAAAACATCTATAGGTGTTAGGTAGGTAGTACCAATTCGCATCCGTCCGTTTTGAAATTTGTGACGTACGCCCGTCATTGTCGATTTGTCACGGTTTCCGGCGTACAGCAGCGTGTGAAAGAGCCACCGAGTGGGAGTCGTATAGAGTGAGCAGGGCAGAGGAGCTATAGGCCACACCGGATGCGAATAATGAGCAACTCTGTCATTCGCCAAAGCACAATCCACATCCACATGCCTCATCAAGTCATCATAGATGAAAAGACAATGGAGCAGAAATACAACAAGACGAAGAGGAAAACAGAAAGGGTGCCTTGGAAGTGGCCTGCCCATAATACGCGGTCAACCATCACCGTTTCCTGTTTAGGGCCTTTCCTGGTTCATGTTTTTTTCAGAAGAAGAAGGGCCAGTAACTCAATATACTCAGTATAGAGCTGGAACACAATCCCACAACCACACTAAGTGGACAGACAACTTTACGATTCAGAAAGACATTGGGAATCAATTGTAAAATAGTTGATGGAGAAAGGAGACATTTATTGCATTTAGTGGAAAGTTAGCGATTTGTACCAGATATGTAGGTATAGGTAATGTAATTTTAGAATAAGACTCACCTATACATGCTTTATCATAAAAACAGTTTAAGTTTTATGCGTCATGATTCTGCATGCAAAGCCGTTAACAGATTAGCGTTTAGCATGCTTCAAGGACTGTACTGTTGGCTGTTGAGGAGTTTCACAAAGCAACCTAAAGGAGAAAGGGGTGCTATATAGGTTGATACCTATGACCAAGTCTTCCTTATTACACAAGTGTAACATTTTTTTATAAGTTACTCGTAAGCAACCATCATTTTTTAGTCGATGGACCCCCAGGATCATGGGAAACACAAAATCTCGATTTCAGATTCACGAAAACTATGTTTTACTGCCAAACTGGTTATGACGTATACACATTTGTCGTAGATTAATATTTATCTATAAGTAAGTTTACTTATATGTAAGTAGGTAGGTACCTACTTACCTACCTACTTCCATGTAAGTAGGTAGGTACATACCTACCCTGTATACTTATCTATTCTTTTCATGTTTGCCGCATTTAGAGTTCCGACCCAGATTACACTTTAATCAGTTATTCAGTTATTCAATTTGATACCGGTATTATCTTTCTGCACAATTTGTCGGCACAGTAACCTCAAAGTATTCTGGTACTGAAACTACCGAACACTCCCGCAATTTCCTTGCTTTCTGTGATTCACACAATTACCGATAGGTAGGTACGTAGGCATTTAGTAAATGATGGGGCCTCACCCAAGTGACGGATTACTTTATCATACTTGCAAATAATTTGTTTGCCGTTACTAAGCTCCTCCCGCAAAAGCGTGGCCGACCTTATCGACCGAGATATATTGAGCCATAAATCGAAGTCCAATGCAGGAAAGTAGGTATGACAATTGGAAGTTGTATGAGGTGAAGAAAACAGCAACCTCTTTCAACCATATTGCAAAGAATAATGAAGAATATCTCTAAATATCTCTTAATATCTCTTATCAGCACTTTTAGCTGTTCATCAAATTTCTGTAGATAACAGGATATGAACAAAACCAAAACCTCTTGTCCATGTCAGTTGGCCCGGTCCGAAAGCCGCAGGCCCGATCAGTAGATCTGTTTACCATACATTGCTAAGAATATTTCAACAATGCAGTAACTAAGTAATTATACTTATTCTAGTTTGATTCCTCACATTCCTGCATCTAGAAACTGCTGGTTATGAGGGGAACTAAGGGAGGGAAGTCCCTCTGTTTCATGACAATTTGCAATGGAAAGGGAAGGAGAGTTCCCAAGCACCAGGTATGCCTCTGGATACATAAATGGATCGGCTACAACAGCAGATGTCTAGAACGGCGAGGAGGCGAGGACTAGTTCACACCTAGCCGTAAAGGAAGAGAAGGACAAGTCATTTTGCACGTTAATTGGTTCTAGTACGTGTTTCCAATCACAAGTGAACACAAGGGAGCTGACTGCTCAAGGGGACACTCTTCATTCCCCATAGATCACGAATTATTCACAAGTTTTGCCTTGGGCTTCGGCACTGACCACTGACTGGTGGGAGACCAAAAGGATCCATGACCTAATGTTCCACACGATGGGAAAATATTCCTGGACCTTCAACCATCACGATAAAAGAAACAGAAGTGTTTTATTTTGATACTTTCGAGTGCAGGGTATAGGTAAATGTTGTGACAGAGCGGGAAATTTTGAGACAAATTTCAATTTTCGCTTGCTCTCCCTTAAAGCCACCTTTGACGTCAAAAAACTTTGAAATTTCGGGTGTAGGTACTACTCTCAAAACCACTGAATATGGGAACTTTATAATATAAGCTATATGGTTATACACTCGTTTTATTCCATGCAGGAAAAATCCAGGTCCTGGAGGTATGGTATGATCGAAGCATTTCGGGCCGTTTGTCTCGTATCTAAATTGTAGCAGTATACTCGCAGTCATGCAGAGGTATAGGAGGTTACTTGAGTATAAGGTCACTTGGAGTGGTATGACTTCTTCACCGAGACCACTAGACATATTCTCTGCATGCCTAAAAGATGACCATCAATACTAGACAAATGGTGCCGATGCATGCAGACAAAGGTGACGTGACGATTATTTCAGCTCACTAACTATATTGGTCTATTTTTACGGCCGCGAGCATCGGCCTTTGTAACCTGTCAAATTCAACTGGCCGGACTAACGTTCTTGGCCCGAAATTTCGCTTTTTATTTTTGTAAGTTGCAACAATGTCCCGGCAAAGTCTTTGGCTTCAAGCCTACCGCATGTAGCCTTTCTATAGTAGAACTGTCCAATTTTGGCCAAAGTATTCGGCTTGGGTGAGCCGGATCTTAGAGAAAACGAAGCGATATTATAAGTACCTGCTATATCAACTTTGAGCTCGGATATCAGATCCGAAGTCAGAACCGCGGCGGTTCTCCTTGGTACAGTTCCATTCTGCTAGCTCAAACCTACGGACGTGACATACGTCCTCGTTCCAAATGTTAAGTTCTTTAAACACAATTCACAATGCCCCTCCTCAATCGCCTATCACTAGAAAAAGTGAATGAAGCCACGCCAGGTGGCGCCAGGGCGTCCGTACTTTATGGATGAAACCTGTCTCAGTTTACATGAGAGCTTTACGCGAGCAGCCACGTAGCTTATCAGTTGAATAGGATCGTAGATCACATATATTCGTTCTTTGGCTAGTGGCCCAAATCCAAAACTGACAAGGTCAAAAATCAATTCATTTTAGGGGTCAGGCTGTTTTCGAATTCAATTTTCAACAACGCACTTCCGATGCCATGGTAATTCGCTGCTTCTGCCAGGCCACACGCAGCAGGCATAGGGTTAATTTTCTCTCAGTTGGCAAAAAACCACTAAGCATGCACTTGACGGTGAATTGTGACAAACAGCCCTAATTGATGGCTCTCATTTTCAAAATCACAGAATACTCAGATCAGTTTCTGCTGGAATTGCATGCAGTTTTAAAAAAATAATCGTTTGTTATGTTAGCAACAATAAGGATTTCAGAGATATGTAAAGTGTCCAACCCACTGTCACTCTGCCTTCGTGCATACATTTATTTATCCTACGTCACCTCGACATTGACAAGTATCAATATGACTAACGAACCATCCATGGAAGCCAAGTCACGTGCAGAAGGCGTTAACAAACAAATATAGTATGTGATACCTAACGAGTAAGTAACGCGAAGCTATTATAGATGGTGACGGACTGACGGCGAAAACTGCATGTAAATAGACCTGCCAACATCTCGCATTTGTCTAAAATTCAGCAATTACGTAGCACCCGATTTTTTTTTTTTCAGGTAGGTAGGTTCCTAAAAATTAAAATAGTCCTTTTTGCAATTAAACGGCCTTCTGTCCTGCAGAGTCGTGACAACCGACTCATACCTAAAGGCAGGCTCGAATCCCCGTAATATGGATGATGCCCTATAACTGCCACTCAGCTTTGGGTAATTTTTATTTAGCTTTGACCCACTGAAGTTACTGACCATCGCCAGTGGGCCGAAAGTGTTAGCAACACTCTGATCCCTAACCCCAAAATAAACAACCAAATAAAAATGTGTGCGGCACCGACACTAGCGTTATTCCAGCAAGAACGGTTACTCATTCATCAAGATTTACTTATTGTATAAACCTATAGCTGTATATAGATGACAATCAGTAAATAAAAATAACTAGGTATACTAGGTGTACCTATAATGGGGCGGGTCACTCCTCACAAAATAACAAGGATAGGTATTGTAGCGGAGAGAAATAGGCAAATGTCGTAGGCGATAAAATAAATAATGGACTCGGACACACCTCTCACCAAATTGTCTGTCAGATATGTAAATTGAAGACAAGA
The DNA here is from genome assembly GCA_950004255.1 of Mesopsocus fuscifrons. Taxonomy (NCBI): domain Eukaryota; kingdom Metazoa; phylum Arthropoda; class Insecta; order Psocodea; family Mesopsocidae; genus Mesopsocus; species Mesopsocus fuscifrons. Next base: position 12,151,296 of record OX465374.1, on the reverse strand, counting down.
ATACGAGTCGACGAGTTTTCAAAGGAATACTCAGAATAATTAGGTAGTTAGGTCTGCCAGTGACGTAGGCGGAGTCAGGAGTGGGGGGGGGGGGGGGGGGGGGGGTGACACTTCCACAGGGGGCACATATGGCCTATAAGGCAAGCCGCCACACCACAGTTAAGCAGTTAAGCAGTCCCCCTGACTGAGAAAAACATTTCTATGGGAATAACAAAAATGAGGGACTTTTATTCTTCTGGAACTAAATTTCTCCAGATGAAGCTAAAAAATGTCCCTGCCTACTCTTCTGGGATCTTTGCGAACCGAATTCTCTACTCATCTATAGCCTCATAGAGACCCATCATTCCCACCCCCCGTCGAAAAAATATGAGGGCACTTTACCGAGTCCACCTGGATAGCACTTACGCTAACTACGCCACTGGGTCTACCTACGCCAGCAGCGAAGAAGTTCGTGATAAATTCGTTTCGATGCAGTTTTACGACGAACTTTGGTCTAAACTCGTGAAAACCAAGCACCTCAACGAAACAACAAACACGAAGAGTCGAGAACTATATAGAATAGCCACCTACACAGAGACAATCGTCGAAGCACTTGACAAAATTACCATAAAGTAGGTGCAAGCCGTGCAAGTACCCCACTACCTCTTCAACTTACTTGTCATGCTGCGGAACACCCGGACGGATCCAGAGGCTTTAGGAAAGAACTCCCTAGATTTTCGAACTCAGTAACAGTTAAATGGACTGCTTCTGCGTTGTTCCAAAGCTTACTTCGTCTTTGTCTCGTTGAACAACACTGAGGGTATTTCGTTGGTCGTAAGAGAATTCTACGAGAGACGAGAACGCAGATTATCAGGCGGATCCGTACTATCCACCATTGGTAAATGACTCAGACCATGAGACATACAAGCCACAGCATTATGATTTCTGAGGGACAACCATGAACGACCTGCTGATAGCCCAGATAACACAGGATGTCACTGGAATTTCATCGGAGTACTGAATCAATCCAGCGGAAACGGAACCCAATTTGTTGGAGACGGTTGCTGCTGTCAGCTGTCCAGTGGCTCTTGGCCCTCTTTACGTCATACTCAACACATGGCGAGGCCCTCGTCGTATTATGTCCTCAGAGAACCAAAAATAACCCCAAAGGACTATTGTGTGCATTGGAGTAGGAATAAATCGAAATATTCGAGTCAAGGCTTCAACAACTTTCCATACAGCGTACAACATTTGCATGGGGAAGGTTCCAAGGTTGCTACCTCCCAGTTCATTCTCGGTTCAGTGCGAGGGGGTAACCACTCCAGAAATTCCTTGAGATTCCACTGATATTCCATAACGATTTCCAAAGATTCCCAACGATATTCATATAGAAAGATGCATGAACCCCAAAGGGGTAACCACTCCCAAAAATTTCAAGATTCCCTGAGATTTCATAAAGATTTCCAATGATTCCCAACGATATTCCCAACGAGTGGTTAGCCCCTCGGTGCAGTGTCACTCTGCACAAGTAGTTATCATCATCAGCTATCAGTTCAACATCAATCCATACTTTCTCCTACTCGGCAGGTTCGTCAGATAGAAATTCAAAAGAGCGGGAAGTGCCAACTCATATCTCAACTCATGTATAAGACCTTCACATTACGAGTAGTAAGTGCGAGCGAACAAGTGTGATCCGAACAGGTACAAAGGGCGAAAACCTAACGCATAATAATGGGTGTAGTATGTGTAGACAGAAGCAAAGAAGCCAATTGGCCGGGGGCTTTCGTTCGCCTTGACCCATACTGCTTCTTAAATCATTCTCTCGGTACTTGAACAACTTCCGCGCGTCCTTAGACTCCTTCGCACATGAACGAAACAAATTACTTATCTACTGCACCTGGTCAGTTTTATGTTTTTGTCAGTTCCGGGTTTTCATTACACCTGCACTGAAGTGGGAAATGTCATGTAAAACGCGGTTTTATCTCGGTAGGTATAAGTTGTAGGCAGGGCCAGACAAGATCGAAGGAGGAAGAAACAACAACGGTTCAAAATATTGTTTATGGAGAAAGCGAAAGATGTCAAGGGTGTTTGTCTAGTTAGGGTGTGGAGTATATAGGTATGTTTACATAAAATTTTCCAAACATCAAACCCATCTCGAATATTCGTACCAGGACTGCAAGGCGGATGATCACAATCGCCAAATTGCATGCGCCTCACATGCTCAACGGGAAATTGCTAGAAAAACTGGACAAACTACTGTCCATCACTCATCTCTACCTCACCACGGTTCTTCAGAAGACTTCAGCCCAGTAGCTAAATCCAAGCTCTTATCATCATTAGGATTACCAAGAACATCGTGGCACCAGCCATGCATATATATGCTCCTCGCCAACTCAGGTGGAATTAATGCCTGTGCGGGTTCACGGCCATATGGTTGCCTGAACTTTTTGTGACCCTTAAAAATATATTTTCGAAACTTTTCCTGACCTTCGAACAATAAGGATATGTATGCACAAATTTTCTTCATGTAAAGTATTAAATCTCAAGAAGATGAATAAATATACGCTCACTCCATGACCCACCATGCTCTATCGTATCTCTGTACGGTGATCCAGGGGAACTCATGTGACCTGGACATGTGACACAGTCAAGTCACGCGGTGTTTGTCGGATTCCGTGCCAGTACCTAAACTACACCTTCCCCGAACCTGATCGCTCAGCCACAACCTGCCTCGCAAAGGAACCGGACTGATCAAACTATTGGAGATGACATCAGGGGAAGGGGAAGGAGGTCTCACTGGCACCCTTTTCCGAAGTCCTAAGTTTTCTCAGGATTTCGCTGAATTTCGATGTCAGTGACATAAAATTTACGACACAGGTACATGCAAAAGCTTTCCCACGGAAAGAGCTAGGGAACAGTAGGGGAGCCTCCAAAGCCGCGTCGAAAGTTGAGGCCTTCACCAGCCCGCCAAAGCCTATTCGCTGGTCATTCATTAGAAACAGAGAGCAAAAAAATTTGAATGGTCCTATTAACGACAACCATATTAACCCAATGAGGCAATGAATAGCCCTCTGGGACGTCACTCATCAAGCTGTCAGAGTCGTCTGCGATCAAATCACACCGGCACCGAAGGAAAAAATCGAAATGAAGTAACAGTACCTAACAGTTTGACAATTCTCGGTTAATTTTAATCGAAAGTTAGTGTTCAGCTTGCGGATGAGGCAAACAGACTCACAAGCACAAGTTAAAAGCCTGCGCCTGCACCATGCATGCAAAGCTTCCTTAAGTAGGACACAGCGGAGTGCTGCGGTCTGCCACCGCATGATGGATGTACTGTCAAGACTATACCTACTGAGGCTTAGATGGGCATATGTAGTCATGAACTTGATTAACTCAAGTAATTAGTTAATTAGAGGAAACATGTGAGATGAGCTCTTAGCACGCATTGGGACCGGTTTCGTCGTCCACAAATATCAATGAAATATGGGAATAAAAAAAGCAATGAAGAAAAGTGGGAGCGAAGATTTAAAAAAATAAGGAGGACCGAGGACCGACCCGAAGGGGCTGGCTATTTTTTATTATTATTTTTATATGTACTTACATAATAAGCGCTAATGAATGGGTTGTGAGATTTTTTGGCCGAACAGGAGTGGGCCAAAGGAAATACATCCATGTCGTAAGCTGAATTGTTTCTGCTTACGCCGGGACTTGAACCCAGACCTCTCAGGATACAAAACGGACCCCTTGACCGCTCGGCCGCTGAGAGGGACTATTGGGTAAAATTACGGCTAGAACACATCCACGTGCTTACATCATTTGAGGCAGCTCTATAGCAGATTAGGAACCTCTGTCTCTTCTAATCCGTTTTCATGTGTAATTGCCGTGCTAAATCTACCATTTTCTGGGTACGGTGGGACTCGGCCTAAGACTAAAAGTCTCATTTTTGCCTTGATAGTAAGAGAAACAATAAAAGAGTGGTACATAGCAATGTGCCTTCACACGCAACCGGAATTGCCAGCCACATTTTGGCCATTTGATGGTAAAGGGAGGAGTGGAGTACAAAAGTAAAAAATTAACACTGAGGCAGTTTTCATACGACATTCTCCACTTCTGGTACAGAAGCAAACCTCAGGACAGAACTTCAGAATTACAGACTTGACATGAAGCTGTAAAATGCTGACCCACCTGCACAGCTAAAAATACAGTCTTGTTTTCTTTCCATTCTTCAACTGGAGTAGTTTATTTACGTTTAAGAGAAAGAAAACAGCTTTTCATGCCAATAATACAAAAATATACTTACCTACAACAAAAACAGTTTCTCTATGTGAGGAGTGACTAGAATAATTAAAGCCAATAAGAAGGTAATCAGCTGACTGTGGGAGAGGGTGATTCAACAAGGTAGGTATTCAGGTAGAAAGTACTACATTTACCATTTCGTTTCGAAAAATCCCAAATCCGTCGTCTCTGAATCGCTGGAACGTTTACTTTCTCCGGGACGTTAACACATTTGAGATAGAAGAATGCAATAAAATAAATAATGGTGCACATTAAATAAATTTCAATAATATTAACGAAAAATTGCGCAAGGACGACTGAAATTTGGTTACTTTCTCTCATGTTTATAATTAAAATGTAAACAAAAAAGTTCGAAACTTACCGTTGATTTCAGTGTAACCCCATTCAGGAGCTGCCATCGCGTCTTCTGAAGTAGAGGAACTTTGGGGGACTCGTGGAGGCGCTGCGCTGAAAGCTTTCGTCGGCGAAGTGATGCACTGGTGGTTCAACTAGCGTTCACGACTTGACGTTCGGGTAATAAGCTCTGTCACGTGGTAGGGGCGGGCGCTCGGCTGTACAGCTGGGGCTTCTGACTTGAGTCCGGCAGACTGGCAGTCCTCGTTTTGCCTCCACGACAGAAGCTACTTCGGTCTCAGCTACTGGTTCCCTCATGGTTTTCAATCATTCAATCCGTTTTTTTTCGGTATTTATGGATCTTCACACTTCTCGTTTTTAAGGGTAGTTTTGTTGTTGGTGTACCTATTGTTCTAACTTGTTTTAGGAGTTGAAGCAATGAACTCCTTAGATTTTCTGACAGAAGTGGAAGATTCACGGAGCTGAAAGACCAACTAAACAGGTTTCCTCAGCTGGCGCCTGGCTATGGAATCAAGCTCTTCGGCTCTTCGCAGCCGCTCGAGGTCACAGTGTTCAAGGCCGGAATCCTGGGGGTCCGTGGACTTCGTGGATCTTGGTCGGTTCCACAGCCAGGGCCTTGGCGCAGGTTAGGTTAGGCAGGTTTCTTAGCAGTACCGTGCGCAATCTGGAAGAACCTTCCTGCAGCCAAAACATTCAGGGGACTAGACGAAGCAGAGGTTGATTATATCCGAACTGGAGGAGAAAAGTGGTAACCGCATTCGTCTGCGCTATAACTGTTCAGTAACGAAGCTGAAGGTCCACCTCTTGGTGGCACGACAGTCCTTCCAGGGGACGAGACGGAGGACCACTACCACTAATCTTTCAGGTCAATGGGGCGCGTAGACAAGCCCGACTCCTGGTTAGGCACAGTAGACAAGTTTCGGATCTTGCAAGAAGCAATGGCACAAGAAGACACTCGGCCTGGCCGTCTGGAAGACGTGATGGACGTAACACACTTTGACTCTACTAGGCAGCTAATAAAGAGATAACAGGTGTGGGTAAGATGTGGTTTCTGGAGAGTCGAGGCTTGACACGATCACTACAAAGCTAGTCGGGGCACTGTGAAGTAGAGGCAGGCATGTGCCATGTGCTATGCCTTATCCTAGGGCCGCGGGACGGAAGCCACTAAACGCAATGTCACTCTCCCAGTTATCGCTCCTACATCCTGTCCTGCCTCGTTATTTATGGTTCTCAAACACAAGTACTGTTAGTCTGTTAGAGGTTCAACAACATTTTTTGTTCTTCGCCGGCTTCACCCTCTTATTTACCATTTCTACAATGCTATCAGTGAATACCATTATCCACTACTAGGTTTCTCCAGGCTCTCAGTGGCTACAACAGGTCATCTTATATCGGAGCAGATTCTTTACCAGAAGGAATAGGTACTTAAATGCCTAACTTTTACAACACCGGGCAGTACAGTTGACGTCAGTGCAGTGGGGAGAAAGGAAAAATCAGGAAGTTGGGAACGTCAGCAGAAGATAAACGAAAGATAATGTTACTCCTCACCTACCAACCTATATAGGAACCTTCTTCAATTTTTGTTTCCCTAAAGAATGTCAAATAATTATTCTCTCCTAGTAAACAATGATTGATAATCAACAAAGATAAAGTTAGTAGAATTCGATGGCCCATGATGATGCCTTATAAGGATATATTACGTTTTGTACGGAGACCCCTATGCGCATGCGCAAACAGGTCTTTAAGTATGTGAAGACCACCTAAGAACTGCAAACCGGGTAAAAGTCAACAGATACCCTAATAGTAAATATTGTTAAATGAGGTATGCAGGTACGTAATTAGGAGAGTTGCAAGTAGATAACAGAAACCAACTATTGTATAGAAGCGTAACAGGAAGCTAACTCAGAACACTAGCCAGACAGAAATTCAAACAAGTATGTATGTACAGACAGACACAGGGAGTCAGAAAAGGCACCCTAACCTCCCCTAACCTAATCAATACACGCGTGTATACTTTCATCTAGCCCCTCAATAAAAGGGTATTCTGAGCAAAGAAATGTGGAACAACAGAAATGATGTTCTTCAAAGGCCATAATGTAGGTACAACTACACAAATAATTTATTGAATATTCAAAGCAAGTCAGGTATAATATCACAAGAAGGTTATAACTTATAAGTCTTATAGCAAATAATCGATAAAATATACTTATGAAAAAACTGTCATGCAGTTACGTAAACATTTTGTTCTAGGTTTGAAGCAATAGCTCGGATAACTGATGAATCCGTACAAGTGCAGATTAAAATTAAAAAAATGTTAATCACTTATTGATTTTCCTTTCAGGATCAATGAAGGAAAAACAAAATCCAATTGCACATAATAGGTAATGAAACTGCATGCTCACTCTAGGTAGGTACATCATATACTATTGTAAAGATCTCAGATCTGCTATTTTATATGTAGGAGAAAATGGGGCTACCTTTTCAACGTTGCCAACCTGAGTTGAAACGAGTATTTAGGTAGAAAATGGGACAGCAAACAAGGCCAAAATATTGGGAAATCAGAAAAAAAAGAAAGACAAGAGGAAACAAACAAGATGGGTGTACCTACTCAGAGCTCGGCAACTCAAGGTTTCAATTAGGTAAAATAACCAGGCGGCACCTTGAAAAGTGAGTTGCTTGCAGATTTGGTTCCAGCCGACCAACTGAGAATCGGGGAAATGAACACGCGCAGCAGCCGAGCGCAACCAACACGGAGGAGTCAAAGTAAAGCAAGGTAGTTATTACCACCAACACGGGTCAACATGTTTATTCACCTGGACACATTTCTATGCAAGCTTCTTAATTAAATTGTAGCTTCAGTGTTACATCATCCCAGGGAAATTTTCTATTTTGGCCATTTCCAGCTACAAGCCTTGAAGGACCTGGGTCCCACTTCCACTGCCTTCAGTACCGGAAGGTGCGATTTCGTTAGAAGTTTTTCCTAGTCGGTAAAGGTCAGGTCGGAAGCAGATTACGACTGGAGCTGGAACTCGCCAGGAAAGTCTCGACAAGGCGGAACTAGATTATGAAAGCTCACGTATCGTATCGTAGCTCAATCTGGTCCTCAGAGTTCAGGTAAAGGCTATCAAAACATCTGGGGGGAGGGAGGCTTAGGGGGTAAATGGAAAGTCACTTCTTCTCCCGAAGATCGGTAATGGATGGGCAGTGGAAAGTCACTTCGTTCGAACTTGGAAGAAGCTAAAAATGTGGAATGGTGCCACCACAGTACAGGCGAGCCAAACAGCGAGCTTACAGGTCCTAGAAACGCAAATCGTCAACTTGTATGCGGCGGCACCGTAATGATGTCGAAAAATTCCCTCCCTTCTAGAAGACCACGACCACGACCTTCTAGACCCACGAGTTTACAGCGATTAATCAAATTAGCTACCAAGAATGATGAGAAATAGACAGGGAAAACAGGGAGAGGTGGATGAGGGGCACGAAACTAAACACGAAAAATACACTACTTCGTCTCGTACTCGCCATCACTTTCAAGATAAATTTGGCAAAAAACATGCTGAGGCGGTTTGCGATTTCAATTAGCGGTAGCTCTGACGGGCTGTTTTCTGGCGGGAAGCAGACCGATACTTTCCAGGAACATCTCCATCTGCGCGACGTACTCTTCCTTGTGGAATGCGAAGTGAGCGACATGGGGCGATTTGTCCCAGCACTTCTCGAAAATCTGCGAAATATGTTCACCTTAGACCCTAGGGTGAGGTTTCCTTTTTAGTTGTCTGCTAGAAAAGGATGGTAAATAACTCGATTTTTTTTACCCATTTTTTTAGAGTCTTTTTTGTCCCGCAAGCACCATTTTATCTAAGGTATTCCCTTGTCATTCGCTTGCAAGGCCATTGCGTATTTTCCCACCCGATACGGGTGAGAATAAAATCTCGGGAATTTTTCCATTTTAGAAAGGATTTCTTTTCAGTATATACTACTGTGAGCTGTATAATTTGATTCAAGAAAAAACACTGAAACTGTTTTTTTTTTAGATTCTCCTTAATTTTTTGAAATCTCTGGAAACTCCACTCTCAGAAATGCTTCTGTATATATAAATTAAATCAGGTTTAGGTCTAGAAGGAGACAGAAGGAACAAGAAAGTAATGTAGGAACTGACCTGAATTCCCATATCTTCGTAGCTGGCGCGGACTTTCGCGTAGGACTGGGGGTTGCCGATGGGGTCTGTGGCTGAGAAAAGTAAAAGTGCAGGACATCGGACCACAGGTCGGTAGAACAGGTCCCGAGACCGCCTCCAGTGCTGCGTCGCTTCCTTTTCGAACATTTTCATGTGGTACCTATAATCATTTGAAAAGGTCCACTTCCGTCACCGTCCTAACATTTAGACTAGTTGGTGATGTATAAATAGACATGTTTCTGAAGAAACTGTTCAACATTTATTTGTTCTAAAATATAATATTCCATATGAAACAAGCTAAGATACGATTTTCGTTGTTTTTTGGGGGTCAAAAGTCACTCAACTGTTAAATCCGAACTTAGTTCAGAAGACTGATATGATAAAGGTGCACTATATTTCCGAACAAATCCGACTTTTTCCTCAGAAATGCCATTAGTAAACGTAAAAGAACCGAACGTGCGGACAGCGTTAACCTATCAATTCTCACTAACGCCCGTGCGGTCCCAGTTCAACCTGTATCAGTGAGAAACAATTCACTGTACTTACAGGAGCAGAAATACGGAACAAACCTAAGTTTACTTACAGAATATACTTTGTACAGGCTTTCCTAAGCATGGCATTTTTGGGGAAGAGAGCAGCAGGTACTCCGATGGCAGTTTCGTTGATGTCAACAGCACTGTCCCAGATAGCTCCTGAAACAAATGATCGGAAATACATCAGCCCACTTTTTTTTGAAGTAGGTAGGTTTAATATTTTGAGATGTTCCGAGTAATTCGTGACTTTTTCTGAATGAGTGAAGTAGCGTCGGAATTGCTCCTCCTCCCCTGACCAACAAGCCATCTACGCAAGATTCGGGCCCAATAAAGTTGGCTACCTCAGCTCATCCGTTAAAGTTACGATGGCGGATGTTCTACTGGAATCGTGTTGTCTGCATATACTATAGGCAGGAAAAACGTAGGCCTCCAACCCACCTGCTATGTTCTGAATGAGCTGCTCGTATTTAGCAAGGTCTTGTGACATTTTTAACTGAACTTCGCCCCACAGATATCCGCCGACTGAGAAGCCGTGAATCAGAATAGGTCTCGCAGCGTAACGGTCCTGAAGAATCTCGAGAACGGAGCCAGCCAACGGTTGCGAGCCTTTCATCGGCCAGATCAGCTGCCACGGACGCAGGTTAACGCTGAGGACGTCGAAGCCTCGGTCCAGGTACAAGTCCGCGAACTTGCTGGTGTGTTTCTTCTTTGCCATTAACCATTCCAGCACGACCACCTGCGAAATCAAGTCCTTCGTACAAGGCGCAAGGCGCACCAGGGCGGGGAAGCTAAGCTAAGACACTAGCGTGATAAGAAGGATTCGTCCCAGTGCTGGAGGACGAAATTAAGCTGGTCGGAGAAGAAGCAGTTACTTCAATGCACTATTTTTCGGGTATCAGCTGATTCTAGTTTGAGAGTACCTAATCTCAAAAGGTGGGACAGCCCTAACACCTGATACTCACCAGAGGTTTCTCCGGCTGGTTTCGATTTTCACTTGCAGCCGGTTTCAAACTGATGAATTTTACATTTTCAGTTAGACTCGTCTCAGATTTGGGAAGCTTCGAGTTAGACCACGTCGCAGTTTTGTTGGATGTAGTTTTACATGGCATGTACAGGTTTCGCTGAAAAGATAGAAGGGTTAGTCGAAGTACCTACGCACCTACCTCATCGATCTAAATTCTAAATGAAGGCCCCTTTACATAAGATACCAACACCCGGATAAGTTGAACAATAGCAAGTAAGTGGCTATTCTAGTGCTGGGGCTAGTTCGCTATACGCTGCAATAATCAACTTACCACTGAGCTATAAAAGAGGTTCTCCGATGTCTTGACTATCGGTATGAATTTGGAAATGGACATCTTGGTGACAGCCATTGTAATGAAATCCAATGATCACAGATCTAAAACCAAAATGAGACTATAAAACAATCTTCCGATAAAAAGTAGCCAAGTTACCATGATAGGAAACGCATGTCAAGATATGCAAATGAGTTTCAGTTAGCCACCGAAGGCGTGAATAGAATACTGACTATGAGGGACTGCAGCTCAGACACAACTAACGATAACAACTGGATTCATGCAGCTTAAAGAATAGGAACGGACGATGTTTAACGGGCCATCATTTCTTCATTACGGTTCAAAGTCCGCAACTAAATGAAGCCCTTTGAGAGCAACCGGTCAAGAGCGTCAAGAGTTCGGAAATAGGTCTAAACCATGATGTAGCAAAGTGACTGGATACCATGCCTTCACTAAGCAAATCAATTATTTTTAAAAACATTCAGAAAAGCTTTTTCAGATATTTTAAGCAGTATCAAGTGTATCATTTTGGTAATATCAGTTTCTCACCTCAATTTTTGATGAAAACTTTCAATGTTTATAACCGAGCAGCCATCTTGAATCTCGCGGAGGTACGTGGACCACAGACAACAAAAACAATGATTTTGCGAATCAGCTACGGTGACCTGGAGTATGACCATCGTGAATTTGCCCATTTGTAAACAAAAACACCATTTTAAGTTGGCAGCTCTGCATTACTTGGGGCCCTTCTTTTTTTGGTCAGTTTTCTTACAGTGAAGCAACATTGGTGACTCTTTCGATTTGATTTGGGCCTTTACTGGGCAGTGGGCCCTGAGAAATTATTAGAAAATAGAAAATGGCTCCCAAAACAATGATGATGGATATAATTAATTGTTGGTTTTTGATATTTTATCCATTATGATTTACTCGGAAGAAGACAAAAGACATCTGCTGCTGGATATTTGTAAAATAAACCCCTCTCACCGGCAAATAACCATCTCGTGGCAAAATTGTGCTCAACCTAACACTCATCATCGGTTCGGTAGGTACCTACTTAACCTCATTTATTTCTTCTTTGCCAAGTCTTTCTTGACTATTTTAATGACACTTTTCTGATGAAACTATGTTGGATATTTATTTGCACTTAAATATTAATGAAAACTGCCATTTGAACGCAGCTGATTGAGGCAGGTATATAATAATAAGGAAAACTATATAGGTACCTACCTACCTTCCTACTTACCTAGACGCGTGGCTCTATATCTAGAGTAGAAAGTACCTACGCTTTCTAACAGTAGCTGTGTGTTTTCTTTCAGGAAGTGACTGACTTGTGAATTGAAGAAAGAAAAATGACTGATGCAGCAAGGGATATCCATGTCGTCTTTACGGCTCGAACCAGGGAAAGAAAAATGAAAATGCAAGAAACAATATAGCCGTTTTTTTCTGCTTTCCTTTATACCTATACCTATAGTTTACCATGAATCAATGCTTTCGATTATTTATTCCACTGTGTAGCGGAGAGGTCTGGAGCAGGTAGTAGACAGTTTGAGAATGGTGATTTTTAATGTCAAAAACAAGTAAAATCTATGCAAGGTGGCCATTGACCAATCAGAGGCCGGCAAGGTGGGTACGTAGCTATCGCATCTTATATATGGGCGCAACCAGCTTGGATTACGTGCCTGGCTGGGGGTGAAGCCAGGTCACACGGGCATAACGGTAAATAGGAGCCTGAGAACAGGGGCTGATCTTATAGCTACCTGCCTTACAATATAATGAGAAATATTGTCTTAGGTTTTATTGCTTTCGTGAAGGCTAAACATAGTGTCCAACTTTCGGTCATTTGATTCGCGTGCGAATGGCACACTATTTTTAGGCAATGACGATATACCTATACCTACCTACTAGTCTCATATTCAGTACCGTAGTTTTACCTACAAATAAGGGTAGGTACCTATACCTATTCAAGCCAACAAAAACTCTACTAATATCAGCGTGCTCAACTTAGAAGTATGTACTTAATTATATAAGTAATAAAGTACTAGGTACCTAATTAACACTTTTTCTTAAGCGCACCATACCTACCTACCTGTACCTACCTACTTAGCTATGAAAGAGTACCGCAGGGTAGGTAGGTATACTTCTACCTCCCAACTAATAGGCTTCTTATCCTCTATAGGTAGGTACCTGGTTTAAATAGGTAGGTACCTACTTAGTGGAATGCGCAAAGAAATTGTCTAGTATCTGAATTCAAGATAGGTACTCATAGGAATCATTGGAGCTGTTGTAACCCTTTTACTGAATGGAGTCAATACCGAAGTTGCCCCAATAATAGTGCAAACCTTTTGCATACTTTTAAATAATACGGAGCAAGAACTGTGTCTTACCAATGCAGTCAAAGCTAATGCTACGGCTCCTACCAGGCCATGGCTCTAGTCACTGAGTTAATAGGTGAGTCTAGGAAGATTACTTAGTAGTTACTTAATCACTCTTATATACGGTTCCAAAGCCTTCAACTGTTACAAAATTTGATTATTCAACATCCTAATCACACCGATAAACGTGAAAAACTTAAGAATCGAGTTTTATTCAGATTTGAAATAATTTGAAAATATTTATGCGGGAAAAAAAGACGTGGCTGTAGATAAATATCATTCTTTACTTGTACGTAGTAACTTCCGGCTACGATGTGTTTTTAACATTAAAAGGTAGGAAATTCAACTTTATTTCTAAATTAGAACTTAAATATAAGTGAAATTGATATGTAGAATTAATATGAACTATCAAATACGGATATGTACGTTTTTATAACCGATTTTGGGACGAATTCCTTGATTTAATGTCCATTGGTTAACCTCCTTTGTAATATAGCCCCAGTGTAAGATGACAGGGCAGTAGTAATTATTTTCATTTCAAAATCTATCATCTAAGGATTATTTTTCAATCATTTGAAATTTTAAAATTCACAAGTACCCACCTAATTTATAGAAAACAACATTAAAAATACCAGGATAATTTTATTTATTATATTTTACATTATATTAATTATCTAGTTACCTACATTAGTAGGTGCGAGAGCACACTACTTGAAATGTAATGAGATATTAAAAACAAAAATGGCCGGATCCAGATTATTTGATATTTTTATTTTATGTTTTTGGGGATTTTTATATTTCTAGCTGTTTAAAGTTCATAGCTAAGTGATGTCATGACATCGGCTAATTAGTGAGAAGCCGCTGAAGGTAGGTATGAAGGTAGCTAGGATTGACCAATAGGTACTTACATATTATATCGCTAGGTATTCCAAAAGTAGTCTAGACCCTTGCAAAGATAGTACAATCCTCCAATGAAGGATAATTTATCTAATATATTGGTCACCTATAGCAAGCGTGTGTTTTTTCACCTATGATGGGAATCACCTGCGCGATGGTCAACCAATTCTTAAAACAGGTTACCTACCTAACTTCCTATTTCATTTGATGATTGAATTCTGTTGCAGGAAGAATATCTAAGCATCGGACGTTTCAAGAACAGAAGTTGAAGGGGTTGGCCTTCTATTTCCGGGGAGCGTCGAAATAGAATGGGAGAATAATTCAAAATCAACACCTAGCGGCAACCTTGACCTAGCTGCTGGCACAAACTTATGTACCTGCCTACCTACCTACCTACTTCTCTTTTATTTTAATAAATATAATAAATAGGTTAGGCACGTTTGACTTGTTGACTGTTGAAACGTGGTGCATATAAAAACCCGCAGAATTTTTTGTCTTTCCAGGAAATACCTATCGAAGCAGTATTACCTATGATTAGTTAGGTACCTAGGTCCTAAGGTAGGTACGTCAAATTGTAGGTACCTATACTTGGTAGGTATGTAGAAAGTATGCACAACGAGTTCAAATAGAAAATAATAACAATGTTAATAGGTAGGTAGGTACCTAGTTTATCCAGTTTCTATTTGGTGCCTACCATATCTGACCCCTACTATTGTTAAAATTTAACCATTTTTGCATACTTTAGCAACTGATTCGAATCAGACTCATTTTTGTTGAATATTCTTTCATAGTCCAACTTGGAAGGAATTTATTTTGTAAACAAACATTTCAGCCATTTTCTGTTGTTATTCCTTTGGGAAGATAGCCACTGTGCAACGACCTATAATAGAATAGACCGCTTGCGGACATAGACACTAGCGCCAAGCAGTGCTTACCACGGACAAACTGTGAACTATGCGTCCGCCATGTTAGATGCCGGCTTGTTTTGGCGAAGGATGTTATTTCACATGTAAGATGCCGTCTACTTGTGCCGCAATATCCTGTGTGCAGCGTCAAAAAAAGGGCTCCAGTGTATCTTTCCACAAGTAAGTAACTTAAACAAAGTGATTAACATAAAACAAAACGTTTAAAATAAGTGTTAGAGTCATAGTCGACAAGAAGACGTCATACCTGTACACACCCCAGTGGCAACGTTTGCCGTATTTTATACCGAATTATTTGGCCACAGGTGGGAAGTAAATAGCTTGTGTAGGTACTTAGTACCTACAATGATACCATGCACTGGTATTTCAAGTGAAATGCCAGGTGCTGAGGTAAGTATGTAGGTATCCTACCTGTGTACCTGAAGAAAGTTGTTTTGGGTACGTTCAACATACTTACCTACCTACCTAACGCATCCTACCAGACCTAGCACTAATCCTGAAGGAAGGGTGTAGTTTAACATAGCTACAGTATATTTATTTGTGTATGCTTTACCCAGGTTTCCTAAAGAGGGGGGCATCCGTGCGTCAAAAACTGACCAAGCTGATCCATTTCAAGGGTCAGTAGAAATATATTCACCTACCTAGTTACATTTGTTTGGTGGTTTATATATTTTAACAATTTTTTGTCCCTTTCTCTTGTTAGAAAAGGTTAGGTACACGTAGATAGGTAGGTACTCCTGCGTAGGGCAGCTATTGTACACCTAAGTAGTTATAGGCTTATTCCAGTTTAAACTAGGCAAACAGGTTACCTACCTACCTACCTACCAATTCAGTAAAATTCTATGAAGTCCTACCTGACGGCCTACATCAACCATGAAGGTTTGTCAATGAGTCCTCTTAAAGGCCAATTGATAAGTCGGCAGCTTTGGCACTTCTGTATTAATTTCCATAAGTAAGAGCAGAAAACGGCCCTTCTCCAAAACAGAGGTCGGACAAAAATTGGTCGAGGCGACCAGGAACTCTCCCATAGATTACCTATATCTCTAGATGGGTGGGTAGTAGGAAGATCGCTATAGGCATATCTTTGTAATTGACAGCAGATCCAAAATCACAGAAGTAAAAAGCCTGATATTTTAGCATAGGTAGGTAGTTCCATTCAAGCATTCAAACTATAAATACAGAGAACTTAATTCAAACTTATGGATCGCGCGCATTCCTTGCCGCCAAGTGTCATGGCCGCCTTTCCTTCAAATTGGTACGCACAATGGTTGCCAGTGAGCGGTCTATTCTATTATAGGTCGTTGCCACTGTGAATTTGACCACGACTAGGCCCCAAAAATGCCTGGAAAGTTAAGAAATCGGAGGAAAAAACAAGAAAATGGCGCGTGGGCATAATCATGTAAACAAAGGATGGTCATAATCCGAATGGCACTATTCGCAGTGGTCATACTGTATAGACCCATCAGCTACTTAAGTCCTAACCTAACCACTAAGAAAAAACTCTGTAAGTTCATGGGTTTTACGTGAATATGATTGAATTTTGTAATAAAAGGCGAATGCTTATTGGTGTCAGCTTGCTCGGAGGGTAAGTTACAATGTATAGAAAAGCCACATCTCACATCCATGAAGTTTATTTTTGAAGTTAACCTAACCTTGTCAGATTAATTATTAGATGCGAGCCCTGTATTTGAGAGTCAGAGGTCTTATTCTTCCTTAACTGATAACTCTGGTAACGTGACATGTGTTGACAAATGAGGGTCCTTAGTTTTCAATCGTGCGGAAGTTTGTGGAATTTGACGTCATCCGGAGACCTGATTTTACATTGGTGTTTTGTGTTCCAGGTTAACGCTTATAGTTCTGATAGTAGAGAGCCACTGGACCAGCAGCAATGGGCATGCTTCCGTTACGAATACATCGGGCGAATGCTGGACGAAGGAAAAGTTTCAGATTTTAGAGCAGTGCCATCCATGCTCGAATTTCGAAGTTGCTAGTAAAAGTGTAGAAGCTTGTTTTGATACAAAATTTAAGGAAATTTTACTTTGTGAAGTCACCGGAAAGGTGCAACGAAGGTGAGCCGACAACCTCTAATTTCCTATTTTCTGCCTCCGTTTTTCCTTTTATGGAACCTGTTTAAGTAGTAAGTAGATATGATATAAACATGTGCCGATGTCTCCACTTGCCCAACCTCACTCTGTTGATACTGTGATGAGAAATTCGATACCTTACCGCTCGGGTATGGACCAGCCGTAGCCAGACTTGACTTATCTAATGATTGTTGCTATATTACTCGTATGTTCGACCCCTCGCCTTGGTCCGTCAAGAGAAATAGAACTAACTGTGTTTCCTCTTGTTGCAGTTGCGAAAAAGTTGCATGGATAGAAGAGCGGCGTTTCTGGGTTTTCGAAGGGACAATGTTCGCACTGGCGGTGTTGTCGTATAGTGTAGTGTATATTCGTCAGCGGGTTTTGGATCGAAGAGTAAAAACTCGAATTCAAAAACAACTAGCCAACGGTCTAGCCAACTAGAAACGCAATGAATGAGCTCTATTTGGAGATTTTTTCACCAGTAGACCTAAATGGAGCCTGTTGGGCCCCTCTCGAGTCTCTGGTGGTCCTTTTCGGTTACAAATTTTGCGAAGAGCCCTCTGTGCAAATTGTTCTTGTCCCATCCGAGAAATATGATCGAAATGAGTTTGAAGTACATTTGGGAAATTTGCGTTTCAAATTGTTTTCGGGCGAGCGCATTCCTCCTCCTGCCGATCTATGCGCTCTCCCAGTAATGGTGATGCATGAAGGCACCACCTGCGTAGCCGGGCTATGCGCTGTTATACGGCAAGTCTTCAAGGCTAAGAATCACATGCATCCTCTTCTTGGCTTCAAACAAAGCTGTCTGTACGCATGCGCAGAAGCTTCGCTGTGGACAAGGTTCTGCGAGGTGGATGCGCTGAATATGGTCCACAACCTTGTCCGATCTAAAGAACCAGTGATTCCACACGACTTGGGGCGGTTTGAAGCCCACATGGCTCAACCTGTGAGAGCTCATAACATTCAAAAAGTAAAGCAGGACGCGCTGAAGGCGGCAGGTGGTGGCCGATCCGCCATTCCGGACGCCAGGTTGCAGCTGGCGGAGGAGTTGAGTCACGTGTTCGCGGAAGGCGCTTCTGTGTCCATCGCCGATGTGATCCTAATGACTTGCTTCCACATTGTGCTAACCATGTTAGCCAGTCCCTTCCTGGAGTCTCACATTCCACTCACAAGTAGCTGGTATAATAGGATGCTTAAAATTGACGAAATAAAATCCGCACTGGAGCTATTTGGGCCACTGAAGCAACCCTTTAAAGAAGAGCCCTGTGTAGAGTATTTATCAACTGAGGTTCCCCAGGAAAGTTTGTACAAGAACGACCCAAGAAGATATAAGCCGCGGCACCGCATTTTCACAAGACAAGAAGATATTGAGGAAAGTCTTGAGGTGACCAAAGCCGTGGAACTGGATATGATAGAGGTGGAACCATTCGGTGCACACATAGCTTTTGACTGGGAGTCGGTGCCGTGGGACGCTCAGCCTGCGGGTGGTGCCCTTCCAGAGCGGCGTGTGGTGCGTAAGGCACAGCAGCTGGAGGGGATGGCGCGCGCCGTGCTGGCAGTAGCGAGGCATGGGGACCGCGTAGTGGACTTCTGCGCCGGCAGCGGCCACCTCGGCCTCATCCTGGCGCACTCGTTGCCACGCTGCACCGTAGTCCTGCTAGAAAACAAGGAGGAGTCACTCAGCCGAGCTCGTGAACGGGCCATGAAACTTCGTCTTGGAAACATTGTCTTCTGCCAGGTAACCTTAAGGCGGTCCACACAGTCATGAAATTTCTCATTCTTTGAGGAAACTGCTCGATATTTAGATGTTCTGAAGTATAATATTATGTCTTTTTAACGGCACAAATTAATTGGCTTTATTGTGATTTTACGATCGAGTAATTTTGTACAAACTTTTTACTGACAGAAAAAAAGTTACCTCCAGAACGTATAAAGTATAGTAGGTTTGCGTTTCGTTTGCGTACCATTCACAATATTTTGATTTTGCAGAGTAATGTTGACTACTTCAGCGGAGACTTTACAATAGGCGTGTCCCTTCACGCGTGCGGCGTCGCTACCGACCTAGTTCTGGAGAGTTGCATCCAGCGCAGAGCCGTATTTGTGAGCTGCCCGTGTTGCTACGGAAGTGTGCAACCCAACCACATGGTGCAGTACCCTCGCAGTCACTGTTTACGTACACTGCCCCTCACCGAGCGCCAGTACCTTGTTCTGGGTCACGCTGCTGATCAAACACATGACGCGGCCCATGCTAAAACAAACCAGGGACTAGCCTGCATGAATATAATAGACGGGGATCGATGCTTGAGAGCTAGGCAAGCCGGCTATCGGGTGGTTCTTTCCAAGTTGCATCCACCAACGTGCACCCCAAAGAACAACCTCCTGATAGGAATTCCAAACTCCCGACTTGACTCATCAACAAGTGCATGAGTACATCAGTTCAGGTATTTTAATTTTAATTTATAGAGGACCTATCAGGGTTGTGAAGGAGACATCTCAGTGTGAACAGTTTTCACAATGGAAACTGGAAATAAAAACAAGTTTTCAATTTAAAAAAAAAAAAAAAAATAATGTGTATTTTTCTCGTTGCTTTACCAGTGAGATATCTAACTTACGTTAGGTACAGTGTAAAACCTGTGGAATCAGTTGGAAAGAGTTCACAATTCCTGGTGGGAGAGCAATGGGGTATCTCAAGCCATATTGGCCTCCATTTTTTCATGTGTTCTGGATTGTCTTAGATTTTATTCATCGAATCTTTATTCTTTATGGCGAGACAGTTAACACAGTCATGCAGAAACGTTTTCCAATACATTGAAGTTACCTTTGCTAGAACGTTTTTGTATCATAAAAGCCTATCTTGAACATTTTACTACTTTTCCAGTATGTTTTATGTTTATACTTAAATTAGAAAATCAAGATGTTGTTTTACCGCGGCGGCATGGGGGGATAATCCACTTATTTTGGGTGATTAATCAGAAAACGACCCATGAGTGCAGTAGAGATTCTGAATGGTGAAATAACGATGGTAATGACATCACGGCTAATTCATACGGCGAACGTCACCTTTCTTTACACATAGTTAGCTTATGACCGGCTGGTTCCCACTCGACTCGCTTGGGCTGGCTCCTGGTTCAGTCTCTCCCCGTAGTCCGTTCCCTGAGCGCAGTCCTCAGTTGAGTAGTGTTGGTTCAGTGCTTGACACGTTCTAGTCGTATCCGAGCAACATTCGCCTGTTCTTCTCTGCTAAAAATGGCACTAGGTAAGTCTTTGTGCGGGATATACGGTAACTACAAATGAAGGCAAGGGAAAACAGGAGCATTGCTTAATATTTAGTACCTACTCCAAGTGCCAGCCTGAGTAGTGTTAACTGGGTTACTGGGGACGAGTAAGGTGTAGGTAGATGAGGTAGGAGCACATTCTGCAGAGAACCTTGCATTGTGGAAGATCTGTGTCAACTTACGTAAACTGCCAGCTTCGATCAACTTTTTTGGTAAACCTATAAAGCTAAGTAATTCAAAATTGCCGACACGAAGCAGCGGAGAATTCCCCACCGCAGATTGTAAAAGTAAAAATAGAAGCCGGGTTGCATGGCGTGCCACTCGCACCAATAGATCCCAACAATCCTATTGCAGTGCCCTTGAACTTGACTTTCGTGGGGTCAGTGGCCCCGCAAAACTCCAGTCCCTAGCTCTGGAAGCCATTATAGTGCTATGAGAGGCATCCGCTGTCCAGGCCGGCACCTGCTAGGTCTCTTTTTTGCTAGAAAAAATTAGGGGCTGCGTTGTAATGTAGCTAGGTACTTACTTCTGGTGAGATGTCTGGCCGAGAGATGGCTGATTGTTATAGCTGGGAAATTTCCCATCTTCGCAGGTATAGGTAGGCATAAGGTAGGATCTGTGGACTCATGGTGAAGTATAAATTTAATAGATTTGATACTGGATCGGGTTAACTGAAACAGAGCCCATGAGTGTACGTGTAAGTACATTAATATAGGTACTATCAAAACTACCAACATGTCCCGCCTGAAGGACTGCATTGCACCCAAATTAGAACTGCCATGCACTCATCAGTGTCATCGCTCGTTGACAGCTGACAGCTTCAGTTCACGAAGCGCATATTCTAGGCCTGGCAGGGCCTCTGCAAACGACGTCTGCATCGATGTTCTCCCCAAAGTCTAGAGCTGAAAAAGGAAATGCGGCAGTGCGCTTTGGAGACAGCTGTGCCCCCCCCCCCCCCCCCAACTTTCTCCGCGTTCGTCCGATCAATGCTCGAGTCTAGCCAACCTTTCCTTGGCCCCTTCCCATCTCGCCGACATGTGGCCTTGATACACCTTCCCTTTACCATCAGGAAAATAAAATTACTGGCAAGTGCTGGCAATAAAATTGAAATCATCATCCGATTTGTTTCCGTATCTGATACGAGTAAATTATAAAGAATAATAAGAGGATTTAAAAGACGAAAGTCATAAATAGGAATTTCTCACACGTGCGTCCACCCCCACGATGAAAATAAAGTTGTATTGAACAGAATTAAGGAACTTAAGAAGCTTATCTAGCTCACCGGCAGCGATGGGTGAGTCACCGCCTTGTACCATGTTTATTCTGCAGATTAACACCAACATGCCATAGCCCGGCATACCAGACCATCATGCATAATCTGACTCACGCCTACTGTAGCATTCCGTTCTGTCGGCCCCGTCCTGATGGGGAAGATTTACCAGAATTACAGAATTCGAACTCGGCTGATGATTCTCTTCCTTCATCCTTCACCTGAAGTGAAAGAGGAATTACTCGTAGGGGCCTAGGGGCTTTGTTACGTAATCGATGCAATGAGAATTTTCTAGAAGTACCAATAACCTACGTGGCTGGCTCTGAATGGCCTGAGTTCTGGTTATAGTGTCAAGGTCACAGTAGGATGATTCAGAAGCATGAGCCTCATCGCGCCTACATGAAACTGTCTATGCCTATAGGCAATCCGTGCGTAGGATTGCCTCGTCAGTAATACACAACGCTCGACTTACGACTTCCTGCCGTAGATGAGATCAAAGGTGGAGCAAAAGGGGGCCTTATAGTCTTATACTCAGTGGCGAATCCATTCTAAGGAATTTGTATGCGAAGTAAAAGCGACACTAGATGGGTGGTCCCTAGGTACTTAGCAATTTTGGGTGAAAGTCAGATCCTGTTTTTCATGCTGTTCACGAGATGACGGCAGAGTAGGAGGAGATTTGTTACCTTCGATACGCTTCTATAAAAAGGTCACGAATGGAGTCAGCAGCGCTTTGCAATTTTTTTCTCGCACGAGTGCGTGATACCTCACAGGTTCATTTCTGTACATGGAAAAGTAAAAAATATTTTTATCTCCCCTGCCCAGTTTCTCTTGTACCTAAAATAACACTTTTTTGGTTCCAGAGCTTGCGACTCCCGATGAGCTGGTGTACCAGTTTAACCCTGTGACCACAGGGTCCCTGCATTTTAAAGTGAGGGCTGCAAATGACGCCCACATCGCCCTCACTGCGGGGCCTGCTGAGGAGGATCCTATGTACGAGGTCAGTACAACTATTCCCAGAAAAAATTAAACAAACTGTTTGAAGAGTCACATTTCACGGTGTTGTGAGGAAATGTAGGTGTATAGATGCCATGGCCTTTATAGACTGACTACTGAACAATGCAGTACGTTTTCTGAATAGATATTCATTGGAGGGTGGAGCAACAGCAAGTCCGTGGTGCGGCGGAACAGAACCAAGCCTGATGTAGCGGAAGTAGAAACACCTGATATCCTGTCAGCTAACGAGTTCCGCGGGTTCTGGATCTCCTGGGACAATGGAACTGTCTCTGCTGGAAAGGAGGGCTCGGACGTCCCTTTTCTCTCCTACACCGACCCGGACCCCTTCGGTATCGGCTATTATGGCATCTGCACGGGGTGGGGCGCCTCCGGTACTTGGCTAATCGAAGGTAAGTAAGTTTGGAAGTCAGTGTAAAAATAGGAGATGTCTGTGTCAAAATAGGAAATGGTTTCAAAGTGGAGGTCAATGGATAAGCTAAACACACTCTATAAATTTGGGCCAATATTCGACTGGCGATGCAGCTTGTATCTGAAGGTGATTTCATAGCTACGACTATCTATATATACTAAAACTCGTATACCTATACTTAAAATAATCATAATTGTCATGCTGCAAAACTTCAGGATCATCGTACGTATAGCCAGTCCCTATAACTTGCGACCTAATATTCTGCTTGCATTACCTACTGCTGTGCGTATTGTTTGGAGCGAACAGTCAACCTGTCGTTTAGAGCTGCCTAACACAGACCTATCGTAGCATTAACCTAGCATAGCACGGTGGCATGGTTTATTTTTTTTCCAATTTCACACTCGTTGACCTTTGTTCATTTGTGACTAATTCATTAAGAAATTTCATTCATCGCGATATCACGTCAATGATGAAATTCCCGTACTTTTTCTTCCGCTTAGCTTACCAGAAATACTAGAATACCAAATACAGAAATAATGTAAGGATGCTAAAACCCTGTAATACGACGCGACATAACTACAACCACCAGAATTTCCACAACTTATCAGCCTTTTAAATGCGATTTAATGTAGTGTCGCAGCGCATTAAAAGCCAGTCGTTAACTTGGTTTTAGAATCCTTATACTTGTCATTTAGTTGGCACCGTCCGCATTCTAGCCTATTTTACCGCTTCACCCAAATCATTGTATACCTACTGTAAACGTGGCAACACGCAGGGTGCCCGACGGAGCTCTCGACTATCGACGGGGGGGACTGCCTGAGCTACACGTTCCACCCTATCCGGCAAGGCAGCCTTGAGTTCGAGGTCCGAACGCCCAGTAATGCGCACGTTGCGCTCACTTCTGGCCCCAAGGAGACGGACCCAATGTACGAAATCATTCTGGGCGGGTGGGAGAATACTGCTTCTGTCATCCGATACTGCCGGGAGAAGCCTGATAAGGTATAAGGCGAGGCGAGCACTTGTAACATTTTGTGTAAGGTTGTAAAGAAAACTAGTACTAATAGGTACTAGAAAGATCAAACCGATCATTTTTCTTTAGTTAGGATAATTGTTATCCCGCGGGTAAAAAGTAAAGCTGGCCTTGCAGAACAGCTTAGGATCACAGAATACCAAGATATAAGAAGAAATAATATGGCCCAGTGCTTTCGTTGTAGACATATATTCTTAAGTACCTAATTTAAACTTGTATAGAATTATCAGATGAATTATTTCAAATTTCTTCCTATAGAAGTGCGTCTTAGGGTGTCATGTCAAGGCTGAAGGCACTCTGTGATCTTATGCCGCTCGGCAAGCTTACTCTTAACTGAAGGCTTTTAATGAGACAAACCATGCACAGACTTTAAACGATACTCGATTATGGCTCACATGGGGTAGTAATACGAAGGAAGAATGTTCCCACCAGTACCAGAAAATGAAAAGAAAAATCCACTCACACAAAGTAAAATAGGTGCGGGAGGACACACCGAACCTGCTGAGCATTGGCGAGTTCCGGCGTTTCGTGGTGGAATGGGAGGAGGGCCGCATTCGTGTTGAGCACCGCGGGAAGACCCTGCTCGAATGGACAGATCCTCACCCTATCGGCATCTCTCACTATGGCGTCCGCACGGCGTGGGGCGCTTCAGGCGTCTGGAGGATCCAGCCCATTGACCTGCGAAGACGCACTAGAGGTGACTCACACTTCCAAAAGGCGTATAGTGATAGCAAAGTAGTTGCAGCAGGATATGGGGATCGAAAATTACAAATACGTATAGAAAAGTGGGAAGAAACACAATACATGGAAATTTTAAAAAAATATTCTTCTACAATTTTCACGTCAAATGACAGCTCCACCACTGTGACACCTTGTACTTATATGCTTATAACTTACTGCTGGCTCTGACGGAAACCATACGCATTATTCATTGATAGACTTTTAATGCCTCTTTCAGCACCAGATCAGCATCCAAACGGTTTGTATAACTGTGACTGCATGTCTCACCCAAGCGCTCAAGTTGCATGATTGTTTGGCTTTCCTTCCTTTGCATGAAAAACTCACAACGACAGTTGACTGTTTCTTCAAATGGTGCAGTGATGCATCCCAAATGTGTTTCATTACTTTATCTACTCGGATTTTATTTTTCGCTGCTTATAAAGTGGATGAAGCAGCGGAGGAACTTAACAACGGAGTGGTAGACGAGAAAGAGGAGGATAAACCTACTGAAGAGCAGGAAAATCCTCCGAATGAAGAAGGTAACACCTATAAAAGGTGCTACGACGTAGTAAGGTTACACAGTAACAAGTAGCTTTCAGTGTGGTGAGTTGGCTCTTGTACTTTCAAGACCAAACATTGCTGAGAGTTTTCTTCCTGTTTATACCTGTATAACCAGACTCCAGCAGTCACAACTTATGTCAATCCAAGGGGCGCTTATATAAAAAGAAAATAACCGAAGTTTTAAATCAAGAAATCGGTTCCGATCCAACAGTTAAGCTGGGTACCTAAGTAGATATATGAGTAAATAACTGACAATATGCGGGGTCCTAAGAAAGGTTTCAAATGGTATCTATTATACAAGCACCTTGTGCAGGAATATCAGTTATTTCAACTCATCGGCGCATAATATGTTCTCTGAACGTCGCGCTTTATTTCCTTCATTCATAATTCTAGCCCTTCTGGTTTTATGTTCACAGCTACAACCCAGCCAGGATGGAATGTGCCCGCGGGGGTACCAGTGAGCGCCGGGCCGGGCACGTGGGTGGATGCTGCAGGAGGTGAAGTCCCTGAGGGGGCAGTTCCCGGAGGCTTTGATGGGGAGCAGTTGTACATTGCCAGGGCAAACCACGAGGGGGCGGTCATCCCCGGGAAGCTGGTGCCCAGTCACGGTGTGGCTTATGTGTCCTGGGGTGGTGGCGAGCACGGCAAGCCCGAGTACCAAGTGAGTAGTCTCTAAAAATGATTCTTTGGTACGATATTGGACATTTACCTTATGGTGATTTGCACTGTTTTCACTCTGCCAGCGATCACTCTGCAACATTTGGTATATCGAATGTGTTTACGTTTACAGGTGTTGTGCGGATGCGCGCCAACATGGGTGTCAGCGAAGGACGGCGAAATTCCCACTGGTGCTCTCCCGGGTGGTCAGACGGAGGAGGGCGAGCAGCTGTTTGTCGGCCGCGTCGATATGAATGGAACGATGAGTCTCGGCAAGGTAAAGTCCCTGCTGACGGGTACGGAGTACACCTTTTCCTGAAACAGCACTGACTGATATAGATTACAACTCTTGTTGACACGCCAAGTACCACTTGGTAGTGAAGTAAAAAAATAAAAAGTCCAACTCCCAGTATCTAACCAGTGACTGGGAGGACCGGTATTCAAAATAAAATAATACCTAGCACTTTTTAATTACCTGTGCAGCGGAGCTCGTGAGTGGTACAACATTGCCATCTCGTATATATATATTAGTGCAATTCACTATTAACTAATGCAGTGAAAAGAAAGCACTTTCATTATTTTCTCGTAACTTTGCAGGTGCAGCCCAGTCACAGTGTGTGCTACATTCCATATGGTGGGCAGGAGCTCTCCTATCCAGACTATGAGGTCCTTGTCTCCAACTAATGGACCATTTCATCACTAAAGCCAAGCTAGCCGCGACCGCTTACTGCCTGCATCACCAATTCTGTTGAATAGGATTGAATTTTAGAGTAATCATAAAAGTAGCTAACTATTAGATTTGTTGTTAGATATACCGTCATAAAAGCTAGACGTCACTCGCGAGCTAAATGTTTTCTGAGTAGCTATGTAGGTAGGCTATTTTATTGACATTGTACTTCCAGCCTGACACTTTAATAATACTTTATAAAGCACTGAACACATATTTTTAGCTGTAAACATTAATTGCTCTTCATATGAGAAAGTAGATGAGGCATATAATTTTGAATGAATAGAGCGAAAAGAACTGACTGTTTAATATTAGGTTTCTCAAAAACCTCTAAACCACTTTGCAGAGCTACTCCATTTTAAATGTAGGGTATAAGGAAAAGCTTTAAGAAATGTAGGTACTCGTAAGTTGTTCGTTTAAATTTATTCCATGTATAGTCTCACAGAGATCGAAACTGTTAAAAATACAATTTCAAGCTTACACCAATCAAAAGCCAACTAGAATACCATCCTGTACCGCCTTCTAGGGACCTTTGTTACGTTGTCCTAAGATTTCCATACAATTTTCCTCATAAGTAGTTCAGTTCATTCAAATTGAAACTGTGTAGTATTATGAGAGTCAGATTCGTCAGCAACAAGGGGCAGCCACAGAACAATAAGTGCAAACAATATTCTCCATACAGATGTACCTACCAACAACCAAAGCCAATAGCCATATTTTTACTAGTAGGGTATCGTTAAACAAACGGAAATTTATATTTCTACGTAGGTATATATAGAATAAAGTCACTACAAAAAAAATAGACAAATTGTTTTGATCAGTCACTCTTAAAACACTTTCGCCAAAGCCGAAAACGAAAATTCGACAGCGTGAGTTCGAGTATCCTCACTCAAGTGTCAGTTAGTCAAACCAGAGTTTCAAGTTCGTAAGACAACCACTGCACTAACCTTCAGTTAGGCATACTTAAACTGAGGATTATGTCAAGAATACTAGCCTACCATAAGACTCAAACAACCAACCAGCCTTCAATTTCTTAGTTCACCTAAGACGGAAAGTAGACTAAGCTCAATTTCCGCAGACACCACTCAAAACATACCTGGCGTTGGTTATGGTTATGGTTAGTGATCAACACTAGCCGATTCGTCAGTGAGAGGCGATTCAAGTGAAGTTTGTTGTTATTCTGGACTCTGTCGATCTGAACAGGACCTGAGCCTTCAACCTTACATGACCTGGATCTTGCCGAGTCAATAAAGAATTATAGTGGTATAACAACTAACAGTTATTCATAAAATGATCCAAACTTATCAAAACTTTAACACCAAACTACAAACTACAATCTACAATATCTACATATTCCATAAAGTGCTTTTCTAATATATTGCGTCTACTAAGATCCCCTGCATACGATGCCACTCAACTGTTCAGTCAAAGGGCTAAAGCCAATGAGAGCACGCACACTTTCGACTAAACAGTCGAGTCAGTGTTCCCTTTAATAACTTCATGACTTAGGTCTTAGGTCTTCACCTAGTCGACTCTTACTACGCAAGGTTCTCAAAACAAAAAAGTTACCCACAAGAATTACTTCAGGTATACCTACACACCTACCGATTGAACATCAACTATCAAATATTTGGCAAAACAACTTCCAACGTTGCGATGTTGAAGTATTTAAGATAGCGAAATAATGAATACAACGAGGTCAAAAAGGCGAATAAGTTCTAGGGGCTCCAAGTCATGATAAAATAATCGAAGATCGTCAGACGTTGCGCCCATAAACGAATGCAATTATGTACGCAATTGCATAAAATACTGTCAGTGGGTAAGGACTGTAAGGAGCAACAGTATCATTCTAATCTTGGTTAGAAATAGCTCCTAACCGACATGCACCGATCTTGAAAAACTTGTGGTCTTGCGACAATCTATCCGTTAAGTGCAAGGACAGTCAAAATACTTACTTAGAAACTAGAGCAACTCAAAATGTGGTAATCTAAAAAATTTCTGGATAAAAATATAAGAAACAGGGTCCACATCTGACAGTGGAATAAAGGGTTTTCACTAAGGGTGCGTCCCACCCTACTCGGCTAACGATTAAACTCCAGTTTAAGTCAGGTTTTACCGTGCAATAATTCGAGTTTTAACAGGAGTTTACGTTAAGAGAGTTTGGTGGGACTGGGACTGCAAAATCATCTCTTAGAACCTAAAAGGAGGTAACGAATAATATGACTAATCAGCAATTTGAGTTTTAAACTCAACTCTTGAAACTCTTGAAAAGTGTAAGATACTTCGATACAGATTTGTTAATACTTCCCACGAAAGTAAAACAAAGAATTGGGAATAACGAACCTCTGGGTGTCGAAAAACAGTGGCATGGTAACTAGCTTTTATCAGGGAGCTAGGACGCACTTTGTTCATCTCAATGTCACCAATAATCCCTGAGCACGAACACCATTCTCTAGCAAATAAAAAAGACCATAAGGAGATCACCTGATTTGTAGAGCTTCTTTCTTGAGAGAAGTAAGAAAGTTTGATAGTTTAAAGTTCTGGAATTTGGCACGAACCTGAAAAAGTAACCATTGTCTTTTATTTGCAACATTTAAACACCTACTTTTCACTCAATTCACTAACAATTTTGTTATTATATTATTAATATAGAACGTAGACAATAGACCCATGGAAAAATTATGATCGTCGCGGAAGAGAATAGCGGACCTACAGCTTCACTACCACACCCCGGTTTTAAGAAATTCGATAAGAGTACCAGTAGTACCAAGATGGCGAATTTTAGAGGTTTTATCTGTCCGAAAGTGAAGCTCCGCGACGTCAATCAAATCAAATCAACCGAACTAATCGGAGCTTTCATCGAAGCTCTCAAAGACGCTGACTGGTCACTAGTCACTACAGCCCCTTAGTCACTACTAATCACAGCCTCTGAGTACGCACCCTATCATTGTTCGTCCTCGGCTAAGAACTTACCAGATAAGTGGAAGCTTGCTTCGTACGAGTAGATTACTGACTTGCTTCTCCGCACCCTGCAATTTAACCAAAACGCTTCCGTTTTTACCGGCACTCATCTAACAGAGATGTAGGTGTAAGCATATGCCGTTGAATTTTTTAGGAGGTGCACAGAAACAAACATTTGTAGGTTTTCAAAAGGGATACACACCGCAACTAGACTCACCACAATTTTTCTCCAGCTCGGCAGTAATGAAGGATTTGAGAGCGGAATACGCCTTGTCCAGAACGTCATTTACGATTATGATATTGAAATTTCCAGGAGTTTCACCTGAAACAAAACAGGTATAAACAGCCTACCCCCTGAAGGCATCTCACAACGCAACCCACAACAGGAACCTATAGTTCTGGGAGGATCCCAATCTCATTGATGAGATAAGTGAGATCGAATAGATTATTCAGCTTCCACATCGTTCCTCATCTTACAGGACAAAATGCAAAGTTGAATCTTAGATGGGCACTTTCCTCTCTCCTACCAACTATAATCGCCTGGAACAACTATGGATATATTTTGCAGTCTGGTGACAGTGGTATGACAATGGGTCAGACGGATGTAGCTGGACAGCCGTGTCTTTTGACCACAACCGCAACCCTACCCTACTGCCCCAGAACTCAGTGAAAAGGTCCTTAAACTATGCTAGAACAATGGCGCTAGTTTCAATATTCCAATCCAAAGTTTTGCAATGGAGTTTCCGGCCAAATGCTGGTACCAACCATATTCGATTTCCTCCCGAGAGACCTGCAGCCTTCGCTGTATCGCATCCTCAGTCTCGGTGCCGCGCTCTCGTAGCCGTTTTTCCAGCGTAGCGAGGGATGGAGGTTTAACAAATACATAGACCGCCTTCAAATCTGTTTGTTTGATTTTCTTCACACCCTGGACGTCGATATCGAGGACGCAAATTTTCCCTTCTCTGACGACATCGTCCACAGCTTTTTTACTGAAATAAAAAGAAAAAGAATTTAGGTATCAATGCAGATACCGCAAGCAATTTTCGTACTCTATCACACTTTAAGGCAGAACACAATATCCAGCTAGTCGGTGCTCGACGGAGCAGAGCTTCGCATCTTTGCACATCGCCCAATCTGAAAGGCAATTTGAAAATCTGCTTGGTTGTTGAAAGACAGGCGTAGAGAGACAGGCGATGGCATTGGTTTGTTGCCTGCGCTGACTAACCACAGCGTCCAGGCGCTTGGCCAACAACACAATTACCAAAACCATCTGCTTTTTGGGCTTTGGCTTGTGGGCACCACTCACCTGGTTCCATACATATTATTTGAAAATACTGCCGATTCTAGAAAGTCCCCCTTTGCAACAGAAGCTTCCATTTCGTCCCTTGTTGTAAAATGATAATGCTGTCCGTTAACTTCCCCGGGACGTGGGGAACGTGTCGTATGAGACACGGAAAACCCAAATTTATCCGGAAAATCGTCAAAAAGCCGGCGCAAAAGCGTTGATTTCCCGGCTCCGGAAGGTCCGCACAGTACTAAAGCTTTTAGACCACGGTAAACCATGTTAAACAATAATTTATAACTGAATTTCTGTGAAAGAATTAAAAAATCGATCCAAAAGCACGCTCCAGAAAAATAACAATGTAAATAGAAGTAGAAGCCATTTTCAATTATAATACCAACATCACAAGAGAAAATAGAAAAGATTTTTCCCTAATAATGAATTTTCGAAAGAAAATTTATTAATTTTTTAATTTAATTACAAATTTTGTTTATATAAAAAAGCTAAGTAGTATGAGAGAGTTGCAAATAAAACAAGTATCTAAATAAATTTTTTACATATTTGTGCCACGGATGCCAACAGAAATTGGATTTGTATTTGTAAACAAATAAACATGGTGATCGCAGGGATGTTCTTAGGATTATCTCAATCTTCTTTTCCTGTTTTTAAAAATTCGACGACTCTACCTAATGCTATTTATACCTTATCATACTGAGCGTAAGCTGAAGTTAAAATGGCAAAAGTGTGGGGAATTTTACCAATATTGGGAGTTTCTACATGGCTCCTTTATCTCCTAAGTTTACAAGCACCGTCAAGAGATGATGACGAGGATGTAAGTCCTTCTGAGTTTTGTGACTAGTTCAACGTACGCTCTTATTAGTTAATACGATGCTTTTGGATGAGCGGTATGGTGTACTTAGCGCGCCATCGCAAGCCCAACAGGTGTTCGCCTATGTTTTTCTTGTGGGCTCTCATAAATGTAACTGTGGGTACCTACTTACACTTCGGAAATCACCCCCGTAGTAAAGAGTGCATATTCGAAATACTTATGAGAACATTCAGCTTGCGACGTGATAGTAACAAGGCAGCCTCCCCGTGATCTAGTGGGAAAACACTAGCCTCGAATCCGGTTGAAGTAATTTTTTATTGGTACTATGGTGGCCATACCCACCCTTGAATTCCCATCGATTCTTCACCTCCTATGCGTAAGGTGGGCCATAGCCGTATTCCGGGGGGGGGGGGGGGGTTAGGGGGTTAAACCCCCCCCCCCCCCATGACCGCTTTCTGGATACTGGCCTGAGGTGGGCCACAAGAAGGGACCTTATAGTAATTTAGGTACATTTTATTTTTCTCTCTGGCCCTGTCACAGTTTTGGTTGAAAGCCTTCTGGTGTAAGTAGCATTAAAATTGGCTGGACGTTTTGAACTAGAGATTGGTGCTAATTTTACAGGTGGGCCTTACTTTCCCCAGCGACATTGAAAGTTTGAAGGCTGTGGCGCGAGCTTTACAAGTTTACTCTGAGAGAAACTGGTGGTACGTCTTCGCTCTTTTCGGGACTGCGTACACGTACAAACAAGCTTTTTGTATTCCTGGCTCAGGCGTTCTCGTAAGATTTTTTTACTTCCTCGCTAGTTATTATTATTTTCATTATGACAAATTGGCACCAGAATGGTTTTACTTTCTCGCTAGCCATAGGTATATGGCGAGAAAGTATTGTTTTCGTGCAAAATTTCGAAATTGAGATTTTGGGTTTCCCATGATCCTGGGGGTCCCCTGAGTCCAAAAAAGTGGTTTCTGGAAAAAGTCTGTCCGTCCGTCCGTCCGTCCGTCCGTCAGTCCGTCAGTCAGTCAGTCCGTGCAGTGCTCTAGCGCCTATACCGTTCATCCGATTTTGATGAAATTTGGTATGGACCTGTCTAAAATTACTGCCGAGACACATTTTCAAGGATTTTTTGATTGGTCAAAAATTGCGGCCGCTGTTGTCAAAAAACCGCCAAAATAATTCAAAAATCGTGTTTTTGGTTAGTTAGACAAGCGCCGACGGTACACTTTTCAATCTATAACACTGAAAATTGGTATGTGTGTTGACAAATAGATGCTTCGAGGTCATTTTCAGCTAAAATTGAATTGGTTGAAAATTACGGCCGTTCTGGACCAAAGTTCGATCGTTTCGGCGCCATTCACATTTATTGACCGATTGTCATGAAATTTGGTAAATTTGTGTAGAACCATGTAACTTAAACATCTGTCGAACAGAATTTTGTTATCTTCAAAATTACGGCCGTTTTTGTCAAAAAAGTGTCGAAAATGAGTTGAGAATGAGAAACCACGTTTTTGAATGGTCGGAACGCATTTGGGACTACAGTAATAAAATGAAAGACGTGAGATTTGGTATAAGTGATCTCAGATAGATGCTCGTGGGTTATTTTCAACCGATTTCCGATTGCTTAAAAATTACGCCCGCAAAAAAATCTCAAAAAACCCAAAAAAAAAAAAAAATCATTCTGGGCGAGAAAGTTAAGTGCGACTGTTGTCGGACCCTTTATTTATTAATATCTCAGCAACTGGGTCAAAAACTGCTACAACTAAAAGATGTCACCGACTAAGTTTAAGTTTCTAAGTAGCTGGTCTTCCTTATCTACAGCTAGTCCTGTTATGAATTGTTTACAGAATATCCTCGCCGGCGCTTTATATGGTCTGCCTGGTGGACTAGCCTTTGTCTGTATCTTCACAGCTGTAGGAGCAACGCTCGCCTACCTGTTGTCGTGGGCATTTTACAGAGAAGGAATTCATAAGTTATTTCCTGATAAGTTTCGCGCAATAGAAGAGAAAGTTAGTGAAAATAGAGATCGCCTGTTTTATTTTATGATTTTCATCCGAGTTGTGCCTGTTAGTCCCGGGTGGGCCATCAACCTGGTGTCACCCTTGCTGGATCTTCCTATGGCCACATTCTTCATCACTACATTGATAGGTTAGTCACTAACAGAAGAGATAGCAGGTGCAGTAGTTAGTGGTAGTTAGCAGAAAAGCTGAAAAATTGATACACACAAGTGGTTTAAATTGAGCACAGTTTTCCCAAAATTAATAGGAAATGTCCCATAATATCCTGACACTACGAATATTTTTTCAGGACTGATTCCTTACAACTTCCTCGGAGTAAGCGCAGGGGGAATGATAACAACTCTCACTTCAATTAATGATATTTTTACTTGGCGAACTTTTTTCCTTCTACTATGTATGGCGGCTGTTGTGCTTACGCCTACTCTACTTTCTCGGAAAAATCCTAGGCTCCTGGCCAAATCTGTAAGTCTCTGTTTCTTTTGTTTTCAATGTAAAAAGTGGCGCTAAAAAACAATGGCTGTTTCGTTTTGTATATATCATTTTTTATTACATACAAAAGATAGTGGAATAACTCGGATCAGTCGCAAAGCATTCTCATTTTTGTGGTCTTAAAATAGATACCTACTTATTATGAATGTATTCCTTTCAGGCATAATGACACTCGAAAAATTCTTGAACCACGACGTGTAATATTCAGACATCTGCCTACCAGCTGAACAGCAGGCAACAGAGTATTGTAGTACCGTGCTCTACAAAATAAAAACCTTGGCGTAAGTACCTATAGCCTTTATCAGGGTAACCATTCCATTCTGTACAAAGAATAGAATATATTATATGACGTTTCATAGTTTTGGCTTTTTGAGAAAACACGAGTAGCACTGTTGGTTACTACTGGAAAATTACTTTATTTAGAATAGTTACTATTACTAATAGTGGTTCTACTGGCTAAATGTTACATTACAGAAAAAAAGCTTCCTGAAGTAAATGTTACTGATGTGATTCGACACTTGCCGGAAGTGCAGCAGTCCTATAATAGTTAATCGTGTCAAGCTAAGCAACTCTTGAAGAGTTTTTCTGTGATGAGTCATTTGGCCCAAGAGAGAGCTGTAGGTAAAAATGTAAAAGGTTTATTTTGTATAGTCACCATTACCGTGGAATGCATCGGGGCAAGGCCTGAGTAGAGCTACATGGACTTCATTTTGGCCATAAGGTCATCGAGACTGTCTGGTACATCGTCGACGGTCGTGTCAGAAGACTTAGTGGTCAGGATCGGGGCATCGTAAGCACGGCGAAGGCCTTGGGCGAGCTCCTCGCCCGAGCTGGGTTCCTCATGCCCCGGCGCCTCGTCCACTAAGCTAATCCCTAGAACCGAAATCAGGGTATTATTCCCGTTCTTTGAACACCACCGAGAGGTGCGGGCAAAAACACTGCAAATTGGAGTTAAAAATTGCATATCCCACCCCACTCGTTGTCGTCGTGCACGACAGTGTCATCTTCTGGCTTGGCAGGGCAAATGCATAGCACGGGTTCGTTTGCAACCTCTGCCTGCCTTTCCCGACACTTAGGATCGTCGCACTGCGGGTTCGGCTTTAGTTGCATCTTAGGGAAGAAATCCAGCAGCGCATTGTATCCCAGGTAGTCACTCACTTCTCCGAAACTTAGCAAATACCTGAATACAGAAACATATTTAAGAACGACCTTCAACTTATAAGTAATGAGTGACAGTTTTTCCTTGGATCATAAGAACTCAGGTGAATAGATTTGGGAAGGAGCGTTAGAAAATTGCAATAAGTGCCACAAGTAGGTATATAATATTTAATCGAATTTTACTGCATGATTGTAAAAGTGCATTCAGTGAAAATAGTTAAAAACATACGTTCTGCCACTACTTAGGGAACATGCATATCGCATGATGAGTGATGATGATTTATCTTTTTAAGTGTGAACTTGTCAAATAAGGCCATCAGGTAGACACTCACTTGAGGACGTTCTGAACGAGTAGTCCAGCTACGACTCCCATAGTGGTGGGAAGAGAAGCGGCGCAGACTCCCTCACGCTTGAGGGTTTTCTCGTCCCCGGTGGCAACTATTAATGGCGGAGCACACTAAAACCATAAACACGGTTTTTAAATTTAGGAACTTCCACTTGGAGTCAAGATCATATGAGCTGTTGGTGTTGTACCTATAGTAATATAGAGGGTAGGATTTGTGGGAAATTTCATTAAATAGAGGCCTCTTATTGAGAGTGCACTTGCCGGATCTCAGAGAAAGGGGTATACTGGCATAACGCGGAACCTGTGCCGCCATGTCTGATCTGACGAGCTTAAGACTTACCACAAAGCAAGCAGTTCGCCCGGGCTTGAGAAGCTGAATATGGCCTGAGACGGCATTCTCAGCCACTCCGGACTCCATCCAAGGCAAGTTAAGCTCATTGCAGACGGAGTTTATGGCGACCCGGGCTTCATAATTATCCACGCAGCTTAGCAGCAGATCCACCCTGCCCCCACCCAAGCCACCCTTTTCGATGCGGCCCAGGAAGTGTTCAAAGTTATCGACAGTTGTTATGTTGTAATTGTACGTCTCTATCTCCACGTCTGGGTTGATACTATTGAGTGTAGCTGCGGCTGCCGCAACTTTTGACAGACCAGCTTGGTCCGGTGTGAAAAACAGGCGGTTCATGTTCGCCAGCTCTACTTTGTCGTAGTCGAATAAGAGTAACTAAAAAACAAGAAAATCAAACTGGTAGTTAGGTAAGTTGGGTCTTCCAGTGGTATGACTGCATCAAATTAAGCATCAGTTATGGCTGTGTTGAGGTGCATTGGTAAATGACCAGTATTCATAAACTATGAAGCTCGGAGCACTCTTTCTGACACAGCGCCAATAAGAATTGTGCGTAAGTAGGTACTTACCTTCCGGATGCCACATCGAGTGAGCATCTCCGCGGTAACACTCCCAACACCTCCAACGCCGACGACAGCGACACACTTATTCCTGATTTCTTCGTAGTTATCAACCACTCCCATTCGTTTTAGAGCCATCAGCCGACTATAAAACATAACAGCCATTTGTATTAATAGGTGCCCAAGTAGTTACTTAGATTATTTATCTGAAAAGCTGCGGTAATGGGGGAGAACAAATGATCAGTGCTGTGGAATTTTAGTAGAATGGAAAGAGGCTCTGGACTCGGGTCCACTCTAGGCCCACTTATTCTCTGGATCACTCAATAAATATCTAGGTAAGTAGTTAAATGTTAGGTAGGTAGGCACATTTCAAACCATGGTTACCATTACTTATAGGTAGGTTTACCTGTACGGGTTAGAATCCACCACTTCCGAAGACATTTGAGCAATTTTCTCTCTGCCTTTACTGTTGATTTTACTTTTTTCATTTTTTAATTCTTCTTCCAACTGCTTAATCTTGTCGAGTAAATTTTGAAAATTGTTACTCATGCTTCCAGCTGGTGACACACGTCAAAGAATGAAATGCAGCGATGGCTACTAGCAGAAGAAATGACAACAACAATAACAACATGGTGGTGGCACTGTACCACGTGGTCTTCTCAAGAAATAGGCGGGAAGCGAGTCAGTATGTACTTTCCACTTTCCAAACTTTCGAAAACAGAGAAAAACAGAAGACCTCAGTTATTTTTTAATTTTGGCTGTCTAAATTTTTGTTAAATAATTTAAAATGAGTAATTGCGATTGCTGTACCGAGAAAAGACAGGATAAATAGTAAGCAGTTATTTTTTTAATCTGAAAACAAATTAATACAAAAAAATTCGGTGTCACAACTAACAAATTATGATTTCTGATTCACAGCTCTAGGAAGCAAAACTACCAGAAGCTAGTGGACGTTTCTCTACCGGTAAGACCCTTATTTATTTATTTATTTTTTTAAAGAGCTCAGTAGGTACCTACCTACTTGGTTAATATATAAAATAGGTACTTCCCCCCCCCCCCCCCCCAAATTTCACATGGTCAAATCCGAAGTTGATTATTGCAAATTATTCAAAGGAACCAGAACTACCTATGTTGGATTGAAAATTCTGCAGCTAGCATGTAGGTAGGTACCTATGACATGTACCTATATTATGTACTTGCTACTGTGTCCCGATAACGTAAGTTCACTTTTTTGAGTACCTATAATGGTATTGTGGTATAGTGCATGGGCTATTGATGGCCCTGTTCTCTGATAGGCCAGTTATAATGACGTTTATCGGAGACCCCTGCTACCCGTTCCTGTTTGACTTCACAGTCAAACGAGTAAACCTCTAAAATTTACAAAAGGTGGGTATATTTACCTAGGTAGATATCAACGTGGGTGTATCATTCACTCAGTTTTTATACTTTTGATTATTGTGAATACCTGCCAGCCTATACCTGAGGTACCCCTGATAACGTCTTCCCCTGTGACGGAGTACCGCGTAACATGCGACATGCGGCACAAGCCCGCCAACGTGCCGGGGGTGCGCTACATCCAGAGCCACTCGGCCCTGGACTATGCAGACAGCATATGGTGGCACCAGCGAAGAAACCAAGCACATGAACCATGGATTGGAGACGGGAACTATGTGGAGAGGAGAGCAGAGTACTTGCACCATTTCGGAACGACGACGCAGGATATGACGCGTATGGGCAACGTTGTGCTAGTGGCTGAAACTGCACCCAGCCACGAGCTGGTCGAATTTTCTTCGCGCAATGGACTCTAAAAATAGCGTTATGGAATAAATTACATTTAAAATGACTTGTACATCTGTTTGTAAAGGACATTTTTGGTATTCGGTTAGGTATATAGGTTACTCGCTAGGTTGACTGAGGTCAGTAGGACCTACTGATGGTGCCTTGGGTGTGACAACACTTCTTGCTATTTCAGAAGTATGGGTCAATCCTGGGGAGCAGGTTGAAAGAAGATGCTAGGGCTGGGAAGAAAGATCCTCGAGGAGAAAACAGTCGAAGTGGTGGCAACAAACAAGTGTGTAAAGCAAATGCTACAGACCGTACCGGCAAGAATAAATTCGTACTACCCATGCCTTGTGATAAGTACATGCCTAAGGAGGCGTCGAACAAAAATTATTATAAGGAGAAAAAGGAAAACTCCTGCTATGACAAACAGGAAAAGTCCGGTACACGGCCTTATTCAGATGCCAGATTAGGAGCAAAAGACTGCATGGTGTGTGTGCCCTATAGCAAGGGAGAGACATTCGGACAGAAAGA
The DNA here is from genome assembly GCA_950004255.1 of Mesopsocus fuscifrons. Lineage (NCBI taxonomy): Eukaryota > Metazoa > Arthropoda > Insecta > Psocodea > Mesopsocidae > Mesopsocus > Mesopsocus fuscifrons. The sequence goes on along the minus strand of OX465374.1, from coordinate 12,112,430 downwards.
AGTGAGAGACAAAAGACGATGTGACACGCAAGCAGGAGCAGAATACATGGTCTGCTTGCCACGAAATAAGGACGAGAGGAGGAGAGAAGACAGGAAAGAAAACAGGTCATGGGATGCCTCAGACAATGCTGGAAAGAAGCTTATAATTTGTATGCCTTGCGATGCTTCTGCAATGAAAGATGTAAGTTATAAATAAGTAGAAATGAAATACGAATCACCGGGTGCTTCATCTACCTACCAACATAAGGTTGTGCTGATGTGTTTCAGAGAATGAGAAAAGAAGCTCCTGTAGGGAATGTGCGAGACAAGCCTGACGCCCGGAAAGTAGAGCGGAAGCAAAGGGACTACCTCTACAGATGCGAGTCCAGAGAACTTCTGGGAAGCAAACTGCTGGCATACTGCGAGTGTGTCAAGCGGAATGGACTTCAGGTATGCATAATCATTTATACTTACCAAATGTTTTGAGCTGAAAGGAGAGAAGGGGATGTAGGTCAGGCCCTTATATTTATTTTAAACCAGAATCGAGACAGATATCGAAGTCCTAAAAAGAGCGAACCCGAAACACTAGAACATAGAAACATACTAGGGAATTTATTGCTTTCAGGACCAATGTCCGCGAACGCCCTGCCGTGGTCGGCCTGCATGTCTCGTTAAGCCCTGGCCGGACTGCTGGCCCAGCGGAGGCTGTTATGGCATTGACTATGACCGCCCTAGTGGCAAGCAGCGGGTCAACCCTACTCTGCAATATAGGAGGGACAAAAAGCAGTGTGGCCCTTCACAGGAAGATTCATCAGACGTCAGAGTGGTGGTACAGCAGTGCGCATAACTGCAACTTTTCGGTCTTAAAATTATAACGCAAGTACACACTTTTATAAAATGTCAATGAATGTGCTCAGTGGTGACAAATAAGCGAGTAACCCACGTACCGAGAACGAGAAAAACCTTATGCGACATTTAGGTACATATTGACTAGGAAACTTCTTTTTAAACTAAAATAAAATAAATTAGTCATTTATTTCAACTTCGTATATTTCAAAGGTTCCACATACTTCACTGAAATAGAATGAAGTGATGCAAACACCATTCACAGAACAAGGTTCTTTTGAGCTAATTGGAAAACAGCGCTCTCATGAAACGTGTAGGTATCGAAAATATCGATATGAACGCTAAATGTATACAAACGTTGAACGTTGCACAAACTTCAGTTCAATTGTGCGAACCGGATTTTTTTCTAAAACTTCTTTAAGAACTTTTGTTCAGAACTGGTACAAAAGTAAAGAAAGAAAAGCAAGTAAGTAAGTAGTGACAGGAACTTTTAGAGGGGTCAAGTTAAGTACCTATTTAAGTAAGTACCTATTTAAGAACCCTTGTAACGTGAAAAGACTCAAATGAACATCTTAATCAAATCTAAAACTAGGTAAATATCAACGCGTTCCTCTCCATAAATGTGTTAGACAACTAGTCTCAAATTCCAACAGTGGTGATCACTAAATGAGGTATGGAAGCAAATCGAACAAGAAATGAGAATAAATGCCCGAATATTAGATGGAAAGCTTCTAGCCACACAACACAGCAGCGGGTTTGCACTTGGCTAATTCACTGTTATGACTTCAGGAAAACGCTTTATGACTTTGCTGACGACCTTAAAGAGGGTGCTTGTAGTTTGTCGATGCTTCCAACCTCCCAAAACTTTTCAAGTCTTGTCTTAAATATATCAATCTCAAAATACTCTTTTCTTTGCCATAGCATTTTTTCGCAACACATTACCATTATAAGATATCTTTAGTATCACCTTCGTCATCATCACCCATCATTACAACCAACGTGTTTTAACAATCCATATAAGTACCTCTCCATTTCCTAGCTTCCGATCAACGGAAAACAACATAGCAATAGGGCAATTAAACTTCAAATAAATACAACAATTTCAAACGACTGAAAGTAAAAGACCTTTACATTAATTTTAAGTTGGGTAAGTGCCAGTTGAAGTTAGGTAAGTACCTATTACTTGTTATGAACATATTCAAGTTCAAACAAAGGGGTTCAATTATTGGGTTTCATTATCTTGGCACATCAGATATAAATTTACTTAGTTTTTTTCTCGAAATTAAAATTCGTTACGAAGGTGACTAACTCGACTAAATATCAACATTGACTAATTTACAACACATAATTTAACTGTTTGAATTCGGAGATATACATGGCCGAACGCGACAGCTCGCGTCAAGAACGACAACGTGTCAAGTTATTAGAAAAATAACTTTCTATCGACAGTAAACGTCTACCAGGAATGGTGTATTTTCAATACAATTAATTAGTTTTCCTAACTGTTCCTACACAATGTCTAATCATTATATAGAGGAGTGGTTATAATATTGCTGATTTGAGGCAAGCTCTCACAAGAGTCAACTAGGCTATTCACACACTGATTAACGGTGAAACCTATGGTAACAAAACTACGTGGGGCCACTGGGGCCAACTACACCGGGAAAATCAGGTTCCAAGTCATATAAAGAGTAAGAAAGTAAGAAATCGGTATACGGGGTTTTCAAATGGTAGGGTACGTGTAGGTAGTTTGGAACGTTGTCAGGTCATCAGCAGATTGTGATGACAGTAAGGAGCTCGTGACGCGTGAGCTGTGCTGATAGAAAGTAACACTTGCTTTGCCACTTCTCGGCAGGGACTGCTGATGTGAATTTCATGCACTGGTGATAGAAATATTATTTCCCCACATTTTCAATGCAGACTAAGTGTTATTCACCAAAAGTGAGACTCAATCCCACCAGTGACATCTCACCAGAAGATCTTACTTAGGTCTGCCTCATGACCCAACCATGGGCTGAAGCTGAAAAACACAGCTTGTTTTTCAGCCGATGAGCGGCCGACTCGCAGCCAACTCGCAAGCATTTCCAAAGCACCATCACATTTTATACAAGAGATCCGCTGATTGTCTAGGGATTTGAATCCTACAGACTTGTGCTCAACTAATATTACGGGGATTCTAGACATTGCAATTTAACATTTATCTCAATTTAACATGTTCGTAATGGTTGCTAACTTTAAACACGAAATGAAATTTATCTTTCATTTAATAAAATATTTTCATAGTATTTAAGAACACAGGTTATTTTATGAGTTTATGAGCTTATGATTTATAATGAATTTAAGAAGACTATTTGTTTAGTTCCTACCTACTTTTTCTTTAGGAAGGTCTGTGGTTTCAGGTTGGTAGGTTCTGGTAACGCGTCCACTCAAACGAAGTTTAAAACACATTGTGTGCCAATCTGATTTTGATAACTTTTCAGTAAACGATTTGTGAGTCACGATCAAAAGTTCCGTAACTCATCAGTGATTCACACATGAATCACACCCATGACCTGAAAATCGCTTGTGATTCTCTGGAGAATCACACCCATGACCTGAAAATCGCTTGTGATTCTCTCGAGAATCACGGTCAATGCTTAGCTTACGGGCATTTAAAAACGCGGCCCTCGACGAACAAAAGTGCATAGTTGGTTTCGGCAAAATCCTACTAGCACCAGTACAAATTGAAATAATATTGACAAGTAATTTCATATATTCCCAAACAGAGTATTCTCGTTCAGTTTGTGTGGTCCCGTATGAGACATCACCGTGATTCATATTTAAATCACATGGCACTCAATGTGTTAAATTATTAATTAATTTCCCTCTAAATACTTCATAACAAATCCCAATTTATTAGCACAGATAAGGAAGATTTACCAGTCATAAATACTCGTAGGTGTGTAGGAGGTAAGCAGGTAGGTACCTACCATTTCAAGAACGACAAAAAAATTTCTACCTTCTACCTAGATGATTTAAAAAATTGACTGGTAAGAGGTAGATTCCCGCATGCAGCAATTTTTGAAGGAAATTATTCTCCCTTTTAGAACTAAAATATCAATAAATGTGGTAGCACAGAGGAATTATCCAACAGAGGGGCGGGTAGAGCCCATCTCTGGATCCAGCCAGAGACGGCCGGAGAGAGCCAACTTAGACGTCATGCAATAAGGGCCTAAACGCTACCAGCTGGAGTCACGTGGGCACCCTGCAGCTTTGGCAAGGGGAGCTTTGAGTTCGAGTGAGTCCACTGTCTCCAGCGTATAGGCTGCCACTCAGCCCTCAGCCAGCCCTCGCTCCATCTCTTGTTGCCTCCCATTCCACTAATTTCGCGTTTGCATTACATAAGAACATTGATTAATTCCCGTCCCACCATACTCGGTTAACGTTAAACTCCAGTTAAATTCCAATAATTGCATGGTAAAAACTGAATTTAACTGGAGTTGAACAGTTAGCAGAGTGCCCTGAGAGGTCCGGGTTCGAATCCCGGCGGAAGGAAAAATTTTCCGCGCTTCCGACATGGATGTATTGGCTTCGGCCCACTTCTAAACTGGCTTCGGACCACTCATATTCGGCTTCGGCTTCGGCCAGAAAAAAAATGTAACAACCAACTCATCGTTCTCTGAACGTCGCGCCACAGTCGCGCGTTAAAAAAAAAATGTTAACAGAGTATGATGGGACGCACCCTTACAATACGTCCCATCATACTCTGTTAGCAGTAAATTGTTTATTTTCTTGATAGATCTTCTATCTTCTAGATAGCTTCTCTTAACCGATTATTGTGCGGGACGCTGCGTAAGGGTGCGTCCCACCATGCCAAGTTAAGAGAAAACTGGAAATTTATTCCTATGTTTACCATATTAAATTTCCGAGAAAATCGGCGTTTTTCTTTTAACCGAGTATGGTGGGATGCACCCTTATTAGCTTCCTAAAACTCTGTCCCTTGGTTACTTGGGTAAAATAGTGGCCTCCACTGTGTTGGGGGAGGGCTCGAAGCCAATACGGGGGCAAGTATATGCGACCCATTGTTTCTTACTATTTTTACTTCTATGAAATTCTGAAGGATTATAAAAGCTATATTTGCTAAAAAACCATTTATTTGTATTTTCGCGTAGATATTGGGGTTGCAAATTTTGAATATCGGTAGCTGTGCCTTTGTCAGGCTTACGTCATCTCTGATGAAAAAAGTTCTGTTGCAGTAAAATAGGTGTTACTACGGGCACTTGCTACATTCCATTAAATACCAATAACAAGACAATTTTTCCCAATCAGCTGCTACGTCAACAAATAACTTTTAACCCTTATATAAACCTAAAATCCGGCCACTTTACATTTTAATAACTTTATTTTCAGTGATACTCAAAATACACAATATAAAACAGTATAAAATTTAAGTCAGCAATCAGACTACAAAATGCAATCATCTCCAGAGATATTACAATATGTGTTCCCTCAGTGACAGACAGACAGCAGAATATGCGGAGTCTCTCACCTTCACCTCCCACAGCAACCTAAAATTCGGCCAATTTAGAACCTACTTACTTTTTATTTAGTAGTCGGAATCTAAAGTGAGATAATACAGAAAGTAAGTCAGCCAACAGACTACATATTCAATGATTTTCTAAGTTCCTGATTTTTTCCCATTAACAAAGTTCTCTCTATTAACTGCCAAAATACACATTAGTAACTTTTTCACTACAGAAAAGTTTCAATAGGTACTTCAGTGAGTGGACATTACGCAGCTGATTACAAATAGGTCAACTTGTTCTCTGGAAGTAGTGTGTAGCGATATTCCAAGTACGAGATCTCCAAGAAACTTTTAGTTTTTGTTCGAAGAAGGCCTTGAGACTTCAAGTGGAAATTTCTCTGCCAAGAGTCTGGTGGCCTATCAGCCTTCCGCAATTTATTTATTTTAATCAATAATATGAACTTGTGAATAAAATCAGCACACGACGATTGATTACAGCTCACTGTACCAGTCATACACTTCCTTCAGCGAAACGATAAAATATTAATTTTTAACAACTTGTGTACTCGTACACGTTAACGTTAAAGCGTTATCCTATCGTTAAGAAAAGTTAGCGACTTTTACCATCCTGACGATAGCACCCCATCTTATCGTTAGCTTTCGAGTGGATTATCCGTGCGTTAGCGATAACGAGAACTTTCATACTTTTAACTCATTTGGTGCAAACAGGCAGGGATTTTAGTCTAATCAACAATTTAACTTCTTTCTTCGAAAAATTAGGGTGTTTTTCCATTTTTAACTTGAAATTTTTGAAACATAGGTACACCTAAACAAAGTTGACGGTTTCCTAGGTAACGGCAAGAATCATTTATTTATATTTATAAATAAAAAATGATTCTTGGTAACGGGATTCTCGTGCAACGAAAAATACCTACACCACCAATTATATCCCAAGTTATCACCAAGTACAGAGCTGTATACCTACTATAGAATCCATAAACAACAAAAATAAAGGGTCCGACAACAGTCGCACTAAACTTTCTCGCCCCATGTGATTTTTTTTTTCTTTTTATTTCTTTGAGATTTTTTTGCGGGCGTAATTTTTAAGCAATCCAAAATCGGTTGAAAATGACCCAAGAGCATCTATCTGAGATCACTCCCACCAAGTTTCATGGCTGTCATTCTATTACTGTAGTCCCAAATGCGTTCCGACCATTCAAAAACGTGGTTTCTCATTCTCAACTCATTTTCGACACTTTTTTGACTACAACGGCCGTAATTTTGAAGATAACAAAATTCTGTTCGACAGATGTGTAAGTTACATGGTTCTACACAAATTTACCAAATTTCATGACAATCGGTCAATAAATGTGAATGGCGCCGAAACGATCGAACTTTGGTCCAGAACGGCCGTAAATTTCAACCAATTCAATTTTTTTTGCAAATGACCTCGAAACATCTATTTGTCAACACACTTACCAATTTTCAGTGTTATAGATTGAAAAGTGTACCGTCGGCGCTTGTCTAAGTAACCAAAAACACGATTTTTGAATTATTTTGGCGGTTTTTTGACAATAGCGGCCGCAATTTTTGACCAATCAAAAAATCCTTGAAAATTTGTCTCGGCAGTAATTTTAGACAGGTCCATACCAAATTTCATCAAAATCGGATGAACGGTATAGGCGCTAGAGCACTGCACGGACTGATGGACGGACTGACGGACGGACAGACTTTTTCCAGAAACCACTTTTTTGGACTCAGGGGACCCCCAGGATCATGGGAAACCCAAAATCTCAATTTCGAAATTTTGCACGAAAACAATACTTTCTCGCCATATATGGCTAGCGAGAAAGTAAAAAGTTTAAAATTATTGTGAAAGCTTATCGCTTAACGACAGGATAAGCTAAGAAGTCGATCGTTAGGAGGCACTACTATAGTAAGGTGGTGAAATTCAGCCTTATTTATACATTTTTTAACTAATTCTCGTAATACATAGGTACTAATTCATAGCCCTTATTTCCTACACTGTTATAGGTAGATAACATATTCATATCACAGGATGTTACTTAACAATATTATACAATCTAGGTGATATTTCCCTTGCACCTTGATAGGAGCCAGTTACAAGCACATAGCTCAGAAGTGGGGATGGCCTTATTGTAAGTATATGCGCCCTATATGGTGACTAGCAGCTTTTCAATTTTTTCTCCTTAAAAAACGAATTACAATGAGAGATACAGTACTTAACACTTATTTAATGTATGTCAACATTCTAATTTATGCCTTTTCGTAAGTTTTAGCGAGGCTGCCTCTGCTGCTACTCGTACTTCAGTGAGTAGGTAGTGAGCAGTTTCTAACCATCCAAAAATAAGGATTAACACAATAAGTTGTTCGCAGTTTCCCACAGTAAATAAGGCTGTTGTCACAACAAAAATATCCACAATTTGGGTATAAAAGTACCAGCATCCGTATTCCTATAATCTACTCATAGTTGTTTAAGAAACAACATACCTGAGTCCCGTGACAGTATAGGAGAAGAGGTTTTTGGTGAATCTAGCCCCATTATTTCGAACTAACCTATCCTTATTACTAGAACGGCAATAATTACAATGTCACAGTGTTATACCAAAATTCGAACAACCTCAGCTGAGTGGTTCCACCCATCTCTGCCTCACTGTACCTATACACACAAATTAAGTTAATGCGTCCACGGCTGCGACAAACGGATGGTGTCATAAATTACTGTTTACCGTGTTATATTAAAATTTGGTAACTTGACAGTTACAGCCAAAAATAAATAATATATTGCCAAAAAGGTCGAAATTCGTATTTTTCGTTCCTTGCGACAGCTTCTGCGGGTCATATAGTAGTCCTACAGTTGAGTAGAATATTAATATACATCACTGAGTAAGAAAATGCGAGAAAGTTAAGTACGACAAAATTATTTACTTCTATCTTCGCGAGTATTTTTTTGGGTGCAAAATCACGAATACAGATTTTGGGTTTCTTATTATGTTCGTGAGGACTCCTGCAGCTCTATTATGGATTTTGGTCGTTATATCGGGCGTTAAGCTCTTAATGCTAAAACATAGGTAACACTACACCACTTCGTCGTTATCAAAGTTCTTAACTTGGCGTTAACAGATCCGTAACAGACCTGCAGAGTCGAAAAAAGCGGGTACAATAGCAAGAGTCTGTTTGCGAAAACAAGAAAAAGAACATGAACAAGAAATTACTTTTACTGCAGCAAGAGTCTGTTTGCGAGAACAAGAACAAGAACAAGAAAAGCCGTTTCTTGTTCTTGTTCTTGCATCGTCCAACACTAGTCGTTTTCGTGATTTTTTGAAGAGTTGTTTAGGATGTTACCGTTATAAGTAAATCCAAGTTTTCGACCTCGAGCTCCGAACGCAACCTTTTCATAAATCGAAAAAACTTCGAAAATTTCAACATCTCTCTAGTAATTGGTGATTTATACCCTGAAGAACTATAGTTTTTTTCGGCAACAACATCTTAGCACTTTTTTAAAGGCAAAACAGTTTGCTACAATTTAAAAACAGATCTCTTTAGATATAAAAATTTTCGAGATATGGCTTGTCGAAGATTCGAAAAAATCCAAAACACCACAAATCTTGTATACGATTAAGGAGTAAATGTTTTAATTCTAAGAATGGATAGGGGGGGTCCATTTATATGATATCTGACCAATCAATATTTGTCCGGAAGTGCGGCTATACCGAGACACAGGTGCGGAAGCAGGTAAAACTTCAGGTCTCTGCATGTTATGAATTGATTTTTCGGAAAACCGTGATGGCTCTAGGAAGGACCTATCCATGAATCACAGGGAAGTGTCACCTTTATCCTATACTCCGACCAGTAGTTCCCGCATCATGGTAACATCCTAAACAACTCTGCAAAATATCACAAATATACCGGATTTCACGCATTAATTATTCCTCTCACGTCAGGTTATGAAACCTTCCAATGCAAAAACAATGGTTCAGTGACTGACTGACTGACGGACGGATCCATAGACGGACGGACGGACGACTGACTGACTGACTGATGGACTGACTGACTGACTGACGGACAGACAGCTATTCGTTTTGAAATATCCGAAGCCTAGCATGAGGCTTGGCGATCGGCTCTTTTGACATTTTTTTGGAAAGATTTTTACAGTCGAAATTTAACTTCATTCTCACAAGATACAGAAGTAATTTCTTCACGTGTTCCTCACATTCATCCACATTTTGTCTGGATTTTTTTTCAGATTTTATTAAATAGTTCAAGATGGTCTCACCGATTTTATTTTCATGAGAGTTTCGAGAAAAAATGATTTGATATTTTTTTAAATTTCTCGTGACTAATTCAGTCAGTTCTTCAGTTGGCTTTTTAAGCCCACTCTGGACGCCTACGTTGTCGTACGTTTTAAAAAAAAGAAGTATATCTGCAGAATTTTTAAAATCACTACCGTCGGGCCTCAGCCACCTTTCCTTACATTTACCACACTTGCTTTCCTCTATAGCTTTTTTTGCCAAATAGCCAGATACATATACATTTGAGCAGTCTTCCAGAGTGGGCTTAACAGAAATAGGGAAATGCTCATCCTCATCCTCATCCTCATCCTCGCTGTTCGATGGGGAGGAGCATGTGCTGGGAGCGACACTTGAGGATACAGGACTGTCAGAATCACTGACCATTGTTTTCACATCTACAGGTACATCATCTACTGTGAGAAGAATGTCCTCGTCTGCCTCGCAATTAGTTAATTCAGAGTACTTAAAAAAACTGAAGCAGGCAGCGCTACTAAAGCAACCTCGAAACTGTCTCACTGTGGGATTCCTATTGCACCCGCATTTTTGACGCATTACCCCGAAAAAATTTTCCAGCGGATCTTGGTTAAGGCGGTTTGTCATTAGGAAACATGACGAGTTTTCTTTCTTTTCATTTTCGAACAACTTCAAGATTCCATTAATGGTCTGTACCATGCCCCGAAAACAAGGTGGGCGTTCAGGTTTTGTAACTTTTTTTAGTTCAGCAAACACTTCCAGAGCTTTCTCCAATTTTAGTAGAACCTGTTTATTTGAGTCACTTAGTGGCTGCCTATTGGGGTTTCGGTCGTAGAGGTTTTTGCTGTTTAGTGCGTCAAATGTGTCGTTGATAAATTCCAAAAAATTCGCTGTAGCCATGGCTGACGAGCTTTTCAGCTGACCAGTTTCAACAGCTGTTTTTATGGCGGCAGCCACTGAGTGACTGAACACTTGAATCGCAAGTTTACAAGACATTTTTTTAAAGCTATTCGGGTTGATGTGCTCCTGAGTTAGTTTGTGTGACGCCCTGGAAGTTTTGCTTTCGCTGTCAATCACATACATTTTTGAAATGTCACCAAAGGAGATATGTTCCCCGTTTGATCGAAAATCTGAGGTAAGTAGGTTATTCCTCAGAGATTTGATCAAATGGGGAACATCGTACAAGCAGAAGAGGTCGTGACCAGCAATTGTAACACTGGGCTCTGTTTCAGTGGCTCCCAAATTTTCATAGAAACTCCTATTTGGGGTGCTCTGGTCGCACACCAAAGCCTTTGGAACAAAGCCCATTGCTGCAACTGCGGTCACAACCTCCTCTACTATCTCTTTCATTTTGGTCTTGTTCACTGAATTGTGGGTGATAAAATAGCAGATGGGAAACTTATATTTATAAAAAAGCCCCCTAACCATAAATACCAGGGCGTGCTTTCCCACTCTACCCGTCCTGCCCAAGTGGCCTAAATCTTCAAACCCCTCAATTTTGTCTTCACTCTCACTGTAACTAAAATTTTTCATGATTGACATTTCGTCAAACAACACAACACATCTTTTTGCCAATTCAGGCATGCCATCGCACTTGATTTTTAGGTGCTTCATAAATTTTGGGTTAATCCCTGTCAAAAATTTACATGTTTGTAGCCAACCCCGAACAGTCCTAGGGGCTGGCAGTGACACTCCGTTCTTCCTCATATGGCTGTACGTGGAGGGGGACTTGTAATAAATAGACATTGCAAGCTTTTTTTCCTGTTGATTCCAAATTCGTTTTTTTTTCAACCCCTTCACTTGCATACTAACCATTGCTTTTGAATTTTTTGACAAATTTTGAGGAATTTTTTCGGATTTTTTTAATTCACTGATGACTCTCTGTAAATGAAAAATTTTGTTATTCCTGTACCTTATAAATCGTTTCATTGCCGCAAGCTTTTTTAGAAATTCTTTCCTGTTTAAGGCCGTAGTCTCTCTTTTCTTCCTCCTCTTCGGAGGGGAAGGAAGATCTATTAGTCGGTGTACTAGTTCGGCGGTCCCCGGTGACGCATCCAAAACAGTAGGTGGAGTACTGGGAGTCGCTGGGGAGGTAACGCGGGGTTCGCTTGGGCCTGCTTTTTGGTAAGTTCTGTTGGGTTTCGTTACCTAAAAAATTAATAAAAACGATGTAAATAATGGAATCTGGAATGGTCTTGTGCAGTTTAATAAAGGGTCCGACAATGGTCGCACTTGACTTTCTCCCATTTTTTCCGCTAATGAAAAACGAAAAATTTGTTTTGCCATGTTATTGGCCCACCTCCAAATGATTGTAAAATACCTAAAAGCATCTATTCAAAAACACTTTCGCAAATTTTCAAGGTTCCAAGTTGATATACGTAGCTTCCAGCTCTTCTTAACTGTCAAAAAACACGATTTTTTGTCTTTTTTTGACCATAGTAGGCGCAATTTTTGAGTTATCAAAATTTATCAAAAAAAGTGTCCAGATATTTACATTAGGTACCTACATACCGAATTTGAGCAAAATCGGACGAACGGTGTGACGTCCAGTTGCGCGACAGACTGACGTACGTACGTACGTACGTAGGTACGTCGGACGGACATTTTTTAAAAACCACTTTTTTGGACTCGGGGGATCTCCAGGATCATGGGAAACCCAAAATCTCAAAATCGAAATTTTGCACGAAGACATAACTTTCTCAGCCCATGTATTACCTACATACGGGCGAGAAAGTTAAATATAAATTTTGATTTTTGCTTTCTCGCCCGTACGTAATATAGGTATGAGCTGAGAAAGTTTTGTTATCGTGCGAAATTTCGATTTTGAGATTTTCATTGCAAAAGGTGTTTCAGAGGTCCCTGATACCAAAAAAGGGGTTTTTTGGTCATGTCCGTCGGACGTTCGTCCGCCCGTATTTTCGTCTGTAGCGCGGCTAGAGGTCACACAGATCAACCGATTTTCCTCAAATTTGGAATATAGATGTCTAAAATCAGTTCCGACATTAGGTAGATGTTGAATAGAATTGTGACAACTCAAAAATTACACCCACTATTGGCAAAAAAAGTGTCAAAAAGATTAAAAATCGTGTTTTTGATTAGTCAAGACGCTCCTGACGGTACAGTTATTATGTTAGAAACTTCAAATTTCGCACTAGTGTAGTGAGAAATAAGGGGCGCAGCCCCCAAAAAACCTCAAAAAATAAGTTTTTTAATTTTTTTCTCGAAATCGACGCCTGCGATTTCGTATGTAGGTATGTGGCACGTGAAACTCCATTATACTCTCTAACACCGTTTGGTGAATTCTTTCCTTACCTTTAGGAGATTTGTCGCTGTGTCCTCGGACGAAGAATTCCAGGGCTTGGGATTAGCATATGGCATGAGTTTAGTTCTCAGGACGTTTACATACATGTCATCATCGAAATGGTCACTGCATAAATGCAGCTCGTGTAGTTCCTTTGGACTCTTATCCAATAGAGAAATGTTTCCTGAAATGAAGAACATTACCTCAAAAATCATGATGGCACAGCCTACTACTGATTTCACTAACTACCTCAGTGGTTCCCAACCGGTGGTGGTCCGCGGACCATAGGTGAATAATCACTGTCAATGTACCTATACTCTCTGGGTGAATTAAGAACCACGTCCATGTAGCCGCGGAGCACCGCGTCGCCGTTGTGTAGCATTGGGTAGGATATAGGGAACGCGGCGTAGCAGGGCACATATGCGCCGCTCCGCGGCTAGATGGACGGAGTATTTTTTTTTTAAGTTGAAGCTAAACACTCAGCTGCAAAATCTTAAATTTACTGAGTGAAAATCAGATATAGTAAACTGTGTAGGTACCTATCGACCAAAAAATCTCAAAATATTACTTTCTCAGCGATAAAGTAAAAACATCGTTACTTACCACATCTCTGTATCCACTCGATGCCTCGCTCCGGGTCCGAGGGAAAACGGTGAAAGTGATTTTTTTTATGAACACGGGATGATTTTTTACAGTTATAATAATAACATTTGTTACCACCCATGTTAATATAGGGAAATAGTGAATCGAACACTTCCAAGTCTTCATCAGAAGTGACGAGTTATTGCTGGTAATGCTGGTCACTGCATCCATTCATCAGGACTCAACATTGTTTCGCTGCAGGACTTGCACCGACGACATAACTCTCATTATACCGGGTTAGATATTTTACAAACGTGGGATTTGTAATATTGTACAACCATTATACGGTATTCTGTACAATAAACTATTGAAACAGGGGCGTCATTTCAGTTTTTCTTGGGGGGCGGGGGGCAAGTATTGACAACTTAGGGTGCGTCCCACCATGCCCAGTTAAAATTAAACTGGAGATTTTGTCCTATGTTTAACATGGTAAATCTCCAGTTTAATTTTAACTGGGCATACTCGGTTAACGTTAGACTCCAGTTAAATTCCAATATTGCTCGGTAATAACTGACTTTAACTGGAGTTTAACCGTTAACTGAGTTTGGTGAGACGCACTCTTACTGGTATGCACAATGCAAGAACAAGAAATAGAATTTCTTATTCTTGATCTTGTTCTTGCAATGCAAGTCTTATTCCTGTGGGCACCTACTTGCAGTAAAAATCAGTTTTTGTTCTCTTTCTTGCTCTTGTTGCAGGATTCTTTTTTTTCTTGAATTCGCAAGGAATTGTCCCCGGTTGAACGTAATTTTTGTCTACACCTAAAACGGCCTTTCCACGTGCAATCGAGAGCCGTATACAATAGTCAGCAGAGGTTTCCCTTCCAAATACGTACCATCCATGGTCTCTTATAAATGAAATATACATGAGTTTATGCAGGAATTCTTGCGATAAATCTTGCCCTTACAAATCATTTCTAGTTCTTGTTTTTGCAACCAAAACTACTCTTGTTTTGCTATAACTTATCGTGCATCACTAGTCACTATACCTATTTACCTGTAAGTACCTATTTATAATAGGTGTCTAGGGCATTTACGTTTTTCACTGAAAATGTAATTTGTTAACTCGTTCTTCGGGGGGGGGGGGGGGCAACATCCCTCTTGGGGGGCAAGTGTCCCCCCCCCCCCGCCCCCCAAGAAGGCCAAATGACGCCCCTGTACTGGAACTGTATAGGTATAGGTGCACCTAGGTTGCACAGACTACTTTATGCAGTAACTAAAATTGAAGAGATACACTACCTAGGAACCTATAAGCGCTTATCTAATAAAATATCATCACAGACGCTACATTTCCGAAATAGGTAGATCCATGTCTCGAAGATCATTATTATTATATCGTAACACAGACGAAATAGGATCGAACTATCATACTGCCATAGGTACATACCTATACCTATATAATATTACTATCTCATTAACAACATTACTAACACCTTTAGGCTGCGTCCCACCATGCCCAGTTAAAATTAAACTGGAGATTTACCATGTTAAATTTGACTTTTAAGTTTAATTTAACATGGTAAATCTCCAGGTAAATTTCTAACTGGGCATGGTGCGACGCACCCTTAGTGTATTATCAAATTATTTATTAATTAATATTAATATTATATTATCACTATAATATTAATATCACATTAATAAATATAAAATACTCCCTATACGAAAGGGAGGACACATTTTTAACGAAGGAGCGACCCAGGATTTCCTATTTCGGAAGTAGTTTGTTAAGTTTAGTTTCGTAGCTAACCTGAGGCCTGAGTCCATTAGTAACCACAACGCCACAACAATGCTTATTCCACCAAGCAATAATATAAACGGGCAACGGAAGGCAAGGAATTTCCAGACATGTTACGCGAGGGGTGCGCTAGCGTGCGCTAGCGCTTGGAGCGGCTGTGGGCCAAAGCTCTCTGAGCTCTGACGGGTGTGGGCTTTCACTTGAATACAGATTATGTATTGAGCCGCCAGCCCCCGGTGGTAGGTACGCAAGGTCGCGACCTTAACTTGTCTTCGTGCCACTTCCGTTCCGATCCATTTTCATACTTTACGCAAAATAGCCTTCCCACCTTTTACCATTTTCTTTTGACTAGAAAATAATTATAATAAATCTTAGGTCATTTCGGACTCAATGCAAATAATTCAACAAGTCCAGGGGAGAGATGACATTATCGTTCACATTCATCACATACCGTAGGTACATACGTGAGAGCTGTTGTTATCGTAATGTAACAACATTCAACCAACCCACAAAATTTTAGCAGCCCTTTAGGGATTTCGAGAAAATTGGGGTTGTATGGTAACTTTCACCCTTCCCAGGCCCAGAGCCGGAAAGAATTTTTAAAATTTTTCCATGACCAAAACACTCAATAACATTTACTACTATACTTACTTCACCACAGGTAAAAAAATGAACCCCCTTTCAACTTTGTTAACTGAAATGTGTTTTTGGTAATGATGTTGACACTTCTTGAGCGAAGAACAAAATGCCGGGCGTCTATCCGACTTGAGAAAATTTCCACCAAATGAAGACGCTAAAAGAACTAAGAATTCTAGATGCCAGGCGGATACGTTTCACCGATGAATAATATTGACTCAACCATGAAATGCCTTAACTTTTTTTTCCGGCAGATTCAAGGTGGCGGCGAATGACAGCCATCTGGTATGTAGTAATCTCCAAGTAGCGTAGTACAGATGAGATGAAGAGTTATATACAGATGGGAGAAGTGGGGAGTCGTGGCAGTAGAATACTGGGATGGCGGGAAGGTTCACGAGTAAATAGTGATGACCTCTCGCCCACCGCCTCTCACCATCAGCACGCGTTCCAGGCCTTCCGTAAGCACCTCCAGGAATTCCATGTCTACCAAGGAGTTGAGGAAAAATCGTGTGCACAAGAAGAAGTGCTTTAAATTTCAAAACAAAACCTTCTGTAACGACAACCCTGTAAAGTGCCGTCCGCAAAACTATTCGTTAAAAACACGACTACTAACTAAGCGGAAAACGAGCTAGTATTGTTTTCTGCATGTCTAGCTTCACCTCCCTTCCTTTAGGTTTAGGAGTAAGACGATTGGGCAGTGAAAAAGGATACAGTTGGCTTCACGCTCCATGCTGGTATCTCTAGGAGGACCGGGGAGGTTGAGGATAACGAGCTGTGCTTCATGAGACTTGTTCACGATCACTTCATTTAGTTTCACAGCCGTGTGCATCCGCCGCACGTTACCTTCGTCCCTGAAAAAATTTAAAGATCAGAAACTGGTTTAATCTGGAATAAAGAGATTTTTTTACTTTGACCACACTACCAGGAATTGAAGAACCCACGTTCCCTCAAAAATTTCAAAAGGTTCCGCTGAAAACCAGTTGTAGAATGTCTCTGCCTACCCCCGGATGGGAAAACGGGCCGCTGTCAACCGAACACAACCCAATAACAAACAAAGAGAATAAAGTTTGATACAGTGAAGCGAGCGAGTCCCGGAAATGGCTGGTGGGGTGGCTGCGATAAAAGCACCGGAAGTGGACTCACGGCGTGATGTTGGCCTGGTTTCCGCCGGGCGATCTCGGTGCTTCCGGCTGCTCGTCCTTGCTTTGGTTCGCATCCCCTCCGCTTGGGGGAGCATCGGGCTTCCCCTCCGCTTCCTCTTTCTCCTCTTTTTCACCCTTCCCCTCCTTCCCGTCTGCTCCCGGTTCTTGGAATCGTACCTTGGTCGCGGTCTTTATGTCATGATGCTGGTCCACTATTGCTTGCACCTGCATAGCCGAAAACAAAAATTAGTACTGCCCATTCAGTGTGATGATCAATAGAGGACCTATTTACTTTTTACGGCAATATATTTTAGGTGCATTTATTACCACAGCACAATGACAACTACATCTCACTTCGGTACAGCGACTTTTTAAAATACAAAATAGACGTTACGAGTTCGTGTCTCTATCAAGACCACAAGACACTTACTAATTCACTTACTTGTTCACAACAATTAACAAACAAGGCACATAGACACATTTAGACATATACCTAGATTCTAGATATTCCCACCTTACCTTTCAGGAGGGAATGGTGTATAATGAAAATGAAACATAGTAAAATAACAGTAACACGAAAATCTCACATTAAGTACTTAGGTTACAAGGTACAAGAAAGGTCGAATAACATTGATCACTCGCCAAAATACCACACCTAGTCACCTACACATAATACTTATCAACAAACGCAAGCAGAAAAGAAAAATCAGTTCACAAGGAAATTAATATTTAGGTAACTCAACAGTCACCTTGCCTTGAGATTCTTTGTGAACTGTGTCTTGTAAAATAATAAATCTCTAATATGTAGGTTCTACACAACACAATGCAAAACAGTCAAGCAAGAGTAATAATAAAATACATACGTTCAGGAGATAAAGAACTTTCAGTAAGAAATCTCGAAGAAAATTGGTTAGTTAAGAAAATTTGTTAGTTCTTTTTCTCCTCTGAGTCATGGTGAGATGAGATGAAGCCAGTTCAACGAAATCCAAAACTGACACCTAACTTTGTGATGATGATGAGGATTTCCTAAGTTTGGATGATGGCAATGATTTTGACAATAAGAACAACTAACTGCGCAAACATCGGTGATGAAGGGAGCTACAAAAATGTCAAACAGCAGGAGAGGTAGGGAACACACAGGGGAACACCTTATGACCTTATGTACCCACCAGAGGCTCCTCATCCTCTGCTGAGTCAGCGAAGTCAACAAAGTTCTGCGATCCCAAGACAACAGAAAAACCCATGAGTATTGGACGGGAAATGGTGACACCACTTTCAAATACTGTGATCTTAAGCACTGCTTTCAGTCCAAAGGCCTGTATTTTCGATCCCGGCACTTCTAGCTCAGGCAATGACTTGAAAAAGCGTGATTCGCATCATGAGTGCTGTTGAGACCTAACAAGTAGATACCTCCATAGAGGAAGCTAACGAAAAAAAGTAAAACCAACTCACCACGCCAAGTGTTTCGCGTTTGTTTAGACGAAGTTCTCGAAGCATCTGATTCCGCTGTTCCATCATGAGAGTCCTCTCGTAGGTGTAGGCTGAAATATCGCTGTCCATCTAACACGAAAAAATATCCAATAGGTTTCAGTTCCTTACACTCCTTCACAACCAAAAAAGGCACACCCATGTTTTCTGGAGCGAAGCCATTTGGGTAGGTACCTATAGACATGTAGCAGCCATCAGAAGCCAAGCAATAGTTGACCGAAGTCAGAGGAGTAAATAGCACTAATGCACCTACCATGCTGCGTTCAGATTCGAGCACAGACTACTCAGAACTCGAACGACAAGGACTAACGCGTAGGACCGCTCGGCCATGTTACATAGGTGTCTCGCAGAATTGAAATTAAGTATGGAAATATTTTTTTCTAGCTGAGACGAGACATTTCGTGTAGTGCAACCACCCTAGCACTATCCAGGTAGTCATTTTATTTCAGGGCAGAGGCCATGATTGACTTCGGAAAAAATAAAAAAATCTATTACTTCCTACCTACCATTTCAACAACTTCAACCTCGCCTTCGATGCGAAGATGGTAGAGGAACGTCTTCAAATCCTTCTTCATTTGAATTGAGTTGTCTTCAATTTGAGCGACAGTGAAGATACGGAGCTTACAATTCTTCCACGTACGGTGCTGCTTTAGGAGGAATGGCAGCAGCATCAAGAGCCCACCATCGTGCACAATCCACCAAATGTCGATGAAGCCAGAGATCTAAACAAAGCAAAAAAAATGCCTTCTATTCTAATAGTTTTTAGTTTTAGCAGTCGAAACCAACTTTGTCCACTCAGCTGATTGCTTGAACAAAGTTAGGTCAGTACAGGTCACGCCTTTGCGCAATCGCACTTATTTCAAACCCAAGCCTGACATATACGGAGCTAAAGTTACACAATCCCCAGACGAGCACATGCAAGCAGCGAGCTCTCTGAAAATCCTTCCCTACAACATCACTGCATGGGAACATCATCCCAGTGAATTTTTATTTAAAAAAAGACTCCGCACCTTCTCGGTAGAGTCGGGGAAGAAGTTGATGCCTTTGGGGATGAGTAGGGCCATCCTCGCTGCTGCTGTGGAGCGGACCGTGTTGAGGAAAACTTGCCAAGTCCTGTCGTGTTCCTTCTGTCGCCAGCCGTACGGCCAGCCCAAGATCACAGTGTTGGGCTTCAAGCCGCCAAGTCCACTCGCCTGAACGCTAAACAGTCAAGATCAGTATCAATTAGGTGAAATTGGTCAGGTATTTATTAAAAACCACCGCACTGGCATTTCAACTTAAAATAATCTTGTATGTGTTTTAGAGCAAAGGATTTCCCAGTACTCTTGCCTAAGAGAAAACTTTTACAGGGACTTCTATTACCCCCCCCCCCCCTTTTAACACTTACAACTGACTGAGAGCATCGGGAATAGATCGCGATACCACGGCATCAGCAAAGCCTTTAACACGCTCAGCGTCCATGGCTTTTCGGAGGTGGCCGCGTGCAGTAATAGCGTCACCGGGCTGCCTGGTAAAGTCACCGCTGATGGCGGACATGCACACCGTCAAACCTAAAACACGCAAAGGCATTCGGAATCATCCTCAAACATACGCAGGTTCATTATCCATACTTTTTGGGATTTCAGGACAAACGGACCTTACGGGTGACCACATAATCGTTACTGTTCATGCTATACTCCGACAGTTTTTTTTATGACACTGTTGGATATTTAAATATTCCAAAATATATGTCCGACCAAAATTAACTGGCTTTGTGATTTGACGATCGAGCAATTTAATCGCCAATTAATTTCTGACGTTAAAACGACATAGGTGTGTTATATTTCAGAACATTTAAATATCCAACAGTGCCTTCAAAAAATGGTCGAAAAAAATGTAAACAAATAGAAAATGTATATTCAGTCTTAAACTCCGGCTAATTTGTTTTAAATAAATTCAAAGTCATAAAAAGATGTTTGCCTTTGCCAGCCTTAAGCTGTGATGCGAATGAGAAAATTTTTCTGTATTTGGGCGCAAGGCCATCTCCTGGTTTGACGAGAATGAGGATCTGAGGGCGCCAGTTCTTGGTGTGCGGTGGTCCCTCTTCTAAGCGCAGGAGGGAGTAGCGAGCAGCCGAGAGCGCGAGACCACGGATACCGTCACCCCACTCTTTCTCGGCCCCGCGATACTCGATATACTTGTAGATGAGACCAGCCATTCCCATAGCAACCAGTGCATAATACCAGGATGTCATAAACATCACGGCAATGCACAAAGCAAGCCCAAAGAAACTCAGGGACCAGTGATAGTATTTGAATCTGAAATCAAAGATATTTTGAGTTAGAAACGAGGTAGAATATCGGTATTTATAGTACTTGGATATAGGTATTTGTTGAACATTTCTTGCTCTGTTGCATAGTAACAACCTAATATACCAAGGGTCTGACTGAGGTTTTAGTTCTTTGTCAAAAAAGGACCTAATGGTGGTTTTTTGCAAGTATTACGGGAACGTCAGTTCAGTGATCAATGATTTTTTTCAGTTATCCCACGTCATTCAGCATGATAAGCTTACCTGGGCCGCCAGTTGGGGGTGCGCAGCAGAGTTTGTACAGCGCAAGCAAGGTTCACGAAGCCGTAGCACATGAGGAAGAACATGGAGAGCAGTGGGGCGAGGTAGTCGACGTTGCCGAGGAGAATCCCGCACTGACAGATACAGATGGTCAGCACCAGGGCACGCGTCGGTTCCCCACGACTCGAAGACACCGCGAAAGGGGCTAGGAACGGGATTATCCCATCCTTCGCTATAGCCTATAAAAGAAAGTAAACAATCATGAAAATAATTAATTCATTAATCAATGAAACTAAAAAAGATCCACAAGGGTCATTCAAATTTCTAATTTAAAAAATAGGATATACCTATACGACAGAACTCCAATCTAAACATAATAACATCTACAACATGACTGCAGTTGATAAGGCTGGGCTAATGCGTATTCGACCTATATGAGTTGGTTTACCTGAAGAAGTCTCGGCGCCCCTGTGAGACTCTGGAGACCAGCTCCGAGAGTTGAGAGGAAAGACCCGATCAAGATGACCCATTCGTTGGGCCAAGCTATGTTGGCCACTACAAGCTTCCCACCAATACTCTGACCAAATCTGAAATAATAATAATAATAATAAAATAAGTCATAGAAAGCATAAAGAGAATGTCAATTTCCTTCGTAGGTATGTATAAACTGTGAATTGGTAGTTGGCAAATAAAAAAATCATAAAATATCTCAAATATTAAAACCTAAGAAATATCATTTTCCAATGAACTTACTTGTCTCTTAACAGCAGATTATCAACAGTTCCAGCGAACAGAAGAACCGTAGACAAATAGACGGTGGAGGTCGTCAAAATGGCGAGAATCGTTCCGATAGGGATGGATTTTTGAGCGTCGGCCAAATCACCAGATCTATTTGAACCAGCCATTATACCTGCAGCGAATAAAAATGACAGAATAGAGACCGTCGTCACCTGCAGAACTTGACGTAATTATCGCCTATTATCTATTCCTCCTACCTGTTGCCTATAACTTTCGTCAACATGTCAGAACCCCCTTCAGTTGAAGTTAAACAAGGATCGTTAGATATACCTACCTAAGAGGGAGGTTGGACACTAGAATGAGGAATGAATATATCAACAGCAACGACAGGAACTTGTGGCTCAAAACGAGAGCGGCAAGTGCCAGCGAAAAGTTAAAAATTAAAATGTAAAAAAGTTCCTTTACAGGAGTAACTGACCGCTTAATACCTATCTATCAGGCTCCTACAGTGATTTAAGCAGTAGGCACCCCCTCAGAGTCAATGTGAAATCTAAAACGGCTGAGGCTCAGAAATGCGCCGTTTTAGATTCTCATCGTTCAATCTACATGCAGTCCCTTACGTGAAAGCCAGCAGTAAAATAAAGTATAAACCCGTCTCTCACCAGTGACAGAGGGGAAGAAGATACCGATGAGGATGGTGAAGGTGGTGGTAATGTCGGCCATCACCTGGTTGTAGGACGGTTTGTCCAGAGGTTGGATGTCTTCTTCGTCCATAGTTCTGGCGATATACTGCCCATCCTCCAGGAAGCTCGGTCGTAGGTTTTCTACCAACAGAGGTCCCCAATCAGCGCATGCAGCTTATACCTATGGGCTTCTGATTTTCCTGTGTAATTAAATATAGACTGTCCCTACCAGTTATAGGAGATTCAGGTATGTAGGTATACCTGGTAGGTGCACGTGTGGTTAAGTATAGGCGTGTAATACATAGTAGATGGCATAGGATGGTCTATGTGTGAATTTTAAAAAAATGAAAGTTGTAGGTATATGTGTAGGTATGGGAAGGGTATGTTAAAATGGCATGCAACTTAATGCTTTCACTTGAATTGAATTTTACCTACAGCTGAAGAAAAAAACTTAAACGAAGACTGTTCGCTCTCATATTAAATTTTCCATTGAAGGTGGTTTATTGAATAGATAATTTCTCTATGAACAAGGTACCTACCAATAATTTGCACATGATAGGAAATTCAAATTCCCGTAGAATATAAACTGGGGCTCGGATGATAGTTCGCATCTGAAAGGAGTCTGATACTGTGAGAAGTTTAGCACGCTCGCCTACAAAGCTTTCGTGATAATCATCTTAGCTTTCATGGTTTATGCATGCATTTGTCCAACGGCAAGGATCAAGCTGCACTACACATTTCCTCAGTTCAAAATATATTCCCAATGTGATAAATCTAGCTTTCAAACATGGGAATGTAGGGTGTGGGAAGAATAACTAAATCCTCAAAAGCCTAATTTTGCCCTGGAATACTAAAGAGAAACCCCTTGAACAGGGTAACCTAATCAAAATAAAGGTTCTGTTGGAAATGTTTCGTAATCAAGAGATTCTGAAATAAATAACTTATGGCAGGGGTTTTCAAATTGTATTTCGCAAAAGCGGAACTACAGCGAACTTCTGGTTTCCCCAAAGACCCGTTTGAAAGTTACTACCAACTGTTTTAGGGTTCTTCTTCAGATAACGATGCATTTCTGCCACCCGTACGACTAAATTGCAACCGGCGGATTACATTTCATTTTCTTCCTCTGATTAAAAAAAATCTGAAGTTCTCATAGCGTAGCCTTGGTAAATATGAAGGGTTCCAAAAACTTGAGAACCCGAGAACAACTTAATTTAAATTTCATAACCATTCATTGGACTGGACTAATTATCTAAATTAGAGCTTTTGATTGTAGCTTACCGAGGAAAACGCCGCTAGCGAGGCCTTTGATGCCTCTCACTTGGGAGATATTGTTGGCCAGCCAATATGATTCGCAGTTTTCGTTCTGGTCGATGGTTGTGTTTCCGCAGTACAAATTTCGCAGAGGGCCGTCTCCCTTATGGCAATCGGACAGGCTCACGTCCTTCAGTAGCCGATTTCCCAACACGCACATACTGTAAACACGAAGACAGGTTACCAGTACCGCCAGTACCCTCCTAGCGCAACGAGCTTGCTCTTTCCCTACTTCCCTCACGACATTATTCTAGTTTTCTAGTTTTTATCACTCTCCCACGGTGCCAGACTTGACTACAAAAAGAGGCACTCGGTTACCATGTCAGACAGCCAGCCAGCTACCGGGGATTTGAATTCTCTGTATATGTAATCATCAAAATGGGTCGGCAGCATAAAAGAACAAAGGGTCCGACAACAGTCGCACTTAACTTTCTCGCCCAGAATGATTTTTTTTTTTGTTGGGTTTTTTGCAATCGAAAATCGGTTGAAAATGACCCACGAGCATCTATCTGAGATCACTCATACCAAATCTCACGTCTGTCATTTTATTACTGTAGTCCCAAATGCGTTCCGACCATTCAAAAACGTGGTTTCTCATTCTCAACTCATTTTCGACACTTTTTTGACTACAACGGCCGTAATTTGAAGATAACAAAATTCTGTTCGACAGATGTTTCAGTTACATGGTTCTACACAAATTTACCAAATTTCATGACAATCGGTCAATAAATGTGAATGGCGCCGAAACGATCGAACTTTGGTCCAGAACGGCAGTAATTTTCAACCAATTCAATTTTAGTTGCAAATGACCTCGAAGCATCTATTTGTGAACACACATACCAATTTTCAGTGTTATAGATTGAAAAGTGTACCGTCGGCGCTTGTCAGAATAACCAAAAACACGATTTTTGAATTATTTTGGCGGTTTTTTGACAATAGCGGCCCCAATTTTTGACCAATCAAAAAATCCTTAAAAATCTGTCTCGGCAGTGATTTTAGACAGGTCCATACCAAATTTCATCAAAATCGGATGAACGGTATAGGCGCTAGAGCACTGCACGGACGGACTGACGGACTGACGGACGGACAGACTTTTTCCAGAAACCACTTTTTTGGACTCAGGGGACCCCCAGGATCATGGGAAACCCAAAATCTCAATTTCGAAATTTTGCACGAAAACAATACTTTCTCGCCATATATGGCTAGCGAGAAAGTAAAAAGAAGTAGCCTAGTTTTTTTACGTTTTGTAGGTAGAATAACCAGAAGAATCGGTAAATATAAAGCTATGCCAAGTGCCGTAAAAAACCATAAAAAACCAAAACATTATTTTAGATAAAGGGAATTGTTTGAATTTACGACCGAAATGCCAACCCCATAGAAAGGGGAAATAAGCAAAAAGGGCGTAACGACCCGTCGACCCGTCGACCTCGCCCATTTGCATCGAAAAGGGTCTCGAAATTGCAAAAAATCTAAAAGCAATCAGGGGAGGAGACCAATAATGTACCACTCTGCGCTCTCCTAAAAAAACCCTTAAAAAATCTGAAGCTTACGTTGATTTTTTTTCTCAACTCGGGAGTTTACCCTGTAACGCCACTTCCTTACGAGCAGTCTTCACCAGAAGTGATCCAGAACTTGTAAATTGTCAGACAGGTATTTCATTCCTTCGAGTTTTGAAATTATGATCATGTCATTATACCTATAGTAGAGTATCTACTGGTCATAATCTGGCTACAGGATGCCTAAAAAATGATGCCAAGAACCAGTTTCATGGAATTTCAAACTTCCACCATTCCCAGTTAAGAGAAAACTGAAGATTTTCCCCCATGTTCACCATTTAGTTAAATTTTCAAGAAAAACGGAGTTTCTCTCTTAACCGAGTATGGTGGGACGCACCCTTAGTTTAGATTTAAAGAAATTGAGTCGGTTACAGGGAAATGAATTTAGAAGTGCTCTTCCCTAGTTTGGTGGAATTATCTTACTGAGTTCTCAGGAAGACGTAAAGACTTACAAGAGGCGATCGTTGCCGTTAATGTTGACAAAGATTCCTGCGTAGACGGCGACGATAGAGAGAAGGACACAGGCCAAAGCCACAGTCGCAAACTTGTTGACGAACTTGACGCCGATGAACACGATGGTTCCCATGATGATAAGTAGCAGGGTACCGTACACGCGGAAGTTGTTGTACATGATGTTTGCGTCCTTCGTAAAGTCCCCAAAGATGGACACCCATGGCGCCATGTACGTCTGCAAAAGTCAAGGTTCCCGGTCACTAAGTTTCCACTGATGGTGGTGGATAAAAAACAGAACCAAAAGCAAAGGTAGAATCAGCGAGTTGGCACCAATTAGATGCCGAGCTGAACGTTTTTCGCATGCAGGAGTGTTGGGCATAAAGAAGAGCTGTAAGGTGCAGAGAATGAAGGAAAATGTAACATTTTCAGAGTAACATTCTGAGACAGTCACACAATACCAATCGGAACTGTTTGACTTCCTTCGACTTGGAGGGGGGTCTCCATGATCATGGGAAATCTACCACCTAAAAAATAATTTTCTCCCGTGATGACAATATTTTCCCTGAAAACCCTGTACACACGAAAGTAAAAAAGTGAGTAGTGTTTCGTTCCTATGTGTGGGAATTGGTGTAATGTAATGTAATACTCACAATGACGATCTCCACAGCACCAATGATGTACATAGCTGCGGCCAACGTGGTACCCGTGTAGAAGAGCATGCCCACGGCGCCGCCGAACTCAGGGCCCAGTGATCGCGATATCATAAAGTACGACCCCCCGCCGGGGACGACCCCGTTCGTCGCAATCGCGCTCATGGATATCGCCGTCAGCATGGTCTGAAATCAAAGGAAGTAAACATTTCAGCGTCTGAAGAGCTCCTCCTGCTCAGCAATTTGTTCCGGCGGTAGACGAGCGCCACAGGCTTCAGACACTAATTTGATGTATAGATACAAGGGTCGATGGTGAATGGAATCAACTCGCCTTTGCACTGATTCAACTCATGGTCACCGAATTATTTAAGAATCAAGAGA
This sequence comes from Mesopsocus fuscifrons, assembly GCA_950004255.1. Taxonomy (NCBI): domain Eukaryota; kingdom Metazoa; phylum Arthropoda; class Insecta; order Psocodea; family Mesopsocidae; genus Mesopsocus; species Mesopsocus fuscifrons. The sequence continues at coordinate 12,085,552 of OX465374.1, read as the reverse complement.
AATGGGGATAGGGATGAGCTTGAGAGCTTCACTCTCACCTCACTGTCACCATCCAAAGCCTCTCAAATTGGATTAGTATGGTTCAAAGAGGATACGGAAACTCAAATCAATGACTTCGTCTTGTTTCCTGCAGGCACTGACGTAGGAGTCACAAGCTTCAGTCTACAGTTTATAGCTTCCTCGATTCAATACACAAGCACATCATTTGGATAGTGTTTTTACACCACATCAAAAGATCTCCCAATTTCTGAGTACTAATTCGGAAACATCCTGCACATACTACTCGGGAAAGCTCTGATCCAACAAGCTAATTCAATTTTCGATCGTAACTATCTTAAAATGACACTTCTGGGAGTGAACATAGGCTTCTAAATGAATGTACAAAAAGCACTCACCACACAACAGCAGGTAAGTACAATGCAGAACCCACAAATAGCGCCTGCGGTCCCCACAACCCACGTCAGCCGGATGAACAGGATGACACCGAAGATGTTCTGGATGCACGGCAGGTAGACCCCGATGAGTGTGCCCATCCGTGCGCCGCCCGCCGCCGGCTTGGCGTCAGGGTCGGAGGGAGGCCCAGGGATGGTGTTGCTGTAGTTGGCCAGTGAGTTGAGCAGCGTCGAAATCCGCGGCCGATCTTCCATTTCTTCCTAAATTAAAATCAAGGAAATGGAATAGTATTCAAGCATAATATAGTTGTACCTAAATGTGACGAGGTCATTTATTCACGAACTAACAAGTAGGTATCTCAGTTTTTTTTTAAAACTTCATGAAAAAACATGGACTACAAATTATTTATGAGAGCAAATGGGGTAGTGTCTCGTCAGCGACGCAGTGAGGCAGGCTGATAACAGCTTATTTAAGCAAACTGTTTGCATAACTAATGACGGGAGAGTAAACTGGTGAACGCTAAATCGCGCTCAATAAATAATCAATCACTGCTTTCATGGGAAATACAACCGAACAGAAACTGAGGAAGGGAACTTGCAGAACACTGGAAGCAAAAATAACGTTATATCTACCTAATCCATTCCACAAAATAAATGGCAATTTTTTTAAACCTATTATTATGATTATTTTTATGATACACGTGATCAGGTTTAGGCAGCTATAAAAAGCAAAAACAGCAAGCACCTTCTCTTAACTCCACCCCAAGATTTTAGCAGTTGAGAGGGAAGAAAGTAGGTCGAACAAGGCTGCAGGGTTGGTAAGCAACGAGTAAGGACTGGGAAAGGGTCAAAAGCCCTTCAAACTTCCCCAGAGTGACTACCTTTACTGAGCTTACTGAGCTTTGAGGACCAAGGCGTCGACAAGACTCCGGCCTCCTTCAAACTTAAATTATGGCACTTGTTCTTCAAAACCCCACCGCTACAGTAACCCTCGCAAAACTGAGCTTAAATTACTTACTCTCACAAGCTTTCACCTATCGTTAATAATGGATACTTGGCTACTTTTTAGTCGCCGGGTTACTACCAAACTAATATCAAAATATTTTTTTGAATATCATGGGAGTTGAGACTGCTTTGAGTATCAGATAGCAGAGCTATAAAGAGACCAACGCTTTCAAATCAACGTATAATATTGTAACTGAGAGAGTAAGAAAGAAGATGTAAAGTTATAATAGAAGTGTTTCAAGGAGAGTAATGAGGTGATAACTAGACGAGGTGAAGCAAAGACTGGGAGCAGAAACGGCATTTTAAACAGTCAGGGGACATCAAACAAACCCCCACTCCCCACTTCCCACCCCCACCCCACCTCTCATCAGACCTGACGGAAGTGAGGAACAAGACTAACGGCAACTCTTACGTTCTTCACTTAAATGTTCTACCATGAACTTTGCATTTGAAAATGAATCTAAGGCTATTAACTTCCGTTAAATTCAGATTTGAAATAATTCCATTTAAAAAGGAAGCTATGTTATGAATCCGTCCCCCTAATCCCTAACTAGGTGGCCTAGTTAAGGCGGGGTTTCGGAGGCGTGTTATGGACCATATAACGGGGTTACCATCGAAACTCAACAATATCATTATCCCAAACATCATACCGAATATCGTGCGGTATCCAAGTTGAAGGCCAGCACCTAGAAAGACTTTTAAGGTGGGGAAGCTGTTTTTTGTTGCCAAAACGTATGTCTCACCACCCAAAAACTCGAAACTTCCACTAACTTAGGCGAGGGTATGTGATGTGTGATGTGTCGATCCTCTCAGACGGCAGTAGCTGTGCAACTTACCGAGTAAAGGTATAAATTCGTTTCATATCCCGCCATCTTCTCGCGGTCCCCCACGAAGGGCTGGTCGTCACCGGCATCTCCTAAAAAAAGAAAAGAGGAAAATATGAAAACTACAAAAATATAAAACTTACAGACAAAAGACAAACAACAAGGGTAATCCGTCCAGCGCGCCGCTCTGAATCGATCAAAAACTTTGGGAAAGAAATAAGAATAAGAGCTAGCAGGCAGAACGTTTCGCATCAGCTACAACTTGGTGGAAAGAAAAAGAAAATTTTACTGTTATCAAGGTATTGAAAGTTTGCGGTGGAGGCAAAGTTTGAGACGAGTATACAGCAGCAGCAGCAGCAGCAGTTTTAGTACAAGTCTCGCAATTTGCAGACGTTCCTAAGTTTCCCTGCTCACTCATAATCAGTATCACATAAATCCATTCTCAGCCCTGCCTGCCTCAACTTTGTTAGCACCTGAAACAATTTCTCATCGGCTTCACTGAAATATTACAACAATTACCTACCTTTCTTTTCTATCACTGATGGTAATTTAAAAATTATAGAATTAAAAGTGGCAACAGAATGGATTTTAGCTCGGGTTTTAATGACATCTTTACAATAAGAATTCCTAGAAATCATTTGTTGTTGTTGGGTCATAAGTCATAAGTCATAATTCAATATGGATCGTAGACAAATTTAACTATTTTACGTTTTTATTTTAAAATTAAAAAGATAGGTATTTATTATTTTTTACGAAAAAAAAATGCTTGTTTCAGAAGAATGAAGCACCTAAACTAAACATAGCAATAACCTTGAATTAACTTTCCGTACGTCCATTAACAGTTTTACCCTGTCTATTTTATTATTTTGTGGTCGATCAACTTGGAAAAGAATTTGGAATCAGAACTTTCTCGACTCATTACCTTCTGCATGACGGAAACCAATGATAAAGTGAAGACAATTAGGGGAGTAAAGGCGTAAGGGAGAAACACATTGTCCTGTACTAAAGGAGCAGTGGGAGGCACACAAGCCCCTAAGTCTCGTTAGAGTCGTTAAGCAGGGCCCGAAACTACCAGGGAAGCTGCAGCCCCAAGTGTACCGACGCCATCTATCTCATATTAAGGGCAAGATGAACCCACCCTTAGAATAATAATTCTTTGAAAGTTGAGTGCTGAGAAAAAACAACAAACTTTTCATCTTACCACAGACTATAGTGTGAAAATTTTTAGAGAAAAACTTTCTTCCCATATATATATATATATATATATGGGTATACTGAGTAAAAAACGGTGTAAAAACTTTATGGTTGAACGGAGGAGTTACTTAGTACTTTCCAAATCGATGAAATGGAGGAAAGTGGAGGAAAGATACAGTAACACATGCTTTGCATATAAAGTTTGTCCCTTTTCACTGTACGTGACCGAAATTTTTTTCAAGAATCCACCACAAATCCACATTACCTTACTTGTGCCTGAGGAAAGCGATGTGAAAGTTTTTAAATTATTTTTCAGATCCCATTTTAGACACGGATGAACTGAGCACTGAGTACTTCTTGGTCTTCACAATGGGCCACTTCACTTGCTTCCTCCTTCACATAAAATACAAAGGAAAATCGGCGCAGGCAGAACAAAATAGGGAACTCGCCAGAGCAAGGAATAAACCGCCGACTCCTCCAATTCCTTCTTATTGAATTCATCAAAATTTCATCTCGAGACTTTTCTGACAACCAGGCTCATATCAAATATGCTACGCTCCATTCCCCAATGCGATTTCACTTATTAAGTTACACTGACTAACTCAATAACTCAGATGCCTATTTCTGGATCCCACAATTGTCAGGTTCTAAGCCTCGAATGGTTGGATACTTCATCAGAGTCAATTCACCCGGTACTGCCCTACCGACCCCTGATGGGTTTGAACCCCGTCAACAATTCCTCATAAAGTGCAATTATTTTAGTTTGAGTCATCTGTAACGCCACTTCATTTGTTATACAGACGGAAGGGATACTGAGCATTCCCATAAAATAGGACACTTATGTGAGCCGCGCTGGGACAGCGATAAACAACAGTGCGTTATGGCCCCCATATGGTATCCATTATATATAACACTGGGAGAGGGGGGACGGGGCTGGCCGGGACATCTACGGCCCTTAAATTCAAATGGAGAAGTTGGGATGAGGGACACTGAGGCCTTAATTACTCGAGCGTCGGGGATGCGGGGCGGGAGCTGTCTCAATTAGCATCCGCCAATAAGACATTAATTAATTACGAGAGTGAAAGGAGAAAGTAGGTAATCGGAGTTTGTTAGTTGTAGTCCGGGACAGTCAGTTTTCCTTTGCGAAATCTCCTCAATATTCTCATTGGGAGTAAAAGGAGAGGGAAATATTAGCGGGACCCGGGAAAGTGGTTTGTAAGGGGTGGGGTGGAGTAAGGGGGGGGGGGGGAACCGATTCCCCAGATTAACATCTCCTTCTCGCCTTCGAATCCAATCTTGTACCGGCTGCAGAAAGCTTCTAGATCCAGACTGCAACGAGCTTTTTTCAGCTCTCTAATGTCACTGTTAATCGGTAGTTGCTTCCATCTGTTACGTGCCTACAAATGTACACAAGGGAAAAATGCCTGACACTGATCCCACCACTCCGACCAACCCCTCAGCCATCAGGGCCGAACTCCTCTCTTAGGGTGTACCTTATTCTTTTAAGCGCACCCCCGTAAAGGCCGACAATAGCGTGGCACCAACGTTTCTTCTTTAAAGAATAACGCTACTTAGGCTGAATTTCACCACTTTCCGATAGTGTCTATAGCGAGAGGATTTAACGAACGGATTTACGTTATCGTATGTTTAGCTTACAACAAGTGCGATCGCAGAGAAACAAGTGCAAGCGCAAGGCATTTGTCGTAACCTAAACATCCTCTCGTTAAAAGACACTATCGGAAAGTGGTGAAATTCAGCCTTTTGAGTTATAACGAATAATGTAGATCAGGGGAGCGGAAAAAGGGTTCATCCACAACCCTAACCATACCTGGTCAATTGAATGTTTTTAGCCCAGATAGTCCTTGGCGCCAACAGCGCTGCGCTCAGCATCGCACAGGAGCCATTGATCGTCCGTCAAGCGCATGCGCAGGGCCCACGATCCCAGTTCCGTTACAGCTCAAATATTTACGGCTAGCCACGTGCTCAGACAATCAACGAGATAACAGAACACCGGTACCGCGAAAGCTCATGATGAAGTGTTTTAGTGCTACAGACGAAAGTTCATAACACCCATTTTACAAAGTCTGGTGAATGAACATGGAAAGAAGGGTCACTACATAACATAACTACGTAAAGGCAGGCCTGATAAAATAAGTTTTTCAGCAATCAATTCGCCACGTAACTGCACCTATTAATTATGAAATTATAAAATTTAGTATTAAAATATTTTAGATTTTTTTTTTTTTTTTTTTTTTTTTTTTCGGAATGTGCCGATGAGGTTTATTAGATACATCCATGTCGTAAGCGGAAAATTTTTCTGTTACGCTCGGATTCAAACCCGGACCACTCAGAACATGAAGCGGACCCCTTGACCGCTCGGCCATTCCGCGAAAAAAATACAGCACTGGAATTGGCCACTGCTGCTCCCGCAGGATTAGAAAGTTGCTGGATATGCTAATTATTTGTAAACCACCTACTTCTGCAAATTTTACAACCTTAGGTAAATGCAACTAGCAGCTACATAAAACATAAATGGAGGATCATACGAGAAAGTCGGCAAATCAATGGAAGACATCATAATTATTAACGTAAATGTAAGTATACTCCTGGCAGGATTTTACTGTATAATGTATGGAGAAGGGGTTAGGAGAGGGACGGGTAAGTTGTCAGTGCGGTCGCTTTATATGGCACAAGTTGAATGGAGGACGTCAAGTTGCGGCAAGCTCCCCGTCAGCAAAGTTTACGATGGCAAAATTTCATTAACAACCAATTTGGGAGTTTACAGCATTTTCAGATGAACATTCACCCGTCACACTTCGTTACCAAATCAATTGCTTCTTGTAACGAGCGGTGATGAGTACAAAATTTTACGTAGCTAATGACTGAATTTCACACAAGAATACCACGGCTGATTTCTTCCCGCTGCTGCTTCATCTCGAAGAAAAATTACGTAATCCATTTTCAGCGAACCTATAGACTCATCTGCACTGAATTTTAATTATTGAAATAATTCACAGCGAATATTTTCATTCACCAATAAAACAGCCGTGAACATTTTCAAGAGCCTCCACATTCTTCGCATCTATAATTTATGGACGATATTCAATCAAGGGTTCGAATAATTAGTACATAAAGGATAACAACCTTAACCACCAGAAATCGAGCCCCCTGCTACAGCTGAAGAAATTATAATTTATCTGGAGTCTGAACAGGGAAGGAAAAAAGAAACACTTCCATCAGCAGCACGAAATTAGACTTTCTATTGTAGTACCTACTATAAAATAATAAGGGGAAGCCCACGTAGGTTAAATGAAATGCCGACTGCGAGGAAAACCCACGACAAAAGTTCAAACTGGTTTGCATAATCGCCTAAAAACTCATGAAACAATATCACTTCAGTCATGGTCGCCTGTTTCGGTCTTATAAAGAAAATACTATTGTTTTTAGAATAATCAATCGAAAGATGTCAAGTACATTCTATACATTTTTTTCTTGCATTTCTTAGACTGCACAAGAGTAATAGCGCGAAGAATGAAAGGTTACATTAGTTACTACTAAAAATCATCAAAATAGGGAGAACAAACTAAATTGCGGAGGAACCAACATTTTCCAGAAACCCTATTCCTCGGCTAAACAGGCGGGTACCAGCTCCAGCAGGGTCATGAGTAGGGTTCGGAAAAGATATATAATGCATATTTTTTTCCTTAGCTTCGAATACTTCAAATTTTAGTATTTAGGTGTTTCAGAAACTATGGACCCCACCCACCAAGTTTTATAGGGAATATAAATATATATTTCGAGGGAAAGGGAATATTTTTGCATATTTAAGACTTTTTGTAGTTTTTGGGAATATTTAGGTGTTTTTGAACAAACTGAGTGCAAGAAAAACAAAAATTGATAAGTGAAAAGCAATGTCAGAGGTCAGTGTAGCGAAATTAACATGAGATTAGGCCATTGTCACTCTGACATGGCATGGATGTAAGGTTTAAGTGCGGCCAATGAACTCCGCCAGGGGTAGGTAGGCACGCTGGCCGTACCAGCAGGTAGGTCCAGTTACGTTTAAAAATAGAACTCGCCTCAACCACCCCTTGTCAACAAGGCGCATTCGCATTTCGCATTCTGACTCTTGAAGTGGTAGCTTGTTGATTAAGTTTATTTATTGCGTTTTTTAAATAATACCTAAAGAAAAGTCGAGCCGCTCTGCACTCCTACGACAGTGGATTATTGGAGAAACTAACAAATTCCGATTTTTAGGAGAATATTTTAGGGAATATTTAAGGCAATTTTAGGGAATATATTGAGAATATTTAAGGGGTTGAAAGAGAATATTCTAAGGGTTTTAAGGGAATATAATTCCGAACCCTAGTCATGAGGAAATGAACACCAGAGATCGCGCGACTAGCTACGTCTAAATTGTCCAGCAAGGCATTTCACTTCCAGACAGTTAGGAGTGACCAAGTCCCTAGATCTAGATGGTAATTTATCTAGAAAATAGTTAAATCGTTGGTGGTGGTGAAATGTAATCTCAAAAAACTGAAATAAATAATATGATTTGGATACTAATTTCCCATAGTGATGATAACTTGTTTTGTACGCCTTGTTGACTTGCCCTTCCCAAAAAAGGCGTGAATGAAGAGTGAAACGCCTGGTTTTCCAGTCAATATTGAGAATCTCTCATTGAAGCTATTAAAAACATGTTCAAATTAACAGGTTTTCAGCAACTTCTTAAGAAATATTATTAATTATTAGCTACCTACGCTCTTCAGTTCAGTTCTTTTAACTGGGAGAGTGTTTAATGTAAGAACATCTCAAATTGGAGGACTATCTGAACGACGCGACGGAATGAAGCAAACTTCCCTAGATGCATATAAGAACCCATTTTTTTTTTTTTTTTTTTTTAAGGAAACGAGGAAAATTTCTGCAAAGGGGCCTCCATGAAGTAAAAGAGCTCGGTGGTAGGCAGGAGGGGGTGAACTAGGGTGATGGGTGCCTTGCGTAAGAAGAATTTGTTCTCTGGACTCCGCGGGGCCCAGGTCCCTGCAAAAACTGAGCACCAAGCACCAATGGAGTATGCATTACTGGAAACTCAAGAGCTAAGGAATAATGTTACTTTCAGATCGTAATATGACATGAGTAAATTGTTCAATTTGGAGAGCGAGAGAGAATGCAAGTGTTACGAAAGAGCGGAGTGCAGGCACCGTCGGCACTCTTCACACTTTCTAGTCTTCGTCACCAACAGCTCTACTTGATCACATAAGTTGCAGATACTGTCATCGACCATAACTACCTATATCTTTAATGTATTTCATATTGGAGTAAAGGTGAAATTTACTAAAACTACCTTATGTCTCAGAACCACTATTTTAGTTATTTCCTCAATTTTACAGGGATAACTGGTAGAACTGCCACTGATCATGACAGGAGTCTTTTGATGTAGAGTGGTCAAGCATCAAGGAACTCATTCTCAGGTAATTAACTATTGGGCATCCCGCGAAGAAGGGGCTTACCCTTGGCTGGCTGGGGACACTCCCCATCGGGGATCGCCTGCTTTGCCCGTGCTGAGGGACTACCTCCTGATCGGGGGCTTGCAGACGACTCTGGGGCCTTCTCGGGTACCTTCTCGGCAACGAAGCGAGACGGGGACACGACCTGGGCCGGGCCCGCGCCCTCCGTGCCGGCTGACATGACGCGCGGGGGGTTGGCTCGGGCGCCACGGACCTACTGCCTACCCCCGTCCCGTCTTGCGCAGCATCCCGGCCCCGCTCCTCTCCCGCCCGCTTCCTACCCCGGCTACAGACCGTCCTGCGGACGTCGCCCCGCCCGCCGTGCGCCCGGCCTCACCTGGGCCACGGGGCAAACCCCTCATCTACATCATCGTCATATCTGTATATGACTACAGCATGGACTCTGGTCCATATACCAGTCTATTTAGCCACCAGTCCATCACTCCTCCTCTCCTCCTCTAATGTAATTCACATCAAGCAAAATATTAGAATATCATTTCGAGTTACTAAAAATGTGTGGTATATTTGTTGAGTTAAAATAAGCGTAGGTAATCCTGACGGACAATTTAGCACAATTTTTTTTTTTTTTTTTTTTTTTGGTAAAAAATGGTAAAAAACATTGCAACCGTATGAATTTCCACGTCTTGACAAAATTAAAAAGTTAAAGCGACGAACGGAGATGAGAAAAGACAGCAAAATTTATATTAATGAAGGAAGTACATAAAACATAATCCTACCCCCGTCTTATTATACTTTACAAGATTAACTTTTTTTATCTTAATACTTGGGTTCCTTTGACACAGCGCTCAGCAGTCTTCAAAGTGAAAAATATCAGCTACAGCCCGCAGTAAAGGGCTTTCATCTCAGCTGTTGCCGCTCCACATTTTGTGGAACTTGCTCAGCAAAGATGGAGGAACAGGCTCAGAACGAGCTCTCAAAGGCTTTCAAACAAGATGCTCTTACTTCAGTGCAATTCTTTACCGCAGGGAAGGAAATTGGATGGTATTTGCTTATGTTATCAAGAGGAGGAATTATCGTTTCATAGCAGCTTAGGGGTAACCTGAAAAGACAAAGTATAAACGACCACACACTAGTGTAACCTGTAGCGGAGGGTATCTCTATACGATGTAGAATGCACTGGATTCTGTAAGCAGTTAAGGGTGTCTACGCAGTCGAGTTTGTTTACGTCTTATTGGCATAATTTATGAGGATACTATTGGATATTTAAATTTTCTGAAATATAAAATGTCTTTTTAACGGCCGAAACAGTGTGGTGATTTTACGATCGGTTAATTTTGGACAAATTTTTTGTTGACAAAAATCACTCTATCGTAAAATCACTAAACAGCCTGTTAAATTCAGCAGTTAAAAAGACATTAATATAGGTATCGTTATTCACTTTCCTTCTTTACTTTCTGGCTCTATGTAAAATAGTGGTCTGGTGGGGCGTTTCACCTTAAAAAAAAAAAAAAAAAAAAAAAAAAAAAAAAAAATGCACCAGGCCACTTACTAAAATCTGTGTACACCGACTATCTAATCATGAAACTTCAGGCGCAGCCAACAGTGTAAAATTCGTGTACACCGACTATCTAATCATGAAACTTCAGGCGCAGCCCACAGTGTAAAACCCGTGTACACCGACTATCTAATCATTTAGCTTCAGGCGCAGCCCACAGTGTAAAATCCATGTACAACAACTATCTAATCATGAAGCTTCAGGCGTAGCCCACAGTGTAAAATTCGTGTACACCGACTATCTAATCATGAAGCTTCAGGCGCAGCCCACAGTGTAAAATTCGTGTACACCGACTATCTAATCATGAAGCTTCAGGCGCAGCCCAGTGTAAAATCCATGTACACCAACTATCTAATCATGAAGCTTCAGGTGGTGTCCACAATGTAAAATCCATGTACACCGACTATCTAATCCTGAAGCTTCAGGCGCATCCCACAGTGTAAAATTTGTGTACACCGACTATCTAATCATGAATCTTCAGGCGGTGTCCACAATGTAAAACCTGTGTACACCAGTAGTTTCCAACCTGGTAGGTATCTACTTACCACATTTAATTTTAATGAAGACTCAGGGAAATTTTGAAGGAATTAAGGAAACGCAGCTGAATTTAAAAGAAAAATACCAGTCGCGTTAGAAAACAAACATCATGAAGAAGTTGACCAGCGTGAAATGAAGCGTCGCTCAGTGAGGTCTCCATGCGGTCCCATTTAGGCATCCTGCAAATCGTGCCGGCTGTAGCAGACCGCAATTCCAGGTTTGCGACCCTTGTGGTAACAGAAACACGTGATCAGCAACCCTTTTGATTTATTTGGTGACCATAGAGGCTCAGCAAATTGAAATCGCTTGGCCTTCAACCCTGCGGTTATCGGTGCAATTAATACAGCAATAACGGCACAATCCCAGTGGGACCTCGCTGCACCCCATTGTTGTATAATTCAGTTACGTTAATCCCCTGACTTGACACTAACGGACAGATAGAGAGAGATTCAATTCAACAACTAAACGATATTTTGTAAAACTCCTTTTTTTGTGGACACGGGGATCCTGAACTATCAATTTGAGACCACTTTTAGCACTTTCGCCGATTTTCTAGGTTATCCGTTAAACAGTCGTGGCCATTTTCGGACAACTTTAGTATAACGATTATACCAGACCAGTATTTGCAGAAATTTATTAAGCCACTTAAATGTGATTCGCTACAATTCAAACTACGAGGAAAGAAAGAAATATACAAATTTTTACGCAAATTGGTTGAAACGAACTGCCAGCGCGAACGGCCAAATATATGAACAAATTTTTTGTCCATTTGAAAATGAAGTCAAAAATATTTATCTGAGAACACAAATGCAAAATTTGAAGACTGTTGATGGAAGGTTATTAGAAATAAAAAAATCGAAATTTTGCACGACTTTCTAGCTCACTTAAGTATTCACCCCAAAGCCCCTGCAGGCTGTGTTAGAAATATCGGGAGGACGAGGGGAAACGGGAGTCAGAGGCGAAACGGGCGGCCGAGACGAAAAGTAAATGCCTCAGAGCTGGTACTCAGGCGCCGGAAGGTCCCTCACGGCAATGGGTGTATGAAGGGTTTTGGGGGGAGGAAGGGGGAGGGAGGGTGCTGGTGAAGCCTCAAGGCGGACGGCAGCGGCAGCGGCAGCGCGTCCCTCATGGCCACTTGGGTAATGCATTATTCATTTCCAGCATTTTCTCATTTTGATAAGTCCGTTACATTGTCTCTCTCCACCCTTTGCTCCTACCTGGATGCTCCCGCGCCAAAATATCCTTCTTTAGGATTTGAAATTATCTTCTTCCAGAAAGGGAGGTGCCAGCCAGATAAGAGTCTTACATAATATATAAATAGCTCCACACTCTCATTGATAAATCAACCTTAAAGAGTAATAAATGAATTAACTATGTATAGGTACAGTATGATCATGATAACAATGATACTTTTTGGAAGTTGATATGCTTCGCTCAAACTCAAGGAGACTAAGAATATAAATAGAATAGATATAAAATGGCGAATGTACAGTAAATATTCTGGTACCAATAAAAGTAAATTAAAGTAAATAAAAATTCAAAAAAATGTACTATTTGGCTGGAAAAGGCCCGTCAGTCCATAAGTACCTTCCCTACTCAAGAGCCTTTCACTCGATTTTGTTCAAATCATATGTAACCACTCTACGATTTCGATGCTAAGTCAATGAATCTGTCATATACATGCAGTAAAACTGAAGGGGAAATAGCTGACGTTGAAAAATGATGGATGACATGGAGGTTTCACAGGTTTCCCAGACTACCACCCTTCACTTCTACAACCTGTCATGACCACAACTCATCACTCAACTCTAAATCGACACCACAATCACCATCACACCACGTCATATCCGCTGCTGTGGTACTATTCTGTCAACAGAGCGAGGAATTTCTAAAAAAAAAAGCGAAAACATAAAATCGAGTCGAACGGGCTAAGACAAGAACAGAGTTCAGAAAAAAAGACGTCATATCCTCTAGCGAAAGATTAATTAACACATGGGAAGGAAACCGAGTCCAGCCTATGTTTTACTGTACATATATACGAGTAAATAAGTATATATATTTTTTTTTCCAGAGAAGATTAGATTTTTTGGCCGAAGCCGAATATTAGTGCACCGAAGTCAGTTTAGGAGTGGGCCGAAGCCAATATATCCATGCTGGAAGCGGAAAATTTTTCCGTTCCGCCGGGATTCGAACCCTGACCCCTCAGGACACAAAGCGGACCCCTTGACCACTCGGCCACTGAGAGGCACTCTTTTCCTAATTATTTATCCGGAAAAAAGCTAATATATCGCTTTATTATTTAGGAAAGTCAGTAACTTTCGTCAAGTTCAGTACGCTTTCGTTCAGTCGTTTGGAATAATATACTTTAACACGCTTTTTACTGACTTTAACACAGGGGTAGAATATTTTTTTTTAATGGGCAAAATGTACTATGTCCCAAGGATGAAACACAAAACAAAGGGCGAGAAAACGAATGGTAAGTGGAGCAGAGAAGAGAGGCTGCGAGTTGACAGCGTGGTGGCGCCTCTGGCATCGATCGCGCAGCTAACCCGCCTGCAGCCCAGCGACCTGCCATCCAGCTGGACCATGACCTAACTAAACCACGAAACCGAGTCATAACTCCAGTGCGTTACAACTCCCAAAGGGCCCGGGGCCAGTGACGGACGTGGTTCCATAAATTTTGTTACATGACAAGTTATGGTTTGATCAAAATTCCTAGCGTTCCTGTGGAAGGTATTACCAGGAGGAGTTATAGTTTGATCAAAGTTACGCTCAGCATTTGTGCTAGGCTAGATCTAAGCCCAGGGCCAGAGGCACAATAAGCCTTTAGGCATTATCCCCCATAAGAAAGAAAAAGCCCAGGGCTACTAAAAATTCATTCGGAAAAACGTTGTTTTTTAGGGTATAATACCACGTGTGTATTTTTGGCCGAAGCTAAGGAGGAGTTGGCTGAAGCCAGACAGAAGTGGATGGAAGTTCGATAAGAGTGTTACATCCACACACCATGCATCACAAGCGAGAAACTAGCTTACGCCGGGATCCGAACCCAGACCTATCAGGACACGAGACACCCTTTCAGATCGCTCGGATACTATGCAACAATTCTCCCTACTTGATCTTCATTAAAATTTAAAATTTCTCAGAAATGCCAGCGTTTCGGAATGCAAACCTGTTTTCCCTTCTTTCATAGCACATTGTCCACCAACGGAACAAACCAAAACAGAATGGAGAAAGAAGGTCAGCCAACTAGGTAGTAATTTGAAGAAAATGGACTGCATGGCTGCGGAGATCTAGCCAACACAATCGCTTATAAAACGAAGGAATTCGGTCTTATGAAAGATAGGTCTGAAACCGTACAGAAGCCATGGATGGGATAGGTGAAGCACAATAGGAGCATCGACCTGTGACATGCCATGCTGACTGAGAGAGGAATCTCCAGCTCTCATCTTGGTTTTTCTCAGCAGAATTCAGCACTCAACATTATATTTCGCTGAAAGTGTACCTGGTGAAGAAATGTCGCTCCTTCACTTCTAGATTTTAACTGGGTTATTCCAAGTGCTAAAGTGATTTTCATTTTCTGAGGTCGCTGATCACAGGAGAAGGCGAAGGAACAGTATTACAATAAACAAAACACTATACGCAGGAACAACAGTCTCGTTTGTTTGTTTATTTGATTTCAGCGATAGTAAAGTATAAGGTTTTAAGGTCTATCCCATCTGAGCCTCTTGCTAAGTCTCGTTCTTTCAAGATGGGGTATCAGCATTAGGTAGAGTCCTCACTAAACATCATATCCCATATATGTTGTACATCCTTACTTGTTCGGTAATATACCGAAAAGCTGTTTCCTACAAATTGACTGCATGGGGTCGCTATCGTATGGAGGCCAACCAAGTGTGGCTGGCGTTGCTGCTGTCTCTGTGGGCCAGATTACCCGCGATTAAGGTCAGCAAGGTTGGGCCAGCGAGGCCAGGGGGCGCCATGCCTGCTGAGGCTTCGTTTACATAAAGGAAGCCATCCTAAACCGATAATATCGGTTGATGCCTTCAGTGCACTTCACAGTGCAATCCTGGAGCTGAGAAGGTAATAAGCCGCATTCTCAAATACTTCACCCTCCGGGCAAACGTAGTTTCAACAGTGATTAGATGACTAACAGGTATTAGCGACCTGTCCGCGATGCCACTGGGCGTGGTCACAAAGTGATCGTACCAAAACTTTAAAGGTCACCACAGCACTTAAGACATAAGGTCAAATTTCAAGCGTTCGCTGAAACTAAAAATGTGTGCTTAAGGATAAAAGTCAATGCCATAGAAACCGCTGCTCTTCTTTGAAAAATAAATAAACTGTCACTGTAATCTCGGATACTTTTCGGAAAACTCATTTCAATCACGCCGCCACGCGAAAATTGTGTGCTCCTTTTCCTATGCAGGGAACTTTTTATAGTCCGGCCGTAACTGAAATAATTGCGAGTCTATAAACATAATGAATCTAGCTTTTCGGTACCCGAAACAAAGCCTCGAAAGGCCTTAAATAGTGCCTGAACTGATGTATCAAAAAATATTTGTAATGAAATGGGTCGATTAAAATTCAGCAAGTGCTCAATAGAAGTGCACCGAGCAGCAGCCCGCAACGCCATCAATTCTGGCCATAAACTTTTTTTTGGATATTGGCTACCGTAACTCAAAATTGCTTGTCAGCATCATTTTCAGCCGCTACTTGGTAATCTTGGCAACTCAACCACGACTGGAAATTTACACGCTACTCCAAAACTCGTCCTACGTGGTCTACTCTAGACCACACCTAGGAAACATGACAAAACACGGACAAATTAATCGGCAGATTTTGAATGTATACAATACCACAATAATACATTATACTGATGGTTACATGATTTCCGAAAATTTTCTACTATTAGATATAGGTAGATACAGAAGGTGACAGGATGAAAATTCAGAACTTCTTATCTCCTTTTTTAATGGGGAGAATGGATATAATAATGGTCAACTGTAATTCTTCTTTAAAAAACGACTTTAATTCGGCTACGACAGAAGGCGGATACAGACATCGAAATCTATTTAAACCTTTCGGCCCTGAGCCTTTCGGATCTAAATACATATTTAACCGTGTTTTCGAGATGGGTTGCAGTCATTTTATAGGAATAAAAAAATAAGAGAATATAGCTTGAAAAAGAAAAACGACATTTGAATTTTAAACGTTGCCGCCATCACTGAGGGGGATAAAACAAATTGGCAAAGAAAAAAGACGAAAATATTCATAAAACAAACGATGAAAATTCACAGGACCTTTTCTCGTTTTCGTTTATCCGTTCTGGTAACTTCCAAAAAGCAAAAAATGGGAAAGGGAACTCGTGGCAATTTGCCATAAACCCCGCTACACGATTGAGCACGATCAACCATGCAAGCAAAAATCAGGACTGAGCAAATCAAAAGGAGTCAGTGCCACAAAATGCAAATACAACAAAATTCTTGAAAGGAAAGTTGTTAGGTTTCGTTCATTTTTACCGAGTTTACACCCAGTCCTTACCTGATAGGGAGAGAAGATAGATGAAACTTCAAATTTTTTAGTAAAAACAATGTGAGGAGATACAGTTAGTAAATCCTAGGTACTAGTAAAGTGGAGATTTTGCGAAATCTTAGTAAGTGTGTGAACAAATATACCTATGCGTTATATGGAAGAAAGCTGGGACCAAAGCGTTGCTGTGCGAGCGAATACTTGGTCCTATCAGCTAAAGGTGCGTCCCACCATGCCCAGTTAAAATTAAACTGGAGATTTACCATGTTAAATTTAACTTAAAAGTTAAAAGTTAAATTTGACATGGTAAACATAGGACAAAATCTCCAGTTTAATTTTAACTGGGCATGGTGGGACGCACCCTAAGTTATTCATATAGTAGGTAGGACTATGGTGAGTACCTCAGTGAGTACTTTTCCGCCAGAGCTCTTACGAATATGCCTATAAAACCATAACGTGGGAATCTGTGACCGACAAGAGCTCTGCACCTCTAATTAACTGGTAATGAAAGCAAGCAGCTGACACTAATTAAAATATTCATCGCAGAAGCTCATCGCCACAAGGGTGCTTTCATGATATCAGCCCAAGGCATTTTATTTGAGGGGTTAGAAAAATCAGACCCAGGAAAAAATCCTTTGGGATCGAATAACGCTCGATTGAGGAAAGCAAAATTTTCGAGGAAATAGCTGCCAAATGTTGACTGGAAAAGGCGAGAAATAGGAGAAGCACTATTCTCCTCGCGTTAGCAAATAGTTTGAGGAAATATGTGTTTGTGGTGGGGGAGTGGAAATGAGGGGATAAGGGCTGCCATTTCCACTCCTACAACAATTCACTTACGTAACATTTCGAGGCCACAACTTCTCCACTCAAACGGAATCGGTTATCTCTCTTCTATATAAAAAAAAAGAAATAAACAGATAAAAAACAAATAAAATAAAACCTATGACAGTAACTATAAGCACCGACGAAGACAATTCTTTACATGAGCCGAAGATTTACACCTAATTCATATATCTCGCAGATGAATATCTTGCAAAGAGAGAATACCTGTCTCTCAGCTGGACGGAATGCATACAAAACCCACGGCTGTAGATGAGCCATGTTCTGAGGGAGTGAGGGTGCAAATTGGAGGGAATGTCAGGAGAAGAAGAAAGAGGGAGGAGGAGGACTGGAGGGTGTAATTGAAGAGACAGTCCATGTTTGCTGAATCAGCTAACGAAGGCCTTTCAAACCATGCAACCATTACAGACTTCGGCCTGGTTGTTGAATTATCACCGATCGGCTCCTGCCTTCCGGATTTCCTGTCTTCGTTTGGGAGGCATTAGAAAAAAACCCCACAAGGAAGAATTTTTATCAACTATTGATCGTAACTTTTACGGGATTTTAAGACATAATAGGCGTAAGAAAAAGGGAAACGAGAGAGACAGGAGGGAATCGATCCCATGCACGATTGCCGGTCAGGTGCAATACTACCGCCGCTAATGGCAGTTTCCGTTCTTTCTCAAGCAGATGAGGTGCTCTACAAAATGACAAGTTAGCTATTGCGCGATTCCATATAGGTACACGCGTTTAGGCTTTACATACAACAGAACTTGCTGGAAGCAGGTAGTCGCTGAGCTGACTAAGTTACCAATTTACAATGGATACAGTTCGATGAACTAGTTTGAAAATAATCGACTGTAGCATTGTAATAGACGTCTTTCTCTTGCGTATCGTATAATTTCTTAAACCCCGTAATAAGACGTCTCTTACACAATCTTACTTCTTTCTTGTAGAAATTTCTCAAATTCCAGTATCAGAGAAAGTAAAAAAAGGTGAAATTATCCGCAAATTATACGGTGCCTAGGGTGCGGTTGGTTCAACTCTGTTTCCTTTCCAGACGCCAAGAATCCGTCAGCAGTTTCGAGTCTGGAAGGAGTCCCGCAGAATGAGCAGCCATTGTACATACAAAGCTAATCCTGTTGGTGAGACCGTTGATCTCCCTGAATTTCTAGAACAGTCGTCGCAGATTAAACTTTCTTCCCAGATTTGGCGGAAGCTCAAATTAATAATAACGAATTCTGAAACTAACTTTGAAATTATTTCAACTGGGGATCTTCATTTATTTAAATTGTGAGGCTTGCGCGTAGCTTGTCTGGATTTCGCTATCTGCACAACTAAGGGTGCTTCCCACCATGCCCAGTTAAAATTAAACTGGAGATTTACCGTGTTAAATTTAACTGAAAAGTTAAATTTAACATGGTAAACATAGGACAAAATCTACAGTTTAATTTTAACTGGGCATGGTGGGACGCACCCTAAGTACAGCTAATATCTAAGTATAGTCAACAAACGGTTTATTTTCGGGTTTATTCTATCTCGTAGGTCGTTGATTTCCAAGCTGGAATTTTTTTGTTTGATACCAGTCGTTGACTATAACAACCGACATCACAGTCAATAATTCCATCTTTTTAAACTAGCATGTATTCTCAGCAACATGCTTCAAAGATTTTGTGCGCCATTCAAGTATAGCTTTGAGGGATGAGAGTGAACGGAAAGCAAGTCAACTGTTGGAACAAGCAATTGGAAATCAGCCAATCGAGCCGGAAAGGTACAGATTTTCAAGTGAGGTCCACTGGGTAAACAACGTTGAATGTTGTTCAATATCCCACGGCGGGTCTAGTAGTTGAATATGAAGGAAAGTCTGCTGAAAAGAATGGCTTCCAATTTATATTTTGTAACATTCTACCTTCTTTCACTGCAGCTTGTTTCCTTTATCCGATGTCCAGCTTGATCTTGCCACGATTTATGTTTGCTGAAACGACAAAAACTCAAAAGAAATAAGAGATGGGATGGTGAAAACAACATCCCACTCATAAATCGTGTCATCTCAGACAAAGGGCCCCCCGCATACTGCCAACTTCTACCTAACTGGAACTATATCCTTCTTCCCAACAAGCGCTCTGATCACCCAATGAGGAGTGAGATCTAAAGCTCTTCTCACATTGTCTGAAGAAACTTTACGACTGCATCCATACTATAGATTTATACAGTGTGATAGATAATACAGCACGAAATCTACCTAGGTAAATATGCATTTACGCCGAAAATTTTATTTTTAAGAGACTTTCGCTACTTAAAAAATTACAGCTATTTTCAACCAAGTTCAGCGCCATCTGAACTGCTCTATAAGTACTGACCGACCGTCATGAACCTTCGTATCTATATACTTCGAAGTTTGCTGTTCTTGTAATCTATCTTTTAATTAGTACCTTTAACCTTTAACCCTATAAATAATGAATCATGGGATCTAGCGCACGGAAACTTAGAGCACTGACTGATATCTGCAACCTATAGCGCACAGCTACCTGAGCGAGAATTTTAACTTGACAAGAAGTGGTATTGTTCACTCATGGGTCATCAATGTCATCATCATGTTCATCACCTACCTATTATGCTAAACACCTCCACACTTTAATTGCCAAACGACAAGTGACGACGAAAATGGACTAAAATTTACTTCTCTCGCATCATAGAATTATTAAAAGGTATTTGGTAGGCATGAAAGATACCTAGAAAGGTATTTATTTACAATTCAAAGTTTCTTTGTCAAAACTAGATTATTAAAAGGTTCTGTGCGCTAGATGGATGCTACCATAATGAATAATAATAATAATAAGGTAGAATGAAAAATCAAATTATTTTCAGGAGAAAAATGACAAGCGAATTCTGTTGAGTGCAGAGACTAAAACTGCTGAGGGCCAGGTGAGGTGGCCCAGTGGGAAATGTGACAGGTCGACACGGACGGTATGCAAAGCTGCACACACTGTCTGTCATGCATGGAATCAGGGATGCTTGTACAGCAGGCAGCGCGACATGTCGCCATGTCCGCACAACCTACCGCACTGCCATCACAGTCCAACATAATTCAACTTGCTCCATAATTGAGAACATACGTCAGCCACGTTGATGTCCTCATGATCGATAGCCGTCGAGTCAGTCATATATGTAATAATGTGAAGTGAGCTGTTTGCATGTATGTGTGTGTGTATGTATGGAGAGCCTGGGCCCAAACCATCCAGCCAATTTGGTTCAAATTTGGTACACAGATGAAAAAAGATTATATACAAAATACAATTTTCCCGATTTTCCGTTGGTGAAAATTGAAAGACTCTGCCCCACAAAAAACCACAAAAAAACCTCAAAAAACCGGTTTTTTTTTTTTTTTAAATTGGCTCCTACGATTTCGTTCATTTTCTCAGGGGTAAATACCCCATTAGCGGCATATCTGGGAAAACTCGAATTTGCGAGATGGGTTTTTTTTTTGAATTTAGCAAAACATGCAATGTGGGTATTCAATATACTCGGATAAAGACTTCCTCAAGCGAGTTATGTGGTAAAACAAATTCTCATGGAATGCAAACTCAGTGGGATTGCATGCTTGTCCATATACCGAGGGGGTAGCCAATCCAGAGATTCCTTGAGATTCCATAAAGATTTCCAAAGTTTCCCAACGATATTCATAGAAAGATGAACCCCGAAGGGGTAATCACTCCAAAAAATTCCAAGATTCCTTGAGATTTCATAAAGATTTCCAATGATTCCCAACGAGTGGTTAACCCTTCGCCATATACCGTATATTGACAATCCCTCTAGTAGAGCAGTTGCGAAGGGGTTCAATTAGAGACAAAATCTTTTCTGGAAAATATATTTCCCTCCTCGATGCAAGGCAAGTTCACTGTTGAACAAGAGCGAGAAAGTAAGTTGGACTAACGTCGCACCATTTATTTCCTCTCGGCACTGGAGTATACGACTGCAAACTTCCCAAATTTATTACTTTAGTTTTTTCATCCCTCCTAAGAGTTCTTTCATTGTCTTGTAGTACCTATTTTGCATCATCAGTTGAAGCTGAACCTTAAGCCTATTCAAAACTTCTCTTTTCGAAAACACGTAGTAACACTTAGCTATACCTGAGAGACAAAGCGCACTTCAAATCAAAGCTGAAAGGCTTCTTAGTTTCTATTGGAAACAACATACATAATGTTGAAGTAGGGGGGGGGGGGGGCTGTACAATTACTTACAAGAATACAAACAGTAATCACATGGCGAAAGCGCCGATGAATATGTGTACGTATGCATGCTGACTGAAGCCCGGAACGCAAACATATTTCCTACGTTATTAAATTTTCTATTGCGATTCGCTACAGGGGTCTCTAAGGGATCAAAGTGATGGAATATTTCACCTAACCATTTATTTTATGACCTCTTCCATTTCATAATATTATATACACTATTATAACGTACGTGTATAGGTTCAACCCTCAATATTCCACTTTTCCCTTGTAAACATTATGCGTAAGACGAATAGAAAAATAATATAGGTATCCTCTATCCTATAATAATAATTATAATAATAGAACAACAGAACGATGCGAAATGCAATAAAAGAGCCCACCGACGAGTAAGTAGGTACAAATGCCAAGCCGGAAACCGGAAACAAAGAATTATTAAAGGCAGTATGTGGTTAGCACCCTCATGCATGGGGAAAGAGCGATGAGTATAGAAGAAACCAAAGGAACGGAAATAAATAAAATAGAACTTTGGGCAAGTATTTTATAAAAGTGACTGAAATTTAGCTGTAGGTACCATCCAGGTACATTACATTACATAGGTTACCCCATCTCCATGTGAGATTATGGGCAATATTCACCGAAGAAAATCAACGTTGATTTGAAATAAAATTCAAATTTGAACCTAGCAACAACAATAGCGAGGCTCGAGTTTGTTGATTACCATAGCAACTGATTCAAATCAGCTTGATTTGAATTTGATTTTTCTAGGTGAAAATGGCCCTATGTGCAACGTTGCAATGTAAAATAATGACATGGACTGGTGCGCTGGGACTGTACGCAGTATACAATGCAATGAGAGAGCAATCAATAACCAGCAATCAGCCATCATTCAGTCATCTAGTCTCATATTATATACTCCACGCGCATCTTGGATGACAGTAACTTCACACGTTCTTTTCAAAAAAAAAAACACAGGGTTCCCAAAATTATTTTTTGTTCAGAACCAGAAGGCTTGAGAAGTAGGGTCACAGTGATCTAAAAGAGTTTAACAACGACAATTCACATATCTGTAGCCTATCCACCCTTCAATAAGTCTGAATTTACTATCATCCAAGATGCGCGTGGAGTATAGTATACAATACATACATGATAACTTACTGCTATTATACTGTTACTATATACAGTCAATAATCCTGCCTGACCAGGTTATGGAATTTAGTCATCTTACTGTTTGTATATCTGTATTTTCCGATTTATAAATTAAAATGAGCAAATGCTTACTCATATCGCTGAAATCAAAAAGCTTAGTGGAAGTTTCAACTCAAAAAATCACTTTGAAGATGTGATAAAGATAGCGCGAAAAGTTTTCACCAACCATGAAACTTAAATCCGGATTCAAGGGATCAGCAGTGAAACACAAATCTCCACGACAAAAGAGGGATCTCGAACCGCTCGGCCTCAGTATCTTCCCCCACTCCTCGAGAAAAAAAATCACGTACTCCGGGCGACGAGATTGCGCATGCAAGATCAATGTTATGATTTAAGTACCTACTCGAATGAATGCTTAAAAGAAACATTTCGAAAGTTTATCTCGTTCTGCATCAACATGAAACAAACTTGAAAAAACAGAAAAAAGCACTTTCGTTCAACCGCGGAATGTCGACGTATTCACATTGGCCCATTGATAAGTGTGCGGTAAGCGGAATATTCAGCATGCTTTCCAGAATTCTCACTCAAAATGTTTTCCATTTGAAGAATTTTCACTATGCTGCCGATGAAAAGTTTTGTAGGAAAATTTTATTTCCCGATTGCATTTCTACCTAAACCGAACACAGCCAGACAAATATAAATCAGCCAACTTGAAATTTGGGTGTGTTATTGTCAAAAATTCCCTTTAAGGTACGCTTAAGGCCCAGTTGCAGCATTCACTTTAAAGGGTAGGGCAGGTTGGTAACTAAAAAGTAGGACTTGCAAGTATGTTCCTCTACAACGCAATCGGCTCCAGTGCACTTCCTATAATTAAGTGAGGACAATGTAGCCGTGATATACATCACAAAGCTCAGTCCGTAGGGAGCCCGAACTCAGCAGGTTCACCTCTATACACTACTAGCTATAGGTAATGTTCAGGTTATTCTCTTGTGATGGAAATCCATGGCCACAATCCTCTAGAGACCGATCTCTGCGCACTGATAATCCCGGGAAGTCACAACGTGAGCCTGATCGTGTTATTGATGGCAATCCCCGGGTAATAAGGTCACGGATAACCCGAACATGACGTAAAATTAGTCCTATAAACAGATTGATTAAGAGACCCAGTTACTAATTAACATAAGTAAGCGTAACTAAGCCCGTAACGAACATTTTGACAATTTAACAGGGATCCCCAGGCAAGTTATCTCGACGAAAAGTTTCTCCAAACGTCCCCAATCATTCCTCCTCCCCCTTTTGTTAAAAGTCCTATATAGAAAACGGAAAATGCTTCCGCCAATAAATTCATAAGTAAACTCAACAAATCAGTTTCTCGTGGAATTAGATTAGATGTTGCACGCTACATTTTGACGAAGTTAGGTGAAAAAAATTACGCGATGACAAGTCCTTATATAGTTTCCAGTATTTGGATGGAAATAACGAAAATATCAGGTGAGAAAGTGTTCCTAGATGAAGAAATCAAGTGTGCTGGTCGGATCGTCAAATTATTGTAAAAGGTTCCATTTTTCGACTAGATAACCCCCAGAATCAGGGTAATAAAATCTCAATTTTAAAATTCTCCTCAATTCTCACAAAAATGTCGGGATTGGTCAAGATTAGGAATTTCAGTGTCATTTCAGAGGGTTACGGCTTTCCAAGTTCATAGATTTTCCGTCAGCACCTTCACACCCGGGGATGAAAGATCGATTGAAAGGCGGCGGCGAGAGCGCAGGTAGATGAGAAATGTATTTAAACTAAGGGGAGATAATAAATCACTTTGCCATGTTGTCTCTTCATTTTAGAAATCTCGGAGAAGGTTCCTCTCCCCCTGGAGAAGACATTCTCCAATTTTATGTGAAATCGATAGCGGGTTGATCTCTGAGGTGGAAGCGGTTTCCCGGGTTTTCAAGGCATCGCTGACACCGCACCATTTTATGTTCAGCTAATAATAATATCAGAATGTCACTGACACGTTTTATGATGGGCCATTTTATTTGAAATGTAAATCCATACACACACCCCCTCCCCCCACGTCTGGTTTTAAATAATGCTGTCACGTGTTTGTTATTGCTAGCAAATATTTATTTATTTTGTAATGTCATGTAGAAAGTCTGGCGTACTGAGAAAAGGGCACTGCTGTGACTGGGGAACCCTAAAAGGGCGTTTCCAAAATGATATCATCTCATGGAGTCAGGGAGTGATTTCAATTGCGAGCTCTCGTGTTCGCTCCGGCCCCGCAGCCTGGACCACGGCCAAATCTTTTGTCAGCTCCTGAGATTAAAGATAGCGGAGAGATAAAAGGTTATAATCGGTCCGGACGAGCATGCATTTGGAAGGATTTGTGAAAAAGAGAAAATTCCAAACGGTTGGGATAAAGGTCAAAGGGTAGAATAATAACGCTTAAACGCTTCAGAGCGTTAGAACATAGGGTGTTTCGACTACACAAGAGGACGGGGTCTACCAATATGACCAACCGAAAGGGTAAGTAAGTGAACAGTTACTCATGCAGACAAATGTTTTGAAACAAAAAAAAAATTGATTTTAATTTTTCTGGAGTGAAAAGCACGATAAAGGCCCATTTTTTTTAAAGCGAATAACTTGTCGAATAACTCAGGCTTCACCAAATTGGAAATTGACTTTCCGGAAAACTACGATGGATTCAGAAAGCTCGTTTCTAAGAACCAAAGCAAACTGCATCCCCATTCTACCGTGGATATGAAATTTGATTTCGTAAACGTGTACGTGTATCTCGGCAGCAGTTCACTTCCGGACACACACTGATACAAATAGACCCCTTCCAAGTAAAATGCTGTTTCCCGGTATAGCATGCGGATATGGTAGGGCATAAAAGTTCATAATTTTGATAGCAAAGGACGAAGTGAGTGATCCCTGCAGGCAAAACTCAAAACAGTTAATATTCCGCTCATCAGATGAGAAGTTACACAAAATGTTTCCCTCTAACGTTCAAAATATAACAAAAAATTATTTCTCTAGGAAATGTAAGGTTTTTACGGGCAGCTCCTACTCGAGACCTGCCATCCTTTTTAATCCATTCTGTCCGCCATTTTATACTGAGTTTTCATCTCTAAAAAGCGGCTCACGTTCAAAACCAACAGTAAGTTTACCCCCCCACTCCCCCCTCCCAAAAAAGCAGCTCGCTTTACACAGGAGAGATTTAAAACTTTGGATTCGTTAACCGACTTATTCTTAGTTCCCTTTCTCATTTCATTTATATTTTCATTTGTCAAGTTGAGTAACATTCTGGCTTATGTGAAAATAAGTATTTTTTATTATTACGCACGCATGATTGCATGCACATCTAAATTATTGTTATATTACTAAAAGGCTGCTATTCATAGGATGGAGTCCAAGATGTGGCGTCGGATTTGTCTAAAATCATCACTTCCCAATTGGGGTAAAATATTTTATACAGATTACATATAAACGTAAATATTATATTATGATGGTACACTGTACAGTGCCTATGAAACTGGACTGCAACAGACTAAGGGTGTGTCCCACCATACCCAGTTAAGAGAAAACTGGAGATTTTCTCCTATGTTTACCATGTTAAATTTCCGAGAAAATCTCTAGTTTTCTCTTAGATGGGCATGGTGGGACGCACCCTTAGATAGCAAAGAAGGATCTTACCTGGATGGTCCGTAGAAAGTATGAGGCGCGTCGCGCCGGCAGCTCGGCCATTCGGCATTTTCCACAACCACCTTCACATTTCAACTAGTACAGCACTCGAATCACGAGACGAATCAGTTCACTCCATTCTCATTTTCAACGTCCCTAAATTTGGATGTCCTGCTTTTGAGATGAAACCACAATCAGAATATCATAAACTATTTCCCCGTAAACACTTTGTCATGATGTCAGAGGATGATAAACAATCTTCTGTGGTAGTAGGAGAACTACGTACCTACGAATACGAATATGATCCTTACCCTGGTATACCCAGGTTAAATTTGAAAAATGGAATAGCCGAACACCCCCTGAACGTGAAGGAAGTCAGCAGTGCCAAACTGTTTAGGTCGAAAGTCTTTGACACGCACGGAAAATCAAAGCAGACATTTATACCATGGTCTCAAGGATTTTTCTCTCAGCTTAGACTACGAGACTGTTCCGTTTTACTAGCGGTATGCATGATATTTATTCCTTTTCACAGCTCACACTAGCGAAAATTAATGGAATGAGCTCTCAAGTCCCGCCCTAGTCTTGTGGAAAGCTGACTAGTAAGCAGCAAGGAAGGGAAGTAGCCAAATTAGGTGGTCAGGTCGTGTTTACCTTCATCTCGGGTTCTTCAAAGAGAATTAAGACAGGAAGAAGTAGTCAAGTGACAGGAGCTATTTGCTCTTCACCGCAACTGGATCAACTAAATTAATTTTGCAGGTGTTGCCATCCATCAATGCCACCCACGGCCTATCTCAACTAATGGAAGCTCGGCAATCTAGCGAGAAAAGCACATTCCGCGTGCAATATTGGATTTACGGAATTCAAGCAAACGATCGTGTGGAGTGGGGTTAACATGTCGTACGCCTCTAGGCTGTACAGTTTACTCAACAGTTTCAACGAGGCACTGCGAGAATCACTATTTACTTCAGTCTACTTGGGTGACTCCAACCAAATTACAAATTTTAACTTGGGGTAGGTAATACGAAAAACATGCTACCGAATAAAAAAATATCCCCCTTTAAAAACACTTTATTTTCCTTTGGTACATCAGATGAGAAGTACCTACTCGCAAAAAAGAAGACCAAACAACTTTCAGACAGATGAATTCAGCTTCACCCAAGAAAAGTAACAAGTGCATGAGACGTTCACTTTTTTCTCAGTTTTAGAGTTTCGTGAGAGGTTTTCAGGGGGGCAAATATTCCGAGCTTATACACGGGAAGCCATCTGCTACACCTTTCTGCAATAGTTTGATAGCACACCTATATACTTAGGACTTTTTCACTTCCTCACTTCACACCACGGTAATAATTAATAATACTTCAACTGGGTGCATAAAATAGGACCTCAGCGGACCCCAAGTCCAGTAAATTTGTTTCTAACTCAGCCGTGGGCACGACCAGCACGCCTTGCTACCTTACCAACGACCATGCGGTAGGACTCGCAGTTTTAGGAGGGTTTCGAGTTCTGAACCACCACCATAGCCTCAAGATACCATTTGTGCAATCGAACAGGCTTGCAAGTCTTGCAACATGCTCTTCAGAGATAGTGGAAAATTTTTAAAAGGGTATAGCAAGTAGTAAAGAAGTAAAGAAGGAATATACCCATACAGGCGAGGCATGCATAACTATCTATAATGACGTCAATCGCCAAGTGTGAAGGCGGCGAAACAGTGAACGCCGCCGGAACATGTACGATACATTATCAACATGGGGATTGATCGATCTGCTCTTCAGAAAGCCTCAGAGTCAGTGCGAATGGCAAGTCCCACAGCCGAGCTCAATGGGGTGATTTGCAAGCTGCCTTGTTTGCACACACAACGTCAGCAGTCAACCTACCCGTGTGCTTGAAGCAAAAATGGGTCAGCGTCCAATACAACTGATGTAGTCTAGTTCAGATAATGGGGTGTTGGAGAAGATCTGTCAATTACAGAGTTGGTCGTTTAAATAATACGAAGTAAGGCGTTATAATGAAGGTAAACCACGCTGACCGATCACGCAGCCCTTGGCTTCAAAGCGGTTAAACACAATAAAGGGTCAGCGCGACTGGACTCAATCAAGATACCACAATCAAATGAACTAAATGAAGTTCTAACCTTATTATGAATGAACAGTGGTGAAGAATAAGGGAGTAAACGGGGTAGTCAATTGTCAGACCGACGGCATTTCAGACTTTTCAGTCTTCATTCTAGAGGCTACAACAATTACCTTGGGCAGACTTGGGAAAAAAATAATAAAGAGCTTCTCTTCAGTCTATAAAAAAAGCACAAATACAGCGACAATTGAAAGGGCTAAAAAGTATAAATCTGTCTCAGCAAAGGAATAAATGAAATAGTTATGCATAACTTATCAACAGCTATAGATTACTTTTATCCCAGACAATGACTATCACCGTGCGTTACTACTATAATAATAGCAAAAGAATGAAAAGATGAAAGATAGAAAAAGAGTAGAAAGGAACTGGCCTCAAAAGGAAACAACGAAACCAATTTGAAATGTGACAAGAATAAACGGGCTGAAAAACAATTTTCTCACAAAAACAAACTTGTCAGTTTTACCAACACAATCATCCTAATTCTAACATCTATAGCATTTTGCAGAATGGAAGGGGAGAACCCACCAGAATGCAGTGCCGAGTGCGAGGACTCTGCGAGGATATTCTGTTCAGCTTTGTGGGCGGCTACTTGAGTCTCTTCGAGGAGCATTTGGCTATTGAAAATACTGAAACTCTACTTCCACGTAGTTCTCAGAATTCATGTAGCCACTCAGTTGTCCCACGAAGTGTTAAAAGACTGTCTGCTCCGCCGATCTGACACATTGGTCTCTATTGGTCACTTTGCCACTGTCACTGGGCTTTTAAATTCCACCCTAAAGACACAAGATTCTACCCAAACAACCATGCAGCTGCACAACTACCTCGTATTGTATACCTACTCTATACTAATCGTGGGTCAGTCGTAAAATTTCATTTCATGGAGTTATCAAGAAGTATTGAAAAATAACAGTTTTAGACCGAACAGTTTCCAACGGCAAACTGAACTTTTTTTTTCCTCGAAGCTTTTTGAAATTATTTCCGTCGGTTATTATGGAATTGAAAACTGAGGTTCCGCAACTTCTTTTGAAGAATGAGTTGAGAGCAATTATTATTGAAATGTTTATTAAAAGAACTGGTTCTGTTTAACTTATAAAAGTAATTATTTTATCGAGAGAACTTTTTCATTAAAGAATATTTACAGAAATCTCATAGAACAGTAATTTGGACTTTGATGGCTACAGTGATTATGGAGAGTCCGTAGGTGGGCGCGACATTCTGCAAATAAAAAACCTACTTCCTCTCCCCCACAAAAAATAAATAAATAAATAAAACAGAATTTCGATACGTTTAATTGGTCGGGGAAGGTCATAGTCAAGGCCGTACCCAGGGGGGGGGGGGGTTCAAACCCCCCTGAAACTACACGGTTTTACACTAGATATAATTAAGTTTTGAAGGAGAAAACATAGTTTCGTGCTACCTAGGTACCAAAAACCCCCCCGAAATATTTTCCTAGGTACGGCCTTGGTCATAGTGGGCTATGTGAAATGTTTTGAAACTAAAGTGTGGGAAAGTCAAAAAGTGCGATCTTGATTTTCAATGGGTACTTAGGAAGTAAACCCAGCAAGCTACAAAGTTGTTTGTACACTGGAGATTAGCAGGGGTTTTGGTTATTTTGGCGATCTGCCACATTCGCGCGTATACTGGCAAATGTTTACTCTGCGGTGACAAGTCCAGCAAGTGTGCTGACTGCTGAGTGTGCTAGGTCATCTGTGAACTGCTCAACCCTCCAGTTGGCAGCACATCATTTCAGATTTTTCTCATTAAAAACAGCTCACGCTCAGCTGATATTATCGTTATTCCTGACACTGAGATGAATTATTTGCCAGGAGACACAGCGTCATTTTCCTCTCCTGGTACTTTATAGACAAGTCGCAGCTTCTAGACAGACTGTTGACATTTATGGCATTTGGAGTCTGTTCACTTTACATAAAGAACATACTACCACTGGGAACAGTAACAAAGGATGACAGGCTGACAACAACAACAGGCTCAATGTAACCTTTTCAACCAATAGACGGGGTGAAGGGTGCATGTAAAGTTCTCCGAAACACACGCAAGAGAAAAAGAGAGGGAGTTTTATACGAAATTCGTAGAGAATAAAAGCGCATACTACCCAAAATGTCTCATTTTCGTGCCCCAGTAAAAAAACAACGACTGTTAAAAAAGAAAAGCTACTATGTGAGAGTGCAAACTTTGATAAAAGAAAGAGGTTTTCTACACAGAATTTTACTCTGGAAATATCCACAGCAGGACAAAAAACAAATTTTGCGTGACGGATGGAGTCAGAGATACACCTAACAAAACCGCTGAAAACAACAAGGCGAAAGCCAGGGATATTCATCAGCAGACTCCATGCAACTTGATGAGAACGCCAATGGGGCCGCAAAAACAGCTGACTATATTGTGTCAGCAGTTGCTGGACAAAGGACTGCCAGTCTGCCACAGTCACAATGCCCATTCGCCCACAACATTCGACAGGGCTGTAACCATGCAAATGTGACAATTCAGCAGGACTGATATGGAATGCTGAAAACTATTCATTAGGGGGACTTACATGCACTTCCCTACGAAGCCAGAAAGTGCACATGCATGCATAATTATAATATAACCTGCTCTATCACCTCAAGGGCAACCCTGCTAGCTCAAGTCAATAGGGCACGGAATATTTGATTTTTGATAGATTATTTTAGATATTGGTGAGTAGCAGAAAATCACAAAACAGTGTACATTTAATATTATTACTACGTTTTAGGATTCACGGCTAAATTATTTTGGCAATTACTAACGGCTGTCTAAACCACACTGCTCTTAACTTTGGAATAAGCACATAGAAAAGTTTCGCTTAAATTTCTCAAATTTTTCCACTCCACGTGAGATGGAGGCCAAGGGAAAATGCGAACTGCAAATCAAGATGAGAAATACTTAAAAAAGCCAATTCATCTTTATCTTTTAAGACACTCCAGAAGACTCTACTGCAAAAATGACAAGTCTTTTCCAAAGTTTTCCAACTTTGTTCAAGTTGGGCGGCAGGACACTTTGGGACATCAGCTTCTGCACGCATCCGGTCGGAAGTAAAACATTAGACGTTCACGTTTAACTTCCACCGGAAGTTAGAACTCTAAATGACGGAGAACCGGGGCAAAACTTAGCAACTCGTAACTTGGTGCACACAAACCAAACTTGACACTCCAAAATGCTAAGACCACTTTAGCTTCGTTCAGTCGAAGCTACTCAAACTTTACCGCAATCATCACCAACCAAATTGGTTACACGTTAACACAGAAATAGGCTTGACCGAGAGGTTAACCACTCGTTGGGAATCATTGGAAAACTTTATGAAATCTCAGGGAATCTTGGAATTTTTTGGAGTGGTTACCCCTTCGGGCTTCATCTTTCTATGAATATCGTTGGGAAATCGTTGGAAATCGTTATGAAATCTCAGTGGAATCTCAAGGAATCTCTGGAGTGGTTACCCCCTCGGGTTTGACTTTCGAATATTTCGATAAGTTAGGTACATACCCTGTAGCAGCAACCTAATGCAACAATTGGTTTTTCATGAAAAAAAATATCGTATAAGTGTCAGCCAAACACTATTCTAGTGACAATAAGAAGCACAAAACTAATTGTAAGGAAACTTGAAAGTGAAATGAACGAGTTGAGTAGAGAAGTTTGTGAGTAACACAATACAAATTATTCAGTAAAGGAATGAAAACAAATGGGTAGCATAACAGCCAGAGCATGTTGAATTATCGGACAAAGCCATCTGTCAGAGTTCCATCAAGAGCTATGAGCTATCATCAGCTCTCCGTGTCCCACTATTACCCCTTCACTATTTGCTCAAGGAAAACCTGAAAATGGGGGGGATTTGGTGCCTATAAAGTTGAGGTGGGAAGGAGACTGTGATGTTAAGACTCGCGCGTACACCAGGCACAGCAGTAAAAGTGAACCTTCTATACTAACACCCACAACGATAACTTTATATGAGTTCCTCGCTTTAGATCGATTGTCCAGGGGTTAAAATACCAGGGCAGGTGAATAGCTGACATGTAACGAACACCAGAAATATTGGAAACCACTCGATTCGCGAGACGAAAAAATGCAGATTGCTGACCTAACGCACACCACAACGGGCCGGCAGGAACTGCCCACGGGCATGTTGACATGCACGTACTCAATAAGCTCAAAATAGCTGAGGGAGGGGATGACTCGCGGAAGGCCTAACAGTTGAGAGTTGACCTTATCTAACGCTCGGAGCCCGATCGCCGACTGCCTGTCTAACAGCACAGGGCGGGGTACAAATCCGGAGCTACAGGGTGGGGGTGAGCCAAGAATCACGAAAGAGTAAACTCACGGAGGCAAACTTCTGTCAATTTGACAGGTCACGGTTTCTTGTATGAATTTTGACAAGGGAAATTAAGTTATTGATTGTTGGGAGGCAAACTGGATTGTAGGGCACGCTCCACAGCCCCAAAAGCTTCAGGCCTGGGAACAACAGCTGCACAGATAAGAAATATAATTCAAATTATTTGGAGACATCACGATTCTTTCCAACATATTCTCCCAAATACAGTAGTTTCATATAATTTCACAAGGAAAAAGGAAACGTCCTTTATACCTTCTACGACGACCTTGACATGAAATTTTGCAAATCACTTTTTGACAGCTAATGGATCACTGGAAACTCTATAGGTATCTCAAAAACTGAATTTGGCAGGACAAATATTTTCTTTCTCTCTTTGTTGCCATGCGAAAGTAAAAATTGTATATGTATAGTCGTGAACAATATACATGGCAGCAGAATGTGCGTAGTTCCACCGATAAGCGATATTACATTTTATCGCTAAAAGCCTGCGATTGTACGTAGAAAAGGATGAAACAAGCCTCAAGGCGAAGCATGTGGGATGTGGGTTCGTACTAACTATAAACTCATCAATACACTGCTTGCGATACTTAATCCCAGATCCTATCGATACTCTAACAAGGTTACGACTTAGGAGCTCAGCGGAATTTTCCCCGCTCTTCCGCATAAGGAAAATTGTAGAGGGAAAGGGGAAGGGAAGTGTTCCCAAAATGTTGTTTTCATTCAAGATTTTATCGATTATACGAACAAGGTTAGAGCTAGAAGCTCAGCTGGGAATTTTCCTCGTGTCCCTAAAATCTGCGACAATAAAGGGTGATAAGGAGAGGGAAGTATGGACGGGTTCACATTACGGTATTTTTATTCATTCGTCATTTCGGGGTGGAAGGTCCATAAACAGGCGAGACTTTTCCGAAAAAAGTTAGGATACAACAATTATAGTGGCAGGCAGCAATCGTATGTGAGAAATTTGAATTTTCTACAAAAAAATCATGGTTTCATGTAATTTGAACGTGAAAAGGCTCAGCTTATGGACCTGACAAACCCGATCAAGCAAGGATCAAATAAATAAGATATGATACTAAATTTTCTTCGGATGAATCCTACGAGAATCCTTTAAATAACAAAACAGTACCTGAAGGTGAACGAATAAGATCATCATCCAAGTAATCCATGTCATGCGGCGAGTGTTCGTGAACTAGACAACCAGTGAGCTACCCCGATGAGTAACATGGCAACCCGAACGCCTCCAGACAACCACTGTCCGATGTGGCAGTGCGAACGGGCTTACTTCGCGTGTTGCCATGCCGCCATTGGTACAAGACACAGCCGAACGGGGTAGGTCATGCAGAACGTTCAGCATAGACGGGTGCCACTCAATACAAAACCAACAAGCGTTTTCGTTTGTTTTGCACCCTTCAAGCCGCCTTATACTGACAGGATAAGATGAGGCTAAGAAGGCGAAGGCCAGGCCCTTCTCAACAGGTAGTCATACATTCACCAATTTTGAATTACTTTGAAATTACGTTTATCACGATGAAAACATAATCACAATTTTCACACGCCAATCGAGACACGTTCAACATATTTACCGGTACGTATCGCATGTCAAAAATGATGACCAGATAATCAAAATAGTCTAACGGTTTGTTGAACAGGTAATACTTGATTTATTGAACATAATAATGTTTTTTTGTAGTAATATGTGATTTGTGTGGAATTGTTTCTACGATTTTACCGAAACTTAATGTTTGTGAAAGTGCGGACGTGAGGATACCCAGTGCGCTACAGCTTAAACTATTCAACCGAATTCGTTCAAATTTAGCCCATGTGAAGCTTGAATTTCTTCAAGTTGAGTTCACATCCGAAATTTCGGGCTTCTGTTTTGCGATTAGAGGAGGAGGGGGGGGGGGGGGGGGGGAGGGGGTGAAAAAATATGAAATGGCAGACAACCATAATTCAATACAAGTATGTGCCTTTAGAATTATTTAGACCTTCTTTTTGCGTAGCGTGACCAACTACTAGGTGCATCGTGTCCGTCGTGGGAGATTAGCATTGAAAACAGTAAGTACGCACATTTAGTCAACAAAACATGTCGTAAGTAGTAGAAATTGTTTTTAGTCAATAAAAATTCAACATCACGAAGGATCCTTTAAGGTCTATATACGGATAGGTTAAGTATAGGTAAGTAGAGAATGCATGCCAAGCCGAAATTGCGACGGTTGCATGCCGAATACTGCAGTGCAGTGGAACAATACAAATCTACGCCACTTAAGTAACTATAGCATGGAGTATAATTCGGTATACACTCCACACTCCACACCGCTTCTGTATCCACCTAGGTTGAAAGAGTCTAGAAAAAATACAATTCCTAAAGTGACAAAACAAAAATGTATCACGAGGGCGTAACCACTCCAGAGATTTCTTGAGATTCCACTGAGATTCCATAAAGATTTCCAAAGATTCCCAACGATATTCATAGAAAGATGAACCCCAAAGGGGTAACCACTCCAAAAAATTCCAAGATTCCCTGAGATTTCATAAAGATTTCCAGTGATTCCCAACAAGATTCCCAACGAAGGTTGATCAAAAATTGATCCAGGGCTCCAACTCAAGTCTATTAATAAAGCATTCCACTTCTCAAAGGTAAAACACTCGGTCAGTGACGTATGTATTATGTACCTCCTAATAAATACTGATGTTCGGACACCAATACAAAAACACGCATGCATATACGTATACGGACTCGTTGCCGGGCAACGGGCCGAGCCATTTTTGCTGAATATCCGGCTCATATAGACACTTTCAGCCAACCCCTGAACTGAAAGCTGATGCTAGGTAAATAATGAATTTGTGCAGGCGGAGAATCGATACAGCTTCTCTGAGCCCAGTCACCGGCTGCGAGGTAGCTATTGAGGTATTAATCAACACTCAAATATGGTTTTAATTAATACAATACAGAGCTGGCGCATCTCCAGCAGGGATGATAATGAATAGGGATCGGATTCCTAGGTTTTTACCTATTTTGTTCCTTGCTAGCTACGGTAGTGCTTTTAACGGATTTACACGTTTTATGAACACAGTAACCCCCCTTCCAAATTTTATAGCACCTAAAAAAACCTAAATCGCGTTTAAAACCTAAAAGCACCTATATTGACTTTAAAATCTAAATATCACCTAAATGTCACTTTTCAGAAATCAAAGTAGAATTTTCTCACAATTTTTGTTAAATGAAGCTAATTTTTAATTTTGAAAAGAGCTATTGTGTAAGTAACAGGTCACTCACCCCCGTAAATAGCCTAGGCCTAGGACTACCTGCAAGAGTCCTGTTATTGTTACCCAGGTACAGATGTACTCAGGTCAATTCCTATGCTTAGCCGACTATTGACATCGGCTAATTTCGGATCGTTAAGGGCGGGCGGTAGGGCAGGTGTACTGGCTTAGGCTCACTCTGTATTCAGATCTTGTCCTAAAGTGTTTGCAGTTTGTGTGCCTTTACAATTTTCTTTTTACGATGACTAAAGTAAAAGGAACGAAGAGCTTCTTATTAAGAGAGTGGCTCTCGGGAGATCCAAACGCAGAGGATTTTGGGAAGAAACCCGGGTTTTCTGACTATGGAAGGGGTGAGTAAAATTTTGATGGGTGAGTTTGTCCAGCTACCCCACCCCCCAAGGCACCATCATGGAACCCTGACATGTTGGCTTGTTTAATATTCGCACCTCTTACCAGCTGTGACGTGGAGAGGTCGTTCTCGAGATATAAAAATGTGTTGCAGGACAACCGAAGGCGGATTACTGTTGAAAATATTAACAAATACATGGTTATGCACTGCAGTGCATTGTAAATAACATCAAATTTTGAACTACCGAAGCTTTTTTTAGAACCTATACAAAAACCTAAATTGGAATTATAAAAACCTATAAAAACCTAAAATAGGGTTTTGAAAAACCTATTTTGGCGTTTTTAGCACCTAGGAATCCGATCCCTAATAATGAACGTTGTATGGGGAATTTGTGGAGTCAGGTTTCCATGCTCACTACATGCTCTCCCTTGTAAGTAGCGAGAATAATAAGGTAAAGTTAAATTCACAAACCGAGGAAGACTGTCTGTTCGTACATCCACCAGTTAGCTCCACTTCATGCATTCCACAATTAACCAACAGCACCTAATTGATTTTTGTCGCATGCACGTCTTTTCAGCTACTGTACTAAACATATCATATAGAGAGACCAAGAAAAGTAACGTGCAGCTTTGGCATCACTAGACAAGTTGAATTAACAGCTATGGATGTTTATGGAGAAACCTTCACAGCGGAATAGTCTCTATGGTAGGTATTTTTAGAAATTTATTTTCGTCCCAGCAGGGCTGATTTCACCAACCCAATTTAACGGTTATAGATACATTTTATAACTATACCCAGGTTTAGGTTATCGCAAGTAACTAACCGTTCAACTGGAAAGACAAGATGATGACCCCAGTCCATTTTATAAATTTTAAAAGTCCACCCTTCGGTAAGTAGTTAAACGAAAAACCTTTTCAGAGATAGTATGCTGAAGACTTCAAAACAACTGGTTGGAGAGTAGTCTCCCGTATGGGTGCACCACCTTGGGGAGGTTGTATCTATTTGGCCTCTAACGTTCAAATCTGTGCGATAAAAACAATTGATCATTCATGTAGTTGGCAAGAGAAGGATGGAAGCTCTATTAAGATCACTCAGAGTAGACAGCTGATAGCTCTGAACAGCTTCGAAAGCAATAAAACAGGGCATGTTGCGGGGTTGAACAAACACAAGTTGATTGATTGGCGATCCTCTTTACATAAGCTGAACCCCTTCCTCAGCACATAAACCTCTGAGAGCATTTCCAATCAACGTGAAACATGATCTACACTCCAAATGCAACAGCAACAGCAACAAGCGGAGTGAAGGCCTACATTTGTAGGGGTTAATCCGAATGTGGCAGACCGTAAACAGGTAGACTCGGGTCCAGCACTCAAAGAGAAGGTCATGGGTCAACGGGGAGCGATGCCACGGCAACCGTTCAATTTCAGGTACAGGCCTCCCTCTCTTCTCATCGTGCAATTCATTTTATAGCCATTCACCATTCTTCCAGAGACAACGCCAGTTACTAATATTATCGAAGTGTAACAGGGTTTACTATTTTCCTGTATTCTGTATACTGGTACTTCCTTGGGATGTCTGGTCTCGGCAACCTTTAGGTTAGGTTAGGTTACTTGAGAATACTTGAATACTTGAGAAGTATTCGGTTGTAAACAGACCTGACCTCGAGGCAATCGGCGGCAGCGATCGAAGAATACCATTCCTGGAAGAACTGCCAAATTAAATTAAATATTGAAATACACGGAAACATGGCATATACTGAAATACTTTCACATCCACATCTACAGTTTTCCACAGTGGGGTAAACAGCGAAACAAAAAACTTGATTATGCATGCTCACTAACTTTAGTAATGAATAGGTACATACGCTAGAAAACAGAAAAATTTTCAAGTAGTTATAAAAGTAATAACAACAAAAGTTTAACTTATTATATATACCTACCTACGTATATGTACTTACACGGGATTTGTGGGGAGCAGAAACTGGAGAATAAAAGCCGGCATCCGAAAGATCACGTCTGTGGAACTGTGGAAACTAATTCAAACTTCCACCAATTTCAGGAATTTTCTGATTACTTCCAACTACGGCCACAGCAGGAGAAAAATGGGATGAGTAAGCCCTGGCCTGTATGATAATACGGTAGTTTCCCGGTTCCTCTGCTACCCCGAGGTTATTTGAAAATCACATCACATGCATAATCCATCCAGCTAATTTTTTGCAGCAGTATCTTTAGATACTCACGAGGGGTTAACCACTCGTTGGGAATCATTGGAAATCTTTATGAAATCTCAGGGAATCTTGGAATTTTTTGGAATGGTTCGGGGTTCATCTTTCTATTATGAATATCGCTGGGAATATTTGGAAATCTGTATGGAATCTCAGTGGAATCTCAAGGAATCTCTGGAGTGGTGACCCCCTCGGATATTCATGAACTGTACAATCAGCAAAAATTTGGGCTACAGCTTAGCTCTCTTGGTACAGGTAGGTATATGGAGTTATATAGGCATGGAAACTGCTCTGCGAGTCTTTACTCGTTTACCTTCCGGCCATTAAATCCACAGATAAAAGAAACATATTATGAACACGGAGTTTTGGCCCAACTGAAATAAAGAGCACAGTGTGCTGAAATCGCTGATGATATTCCTGATGATATTCCTGATGATATTCCTGATGATATTCCTGGTGATATTCCTGATGATATTTCTGATGATATTCCTGATGATATTCCTGATGATATTCCTGATGATATTCCTGAGGATATTCCTGATGATATTCCTGATGATATTCCTGATGATATTGCTGATGATATTCCTGGTGATATTCCTGATGATATTCCTACTCAGAGAAGCCGAAGCGCCATGAGCTAGAAATACCGCTCAGTCTGTTTCCCTTTAGATGAAAAGAGCTATACGCTTTGTTTAGTTTTAATTACTTTTATAAAAACTGTTTTCCGTTCCCAAAATGGAGTACTAAGCTCCTCTTTTCTTTGCAGCTCTACTCGTCACTTTCGGGCCTCAACGTGAGAAGACTATCTCTGGAAAAATCTTCGCGCTGGAAAACAGCACCATTACAAAATTCCCGTGGAAATAACGATTCGAAAAAGGTTGAAGAATCCCCGGCAGTCTGCAGTACGTTCCGACCAATGACTAAAGACTTCTTTTGGATATAGGTAATCAAAATTCGAGCATACCATTTCGAAATATATATAACAAAAAGTTTCATGGTAGCACTGCACTAAAGTTTACGATGATTCATTACGTATGAACTTTCAAACTTCAGTTCAAATAAGGCCGCTATTTTTGAGTAGTCAAATAACCGTTAATACTTATACGATTCATCAAATATAACTGCCATGCAGGTTTCAATGTTAACGATCAGCACACTGGCCCACTTCAACACTTAAAAAATTCGAATTTTCAATTTTTGACAATAACAGCAGTAATTTGTGATTAAATTTCCTTGACTTATCTACTTCCCCTCTCCTCCGTCATCCGCAATGGAAGAATGATGAATGATAGCCATGCATTGTTTTCTGAAGATGGACGAATTATAGTTTCTCAAAAATCGAAAAAAAATATCAAGATCAATTCACGAAGAAAAAGGAAAAGCCTCAAAGGGGCGTCCTTGATGTTTATCTCAGTAGAAGACAGGGTCCGGCAAAAAACCAGGAAGAACATAAAAGGACTCGTCAATCACTTTGTGACAAATTTGATGGGTTTGGGGACGAGAATGAAACTATCGAACATTCGAAGAGCCCAATTCCTAAAAACGGAGCTCCAGCTAAATTACCTCCGAACAGTTTATAGCTCCGCTAAACCCTCCCAACAGAGTAAGTTCACCACGTTCGTCTGGTTGTTAATTTTTAATGAGTTTTCCCGTTACAACAGCTTCGTTGTTCACTATCCATCACTATCGCACTGAAAACAGTAGGTATACTCGTGCAACAATAAAACCAGTTTCACCGTCTAGTCAGTTAAAAATCACTTCCATGTTTCAGTACAGAATTGTTTTAGTTTTAGACTACACATAATTATTTCTTGGGCATGTGGGATCCACCTCATGTCAGCTACTGAATTTCGGACACTGTAAAGCGAGCTGTAAAGAGATTCTTCGTAAAAGGGAAAGTAAAAATCAGTAGTGAGGTTGTTTGTTGATATTCTTCTCATGTCCATTTTCATTCGGAAATTCTATATATCCTATAGGTACGTCATTTTACTTTCTCGCTCGCTTTACTCCCACCCGAGGGGTTAACCACTCGTTGGGAATCTCGTTGGAAATCATTGGAAATCTTTATGAAATCTCAGGGAATCTTGGAATTTTTTTTGGAGTGGTTACCCCTTTGGGGTTCATCTTTCTATGAATATCGTTTGGAATCTTTGGAAAACTTTATAGAATCTCAGTGGAATCTCAAGGAATCTCTGGAGTGGTTACTCCCTTGCTCCCACCCTTCTATCTCGCGATTTCAGGTTCTGATCACTCGAGAAATTCATCCCACACACCTGTACAAAAACGTACATCCACGGCCTCTCCCTGTTTTATTCAAAATCTACCTAAAAGGAGACACACAAAGGTATTAAAAATAAACAAGGTAGGTACTGGCTGTACAAAAGAATCCAATAAACAGAAAATAAAATGATCCTCTTTTACAAGAAGATCCGTCACGTGAGAAAAGGAGACTCACCTCAGCTGAGGTAACTCAACTGCTTTACTTGTTTTGTTTCAGCCCGAGTTGGTATAAGAGGCTTGCTCCAGCGCTCCAGGGCGCACACGATAAGAGCTGAGGACTTTTCCTCAACCCGTATTTTCTGTACATTACATCCTCCGCAAGCCCTATTATATGCAGTTCAGAGGGACCATAGATTATCGAGAAATACTCTTTCCTGGAAAGAAGAAATTATAAACGACCGATTTACCAAGGAAAAACGAAACATTTCCCAATAGTTTTCTAGCTTTTCTGAGTTAATACGAGTTTTGTTTTTGTTTAAAGCCAAAGTATATAAATTTCTTCTTTTATGGTGTCTCCTTCGTGTTTTTAAATGGGAATGAGAGACGAGACGAAGCTAATAGGACCTCAATACTAATTGAATTTCTAGTGAGGATTATATTGTAGTAGTGAGGCACGTATACAGGCACTTCAAATTATCTGTACATGGCCTATTATTTTTAAGCGAACTGTTGGCTGGAAAATCAGGCTGTGCCCCACCACGCATGTTAGGTAAAGGAAAACTCATCGATTTTCTCCAGAAAATCGGTCTTTTCTCTTTACAGTGTTTGGGATGCAGTCTATAAAGATTACAAGACCTTATTGAGACGAAGATGAAGGATTCCTTATACTTAAAATATAGTAGGAAACAAAAAACTGTTCGGGACAAGTCAGAGGGAAATAGGAAGTTCTGGCCAGAAGATTAAAAAAAAATATTTCACGCCGGGTAATGATTGCAACAGCATTGTGTGGGCTATAGTTGCCTGGCAATTGTGCATGTAGAATCAAAATTGATATTTCTTAAAGTTGAACAGAGAGACCCGCGTAAAAACGCATACAAAAATGAAAACACAGAAATTGGACTACAGCACATCCCGATAGCGAATTATATTTAGCATTGTATGATTGTGTGGAAGGACAGGAAAGGGGTAGTTGGAGGGTGAGGTGCGCGCAGCCTCCGCCCGCTGCTGCTGCTGCTGCTGGCCTGCATTTCGGGGCCCGGGCCCGTCTCGCTTCCCTTAGCTCCCCAGCTCCCCTTTTTATCCCCAAATCCCGCAGGATGGCCGTTTCACTCCCCCGTTTTTGTACCAGCAAAAGAGTCGGTATTATCTTCCTTCTTGACAGAGGGCCTCACTGAGTATTACAAGAAGTGAGTAGTGGAAATTCTAATTAGCTGAACTTTGTGAGTGAGAGGGAGAGAGTCAACTTTGTGGGAGGGGAAGGGGAGAACTTAATAAAACTTAAACAACCTGAAGGACGGAAACTTTCAGGTTGGAGGTGACTAATACTTTATAGGCATAGTAAAACATCGCTTACGGACGCCAAATGCTATACGAAAGAAGAATCCAACGAAGACGTTCCCAAAAACATTTTGCCAAGCTTTGCATGCCCCCAAAACGCGAGTACTGTTTCCGAAAAATGTGGACATCCGTATATCAGCAGTTTGGTGGTCTATGATTATGATGCTGCACAGAAACAGTTGAATAGGAAAGACCCCTTACAAAAAGTGTTTAGTGCAACTTTGGTTAGAGTTAATAAAACAAATTGATTCATTTAACGGCCACCATACATTCTCGACGAACTCCGCCAAAACCACTGTGCGAAAGTAAATATTCGACAAAACTAATGTTTACAAATTAGTACAACCGGAGACTGGTAATTGCAATATCGTATTGATTGTGTTTACTCTAAAAGCTAAACATAATGTGCTATTTGAACGCGAAACGAACGAGTAAAAGTAGGACACTGTGTTTAGCTTTTACAGGAGAAAAGTAGAGAAATGCTGTTGAAATTACCCACTTCCGTAAGTGAAATAAAAATTGTCAACATGTAACATGGCGGCGGTAAATATTACAAACATTTATCAAGCTTTTCTACTAAATGTGACGATAAAATCATACTGTTTTAGTCCGAATCGTTACAAAAAAATATTTCGCGTGAGGTAGTGTTGTGTTTTCGCGATCTGTCAAAAAACATGTGGACTGGTAGTTGACTGTTTAAAATCGCTCCTGTGGGCTTATTACTCCATTTCATGCAAAAATACAACACTACCTCACGACAAAGAGTCTCAGGTTTACATCCCCCTATAAACACTTTCCACTCGCCCTGTAACTTCGGAGTAGGGCTTGAAGTACTTAGCATTGCGAACCAAGTACATGTAGTCGAAAATAGCGAATGTATAGTCAGCCTTATGTCAAAAAACATGAACCAACCGCTTTTAAAGCAAACTAGCTGAATTAATCGGCCAACGCACTAGAAGCTATTTCTTTCCCACAATTACTTTCTCAACCTACGTATTTCGTACTATGAGGGAAAGTAGAAAAGAAAGAACTGCGTCATCAGAAGAAACGCCAGAACAAAGAGGTTTCCTGAGAGCTAATTATACAGCCCGCCAGTGGTGACTGTACTCAGCAGTCAGCATACGGCCATTACCACAATATGCTTTAATTAAATGAAACGTCCTTCCTAAGCGTAGAAGGGCCCCGCTAAACGATAAAATTTAATTCAAAAATTTCTTTTGTCATGAAAGAGTGGTCTTTTAACTTCTCTAAAACCTTAGAAGTTTCTAGCTGCCATTTTTTTCCAAAAAAGAATAGAAAACATGAAACTGGCTCCTATATTTTTCATCTAAATTAGGTTTCGTTCAGTAGAGGCAGAGTTTTGTGGGAAAATGTAACCCTGACCCAATTACCCTGGATACGCGCAGAAAACGGGTCGAAAGCAGGATAAAGGGGAAGCATAACTGTAGCCGCATCCCGAAAACATCGCAATAAATTAACTGAGGCAGGGGAGTTTTACAATTTTCCGTGCGGGTCTGGCGAACCCATAAAAGTCATGAAAGCTGAACGCACCAAGCAGACTAAGAACCTCATTATGTCCTGGCTTAGGTACATTTACGGCTCTTACATTACAGGGAAGTCTCACCCAGCTCAATGCGCTTTCTTTATTTTATTGTGAAAACTCGATGGTAATATACGTCAGACTATAGACAGAATTTGAAATTTACGAAAGACAGTGAAACCCCTGTATAGGCCTAAAACACGTTAATAATTTTCAAAATTTGAAGTTATTTCTGCCCCCATGCAATCGAAAACAATCTCGTATAATTTGGATGAATTTCCTCACTAACAAACCAGATCTCAAGGATTACATGTCTAGTTTCTTAATTGTTTGCAAACTTACGACTTCTGAAATGTACATATGCGTAAACTTTTGAACTGACAACTATGGAGAAACTTTTCAGAAAATCGTGACACGGTAGCCAAATGGGTAGTAATAGGTACTACTGCAATACAATATTTCTTCGAAATTTCCCCAACCTAAGGAAATCAATAAGGCTTCATATTTCTTTCAGCCAAATCAGTTTCCATACAGGGGTGCAATTAAGAGGCACAGGAATCATTGCAAAACCGACAAAAAAAGATAAAACGAAGTTTTCATATACCTCCTAAGGCATAGCCGTATCAACGGGGGGGGGGTTTAAGGGGTTAACATGGTAATGCCGACGTGAAACAAAAAAATACATATAGGAACCCTCCCCTATGACCCCCTCCCCCCCCCCCCCCCCCCCTGGATACGGGCCTGTCCTAAGGTACCTAGAGAGAAGAGAGCACAGAACGGCAGTGACGAGAGCCATCATTAAATCTGAGGTGGATTTAATGGCTCACGGATAGCAGTGATACGACCCTCACAGACAGTCGTTAGAATACAGAATGCCACTGCTCACCCAACCTGACCGTTCTCTGGT
Organism: Mesopsocus fuscifrons; assembly: GCA_950004255.1. NCBI lineage: Eukaryota > Metazoa > Arthropoda > Insecta > Psocodea > Mesopsocidae > Mesopsocus > Mesopsocus fuscifrons. The sequence continues at coordinate 12,040,616 of OX465374.1, read as the reverse complement.
TCAGAGGTTCATTCCGATTCACGTGGTCCAATTAGTTTGAAGTGGGACGTGCGGCTTGGTAGTTAGTCGCCTACTAAGGGTTGTTAGTGGTTTTACGGAGCGTGAGCACTGAAAATCCATTCGAACAATACAGTAGTCCTTTGTGTACATAAAATAAACCTGACTGACCGGGGAAAACACATGAGATTGATAATCTGAGTAAAAAAGCAACCTCGTATATCAACCAACGCTGGTCTGGAAGATCACAAAACTTATTCACAGGATATGACGCAACTTTCCTAATTAACCATATTTTTGACATCCGATATATTTATTTTGACAACGTTTGCGGTTCCGCTAGTTTTATATTTTGTATAAACAACCTATACCACCCCAACAACATTTTTGAACTTACTTCATTTTTTCATCTGGCCATGACTTTTATTAAAATCACTGGGGAATAATAAGGTGATTCTGTGGAAGAAAAATCAACTTTCCACGTCAGTGATTTTATTATGTCCCATGAAAACCACTGACGGGGATTCTGTCAGCGAGATTTCGAGAGCTAATGAGTGCCAGTGACAAAAACGTGACGTGGGGCTGGAGGGGAAGAGGGGGAAGGGAGGGGAGATGATTTCCCTCTGTAGCGCAGCTACTTAATTCACAACTAAAACCACTCAGGCCTTACTGGTTCAACCTCAACCACCCAATGGAGCTATTATTAATTTTGTTTCCATACCTTTACCGATTTCCCTCGGCACTGTTGTAATCAAAGCTACTGCAGCACCTGGACCTTACTAACTTGCATGGTGGTAGTGGGTACGCCTACCATTCTGTATTACGGGTTATAATCACTCGTTGGGAATCATTGGAAATCTTTATGAAATCTCAGGGAATCTTGGAATTTTTTGGAGTGGTTACCCCTTCGGGGTTCATCTTTCTATGAAATCTTTGGAAATCTTTATGGAATCTCAAGGAATCTCTGGAGTGGTTACCTCCTCGATTCTATACACAAATAACAACTATTTTCCTTTCAACAATAATTATCCGCCTCCTCGGCCACCAATCAATCTGACAAACTGGCTATAGTCCAAGTCAGGCTGGGAGCGTACCGATTACTCATAATTTCTTGAAGATTTTCAGTTGACGCCGATCCGGATTTGGGTTCCATATCCTACTATACGCTAGAAATGCCGATCCGACCCTGAGCAGATATTTCCCTGCTCAAGAAGAAGTTTTGATCAGCCCTAGATTTGCAAGAAATTATGAGTAATCGGTGCGCTCCTTGCCTGACTTGGACTATAAAGTGTATGTAGCTAATTATTACAAGTAGTAACAATGAAGAGTGCACTAAACCTACATCAAAAGCCCAGTACCTACACTCTGACTGGACATTATAATTAACTCTCTACCAAATTTGATTAGAAAAGTTCACTTACCTCACTACGCCCTAGAACCTTACAGAGGCTACATTTTGGAAATTCATAGTATTTTCAATCAAGGATAAAAATTAAAAATAATTCGCTGCTTGAATTGTTAATCTTACGGGAGGCAGAAAAGCATCATCAGATGAAGCATAACCTTAACATTAATTTCATTATAAGGTACGGAGCCGACCTCAAAGTTTTCCCTTAACTTTGCTCCAAAGTCTACGGGGCTTAGGGAACGTATTCAACTAAATACAGTTTAAGTCAGAACTCCGAAGAGTCAGCACCTAAATCACTGAACTCTCCGCCAATAATTCCTCACGAAACTCACTAACACTTGTTTCACTGGTTTCACTACTAATCCGGTCAAATTATCTATTGTGAAAAGTCTCATTTTCTATTTTTCATTAAACTACATATACATACATATATACATATACTACATATATATACATCAGATAAGCCGTCTGTAAAAGGAGCGAAATTGAAAAATTAAATGAAGTAAACAAATAAAACTGGAGATTAAAGAGTAAAGATTAAAACTCAATTGCGTTCAACTGTTGGTCATGATTACGAAAAACTGTCCAAACAAAATTCTGAACAAAAAACAATATTTTGTCTTCATTACATGAGGAATTTTGAATTTTGCATCTCCACAAATCACGATTTATCACAGCAATCAGAAAGCGATGCATAGGAGGGTACATAATATGGCCATATCTATTTACTTTACTTTCAAGCTCATGTTAAATGGAAAAAGAACAGGGTTGCAGAACCCGAGAGGGTCGCCCATCCAAATTGAAACTGTGACGATGACTGACGTTCAGCCGAAACAAACCTTCAATCTCTTTTTCGCTGCATAACGTTTCTCCATTTTCTCTCTCAAAGGTCTCAATAAAACTCAGTAAAACTCAATAAAACGTGATTGTTTCCGTGGCACACACCCACTTACTGGTTCCCATAAAAATAGGTTTCGGGTGGGTGAAATACATAAGGGTTCACGAAGAGTTCTCTAGCGTCACAAGAAAAGCTTTTAGACACAGACGTCAGATATTTTTATTTTCACGAGCCGTGGTATTTTGAAAAAGAATGCTGAGAATCCCAGGGGAGAGTATATGGAGAGGGAAGGGGAGCTAATGTAACCCCCCTCCAAGTTTCAACCCTTTTCCCTATTGGCAAGCCCTATATGCTATCCAATCCACGAAGCAAATCCTTTTCAAAAACACGAATGGTAAAGGTTTTGGGGAAGAAAAAACAAAGAAATGCACTATCCACCATTTACGACCTAATGACCTTCCCCCCACATACACACTCACCACACCGATGAATTAGTAACGAAGCAAAGAAACGGTCCAATCAGAAAGCTCACCTGCAAAAACAAGAGAAAAAGGGATTAAGTTTAATGAAATCTGACATTAGGGGAAAGGGAAAGGAAAAATGATATTGATTGTTGATACTGTGCGAGTCACAAAACGATTCTCCATCCATTTTGATCGCTCTAACCGAAAGCTATCGATTGCAAATGGCTTTCTTTTCAAACTGACTCGTCTGAAACTATGGTCTCGGTGTTTATATTAACTTTTGATAGTTTTGATACACCATGTTGCTGCATGAGGCCAAAGCCAAAGATTGCATGTTTTGGCCAAATAAGAAAGAAGTAATAATAATTATTGTACAACAGTTTCCAGTACCTATACTGCACCTATTTATTTTAATAAAACAGAAAAACCACGAAACACCAAAACTGAATAGTCATGAAGTCGAGCTTTTCAGCGTTGGCGCAAGCGCATGCTTGACCAATGTCTCTCATTATTATTAATTATTGATTATTTAATAAATTAAATTAATAAAAAATAATCAATATCTATTTCATTTAATGAAAGTGGCGAAAACTGAATAACATTACTTAAAAAATTGTCAAAAGGCTGGAATGTTTTTGCGGGGGTAGGTACTTTCACTAAGACAGCAAAAATTGAGTTGATAAACGTACAAATAACAATTAATATGTTTGTCCCTTTTTCCGCGGAAATTTGAAAAGGCATCCGCACGCCAAACCGACCCCTGGTAACTGAGGTCAGCCTCGGCATCATATAATCCCTCAACCTCTCATAAATCAAACAGGAGAAGATGAATAGGATCGCGGAAAAAGGAAACATTGAAAATACCTTACGGTGCTCGGCTCACAGCTGAATTCAATAATAGCTGATATTTTTTACGGTGGATCTGGAAAGCCTGGGCTCTCAAGGGGAGGGCCCGCGAGCAGGTCAAGAAATATATAGCCGTGACCGGGAAAATTACTTCCCCTCTCCTTTCCCGGTGGAGGAGGTCAAGTATTAAAGAGTTCTCCCTCTCCATGGCATATATCTGGAAGAATAGTACCAATCATAGAAAGGGCCCACATCAGAAGTTTTAACAGGTTTCCATATTTTTCAATTAATTTGCTTGCTCTCCCCGCTAAAAAAACTTTTAAAACTCTAAATTATATTCAGAGTGTGTTCGACAGTCATCATTTTTAATCTCCAATCCATAATTATTAGGATGAATTAGTAGCTTTTCAGTTGATACGTATTAATTTTCCTTATTATACTGAATTCGAAAAGGGAATTTTGAACTGGAAATATATGCGTATTAGGTAGACCCACATTTACTTTTTTACGGTAGATATCTACGTGTCGATATGAGGTATAGCAAAACATGGCTACATCAATTTAATTTTCCCCAGCGGACGTTGGGCAAGTATAGCATATATCCTACCGTACAAAAATAGTGAAAGTCAACGAAATAACTTTGGAGTGGCCCATAGCCCTAGCAGCTGAGGCCCTAGCAGCTGAGGCCATTGCCAAGTAGCTATTAAATCGATGGGTCCCTTCCCATCCCTCAGTAAGAAGTCCCCGGCTGACCCCACATGACCTGGAATGACCTAGATCCCGCAGAAAACACTGCAACGCCAACTCCCGGGAAAACGGGCAACTATTCTCCAGCTGAGGAAGCTTCCTCGCTTAAACGAGACTACAGCGACGCCTTTCGGAATACTCGCGAGCGTTTCGCTGAGCGTAGGAAGCAAAGTTCGGCTGCGGACCGAGGCAAGGTGTTGCTTTCGGTAAGCAATATAATACGCGTATTAAACTTTACCGATATCTGGGCCGTTAATGGAGCATGGAGATGATTTCATCCCGATACTCGGCATGATAGCTTTTTGTGGCGCTAGCCGATGTTTAATCAGCAATCAGTTTTTCCCCAGGGAATCCCTAAAACATTTTGCTCAAGGAATGTTATAGGGGTGAAGCACGCACGGAATATAATTTTTACAGTTTTAAAATGTTATTTAAAAATAAGCACAAATCTGGATGCGGTTCGGGAAGCAAGATTATTTAGTTAAATCGTATTTTGTGCCGAGGCGTACCTATACCAAAGTATAAGCACCAATGGGAAGTAGAGGAATTTCATAAAGGAAAAGTAAGCAACAATTGAAACTACCTTATACGTCTATCTACCTACCATCTCATAGCCGTATCCACGGGGGGGTTTAGGGGGTTAACCCCCCCCATGAACGGAAAATTAACATGGTAATGCCAACGTGAAGCAAAAAAATATAGGCCAACCCCCCCTTCTTTGTCACTAACCCCCCCCCCCCCCCCCATGACCACAATCATGAAAGTTTGAAATAACTGTCAATTATCGTGTTAGACCAGGAATGCTGAGCGGAGTGTGCGGTAGAAGAGTTAACAGCCCGTACCCTCAGAAATGACAGAGGGTACAATAACGAAAGGGATAACACTCGCAGATGGAATTACCAAACTTTGCAAGGCTGACAATTTAATAATCGCAGATGAAACAAGCTGGAAATTGCAAGAGGAAGGAAGCTTAGCACAGCTCGCGTTTCTGAGACATTACACTTTAATACCTACATGGAATACAAGAGAGCTTATACCTTCTATACCTACCAGTTCCCAATTTCAGTGGCAGCCTTCCACGGAGATTCAAGTTATTTCTACCTTTCGTGGCGATTGGAAGTACCTATAATGATTTCGTTGAGACATGGGAACCACTCTTCTCCTCATTCTGTCACCAGCAAACAGAGAGGTCAACAATACTTCTGCTATTTCCTCATTAAATAAATTTTGACTGTGATTTTTTTAGTCTTCGTCTTTCAGTGGTTTGAATACGATTTACTGATACTATTGTACAATAGCGTAACTTACCACTACGTGGTCAATCACTTAATTAGAGTAGAAATCAACCTGTCTTAAAGAAAAAGAAATTTTCCACTGTTCCGATTGTAACCAATGTTATACATTTCTAACAATTCCCGTTTCTAAACAAAAAAGGTCTGAAGCTCGCATTCTCAAGCCACCTTTTGTTGTTTCCCCCACTTTTGGAGCCTTTTCGTCTCCTCTCCAACGCACGTGCTCTGGCTCGAAACATTCACTGCCAAGGGGTCTTTTATACGGGAGAAATTTCAATTCCGTACAACCCAAGACCTCCCCCTTTGTTTTCTGGCCGGTCTATCAGTATGGCCGCAGAGGAATGACTGTATGGTGGTTCTCCGTCCTCACACGTGGAATATATAGCTCCCGAAGATAAGCATAGCCGGAAAATTTGCCGGTATTTTCGTGATTGTTGATTCGACATTTAGCAATAATGAAGAGGCCTTTAGGGAAATGGATACTGCATGACTACTTTTGAGGTTTACAATACCAAAACCCGCGACCTCTCCCGCTGAAAAAGATCCAAACATTCTGGTTATTTAAGAGCTTATACCATCTACCAATCATCTCTGACGAGGTATGGAGATAAAAGCTCGGATCAACATTTTAACCTCGGATAGAAAAATCAACGGGAAAATATCGCGCGAATGAAGATAGATTTGAAAACAAGTTATGCTGACAAGCAGGATAACTAATTAAAACTTGTTTGGTGTCAGCTCGATCGGCTCATCGCCTGGTAATGATAAACTCTTCGCCTCAAAATTTAAGTAGGTACTTACTGGAAATCCAATTTCAGTCTAACAAAAGTTTATTTCCACAGAGCTACATATTCCCAGAGACATAGTCATTCCTTTTAGGTATAATATGAGTAATGGTCCTATCCTATAACAATATCCATGCAGTGTCGCTTATTGATAAATATACGATTCATTAGATTTATTTCAGAAATTACCGCCGGACTATACCCTACAACTACCCTCACAATATCTCGGACAAGATATGCAAAATTTCTGGAGCTATTTATGAAGCTTCTCGTTAATAAGTCTATTCATGGCACCTCGAAAATCTTCAATGAGTCTTCTGCAACGTCTCGCGGCTAGTCAGGTCTATACAAGTTGCTTATAGTAGCTGCGTTTGAGAATTGGCGGCTGAATACTAATTGCAAGTTACACCGTCACCACCTCAGGCAAAAGGGAGTGCGCGGGGGAAAAGGAAGTTCGTTACCAACCATTCACCGCGGGAATTATTACCAACACACTCGCTCTTGCACGGTCTCACAGTTTGGCTCAGACATTCCTAACTTCAATTAAAGGAGCTGAACCTCACGAATGCGGCATCTCTAAAACTAATGCTCAATAACTGTAACTTTAGGATTAGGTATACATAATATAGACACAAAACTTGAACTGAATATACTTGTTGCACTGTGATCGTAATAGAAACGTTTCACCTGTGGTTTCACCAAAAAAGTGTTTTTACGAAATGTATGTAGAACGTGAGTTCTGGAAGAGTGACGGGAGGGGGAGACGGGCTAGCACCCCTGAGTCCTGACCTACGGCAATTCCCCCTCCCCCTTCTTTCTCTCTTTAGCCTGAGGGAAATGTCACGATGCTAAGCGCAACCCCGGTAGGAAATGGGGGCGTCCGAAAATAGCAGTTCATTTCCGATTAAACCAGGCTTATTGGAAAAGCTTCCGATAACAGGCGAGAGTTTTAAGTAGGATTCCACTTGCTGCATGCTCTGTCAGTACCAACGTAGGCACTTCAGGTCACAATAGATTACTCCACTGTTCAAATAACGACGAAGAAGGTTTAAGCCGGAATAGACAAAGTTATTTGTTGATGTTTTTTTCGACCACTTTTTGAGGAACTTTGGACAAGTCTTTTGTATTGGAAAAAAAATCACTTGACGGTAATATCACAACACAACTAACTGGGTTCTGACGGTAATATCACAACACAACTAACTGGGTTCTGACGGTAATATCACAACACAACTAACTGGGTTCTGACGGTAAACAACATATTATATTTCAGAACCGCTTCCACAAAAAATGGTCGAAAAAAAACATGAACAATTAGGGTTGTGTGGACACTCTTAAAATAAAAAAATAAAAAACAAAAATTGAAAGAAATAGAAATATCAAATCTGACACTGGAACCCGAACTGCACTTCTCAATGTTCCTACCTAATCATACAATATTGTTTCATTCTTCCACGAGGGAACTTGAAGCAAACTTGCACCCATTGCCTACACTAAGTACATTCAGCACAAGCACCCATTGCCTACACTAAGTACATTCAGCACAAGCACCCATTGCCTACACTAAGTACATTCAGCACAAGCACCCATTGCCTACACTAAGTACATTCAGCACAAGCACGCTCCACTTCGCCTCGCGATCCAATCGCTAATTTTATCGCTCTCTTGTGCTCTCTCGTTTTCCAAATGACCCCTTATTCGAAGTTTTGCGTTAAATGGTTCGCATACATGAAACAATTGCCTGAAAAGCCAAGGATTTGCCTTGATTTATTCGTCCCAGCCCGATCGACTTTACTACTTTTTCATCAATCAACTTCCAACTTTCAGATTTAGCAAACTCCAAAACTCGATGCTGAGTATACTGCTCAATTTCTCGACTAAACCCAGAAGTGTATCACAAACTGAGAAGTAGCTAGCGGAGATTTATGTGCAGTTTTAAGATAAAAAGTCCCTTCAAACAAGCTTCTGTTTTATCCATCCGCTCAAGAAATATATAATAGAAAGCACACGATACTGTAAAGTAAGTACCAGTATTTAGTTAGGGAGTTATGGTATTTAAGTTATGTTAGCTTCAAAATATAATAGGTTTTTTGCAGCAAACGAATGAAGCATGAATTATTTTTCTTCAGCTTCTCACAGCATCTGGCGTTGTGGAGGGTTATTATTCTTTTCTGACGTTTTTGGAGAATTCCTCGTTCCGCCGAGGACTTCACTGAAGAAACTTGTTTTACGAGATAATTAAGTTTTGTGGGGCAATACCCAAATATACAAGTGGACCAACATAATGACACTTATGTTGTAAATTAGTAAGGATAAAAATAATTAAAGTAGTGATTTTGAATTACGCACGAGATGATTATTTTATCAATACTTGGTGCATAATGTAATCAAACCATTCTAATGAATCCCCTCGTTACCTACGATTATTATTTCGAATCTATTAATAAAGCAGAAACGCAGCTGAGACACTGTTGGGTGCCAGTGTCAAATTGCGGCAGACACGACAACTAGGGCCGGTAAATGTCCATAAAATTCAGTGACGTCACATCGAAGGTCAACAGCCACATTCATAGAGCCGTTTTGAATTTTGAAGTCCAGACCACAGTAGATGTCTCAGCTTGAGAAGGTAAAATAAACGCAGCTTGAGGAAAATACGAGATGTGGTTTTCTAACTCATCGCGTATGAAGTCGTATAATATTTGAGAGAGATAAAGAAATGCTATACATCTCCTGACACATATCGTCCCACTGCACTGGCAGAACAAGGAGTGCGACAATGGTCGCACAAACTTTCCCATCCTATTCAGTTTAGGGCCATCGGAAAAAAATTTAAACGAGATAGCTAGTATGAGGAAGTCTCACCGAGTATTTTGAGTACCCACATGACATATTTTGCAAACCTTCAAAAACTCAACTCGGTTGGAGTGGGGGGGGGGGGGGGACTTTTTCTGACCACATAACTCGCTTGAGGAAGTCTTCCCGAGTATTTTGAAAACCCACATGGCATATTTTGTGAACCTAAAAAAACTGACCCTTTGAGGGGTCGTATCTGCCGAATTCGAGTTTTCCCAGATATGCCGCTAATGGGGTATTTTATCATATAATATGAACTATGACTCCTGAGAAAATGAACGAAATCGTAGGAGCCAATTTTGAGAAAAAAATTTAAAACCTGTTTTTTGAGGTTTTTGGGGGGTTGCGCCCGCCAATTTTCCCCAATGGAAGATCGGAAAAAAGTGAGTTTGCGCATTATTTTTCTACACCCGTGTACCAAATTTGAACAAAATCGACCGGGCGGTTTGGGCCCTGGCTCTCCGTACATATAGGTACACCTACACCTACACACACAAACAACGTGTTAAAAACTTTTTTTTTCACCTCTGGCACACACACATACCTCTGATCAGCGCTTTCCAATGAAAAACTCAAAATCTGTTTTCTGCAAGATCACAATACTTTCCTATATACTTCGCATATATGGGAAAGTAAAAATGTGACGGCTTATAGGTGCGCACCTGTAAGCAAGGGCAAAGGAGTAACATAGCAACATAGACAAAGTAACTAGGATTATAAATAGCTATTGTCTTTTCGTTCTTAACGCGATTCCCCATTTGAAAATGGTTTATAAGTATTTATCGGAATAAAGCCACACGTATCGCGACAACAATACGTACACGGGCGAAGTGAGCTAAAAATTCACATACAAAATTCAATTGAACATCTAATCTTGGATTAAAATGCTCAGCGGGTCGCATTTCAAAATTGAAATATTCCACGTGAAGTGATGTGTGAAAATCCGCGTAACCGGACCCTTGGGGATTTGAAGGATTGAAGGGTGGGTCGGGACCAGCATGAGTAGTATGCAGAGGCAAACATTTGCAGGGGGTTGGACGGTTCGGCATTGTTGTCGGTAGTGATTGATGACGGCCATCTCCACCCAGTCAACCTGACATGGCCGTCCCATCAGAGTGGAAGATGCAAGATGAGGGCAAAGGGCAAGGTATCTGTCCTTGTCCTGTTAAAAGTTGCTGTTTGCAGCCTTCATCGGTGACCCGAGGACCACAGTAATTTGGGTAAGCCGAATAAAGGTTGGATGCAGGGCCTTTTTCACTTTTATTAAGAACAAAGTATGATGAAAATCTCTAGCTGACAGAATAAAATTCAAATTTCAAGTATTCCCACTAATTGTAAAATCTACGCCATTCTCCAAAATATAAGCAATAATTAAAAACGGCTAAGTATGTGAGATCCAAGCCGAAAATTGAAGACATTTGAAAGCTTAGCAGCCAGTTGTAACAGAAATCCGTGAACTCAGGAATTCATGCAATACCCTCATCTGCCTCCATAACGAACAACTCCAAGGATTGCCTTTGAATGCAAAGCAAGTGGATTTCAGACTTGTGGAAAACATGCAAAAGTATTATATCACAAGTAGTGAAAAAAAAGCAGTCTGAGAACAACACCACGATTCTCAGTGACAAAGAAAGAGGAAAAGGCTTCTATGTATAGTATCCTCACTAAAAGTGGCCCATATCAGAAGAATGCTCTTTTGTGAAATCTAGGTTGAGTTCCACGACTGTGATTTAATTCCTATCTTGAGATTGTAATATGGCCTGGCTGAAAGCGTTATAGTTTGGTTGAAGAGTTTTAGAATTTACTACTTCAGCTCAGAACCAACTAGACGGGCATATTGTAACACTACCTAATTTGAAACAGGTGCATGACAAATTTCGCTCATTTTGATTTTGACCCTCCCTATGTCCCCCCTCCCCCCTTTATAGTTTTCCCCCAAGAAGCCACTATGAGCGTATTGCGTGGAATCGTTTACCTTTCACAAAATTTTGATATAAAAGTCTTGGGCCAGTTCTGAGGAAACATTGTTTTTGAAGAGCGGCGCCTTGAGAATCCTTCGTGATAGTCCTATTTGCATATTTACTCAGTGGTCCTATTATCACTGAGAATTAACCTCCTTCTAATAGAGTTTGAGTTTGAGTGCAGCTGGGTGGGTTACTGCTGAGCATGACCTATGCCAGGTATGCCTCCCCCACTCCCCCTACTCCCAACTGGCTTTTGTGAGGACCTCTGACCCAGCGGCTCGTTAGCGCTCTCCCTCCCCCCCCCCCCCTACTATCGCGTATTTTCTCCATTCGATCCCTAGAGGGAGAGCAGATGGAATCCAATTCTACCAACCCTTGATGAGGCCAGAAAATGCCCATTCGTGTTTCATCCGTCCCAGAAAATTGCCTAGTCAAATATAAAATCATTTTTTTATGCTGTGACTTCATCACAAATAAGAGCAAACTTCAAGATGGAATTATGAAGAAACCCGCAGCCTAAAAAAAGGAACAGAGAACGAAAGATTGGAGAGTGAGAAGCAATTTGAAAATTTAAGAGTCTCTCTCTCAACTGGACTATGGTGAAAACTGACTCGGTAGGATCGCCTGTCTAGGATGATCGCCTTATAAGGTGGCCACTACAGGAACACCTAGTGTTCCCTGAAATTTCACTAAAGCGTTATCCTTCCGAAAAAAATACTGGCGCCATGCAATGTGGATGTGGAATCATTTTACATCCTCATGTAAATATGTAAATTTTAAGTGGCAAAGGAGGCAATACCTGTAGCTGCAATAGCTTCTGGAAGCTTGTGTGTTGTCCATTATCGGAGGGGTGGCCCCGGAGCAAAACACTTTCCGGGATTTCCTCGACCATAAAACTTATTAGAGGCTAAGTAAAAGCACTTTTACCGCAATAATTGCTAGTTCCGCTTCTAACAGTATTACTTTTCAGAATGGCCAGTTTGAGATGGCGGAGGCACGCTCTTCAGCCTGAGTCTGAGACTTTCGCTTCAGTTCGTTGTGACTCGACATTAGACAATAGTGGGGTGGGACCTTTATAGACACTAGTTTTTCTTTCAAGAAAGTTTGAAATTGCACAGTTTATGGTCACTCATTCAATACATGCAGAGCAAGCTCCAGCACCGAATTTATGTGGAAATGGAAATAAAGCACTGTGTTTACTTGGTGTAGATCAACAAGGTGAATTATTCACGAGTAAGGCCACGTGATCATGGAAAAACATTGAAACACCCCGTGGGCTTATTTCCATAAATCTCTTGAATACAACCCCAAACAGGCAAAAAAAAAAAACAGCATTATTATCCAGTTACTGGTACATAGTGGACCATAGTGACATATAGTGGCTATTTCAGCCAGTCGGTCCTCCAGCACCATACTCATGACTCATGAGTTAACAGTTGGAACTCCAGTTAGCCCAACCTTCAGCGATCAATGCGGCGTGTACTGGATGGTTTGCAATAGTTCTACAATGTGTAATCAAGACATATTTAGGAACTCCTCAGCGGGCATTCATATTTCAGGGACCAGTTTTTAACGGTTTTAAATAGCACACAAAATAAAATAAGGCCAACATAGCCCTCGTCGCCCGCAAATCGTCCCAGCTGGATTGGGTGAAAAATTAAGTCCTGAGTGAAAACCTATTTCGAGACCTTAAATTTCTGTTGACAGTAAAATGAGAAGTCTGGATTGATGTCGCGTGACGTGAAGAAGTCGGCGTGACATGAGAGCAAACTGGGGCACCGAGGGACCGTTTGTTCCTGGAATTATGCACGTCATCATGGCCCCACCCACCCGAGAGAAGGAGAGAAATAGGCAAGAAGACGAATAGACCTTTCTTAAGTCCATTTTATTTTTTTATCTCGTCCGGCTTTATTCCGGGCTGAACCCCCCACAGGGTTGTAAGAGACTAGCAGTTAGTAAGTAATATGTTGGATTTGGATTCAGTGAATTGTGGCTATCATGTTTCTTTTCCACCCAATGGGGCGTGACTCGTAACCTTTAAAGGTTACTTATTCATATCGTAAGGTATAACCTGTGGTATAACTCATCAGTCTCATCACCTATACAGGACAAATAATATGTATCACTGAGAGAAGACAGCAAGACCAATTAATAATCTCTAATTGAGTACAAGGCCTGTACATTCTAGATTACTCATTTGAATGGCCTCTCGATAACGCCTAACCAGCCTGAACAATCAGAATCCTATTCTGCAAAGGTTTATGCAGGACAAAAGCAGTCTAAATGTGCGTCCCACCATACACGGTTAACGTTAAACTCCAGTTAAACTCCAATAATTGCACGGTAAAAACTGACTTTAACTGGAGTTTAACCGTTAACCGAGTATGGTGGGACGCACCCAAGGTGACTGTTAGAGACTATTATATACTCAGACACCATAATATACAGCAATTAGAACCAAAGAACAAAACAAGTACAATAGAACCGAAGGGTTAACCACTCTTTGGGAATCATTGGAAATCTTTATGAAATCTCAGGAATTTTTTGGAGTGGTTACTCCTTCGGGGTTCATCTTTATATGAATATCGTTGGGAATCTTTTGAAATCTTTATGGAATCTCAAGGAATCTCTGGAGTGGTTACCCCCTCGAGTAGAACCGTTATTGGGGAATTCTCTCCAGAAGAGAGAAACTAGCTTCAGATCGTTAGTATGATCCTTCAAGAGGAACTTCAAAACGAAGTTTCCACCTGAAGTATTGAGACAACTCCACCACAAAATAAAATTTAATTGACAAGCTGTCGCATGGACTTCAATACTTCACCCTGCGGATGACACTTCAACATGGGATCCAAGTTCCACAGGGGGATAACTCCCCACCCACCGGAACTCCCCGCGGGGAGTGCGGCAAGTCAGAAGGAGGGTGCCCAGCCACCCGTGGATAACCTGGAGGCTGGAGGAATTATTTCATAAAACGACTTTAATGACGTCTCTAGCTACAGAAGCTCAATACCGGGGCTCGTTTCTCCTTCTCTATGTAAGTAAATACCACTGGAAGTCTGGAAAGCTATGAAAAAGAACTCTATGGAGCTTTTAATACATTTCTCATTCGAAATAGAATAACCATTTCTTTTAAACATCAAAAACTATAGTCAACTATAGTGAAATTAGTGGCCATTTTTATTGAAAAACGTATCACAACTGAGCTGTAGTAAATTTAAGTAAACATTTTATAAAAATGAAAATAAAAAAAAATTTGAGAAATAGTGGACTTTTATGCCCCATTTCAGTTCAAACTCTGAGCCTGTCCTGGATTTCGGAGGGCTTCAGGAACAAGCCAATATCCTTCTCTCCATACTGAAATGGATCGGTGTTTTTTTTAAAGATTAAAGATTACTCTCTCTTCTCTTTTCCTTTTCAAATTTTTCCTCGTTTTCCATTAGATTAAAACCAAAAAAAAAGTGAAGAGTGATAAAAGCTCAATTTTAATGTAGTTTGAAAAACAAAGCAATATTCAGAGGTTCTTGGGGAGGAGTAGACGAGTAATTGCTCCTCTAGCCTTCAGCCTTTTCCACTCGCCCTACCCCTCAGCCATCCACTTCACTTTCCATTACCTTCTCTGTCCCCTAATTTCCTCAATTTCACCTCCCTTTCTGATATTATACCTGATCAGAATTAGAATTCAGCAGGATGTTGCAAAAAACCTGCCAACCACTTATAGGCAACTTTACAGACAGGAATTATCGTGGCAGATTATAGTGTCTCAAATTTTGAGCCTGCCCTAGTTCAGGACTGCATGGGGGATTTATTCTATACTGATTTTCCGAGCATTTTCTGGCTGTTCCATTTAAATAATATCTACCATATACATTTATTAATTTTCCTTCCAGGAGGCAAACGTGGAATATCAAGGGGTAAAGAACATTTAAAAATACGGAACTTGGATGGCCTTAACAAGCCAGTCGTTTTTTCGTGAATGAGAAAAGAGTGAAACGGTGGCAATTTAACAAGCTATCCCAGCCCCCGGCTTCCTTTTTGAAGGCTTAGTAGTAATCCTGACTTGGGATACGTTATCCTCGCCTGCCGCACCCAACCAACACAGCCGCCCAGGGCGTTAGGTACGTCAATCCGTTAATGATTTTACTCGCCCGCACTGGCTTTCCTTACTAATTTTTATCTGAAACGCGTTTAGAAGTGAGATCTACATATTGCAACAAAAAAAAAACCGCACTATGAAAACGGGAGTGAAAACTGAAAAGTAAGCTTTTTTATTTCAATATTTCCATGACCCACACCACACACGTGGGAAAGGAAAAACTGCAGACTTCTATAGCAGATGGCCTGAGGAATTTTGCACATAATGCTGATGGTTGTGGGTACCCGCCATCCCCGAGTTGCCACTGCAAGCTGCAAGCCTCGCTGCAAGCCCACCATTCCAATCAGGACGTATATGTGGACAGCTTAAAGGCGAGACGATTAGCATTTCGGCACTTTTCAAACTCTAATAATAGCAACAAAAATGTATTTTTACAATTAAAAATATTCTCTTTATGTTATCAAAAAGGTTCTTAATATTTAAAGGGAATAAGCCCCTTTTTTAGAAAGTTTCATGAAAATTTCAGTTAACTTTACAGTAGTTCTGCTATTTCTCCTCTATCATAAGAAAATGCGTGGACCCGTAGAAGTGAGTTGGATGTTTTTCATTCGAAACATTCCCATCATATCATGGTCTAGGTGTGTTGGTCCATGGTCACACATCCGTTTATAACACAAATAAATCGTAATTTAACAGGTAAAACTTAAATCGATAACGATGGGGCCCACCGTACGTCCACCTTCAGACAGAGACTGTACAATACTGTTCAGTTCGCCTGCAGATTCATGATTATGTATAATTTACAAGTTGGTAAAAAGTATGCATTAAATTAGATAATCTATCTATACTTAAAAAAAGTTCCGTTTAGATGACCTTTATGAATATTCAAATCATCAATAGATAATGTTGAAATTTCAGCCTCTTCACTTTTCAAAAAACAATAACGGTTATTGTAGATAAAAGATAACAAACGATTTCTTTCAGGAAAAAAATACGGACAATTTTTAGACCATTTAAGTTATAATTATCATAACGGTACAATTACTTGCATAACGAAACAGTTGGCAAATTTTGGTTTTTCGAATCCCCCCCCCCCCCCCCCCACTTCTATACCCAACGAATTTGACCTTTTTAGACCCTTGTACTTTATAAGTCAGATTTTATTTCCAAAATTGAGGCAATGGCTCAACAGTTGTTCATTGATAAACTGGAGAGGCGCATTAACTCACCCAATCACAGAAAGGCAACTTATAATGCGTACATCATTTCCGTTCTGCAAAGGTAAGTTAAAAGGCTCCAAGAACGGTAGGGACAAGGGGAGAGCCGTACGTGAGAGTTCAATGAGGAGTTACAGGATCTAGGAGGAAAGCAATTAAGTTTAGAAAAACACTATTCCTACGCCGAGCGATAAATTTGTATTCACCAGAAACTCCAGCTGTGGAAAAGGCTCAATGGCCGAGCCGTTGAGCGCAGCTGCAAAACCTATATACCTACAACTAAAATGGACACAATTAAGATGAATACTTCTAGATCAGTGGTTCCTAACCTTTCTAAACAGCGGACACCTTGAATACAGTCCGCTTACCCGCGGGCCACTGTCATTTAGAAGACAAGTTCATAATTTTGAGGGAGAACCTTATTTACGTAAGGTTCGTATAATACAAGGGAGTCGGAAGTATCATACGTTGGGTTGAGGGCTGGCGGGAGGGTGGGGGGACCTACATGGTTTCCTAGTTTCTCTGGTAAGCTCTTTATCAAAAGCCTCTGAAAAAACAGACCGACGTGCGTCATAAGCGAGCGGAAAGAAAATCTGAGAGTATCCGCCTCCGTCAGTGTCGCCCCCTAAAGGTTTTTTTTACCCAAATTTAACTTAGAATAAACTTGAAATTGAATCACTAACCAAGACAAAAGCCCTGATTATGTAATTGAAAAGTTGGTGGACACGGTTTGAACTACGCCTGCAAAAATCAGGGTTATGTAATCCCGAAATCGTAATATATCACAGGTCTGTGACCATGCACTGGCAGGGGAACCCTCATTTGGAAACGCAGGAAGCTCATGGCCAACTCATGAAATTTTTTTGGTGCTCACCCTTCAAGGAAGAGCCACCTTATTAAAGATCGATTCTGAAGTGAGTCGGGAAATTTGCTTAAGTTGTATACGGAGGGAACAGACGATGAATTTCCACGATAATTTGTTTAGTGAAGTGCTGTAACGGAATGATTTCTACATGAATTGCCTAGGCTGTGATTCGGATTAGACGATTACAACAAACAGCCAATTTAAATGGCAGACCATTTTCCAAAATAGATGATGAAGGCGGGAAGCAAAAAGGAAGGGAAGTCGAAGTTCAACTTATTTGATTCTGAACCAAATTTCCGACCCCCACCCCAAATTATACCTGAGCTACAACAAAGGGGTTTTCGTCAATCGAAGCATTTCTGCCCCCAAACCGAAAGTCACTTCCTTTCTCATGAATTTGCGGGAAAAATAATCCAAGAGCCGCAGATCTATAAAGCGATCACAGCATACTTTATACCTATACATTTTTTTGTCTCACATTGACAGTGCCACGGTAATTTTTAGGTCTTCTTCAGTTCAAAGAAAAGAGATCAATTACGTCTGATCTTACATAATGAATAAACAGTAATCGAAGAAGCAATCAATTCCAGGCCTACATCGATAATGATGAAAATTAATTTAACCAGATTGTGTGTAATTGACTGACGCGTTGTTACAAATGTTGCATTTGAACAATTATATTTATCTTATCTTATCTTATCTTATCTTATCTACTTGATTTGCGAGAGTAATTAATTATTCAACGACGTAAGATTCAGCTACAGAGAGAGATGTTCCTTCGTACCTGTGGCAGCATGAACGGCTGCAGCACCCCCTCTACAGGCATTTCATCAAAGCCAAAATGACACGTACATCTTCTTCCCCTGATAATCTATACGTTTAACAAAACTTTCCACTAAAATGCAACTGCTTACGAAGGCCTCATGAAGCCACTTCGTAGAAAAATAATTTTAATAGATAAATTCCAAAAGAAAAAAAAAGTTGGTTAGTATTCATGGTTCGCAACGTCCGACCATTAAAAATTTTTGAAGAAAATAATTAAATATTCCTGTGTACTGGTGGTCGAACAAACGTTTTTCATTTTTTTTTCAACTCCGGTGACCCAAATCAATTTCGAAGGGAAAGAACACTTTTTTCGCTATCAGTTTTTCATGGATAGTGAGAAAGTAAAAACCACTATCATCTCGACTATCATGTTACTTTGTCACGAATCACGGGCTAAACTTATCTGTTGGCTTTAGAGGGTAGGCCAAAATATGACCCACACTGTTTAGGTCTGGAATCATAAAAACATTCGTAAACATTAATGACGTCACGGAGAGGAAGAGATAACATGGCCATTTGGTAAGATATCGCGAAGCCAACCTGACAAGCTTCTTATGAATGCAGTTCAGCGCTGACCGTTTCTACATCTTCTATCTTCCTGTCATGAGAGGAGCCGTACACTCGGGAAGAAACCAGCATTAATCTCAGCCCGCCCTCCCCCCCATCCACCCGCAAGAAAAATGTGCGAATCATTGGAGTTTTCAGCAAATCAATAGGATTAATTTAGCTTGGTTATATAGGTATTTAACGATATATCCAATAAAGGGTCCGACAATAATGGTTACTCATGACTCATGACGCCGCACCAGTATCCTGAGCACCAAATTTAACTGAAATGGGTGGAATGACGCTAACACTGAAATTGGTATCTTATACTTTTATGAAGAAATAATCGAACTTTTATACTTTCTCAAATATATTTAAGTATCAATTTACAACATGTTCCGACAATAAATGAAAGTTGCATGCACTATTGTCATGATAGCAATGGCAACCTCTCGGGTCCCACGGGGGCTGTTTTAGTTGTATAATATCTGCATATGGGGATTAATGTTGGGCAATGTTAGGGATTAGAAGAAAGGGGGAACGCCCTTTCAGTAAGAGGGCAAGGTGAGATTAAAAGCATACATCACATTCCGCATGTGAATGCAAGTTGCCTGGAGCGGATTGTGCGATGTAGAATAAAGTTACGTATACAACACGGCGGGGGAGTTGGAGGCTTGCAGCATTTGCATTATTTAATACCACCTCTCCTGCTGCCACAGCTTTTTACTTATAGTAAAATGTAAAGATGCACGGGATTTTCCAACGTCGGGATTTGCAGAGACAAGTTTCCCGACGTTTCGCCAGTTTAATCAATTTTGACATTTTGGTATTTTTTCGTTCTTTAACAACTTCAATTTTTAGTTTTACCTGCCCCATTCGAGAAGATCTTTCTTTTTAATATGTGACGGTACCTTTAGAGCGAGATCAGCAATGATCCTGAATGTCAGCGGTCCCTTAAGAACAACCAGCTCTATAGAAATGGTAGGGAGACCAAGGGTCGAAACTTATGCTCAGATTATAGCGTTTCGGGCACTGTACAACTAGCTCAACATTTTCCACAAACTGAAAGATGGCGCCTGGCCGAGAGGATAAAGACACGAAAAAAATAAGCAAATTTTTCAAAAGTCCGTAACAACTTGGTAATCTATACCTGAGTAACCTACCAACAGAGAGAGAATTTTGGATTATCTCATGCCACAGCATTTGTAAGGGTCCCGATTTGACTATACATCACACCAAACGGAACTTCTGAAAATCTCTCACAATAAAAATAAAAACTACGACTTTTTCAGCTCCGAGGGAATGAAGAGTTATGGATGTCCTCAGGTCCGCAGCACAGAAAAGATATGAAAGCTTTTTATGATCTGACCACCATTCACAATGAAACAGATTTGGGGACGCAAAGAAGTATCATCCTTATTACACAAACATTGGAATCGTAGCAAAGAAGAGAGTGAGAAATCTAAAGCACTAAGTACAGTTCTATTCGTGGGATTTGTGAAATAAACTACGCACGAAAACGGACCGGCTTTACCAATGAAACGATAAAAATAGAAAAACCGAAAACCGCAATCAAATTAAATACGTGCAAGGTATTTTTCAATTGAAAAACCTACAAGGCATGAACGCTAATCGTTAAGTGTTCACACCAAACCATGGCGTGCTGTCATCTGTCGATTTTGACGGGACACGACGCCGACGTGGCGTTTTGCGCCGAGCAGGGCACGTCATGTGGGTAGGCATGGCGGCATGGATAACCCAGTTTCCCAGGCCCATGTAGTCGTGGCCGTACTATGCGTGCTGCTAAATCTGTCAAGGAAGAACTGTTTAGCATGCACTAACACTCAGTTTTACGTCACGTATTCCCAGAAACATTACAGTTCGTTCAAAACCTAGACTATACACCAACCCACTACATCCGATCCATCTTCAACCAGTCTACGTCAGCTAATCATCTTATCACCCCTGGCCACCTGGAGAGCTTCCAGAACTAACAGATGGGTATGACCACGTTCGTATAATCAAGTCATTAAAAGACTTTTTGACTTTTTGAGTGAATGGTTCAACTGCCCCAGCAGGGAACAAGATAAGCTTTCAGACGGACTACATCTAACATGCACGATCATTTTTTAAGGGTAGAGTGTAGAGCAGGAGTGTCCTCGGGCCAAAAAACTTGCTAAACACTGAACAGTCTCCTCCCCTATCCTCAAAATCACGGTTAGCCGCCACTACTACAAAGCTACACTGCAAAGATGCGCAACAGTAATTCGGAGTACTCTTGAAGTGACAGGTAAAACAATACAATGAGGGGAGAGGGGAGACTAAAAATCACGGCAGCAGGAAGATAATATGATACACGAAAATATAATGTAAACATAACTATGGGAAAGTGGATTACAGTTGACTATTCATAAACAGAAACCACATACGCCAGTAGAGATAAGAGAAGGCGTAGAATGTGGCTTGTTGGGGCAGGCGGGAGGTCAGGGTTACGGAGTAATATAAGGCAAGCAGCGAAACCATTACTGCGATAGGGACCCCAAATTTATCAGTAAAGCATCTTCGACAGTTTCCTTCGGTACATATCCAGGCCAGGCTTGTCTTAGGGAGCCGCTTGACCAACAAAGTCGTTTACCAGGAGTAAAACAGCATATTAGTGCCGAATCGAACGGGGTAAGTAAATTAAAAGAGCAACCTTTTCCGAAAAAACAGAAGGTGGCGCCTGGAGGTGAGGGCCATAAAAGGAAAACATGTGAAGCAATTTTTCGGAAGTAACAACTCTGCAACTACTTATACCTACAAAAGTAACAACTCTGCAACTACTTATACCTACAAAAGTAACAACTCTGCAACTACTTATACCTACAAAAGTAACAACTCTGCAACTACTTATACCTACAAAAGTAACAACTCTGCAACTACTTATACCTACAAAGTAACAACTCTGCAACTACTTATACCTACAAAAGTAACAACTCTGCAACTACTTATACCTACAAAAGTAACAACTCTGCAACTACTTATACCTACAAAAGTAACAACTCTGCAACTACTTATACCTACAGTTTCGGAAGTAACAACTCTGCAACTACTTATACCTACAAAAGTAACAACTCTGCAACTACTTATACCTACAAAGTAACAACTCTGCAACTACTTATACCTACAAAGTAACAACTCTGCAACTACTTATACCTACAAAAGTAACAACTCTGCAACTACTTATACCTACAAAGTAACAACTCTGCAACTACTTATACCTACAAAAGTAACAACTCTGCAACTACTTATACCTACAAAAGTAACAACTCTGCAACTACTTATACCTACAGTTTCGGAAGTAACAACTCTGCAACTACTTATACCTACAAAAGTAACAACTCTGCAACTACTTATACCTACAGCTACAGTTTCGGAAGTAACAACTCTGCAACTACTTATACCTACAAAAGTAACAACTCTGCAACTACTTATACCTACAGTTTCGGAAGTAACAACTCTGCAACTACTTATACCTACAAAAGTTAGTATTTCTTCGAAATCCACCAGAGATAATGGAAACTCAACTCATTCGAAATATTGACGTATAAAAAAATTATTACGTCCCAAAATTGCATTGTAGCAAGTAGAAAGAAGTGGGAGAGCAATAAGCAATAAATTGACGATTCAGCTAAGGCTAGCCGCAAGCATGTTAAGACAGTAGTAGCGGCAGAAAACAAAGAATTGACTCCAATTAAATGTAAAGGGCCTGGGAAGTTATCCTCGGCAGCTGCAGGCCCTCGGGCCTCCTCAAAGGCCCGGCCAGTGAGCGGTCCGCTGGGAAAACAGTCTGTCCCCGGGACCGCCGCGCTGTCCCTTTCAAAGGTTCAGTCTACCATGCCGGTCCTGAGGGAACCTCTCCCTCTCCTCCAATGCCACGTCCACTTCAATCGCCAATATCACGAACCACCACAACCCAATCAATACTCCCCACTAAGGCACTCCCGACTTCACACAATGTCGCCAACTTCGCACTATGCTCTTTATCTTAGAAATAATTGAAGACGGCATGCGCTTAGCCGCCACTGTAATATTTAATTGTCTCAATTCTCAAAGCAGAGTTCGTCCGCTGCATTGATCCAAAAGCTCACATATAACGCTGACAAGTTGTAAAGTTGGTTGCAAGTGAATCTCACTCGTCATTTATTATGCTCATCACAGTACCACCTGACTACCTCCTTCTCTTTTCCATTCCAAAAGAAAGACAACCAAATGTTGTACTTTTTTAAAAAATTCTTCTTTAAAAAGGTTTCGAGGCATGAATTATTAGACAAATCAAGAATTTTCCTACCAGTCGACGGCAACCACGACGGCTGGAAAGTTTAGTTGATGGAATACTGGTGACTGTTCAGTGTTCACTTATCGGGGCGCTCGAAACGAAATAAATAACGAAGGAATGTTTCAATAGTCGTAGTTCGATGACCAGAGAATGAATCAATTGAATCAATCAGCCAGTCAATCACAGATCTATCAATTTCAACTCTTTTCAAACCGGCTGAGTGAGCTATTGACCAACAGCATCACTTATTCCTTTATGAATTTGCCGCTCGACGCTCCTTCCTCGATACTTACGTCCTTGGCACAGTTTCTACTGATCAGTCTAACCCCACGACATCTCAAGATTTTTAGACTAGATCAGATTTTACATTTCAAAAACAAGCTTCTTACTGGTCTTTTCCACAAGCATGACTATTACACTAAAACGAAAATTCTGCTTCCTAGGGCAGGATTAGCACAGCAGGATTTCTTTTAGTCATTACCTATAAATTATTTTAATATTACTTCGTGATTCTGCTCATGACCCTACAGGCGGCAAAGGCTATTATAATTTATCTCCTGGGCCATGTGTATACTTCAGTAAATAAACGTCATCACAAATGCTGTATTATTTTAGATATGCAGCCATAGTTAGGGCCAACAATGCAGTTTTCTTGGGGAAAAAGTGATATGCATTTGAAGATATGTACATCATAGTTACTCGCAAACTTGTAATGAAAAAGAAGAAAATGGAAATATGACTTGCAGAATTAAGGGGTTTTACAATACGGCACATGTCGCATATATTGTAAGCACTAAGGAGGCTCGTTTTACTCTCCCAAGATTACTGTATATAACAGAACACGCAATATCCCTATAATATAACAAGTAAAGGAAGATGTAGAAGAACAGACCCGATTCAGTTACTATCAAGTGAAACATAAGTACATAATATATCGGTGTACGTAGGAAAGCATAAACTCGTGGGGTGGCTAGAGATTTCCTGCTCTCCTTTCCCAAGCCACGTGGAAAGTTGCCGTATAGGTTTCCATTTGCAATAAGTTATCTATTGCACCACGGTCGAACGTTTTTGATTAACCAAAACAACTGGAACTGGTTCCGTGAATAAGGGGACACAACAGGAAAGAACAACTGCAGGTAGGTATCTCGTGTGCCAATCTATCAGTAAGCACAGATATCAGTGGGATAACATGATTCATCCCTTAGACTTGTATCTCGATAAAAACTGGATATCCAGTCAAAGGAAAATATGCAGCCACGCCTCGAAAAGTTTGATTTATAGCCTGAAACCAGCCGGCTCCCCCTACATCCACGTCACAAAATAAAGGTCGAGAAATGTAAAAGGTGGTGGCGTGCGGCCTGCCAGGCGAACCATCTCGTCTATTTATTTCCCAACACCTCACACCCTTTTCTTTCAGAGGGGCGTTCAGATAGACGTCTTTTGGATTTCAAATAACAAATGAAGGGTTTCGCTGTTTCCAATTTCTATGTATAATGCTTGCCTGGCCTATATCTGTTTCTGTTGTATCATCTGGCGTAGCTAGGACATGCAAATGGTGGTTAGGGGGCAGTTACAAGTACAGCCAAGCAACCAACTCCAACATGAACGGATTTAATCTTACAGTCACAAATCCGAAACATATGAGACAGAAGTGCGATGGTAACACCGAATTTTTCACATTCACGGTGCATGAACCTGGACTGACAATGGCAAATGTTCTACGCGCGGATACGGGCTGCAGGGGGTGAAGGATCGTGTAGGGGTATTTTTACTCCACAAATCTACTATACCAGTCCAATCAATAAGTTGTGGAAAGGTTGTTTTTTTTATGCGCTTTGCCATAGATAAATAAATTTAGATTATAAAAATAAGCCTAAAGTCAACCTAGTTCAACAGGTGTTCCTGTTGTTCTGAATAAGATATGTTTACTCTAGGAATCAAAGTCTATAGGTACCTAGGTACATTGGCAATATCAGTACCTACATACTTAGGTACCAATATTGTAGTGCCTAGCTAGGTACCTGCAGTAGTAGAACCCCTAAGGAAAACCTATTATAAGAGGAAAGCCTTCTGAACAAGATTGGGTTGTCGCCGTAATGCGGTCGCGCTATTATGGTCCAAACCCATTTAACCCTACCTAGTAGCTACATGCAGTTATTCATGAGTAATTTGACAAGGCAGTTTACCTACCCAGAGCATGCAGGTTGCGGGAGTGAAGGTAGATAGGTAATGGTGTTAGGTAAATACTTAGGTAGATATTTACCCTCTAAGCAGAGGCAAAGCAGCGAGAAAAAATGAAAAAGCTAGCAAAGAGAAGGTAGAAGATCAAGCGGTTACCAGACTACAAAAGGAATCAACATCGCACTAGTTCTACCATCCGAAGAAAAATATTTCCATACCGTCTTTGTCATCTTCCTCTTTGCCTGAGTCCAGATGATTTGAATTCCCGATTACAACGTGCGGTTCCCCACTCTTACCAACAAACTCCCCGTCACTACTATCGTCATCCGTTGTTCCAGTGGCTCCATAATTGCGAAAAAGCACGGCTTCCTCCGACTTGGTGACTTTAAACCGTTCCGACATCCCTATCTGCTGTCAGCGGGACCGCGAGCACATTGACTTGTCCCGAGCAGTCAAACACGTTTGTCCAAACCCGCGCTCAAGGTAAACACTGCTGAAGAAACAGACTCCCGTTAAACTTCACAACACCTGACCTTATTTACATGTTCAATGCTGTGGAGTTCAGTTGACGTGAATTTTAATTTTACATTTTGCTTTCCCATATATAAATAAAATATAAGTACGGAAAGTGAGAATTCTGTGACTGTTCCTAGACTGATGCTCCTCGTGTAGATATCAGAATCAGACAATAATGGAAACTCTCTGATAGTATAAATAGGGCATCTTTCTTACTTTTTTAAAAATTAATAAGTCTAAGGTACCTACCTAGGTATACGTAGGGGATACCTACCTATTATTTCAACAGTGTTAACGTAGGTACCTAAGTACCTAGGTAAGTAGGTACCTAAAAAAATATATTCGAATGATTTTATTGCGTTCTAAAGCTCTGCTAAAAAGAGAGGGATGTTTAGGTATTGGGTAATTTTATGACTTCATTCTATACCTACTAGGGCACAAGATGAGACGGTTTCTCTACATAGGTGGTAACCTTTCTTATACCCATGTGATATAATATGGGAAAGCATTCAAATTATGAAATAAAGTTTTACGCTAATAATGAAATATATTTAAAATTTAAATAATTAATTATAAATTATTTATGGGTATAAAATGTAAAGCTTATATATGGAATGGAAGACTTGAAAATTGAATGGGCATATTTTCAGTATCGATTTTCTGCAGCCACTTGGTCGGCCATTTTGCATCTCAGAGAAAATGAAAATGGCGTGGCAACCGCAAGAAGAGGGTTTGAGGCAAATTTTAGATCTTCTCAAAGAATCTCAGTCGTGCGACAATGCAGTCCAGCGTATGGTGCAGCAAGTATCCTTTTAAAACTATATTTGACACAACCGTTTCCCCTAAATAGAAAACAAAGTTGTCTTGACGTTTTTGCTAAGTCAAGGTAGATGGCCGTGATCTCTGACTACAATATCTCTTTATTTACCTATCTGATTAATTTAAAGGCATTTTATATACCTCTGCTTCTGTAAGTTTACCTCTGTTGGCAACAAGCTGAACATGTACCCCCCTCGCACGAATCACTTCTGCGTAGTTCGATTTTAAACACGTGAGGTTAAGCTGCTTGAAATGGAGCCTATGCATGTGGGGTTGGTAATTATCCCTCTGAGTGGGGAATTGGGAATATACTAAAATTTTAGAGGTAAGGAAAACCTTTGAAACTAACTGAAAAGAAGGTGGGTGCAACATGTCCCTGCTTTGTTTTCTAAGACGTGCAACTTACGTTTCGAGCCGCTTCTCTGTTTCAATCGTATTCGTATTTAAAGCATAAAATCTGAATCTGCGCCAGTATCAGGGAATATGTCTGCCTTAGGCTGGATTTCACCACTTTAACGTGAAGACTATCGTGTACACGATGCTATCGTATCGGTAAAAAATGTGCTTTCACCATGCACCGTTACCGTTTCGTCAGCTTTCGAGTGGATTTTCTGTGCGTTAGCGAAAACGGCAGATGTACGGCTTTTGGGTTTGGCGCGCTATCTCGCACATAGACCGTTTATGCACGACGTGGAGCAGTGCATTTTCGCTGGCAACAGAAATAATAATATTTCTCTTCACTATTATTTCTTTTTCGTCGAATATTTAATACATGTCCCCTGTAAAATGTTTTAATACTATTTTCACTATTTTAAGGTGTTTCTACAGGGCGGCAAGAGAAAAATAAGCGAATTATTCAGGAAAACAATAAAATAATCCAGTAATGGAGATTAATAAATTTTGTAAATTCCTCACAGGCAGGCTATTGACTCTATTACGCTGGGATCTTTTTAGGACTACTACGTGACACCCCGAGAACCGATTTGGACTGATATTTTGCCAATCCGGCACCGGACCCAAAATCCGGACATGGAGCTAAAAAAACTGAATAAATTCCTCACGGGCAGGCTATTAACTCTATTACCTTGGGATCTTTTTAGGACTACTATGTGACACCCTGAGAACCGATTGGGACTGATTTTTGGCCAATCCGGCACCGGACCCAACATCCGGACATGGAGCTAAAAAAACTGAATAAATTCCTCACGGGCAGGCTATTGACTCAATTACGTTGGGATCTTTTTAGGACTACTATGTGACACCCCGAGAACCGATTGTGACTGATTTTTGGCCAATCCGGCACCGGACCCAAAATCCGGACATGGAGCTTAAAATTCTTAATAAATTCCTCACGGGCAGGGTATTGACTCTATTACGTTGAGATCTTTTTAGGACTAGTATGCGACACCCCGAGAACCGATTGGGACTGATTTTTGCCCAATCCGGCACCGGACCCAAAATCCGGACATGGAGCTAAAAAAAAACTGAATAAATTCCTCACGGGCAGGCTATTGACTCTATTTCGTTGGGATCTTTTTAGAACTACTATGTGACACCCCGAGAACCGATTGTGACTGATTTTTGGCCAATCCGGCACCGGACCCAAAATCCGGACATGGAGCTAAAAAAAACTGAATAAATTCCTCACGGGCAGGCTTTTGACTCAATTACGTTGGGATCTTTTTAGGACTACTATGTGACACCCCGAGAACCGATTGTGACTGATTTTTGGCCAATCCGGCACCGGACCCAAAATCCGGACATGGAGCTAAAAAAACTGAATAAATTCCTCACGGGCAGGCTATTAACTCTATTACCTTGGGATCTTTTTAGGACTACTATGTGACACCCTGAGAACCGATTGGGACTGATTTTTGGCCAATCCGGCACCGGACCCAACATCCGGACATGGAGCTAAAAAAATTGAATAAATTCCTCACGGGCAGGCTATTGACTCAATTACGTTGGGATCTTTTTAGGACTACTATGTGACACCCCGAGAACCGATTGTGACTGATTTTTGGCCAATCCGGCACCGGACCCAAAATCCGGACATGGAGCTAAAAAAAACTGAATAAATTCCTCACGGGCAGGCTTTTGACTCAATTACGTTGGGATCTTTTTAGGACTACTATGTGACACCCCGAGAACCGATTGTGACTGATTTTTGGCCAATCCGGCACCGGACCCAAAATCCGGACATGGAGCTAAAAAAACTGAATAAATTCCTCACGGGCAGGCTTTTGACTCAATTACGTTGGGATCTTCTTACAACTACTATGTGACACCCCGAGAACCGATTGTGACTGATTTTTGGCCAATCCGGCACCGGACCCAAAATCCGGACATGGAGCTAAAAAAATTAAATAAATTCCTCACGGGCAGGCTATTGACTCTATTACGTTGGGTTCTTTTTAGAACCACTATGTGACACCCCGAGAACCGATTGTGTCTGATATTTGGCCAATCCGGCACCGGACCCAAAATCCGGACATGGAGCTTAAAATTCTTAATAAATTCCTCACGGGCAGGGTATTGACTCAATTACGTTGGAATCTTTTTAGGACTAATATGTGACACCCCGAAAACCGATTGGGACTGATTTTTGCCCAATCCGGCACCGGACCCAAAATCCGGACATGGAGCTAAAAAAAACTGAATAAATTCCTCACGGGCAGGCTTTTGACTCAATTACGTTGGGATCTTTTTAGGACTACTATGTGACACCCCGAGAACCGATTGTGACTGGTTTTTGGCCAATCCGGCACCGGACCCAAAATCCGGACATGGAGCTAAAAAAATTAAATAAATTCCTCACGGGCAGGCTATTGACTCTATTACGTTGGGTTCTTTTTAGAACCACTATGTGACACCCCGAGAACCGATTGTGTCTGATTTTTGGCCAATCCGGCACCGGACCCAAAATCCGGACATGGAGCTTAAAATTCTTAATAAATTCCTCACGGGCAGGGTATTGACTCAATTACGTTGGGATCTTTTTAGGACTACTATGTGACACCCCGAAAACCGATTGGGACTGGTTTTTGCCCAATCCGGCACCGGACCCAAAATCCGGACATGGAGCTAAAAAAACTGAATAAATTCCTCACGGGCAGGCTATTGACTCTATTACGTTGGAATCTTTTTAGAACTACTATGTGACACACTGACAACCGACCTACCGATGGTAGTGTAAGCAGAAAGCATACCCGGGAAAATGACACGTGACGATTTGCTTATTATTAGTCAAAGGGGTAAGTGCGTACGTCATCACTACGGACCTAACATGAAATCGTGATCTGAGTACCCCCCCCCCCCCCCCCGAATGATTTCAAAAACCCCCATGACCACTTTTTGGATACCTACGGGCCTGGTATTAAGGTACCTAATGTAAGTATCTGGAGACGCTTTTTGAGCAATTTTGGATAACTCAAAAAATATTTTACCTATGGTTACAAAAAATAAAAAAATCGCTTTTCTCGGCTGCAGTACCTATAGGTAGGTATAGTGAGGGACCGGAGGCTCATTTGTAGGTGAGGCAAAAACTTATAGCGGGGGCTGGCGGCTCAATACATAATCTGTATTCAAGTGAAAGCCCACACCCGTCAGAGCTCAGAGAGCTTTGGCCCACAGCCGCTCCAAGCGCTAGCGCACGCTAGCGCACCCCTCGCGTAACATGTCTGGAAATTCCTTGCCTTCCGTTGCCCGTTTATATTATTGCTTGGTGGAATAAGCATTGTTGTGGCGTTGTGGTTACTAATGGACTCAGGCCTCAGGTTAGCTACGAAACTAAACTTAACAAACTACTTCCGAAATAGGAAATCCTGGGTCGCTCCTTCGTTAAAAATGTGTCCTCCCTTTCGTATAGGGAGTATTTTATATTTATTAATGTGATATTAATATTATAGTGATAATATAATATTAATATTAATTAATAAATAATTTGATAATACACTAAGGGTGCGTCGCACCATGCCCAGTTAGAAATTTACCTGGAGATTTACCATGTTAAATTAAACTTAAAAGTCAAATTTAACATGGTAAATCTCCAGTTTAATTTTAACTGGGCATGGTGGGACGCAGCCTAAAGGTGTTAGTAATGTTGTTAATGAGATAGTAATATTATATAGGTATAGGTATGTACCTATGGCAGTATGATAGTTCGATCCTATTTCGTCTGTGTTACGATATAATAATAATGATCTTCGAGACATGGATCTACCTATTTCGGAAATGTAGCGTCTGTGATGATATTTTATTAGATAAGCGCTTATAGGTTCCTAGGTAGTGTATCTCTTCAATTTTAGTTACTGCATAAAGTAGTCTGTGCAACCTAGGTGCACCTATACCTATACAGTTCCAGTACAGGGGCGTCATTTGGCCTTCTTGGGGGGCGGGGGGGGGGGGACACTTGCCCCCCAAGAGGGATGTTGCCCCCCCCCCCCCCCCGAAGAACGAGTTAACAAATTACATTTTCAGTGAAAAACGTAAATGCCCTAGACACCTATTATAAATAGGTACTTACAGGTAAATAGGTATAGTGACTAGTGATGCACGATAAGTTATAGCAAAACAAGAGTAGTTTTGGTTGCAAAAACAAGAACTAGAAATGATTTGTAAGGGCAAGATTTATCGCAAGAATTCCTGCATAAACTCATGTATATTTCATTTATAAGAGACCATGGATGGTACGTATTTGGAAGGGAAACCTCTGCTGACTATTGTATACGGCTCTCGATTGCACGTGGAAAGGCCGTTTTAGGTGTAGACAAAAATTACGTTCAACCGGGGACAATTCCTTGCGAATTCAAGAAAAAAAAGAATCCTGCAACAAGAGCAAGAAAGAGAACAAAAACTGATTTTTACTGCAAGTAGGTGCCCACAGGAATAAGACTTGCATTGCAAGAACAAGATCAAGAATAAGAAATTCTATTTCTTGTTCTTGCATTGTGCATACCAGTAAGAGTGCGTCTCACCAAACTCAGTTAACGGTTAAACTCCAGTTAAAGTCAGTTATTACCGAGCAATATTGGAATTTAACTGGAGTCTAACGTTAACCGAGTATGCCCAGTTAAAATTAAACTGGAGATTTACCATGTTAAACATAGGACAAAATCTCCAGTTTAATTTTAACTGGGCATGGTGGGACGCACCCTAAGTTGTCAATACTTGCCCCCCGCCCCCCAAGAAAAACTGAAATGACGCCCCTGTTTCAATAGTTTATTGTACAGAATACCGTATAATGGTTGTACAATATTACAAATCCCACGTTTGTAAAATATCTAACCCGGTATAATGAGAGTTATGTCGTCGGTGCAAGTCCTGCAGCGAAACAATGTTGAGTCCTGATGAATGGATGCAGTGACCAGCATTACCAGCAATAACTCGTCACTTCTGATGAAGACTTGGAAGTGTTCGATTCACTATTTCCCTATATTAACATGGGTGGTAACAAATGTTATTATTATAACTGTAAAAAATCATCCCGTGTTCATAAAAAAAATCACTTTCACCGTTTTCCCTCGGACCCGGAGCGAGGCATCGAGTGGATACAGAGATGTGGTAAGTAACGATGTTTTTACTTTATCGCTGAGAAAGTAATATTTTGAGATTTTTTGGTCGATAGGTACCTACACAGTTTACTATATCTGATTTTCACTCAGTAAATTTAAGATTTTGCAGCTGAGTGTTTAGCTTCAACTTAAAAAAAAAATACTCCGTCCATCTAGCCGCGGAGCGGCGCATATGTGCCCTGCTACGCCGCGTTCCCTATATCCTACCCAATGCTACACAACGGCGACGCGGTGCTCCGCGGCTACATGGACGTGGTTCTTAATTCACCCAGAGAGTATAGGTACATTGACAGTGATTATTCACCTATGGTCCGCGGACCACCACCGGTTGGGAACCACTGAGGTAGTTAGTGAAATCAGTAGTAGGCTGTGCCATCATGATTTTTGAGGTAATGTTCTTCATTTCAGGAAACATTTCTCTATTGGATAAGAGTCCAAAGGAACTACACGAGCTGCATTTATGCAGTGACCATTTCGATGATGACATGTATGTAAACGTCCTGAGAACTAAACTCATGCCATATGCTAATCCCAAGCCCTGGAATTCTTCGTCCGAGGACACAGCGACAAATCTCCTAAAGGTAAGGAAAGAATTCACCAAACGGTGTTAGAGAGTATAATGGAGTTTCACGTGCCACATACCTACATACGAAATCGCAGGCGTCGATTTCGAGAAAAAAATTAAAAAACTTATTTTTTGAGGTTTTTTGGGGGCTGCGCCCCTTATT
This sequence comes from Mesopsocus fuscifrons, assembly GCA_950004255.1. Classification (NCBI taxonomy): domain Eukaryota; kingdom Metazoa; phylum Arthropoda; class Insecta; order Psocodea; family Mesopsocidae; genus Mesopsocus; species Mesopsocus fuscifrons. The sequence continues at coordinate 12,007,741 of OX465374.1, read as the reverse complement.
TCTCACTACACTAGTGCGAAATTTGAAGTTTCTAACATAATAACTGTACCGTCAGGAGCGTCTTGACTAATCAAAAACACGATTTTTAATCTTTTTGACACTTTTTTTGCCAATAGTGGGTGTAATTTTTGAGTTGTCACAATTCTATTCAACATCTACCTAATGTCGGAACTGATTTTAGACATCTATATTCCAAATTTGAGGAAAATCGGTTGATCTGTGTGACCTCTAGCCGCGCTACAGACGAAAATACGGGCGGACGAACGTCCGACGGACATGACCAAAAAACCCCTTTTTTGGTATCAGGGACCTCTGAAACACCTTTTGCAATGAAAATCTCAAAATCGAAATTTCGCACGATAACAAAACTTTCTCAGCTCATACCTATATTACGTACGGGCGAGAAAGCAAAAATCAAAATTTATATTTAACTTTCTCGCCCGTATGTAGGTAATACATGGGCTGAGAAAGTTATGTCTTCGTGCAAAATTTCGATTTTGAGATTTTGGGTTTCCCATGATCCTGGAGATCCCCCGAGTCCAAAAAAGTGGTTTTTAAAAAATGTCCGTCCGACGTACCTACGTACGTACGTACGTACGTCAGTCTGTCGCGCAACTGGACGTCACACCGTTCGTCCGATTTTGCTCAAATTCGGTATGTAGGTACCTAATGTAAATATCTGGACACTTTTTTTGATAAATTTTGATAACTCAAAAATTGCGCCTACTATGGTCAAAAAAAGACAAAAAATCGTGTTTTTTGACAGTTAAGAAGAGCTGGAAGCTACGTATATCAACTTGGAACCTTGAAAATTTGCGAAAGTGTTTTTGAATAGATGCTTTTAGGTATTTTACAATCATTTGGAGGTGGGCCAATAACATGGCAAAACAAATTTTTCGTTTTTCATTAGCGGAAAAAATGGGAGAAAGTCAAGTGCGACCATTGTCGGACCCTTTATTAAACTGCACAAGACCATTCCAGATTCCATTATTTACATCGTTTTTATTAATTTTTTAGGTAACGAAACCCAACAGAACTTACCAAAAAGCAGGCCCAAGCGAACCCCGCGTTACCTCCCCAGCGACTCCCAGTACTCCACCTACTGTTTTGGATGCGTCACCGGGGACCGCCGAACTAGTACACCGACTAATAGATCTTCCTTCCCCTCCGAAGAGGAGGAAGAAAAGAGAGACTACGGCCTTAAACAGGAAAGAATTTCTAAAAAAGCTTGCGGCAATGAAACGATTTATAAGGTACAGGAATAACAAAATTTTTCATTTACAGAGAGTCATCAGTGAATTAAAAAAATCCGAAAAAATTCCTCAAAATTTGTCAAAAAATTCAAAAGCAATGGTTAGTATGCAAGTGAAGGGGTTGAAAAAAAAACGAATTTGGAATCAACAGGAAAAAAAGCTTGCAATGTCTATTTATTACAAGTCCCCCTCCACGTACAGCCATATGAGGAAGAACGGAGTGTCACTGCCAGCCCCTAGGACTGTTCGGGGTTGGCTACAAACATGTAAATTTTTGACAGGGATTAACCCAAAATTTATGAAGCACCTAAAAATCAAGTGCGATGGCATGCCTGAATTGGCAAAAAGATGTGTTGTGTTGTTTGACGAAATGTCAATCATGAAAAATTTTAGTTACAGTGAGAGTGAAGACAAAATTGAGGGGTTTGAAGATTTAGGCCACTTGGGCAGGACGGGTAGAGTGGGAAAGCACGCCCTGGTATTTATGGTTAGGGGGCTTTTTTATAAATATAAGTTTCCCATCTGCTATTTTATCACCCACAATTCAGTGAACAAGACCAAAATGAAAGAGATAGTAGAGGAGGTTGTGACCGCAGTTGCAGCAATGGGCTTTGTTCCAAAGGCTTTGGTGTGCGACCAGAGCACCCCAAATAGGAGTTTCTATGAAAATTTGGGAGCCACTGAAACAGAGCCCAGTGTTACAATTGCTGGTCACGACCTCTTCTGCTTGTACGATGTTCCCCATTTGATCAAATCTCTGAGGAATAACCTACTTACCTCAGATTTTCGATCAAACGGGGAACATATCTCCTTTGGTGACATTTCAAAAATGTATGTGATTGACAGCGAAAGCAAAACTTCCAGGGCGTCACACAAACTAACTCAGGAGCACATCAACCCGAATAGCTTTAAAAAAATGTCTTGTAAACTTGCGATTCAAGTGTTCAGTCACTCAGTGGCTGCCGCCATAAAAACAGCTGTTGAAACTGGTCAGCTGAAAAGCTCGTCAGCCATGGCTACAGCGAATTTTTTGGAATTTATCAACGACACATTTGACGCACTAAACAGCAAAAACCTCTACGACCGAAACCCCAATAGGCAGCCACTAAGTGACTCAAATAAACAGGTTCTACTAAAATTGGAGAAAGCTCTGGAAGTGTTTGCTGAACTAAAAAAAGTTACAAAACCTGAACGCCCACCTTGTTTTCGGGGCATGGTACAGACCATTAATGGAATCTTGAAGTTGTTCGAAAATGAAAAGAAAGAAAACTCGTCATGTTTCCTAATGACAAACCGCCTTAACCAAGATCCGCTGGAAAATTTTTTCGGGGTAATGCGTCAAAAATGCGGGTGCAATAGGAATCCCACAGTGAGACAGTTTCGAGGTTGCTTTAGTAGCGCTGCCTGCTTCAGTTTTTTTAAGTACTCTGAATTAACTAATTGCGAGGCAGACGAGGACATTCTTCTCACAGTAGATGATGTACCTGTAGATGTGAAAACAATGGTCAGTGATTCTGACAGTCCTGTATCCTCAAGTGTCGCTCCCAGCACATGCTCCTCCCCATCGAACAGCGAGGATGAGGATGAGGATGAGGATGAGCATTTCCCTATTTCTGTTAAGCCCACTCTGGAAGACTGCTCAAATGTATATGTATCTGGCTATTTGGCAAAAAAAGCTATAGAGGAAAGCAAGTGTGGTAAATGTAAGGAAAGGTGGCTGAGGCCCGACGGTAGTGATTTTAAAAATTCTGCAGATATACTTCTTTTTTTTAAAACGTACGACAACGTAGGCGTCCAGAGTGGGCTTAAAAAGCCAACTGAAGAACTGACTGAATTAGTCACGAGAAATTTAAAAAAATATCAAATCATTTTTTCTCGAAACTCTCATGAAAATAAAATCGGTGAGACCATCTTGAACTATTTAATAAAATCTGAAAAAAAATCCAGACAAAATGTGGATGAATGTGAGGAACACGTGAAGAAATTACTTCTGTATCTTGTGAGAATGAAGTTAAATTTCGACTGTAAAAATCTTTCCAAAAAAATGTCAAAAGAGCCGATCGCCAAGCCTCATGCTAGGCTTCGGATATTTCAAAACGAATAGCTGTCTGTCCGTCAGTCAGTCAGTCAGTCCATCAGTCAGTCAGTCAGTCGTCCGTCCGTCCGTCTATGGATCCGTCCGTCAGTCAGTCAGTCACTGAACCATTGTTTTTGCATTGGAAGGTTTCATAACCTGACGTGAGAGGAATAATTAATGCGTGAAATCCGGTATATTTGTGATATTTTGCAGAGTTGTTTAGGATGTTACCATGATGCGGGAACTACTGGTCGGAGTATAGGATAAAGGTGACACTTCCCTGTGATTCATGGATAGGTCCTTCCTAGAGCCATCACGGTTTTCCGAAAAATCAATTCATAACATGCAGAGACCTGAAGTTTTACCTGCTTCCGCACCTGTGTCTCGGTATAGCCGCACTTCCGGACAAATATTGATTGGTCAGATATCATATAAATGGACCCCCCCTATCCATTCTTAGAATTAAAACATTTACTCCTTAATCGTATACAAGATTTGTGGTGTTTTGGATTTTTTCGAATCTTCGACAAGCCATATCTCGAAAATTTTTATATCTAAAGAGATCTGTTTTTAAATTGTAGCAAACTGTTTTGCCTTTAAAAAAGTGCTAAGATGTTGTTGCCGAAAAAAACTATAGTTCTTCAGGGTATAAATCACCAATTACTAGAGAGATGTTGAAATTTTCGAAGTTTTTTCGATTTATGAAAAGGTTGCGTTCGGAGCTCGAGGTCGAAAACTTGGATTTACTTATAACGGTAACATCCTAAACAACTCTTCAAAAAATCACGAAAACGACTAGTGTTGGACGATGCAAGAACAAGAACAAGAAACGGCTTTTCTTGTTCTTGTTCTTGTTCTCGCAAACAGACTCTTGCTGCAGTAAAAGTAATTTCTTGTTCATGTTCTTTTTCTTGTTTTCGCAAACAGACTCTTGCTATTGTACCCGCTTTTTTCGACTCTGCAGGTCTGTTACGGATCTGTTAACGCCAAGTTAAGAACTTTGATAACGACGAAGTGGTGTAGTGTTACCTATGTTTTAGCATTAAGAGCTTAACGCCCGATATAACGACCAAAATCCATAATAGAGCTGCAGGAGTCCTCACGAACATAATAAGAAACCCAAAATCTGTATTCGTGATTTTGCACCCAAAAAAATACTCGCGAAGATAGAAGTAAATAATTTTGTCGTACTTAACTTTCTCGCATTTTCTTACTCAGTGATGTATATTAATATTCTACTCAACTGTAGGACTACTATATGACCCGCAGAAGCTGTCGCAAGGAACGAAAAATACGAATTTCGACCTTTTTGGCAATATATTATTTATTTTTGGCTGTAACTGTCAAGTTACCAAATTTTAATATAACACGGTAAACAGTAATTTATGACACCATCCGTTTGTCGCAGCCGTGGACGCATTAACTTAATTTGTGTGTATAGGTACAGTGAGGCAGAGATGGGTGGAACCACTCAGCTGAGGTTGTTCGAATTTTGGTATAACACTGTGACATTGTAATTATTGCCGTTCTAGTAATAAGGATAGGTTAGTTCGAAATAATGGGGCTAGATTCACCAAAAACCTCTTCTCCTATACTGTCACGGGACTCAGGTATGTTGTTTCTTAAACAACTATGAGTAGATTATAGGAATACGGATGCTGGTACTTTTATACCCAAATTGTGGATATTTTTGTTGTGACAACAGCCTTATTTACTGTGGGAAACTGCGAACAACTTATTGTGTTAATCCTTATTTTTGGATGGTTAGAAACTGCTCACTACCTACTCACTGAAGTACGAGTAGCAGCAGAGGCAGCCTCGCTAAAACTTACGAAAAGGCATAAATTAGAATGTTGACATACATTAAATAAGTGTTAAGTACTGTATCTCTCATTGTAATTCGTTTTTTAAGGAGAAAAAATTGAAAAGCTGCTAGTCACCATATAGGGCGCATATACTTACAATAAGGCCATCCCCACTTCTGAGCTATGTGCTTGTAACTGGCTCCTATCAAGGTGCAAGGGAAATATCACCTAGATTGTATAATATTGTTAAGTAACATCCTGTGATATGAATATGTTATCTACCTATAACAGTGTAGGAAATAAGGGCTATGAATTAGTACCTATGTATTACGAGAATTAGTTAAAAAATGTATAAATAAGGCTGAATTTCACCACCTTACTATAGTAGTGCCTCCTAACGATCGACTTCTTAGCTTATCCTGTCGTTAAGCGATAAGCTTTCACAATAATTTTAAACTTTTTACTTTCTCGCTAGCCATATATGGCGAGAAAGTATTGTTTTCGTGCAAAATTTCGAAATTGAGATTTTGGGTTTCCCATGATCCTGGGGGTCCCCTGAGTCCAAAAAAGTGGTTTCTGGAAAAAGTCTGTCCGTCCGTCAGTCCGTCCATCAGTCCGTGCAGTGCTCTAGCGCCTATACCGTTCATCCGATTTTGATGAAATTTGGTATGGACCTGTCTAAAATTACTGCCGAGACAAATTTTCAAGGATTTTTTGATTGGTCAAAAATTGCGGCCGCTATTGTCAAAAAACCGCCAAAATAATTCAAAAATCGTGTTTTTGGTTACTTAGACAAGCGCCGACGGTACACTTTTCAATCTATAACACTGAAAATTGGTAAGTGTGTTGACAAATAGATGTTTCGAGGTCATTTGCAAAAAAAATTGAATTGGTTGAAATTTACGGCCGTTCTGGACCAAAGTTCGATCGTTTCGGCGCCATTCACATTTATTGACCGATTGTCATGAAATTTGGTAAATTTGTGTAGAACCATGTAACTTACACATCTGTCGAACAGAATTTTGTTATCTTCAAAATTACGGCCGTTGTAGTCAAAAAAGTGTCGAAAATGAGTTGAGAATGAGAAACCACGTTTTTGAATGGTCGGAACGCATTTGGGACTACAGTAATAGAATGACAGCCATGAAACTTGGTGGGAGTGATCTCAGATAGATGCTCTTGGGTCATTTTCAACCGATTTTGGATTGCTTAAAAATTACGCCCGCAAAAAAATCTCAAAGAAATAAAAAGAAAAAAAAAATCACATGGGGCGAGAAAGTTTAGTGCGACTGTTGTCGGACCCTTTATTTTTGTTGTTTATGGATTCTATAGTAGGTATACAGCTCTGTACTTGGTGATAACTTGGGATATAATTGGTGGTGTAGGTATTTTTCGTTGCACGAGAATCCCGTTACCAAGAATCATTTTTTATTTATAAATATAAATAAATGATTCTTGCCGTTACCTAGGAAACCGTCAACTTTGTTTAGGTGTACCTATGTTTCAAAAATTTCAAGTTAAAAATGGAAAAACACCCTAATTTTTCGAAGAAAGAAGTTAAATTGTTGATTAGACTAAAATCCCTGCCTGTTTGCACCAAATGAGTTAAAAGTATGAAAGTTCTCGTTATCGCTAACGCACGGATAATCCACTCGAAAGCTAACGATAAGATGGGGTGCTATCGTCAGGATGGTAAAAGTCGCTAACTTTTCTTAACGATAGGATAACGCTTTAACGTTAACGTGTACGAGTACACAAGTTGTTAAAAATTAATATTTTATCGTTTCGCTGAAGGAAGTGTATGACTGGTACAGTGAGCTGTAATCAATCGTCGTGTGCTGATTTTATTCACAAGTTCATATTATTGATTAAAATAAATAAATTGCGGAAGGCTGATAGGCCACCAGACTCTTGGCAGAGAAATTTCCACTTGAAGTCTCAAGGCCTTCTTCGAACAAAAACTAAAAGTTTCTTGGAGATCTCGTACTTGGAATATCGCTACACACTACTTCCAGAGAACAAGTTGACCTATTTGTAATCAGCTGCGTAATGTCCACTCACTGAAGTACCTATTGAAACTTTTCTGTAGTGAAAAAGTTACTAATGTGTATTTTGGCAGTTAATAGAGAGAACTTTGTTAATGGGAAAAAATCAGGAACTTAGAAAATCATTGAATATGTAGTCTGTTGGCTGACTTACTTTCTGTATTATCTCACTTTAGATTCCGACTACTAAATAAAAAGTAAGTAGGTTCTAAATTGGCCGAATTTTAGGTTGCTGTGGGAGGTGAAGGTGAGAGACTCCGCATATTCTGCTGTCTGTCTGTCACTGAGGGAACACATATTGTAATATCTCTGGAGATGATTGCATTTTGTAGTCTGATTGCTGACTTAAATTTTATACTGTTTTATATTGTGTATTTTGAGTATCACTGAAAATAAAGTTATTAAAATGTAAAGTGGCCGGATTTTAGGTTTATATAAGGGTTAAAAGTTATTTGTTGACGTAGCAGCTGATTGGGAAAAATTGTCTTGTTATTGGTATTTAATGGAATGTAGCAAGTGCCCGTAGTAACACCTATTTTACTGCAACAGAACTTTTTTCATCAGAGATGACGTAAGCCTGACAAAGGCACAGCTACCGATATTCAAAATTTGCAACCCCAATATCTACGCGAAAATACAAATAAATGGTTTTTTAGCAAATATAGCTTTTATAATCCTTCAGAATTTCATAGAAGTAAAAATAGTAAGAAACAATGGGTCGCATATACTTGCCCCCGTATTGGCTTCGAGCCCTCCCCCAACACAGTGGAGGCCACTATTTTACCCAAGTAACCAAGGGACAGAGTTTTAGGAAGCTAATAAGGGTGCATCCCACCATACTCGGTTAAAAGAAAAACGCCGATTTTCTCGGAAATTTAATATGGTAAACATAGGAATAAATTTCCAGTTTTCTCTTAACTTGGCATGGTGGGACGCACCCTTACGCAGCGTCCCGCACAATAATCGGTTAAGAGAAGCTATCTAGAAGATAGAAGATCTATCAAGAAAATAAACAATTTACTGCTAACAGAGTATGATGGGACGTATTGTAAGGGTGCGTCCCATCATACTCTGTTAACATTTTTTTTTTAACGCGCGACTGTGGCGCGACGTTCAGAGAACGATGAGTTGGTTGTTACATTTTTTTTCTGGCCGAAGCCGAAGCCGAATATGAGTGGTCCGAAGCCAGTTTAGAAGTGGGCCGAAGCCAATACATCCATGTCGGAAGCGCGGAAAATTTTTCCTTCCGCCGGGATTCGAACCCGGACCTCTCAGGGCACTCTGCTAACTGTTCAACTCCAGTTAAATTCAGTTTTTACCATGCAATTATTGGAATTTAACTGGAGTTTAACGTTAACCGAGTATGGTGGGACGGGAATTAATCAATGTTCTTATGTAATGCAAACGCGAAATTAGTGGAATGGGAGGCAACAAGAGATGGAGCGAGGGCTGGCTGAGGGCTGAGTGGCAGCCTATACGCTGGAGACAGTGGACTCACTCGAACTCAAAGCTCCCCTTGCCAAAGCTGCAGGGTGCCCACGTGACTCCAGCTGGTAGCGTTTAGGCCCTTATTGCATGACGTCTAAGTTGGCTCTCTCCGGCCGTCTCTGGCTGGATCCAGAGATGGGCTCTACCCGCCCCTCTGTTGGATAATTCCTCTGTGCTTATAGGTATCTTGGCACTGTTCCAATGAGGGTGAATTCCGCCTAGAGAAGCACTGTAGCTATGTAACCTGACCGCTGACTACCTCATGATGTTCGATCTGTGGTAGGTCTACTTGTTGAACGGGTCAAGTCCATTATCAATAATTCATTTTCACTCATTCATTCTATAATACTCTTTACTCTTTCAATGAAATTTATTTCAACTGAAACTGTGGCCTCGCAGTGGTCTAACTAAGATCACTAGAGTAGCATACGTGAGGTCTTAAGTTCGAATTCCGGCACTAGCAATTTTCTGCTGCAGAAGCATGGACCAAACATTCATTCGGCTCCGGCCACCACAAACGTGATTTAAGTAACATCTGTATGTTTGGGTCAACGGTATGGGCTGTGTGGACCATACAACAGGTTCGTGGGCTATTAACTTTGTTTTATATTATTCAAATTAAATAAATACCTATATATATTTTTTGTTTTAAATGTGTGATTGCTGTAATCTCGCCTCAACTGGGTAAGGAAGGACATCATGAGAAGTAAGTAAGTTACCTACATGACATCGTACCATAGTTACGACCTCCTAGCTGTAACTACTGCAGTCCTATGAAGGCATAGCCGTATCGACGGGGGGGTTAACCCCCCCATGAATAGAAAATGAACATGGTAATGCCAACGTGAAGCAAAAAAAAAATAGGCTAACCCCCCCAATGACCGCTTTCTGGATCCGGGCCTGTATGTAGGGGCAGTGATTTGGTACTGTTAACTACATCGCTGTAGGCAGGTACGCAGGAACATGTACCTACAGCAGTTGTAGGTAAAATTGGAGGCTAGAGGTACGATAGACTATGTACAATTTTGAAAGGATTTGACAATGTACTATGGCAAAATACAATACGTAGGTTACCTATTCCAGTAATCCTGTAAACCACCCACCTATGTTACCTTGTTATGTGAGGGAGCGCATATGGTGCGTTTTAAACGGGAGCCCTATGTATGTAGGTACCTACTAGGTACCTATAGCTGTTGCTCCATGTCCGGATTTTGGGTCCGGTGCCAGATTGGCCAAAAATCAGTCACAATCGGTTCTCGGGTTGTCACATAGTAGTTCTAAAAAGATCCCAACGTAATAGGGTCAATAGCCTGCCCGTGAGGAATTTATTCAGTTTTTTTTAGCTCCATGTCCGGATTTTGGGTCCGGTGCCGGATTGGCAAAATATCAGTCCAAATCGGTTCTCGGGGTGTCACATAGTAGTTGTAAAAAAATCCCAACGTAATAGAGTCAATAGCCTGCCCGTGAGGAATTTATGAAGAATTTTCAGCAGCATGTCCGGATTTTGGGTCCGGTGCCGGATTGGCCAAAAATCAGTCACAATCGGTTCTCGGGGTGTCACATAGTAGTCCTAAAAAGATCCCAACGTAATTGAGTCAATACCCTGCCCGTGAGGAATTTATTAAGAATTTTAAGCTCCATGTCCGGATGTTGGGTCCGGTGCCGGATTGGCCAAAAATCAGTCACAATCGGTTCTCAGGGTGTCACATAGTAGTCCTAAAAAGATCCCAAGGTAATAGAGTTAATAGCCTGCCCGTGAGGAATTTATTCAGTTTTTTTTAGCTCCATGTCCGGATTTTGGGTCCGGTGCCGGATTGGCCAAAAATCAGTCACAATCGGTTCTCGGGGTGTCACATAGTAGTCCTAAAAAGATCCCAACGTAATTGAGTCAAAAGCCTGCCCGTGAGGAATTTATTCAGTTTTTTTTAGCTCCATGTCCGGATTTTGGGTCCGGTGCCGGATTGGCCAAAAATCAGTCACAATCGGTTCTCAGGGTGTGACATAGTAGTCCTAAAAAGATCCCAACGTAATTGAGTCAAAAGCCTGCCCGTGAGGAATTTATTCAGTTTTTTTTAGCTCCATGTCCGGATTTTGGGTCCGGTGACGGATTGGCAAAATATCAGTCCAAATCGGTTCTCGGGGTTTCACATAGTGGTTCTAAGAAGAACCCAACGTAATAGAGTCAGTAGCCTGCCCGTGAGGAATTTATTCAGTTTTTTTAGCTCCATGTCCGGATTTTGGGTCCGGTGCCGGATTAGGCAAAAATCAGTCCCAATCGGTTTTCGGGGTGTCACATAGTAGTCCTAAAAAGATCCCAACGTAATTGAGTCAATACCCTGCCCGTGAGGAATTTATTAAGAATTTTAAGGTCCATGTCCGGATTTTGGGTCCGGTGCCGGATTGGCCAAAAATCAGACACAATCGGTTCTCGGGGTGTCACATAGTAGTTGTAAAAAAATCCCAACGTAATAGAGTCAATAGCCTGCCCGTGAGGAATTTATGAAGAATTTTCAGCAGCATGTCCGGATTTTGGGTCCGGTGCCGGATTGGCCAAAAATCAGTCACAATCGGTTCTCGGGGTGTCACATAGTAGTCCTAAAAAGATCCCAACGTAATTGAGTCAATACCCTGCCCGTGAGGAATTTATTAAGAATTTTAAGCTCCATGTCCGGATGTTGGGTCCGGTGCCGGATTGGCCAAAAATCAGTCACAATCGGTTCTCAGGGTGTCACATAGTAGTCCTAAAAAGATCCCAAGGTAATAGAGTTAATAGCCTGCCCGTGAGGAATTTATTCAGTTTTTTTTAGCTCCATGTCCGGATTTTGGGTCCGGTGACGGATTGGCAAAATATCAGTCCAAATCGGTTCTCGGGGTTTCACATACTGGTTCTAAGAAGAACCCAACGTAATAGAGTCAGTAGCCTGCCCGTGAGGAATTTATTCAGTTTTTTTAGCTCCATGTCCGGATTTTGGGTCCGGTGCCGGATTAGGCAAAAATCAGTCCCAATCGGTTTTCGGGGTGTCACATAGTAGTCCTAAAAAGATCCCAACGTAATTGAGTCAAAAGCCTGCCCGTGAGGAATTTATTCAGTTTTTTTTAGCTCCATGTCCGGATTTTGGGTCCGGTGCCGGATTGGGCAAAAATCAGTCCCAATCGGTTTTCGGGGTGTCACATAGTAGTCCTAAAAAGATCCCAACGTAATTGAGTCAATACCCTGCCTGTGAGGAATTTATTCAGTTTTTTTAGCTCCATGTCCGGATTTTGGGTCCGGTGCCGGATTGGCCAAAAATCAGTCACAATCGGTTCTCGGGGTGTCACATAGTAGTTGTAAGAAGATCCCAACGTAATTGAGTCAAAAGCCTGCCCGTGAGGAATTTATTCAGTTTTTTTTAGCTCCATGTCCGGATTTTGGGTCCGGTGCCGGATTGGCCAAAAATGAGTCACAATCGGTTCTCGGGGTGTCACATAGTAGTTTTAAAAAGAACCCAACGTAATAGAGTCAATAGCCTGCCCGTGAGGAATTTATTTAATTTTTTTAGCTCCATGTCCGGATTTTGGGTCCGGTGCCGGATTGGCCAAAAATCAGACACAATCGGTTCTCGGGGTGTCACATAGTGGTTCTAAAAAGAACCCAACGTAATAGAGTCAATAGCCTGCCCGTGAGGAATTTATTTAATTTTTTTAGCTCCATGTCCGGATTTTGGGTCCGGTGCCGGATTGGCCTAAAATCAGTCACAATCGGTTCTCGGGGTGTCACATAGTAGTTGTAAGAAGATCCCAACGTAATTGAGTCAAAAGCCTGCCCGTGAGGAATTTATTCAGTTTTTTTTAGCTCCATGTCCGGATTTTGGGTCCGGTGCCGGATTGGCCAAAAATGAGTCACAATCGGTTCTCGGGGTGTCACATAGTAGTCCTAAAAAGATCCCAACGTAATTGAGTCAAAAGCCTGCCCGTGAGGAATTTATTCAGTTTTTTTTAGCTCCATGTCCGGATTTAGGGTCCGGTGACGGATTGGCAAAATATCAGTCCAAATCGGTTCTCGGGGTTTCACATAGTGGTTCTAAGAAGAACCCAACGTAATAGAGTCAATAGCCTGCCCGTGAGGAATTTATTCAGTTTTTTTAGCTCCATGTCCGGATTTTGGGTCCGGTGCCGGATTGGGCAAAAATCAGTCCCAATCGGTTTTCGGGGTGTCAGATAGTAGTCCTAAAAAGATCCCAACGTAATTGAGTCAATAGCCTGCCCGTGAGGAATTTATTCAGTTTTTTTAGCTCCATGACCGGATTTTGGGTCCGGTGCCGGATTTGCCGAAAATATGTCCCAATCGGTTCTCGGGGTGTCACATAGTAGTCCTAAAAAGATCCCAACGTAATTGAGTCAATAGCCTGCCCGTGAGGAATTTATTCAATTTTTTTAGCTCCATGTCCGGATGTTGGGTCCGGTGCCGGATTGGCCAAAAATCAGTCCCAATCGGTTCTCAGGGTGTCACATAGTAGTCCTAAAAAGATCCCAAGGTAATGGAGTTAATAGCCTGCCCGTGAGGAATTTATTCAGTTTTTTTAGCTCCATGTCCGGATTTTGGGTCCGGTGCCGGATTGGCCAAAAATCAGTCACAATCGGTTCTCGGGGTGTCACATAGTAGTCCTAAAAAGATCCCAACGTAATTGAGTCAAAAGCCTGCCCGTGAGGAATTTATTCAGTTTTTTTTAGCTCCATGTCCGGATTTTGAGTCCGGTGCCGGATTGGCCAAAAATCAGTCACAATCGGTTCTCAGGGTGTGACATAGTAGTCCTAGAAAGATCCCAACGTAATTGAGTCAAAAGCCTGCCCGTGAGGAATTTATTCAGTTTTTTTTAGCTCCATGTCCGGATTTTGGGTCCGGTGCCGGATTGGGCAAAAATCAGTCCCAATCGGTTCTCGGGGTGTCGCATACTAGTCCTAAAAAGATCTCAACGTAATAGAGTCAATACCCTGCCCGTGAGGAATTTATTAAGAATTTTAAGCTCCATGTCCGGATTTTGGGTCCGGTGCCGGATTGGCCAAAAATCAGTCACAATCGGTTCTCGGGGTGTCACATAGTAGTCCTAAAAAGATCCCAACGTAATTGAGTCAATAGCCTGCCCGTGAGGAATTTATTCAGTTTTTTTAGCTCCATGTCCGGATGTTGGGTCCGGTGCCGGATTGGCCAAAAATCAGTCCCAATCGGTTCTCAGGGTGTCACATAGTAGTCCTATAAAGATCCCAAGGTAATAGAGTTAATAGCCTGCCCGTGAGGAATTTATTCAGTTTTTTTAGCTCCATGTCCGGATTTTGGGTCCGGTGCCGGATTGGCAAAATATCAGTCCAAATCGGTTCTCGGGGTGTCACGTAGTAGTCCTAAAAAGATCCCAGCGTAATAGAGTCAATAGCCTGCCTGTGAGGAATTTACAAAATTTATTAATCTCCATTACTGGATTATTTTATTGTTTTCCTGAATAATTCGCTTATTTTTCTCTTGCCGCCCTGTAGAAACACCTTAAAATAGTGAAAATAGTATTAAAACATTTTACAGGGGACATGTATTAAATATTCGACGAAAAAGAAATAATAGTGAAGAGAAATATTATTATTTCTGTTGCCAGCGAAAATGCACTGCTCCACGTCGTGCATAAACGGTCTATGTGCGAGATAGCGCGCCAAACCCAAAAGCCGTACATCTGCCGCGAAAACGATAATTTTCATACCTGCGACTCATTTGGTGTACTTAGTCTAATGTTGTCTAATCAACATTTTAACTTCTTTCTCCGAAAAAATAGGGGTTTTTTCAAGTTAATTTCCACTTTTAGATTGAAATTGTTGAAATAAATTTGACGTAAACAAAGCAGGCGAATTCTATTGACACAACAAAACCTAACGACAGGATGTCTGCTTTTTCGAATCGATAGCTATTCGAACGTTAAAAGGCACTATCGTGAGGTGGTGAAATTCAGCCTTAGGGAGTTGATGATGGGCCTCTTAACTTTCCATTATTGTGCGCTGAATTCAGTGTCCGTTATGGTATCGACGGAGAGAGTCGTGGTTGTAGAAAATGCAGATGCTAATTAGATGGGTAAGGTAGCTAGGCGAAAAATAAAAGCAAGTCGTATGCCAATCAGTTGATTGGGCGGCCAACGTCTGATTTTAGAAGTGAAACAGTTACCTGACAACCTGCTTGATTCCTTAACAGACCCTTCAGAAACTCGAGGAGCTGAATAAGTTTCCTGATTTCAACAATTACCTAATATTTGTTCTAACGAAAATGACAACTGAAGATGAACCCACGAGGTCGCTCAGTGGGCTCATTCTAAAAAATAACATCAAAGTTCATTTTCACAAATTCCACCCGGAAGTAGCCGACTTTATAAAGGAAAAGTGTCTGACAGCCGTGGGCGATGACTCCCCTCTTATCCGAGCCACCGTTGGAATTCTGATCACGACCATCGCCTCGAAAAGCCAGCTGTCCACGTGGCCTGAACTTCTACCTGCCCTCTGCGGCATGCTGGACTCCCCACATTACAACACCTGCGAGGGCGCCTTTGGAGCTCTTCAAAAGATTTGCGAAGATTCTGCTGAAATCTTAGAAAACGATAACTTTCATAAACCTCTTAATATCCTTATTCCCAAGTTTTTACAGTTTTTCAAACACAGTAGTGCCAAAATACGATCACACGCAGTAGCGTGTGTCAACCAGTTTATTATCTGCAAAACTCAAGTTCTGATGAACTACATAGATTCATTCATCGAAGCCTTGTTTCTAATTTCCAATGACGAGGACGTTGAAGTTCGGAAACACGTCTGTCGAGCTTTAGTCATGCTGCTGGAAGTCCGGATGGATCGCCTATTTCCTCACATGCACGAGATAATTGAGGTCAGTACTTAGATTAGAATTTAAGCTTTGACAACATGGATTCAGTGCTTTCAATGTACCTATGTACTGTTGGCGTTGACCTCTTATCAAGTGAGACTCAGGACTCAAGATATTTCTGGGTGATCGACATGAGATATTAGGCCGAAAATTTCCCAAGTGTTTTCCCAAACTAGTTACCTACTTTTTTATTAAATCTGTTGTTAGTAAGTGCTGCATAAGAGCTGTGTAAGTTCGTCTTGGCAGATAGGTAGATAACTTAAAATTAACCAATGATAATTAGACCCAACTCTTGAACTTCAAACCTAGAAAAAATTAAAACATGCCAGAAATAGGAAGTGGCGTACACCCCAGTTCCCGGCTTCATGTATGTAGCACCCTTAAGTCTTGCTTTTTTGTCATACAGTACATGCTGCGGAGGACGCAGGACCCTGACGAAAGCGTGGCGCTGGAGGCGTGCGAGTTCTGGCTGTCGCTGGCGGATCAGCCCATCTGCAAGGAGGTCCTCACACCCCAACTTTCTGCCCTAGTGCCCGTGCTGGTGCGCGGTATGCGCTACAGCGAGATAGACGTCATTCTTCTCAAGGTTGGTGCCACTTTTCTGTTAACCCTTAAGAGTGGCACACCAGTGCCACCATCGATTTGCTTATTTTTTCCCCCAGGAGTCGCATTCTGGCGTCCCTTGTGTTTTAAGTTTAAGTTGTAATTTTATGATGGATTAATTTTTGATGTATTCAATAGAAAATTGTGCTGGCCATGTGAGCTTAATATGATTGTATTTACCTGAGTATGACTAATTTATTCATCATTATGTATGATAATTTCAGGGTGATGTGGAGGAGGACGAGATGATTCCTGATCGTGATGAGGATATTCGTCCTCGGTTCCATCGCAGCAAGACGCACACTCACAAACACACGGAGGAAAATGGGGATGCTGATACTGATGATGATGATGGTGACGATGATGACGGCTCCATGCCTGACTGGAACCTCAGGTATAGTAACAGATTATGACATGGTTCAGCGGCAATATGGAAGATGCTGGTATTTCGGAGGCTATCACCCTGGGACGGTTATTTCTATCCCCTTACATTAAACCTGGAGAAATGTTGTTTTTCAGTAGATACTGGAAGAAAATTAAACGTAAATGTAAATATTATCAACAGGGTTGACTAACACCAAAAGTGGAGCTTTTTAACTCTACGTAGAATCAAAGCAGCTTAGTTTATATGACTTGGCTATTTTGTTGGGTTGAAATTGTTATACAGGTTTGATTCCGACTCAGCAGGTGAGTTGGCGCCCGGAGTAAAGTCTCCATCCGTCTCTCACTGACACTGCAGCCCTCTAAGTACTCAGGCTTAACTGATTGTCTCTTTATTGTGCTGTTTACGCGATATTGTGCTCTGTTAAGAATGTACATTATCAGTGCTTAGTGCCTACTTGGGCAACGCAGTCCGCAAAGTTGGGAGTTGGTGAATGATGATGATAATAAGAGAAGAGATTGAAATCGCGTTATTATGTTTTAGGAAATGCAGTGCTGCAGCATTGGACATGCTGGCCGGTGTTTTCAAGGATGACCTTCTGCCTGTTTTGCTTCCCATATTGAAGGAGGCTCTGTCTCATGAGGAATGGGAAATTAAGGAGTCCGGTATTTTGGCCCTGGGTGCCATTGCGGAAGGTTAGTTCCTGGTACTAGCTTTATGCAGCCTTTCAAGAGTGGCAGTTCATGAGGCCTCTCAGGAAGTGCGTGGCTTTCGAAAATACTTTCATTTATGCACATTTAGTGGCATGGCTCCATGAGGGGAGAAAGGGGACTCAGCAGTCAAGGCCTGGTACCTATTAGTGGCGGTGGGCTGTACTACCCGAGGCAATCAGTGCGGAACTAGTTAAAATTGACCCAGAGCTTGAGGAATAATGCCAGAAAAACGCAGTCAAATAGTTTCGAATGGTCAGTAGATATATTTATCTTTTTAGGTTGCCTAAAAGGTATGATACCTCACCTACCCGAACTGGTCCCGTTCCTGATTAACTCGCTATCGGACCGGAAGGCGTTGGTTCGTGCCATTACGTGTTGGACGCTGAGTCGCTACTCCAACTGGGTGGTGGGTCAGCCCCACGACAACTACCTCAAGCCGCTCATGAAGGAGGTAACCAAAGCAAACAATACTCATAAGATAAGTAATGACAATGACCTTATATGTTTATTTCGGTAACGAGGTTTCGTTTCTGTGTCGATAATATGAGAAAAAGTCCTTCGTTTTGGTTCAGGTGAACATTAGCAAACATCATCAGGGACTGAGTAGTGACCAGTCAAGTGCTTTTTAGCAAATCTTTTTCGGATCATAGAATTTTAAAGAGTTTCCGAGATTACCTTATATTAAGTGAAGGTTAGGGAAAATATCCGTGAATATTTTTGACTTTGTATTGCAGCTGCTTAAGCGCGTACTAGACGCTAATAAACGCGTGCAAGAGGCCGCGTGCTCCGCCTTCGCAACACTCGAAGAGGAAGCCTGCACCGAGTTGGTGCCCTACCTGAGCTTCATCCTCGAGACTCTAGTCTTCGCCTTCACCAAATATCAACACAAGAACCTCCTCATCCTTTATGATGCCATCGGCACTCTAGCTGACTCGGTGGGCTCACACCTGAATAGACCAGGTATACTGAATGATTTCTTACGTTTTGACAGAAGAAATGTTCCGTTGGCGAAAAACTCCTAAAACGACTTGTGTCTAGTGAGATACAGGAGCGAATTTTATCTACAATAAGTCGCCACGATGGATGGTATTTCTGTACCAAAACGCCCTTAAGTACTATGTAAATATTTCTGAAATTACTGAAGAGGATTTGCGAACGGATATTTTTGTGCGTGACTTTTTTTAAATGTTTTAAGTTTGGCATCTAAGATTAAAAGTGAAGCTATCGTTATTCCTCGAAGTCTGTATGATTGTAGCTTTTCAAAATGCCTATGTTGATGTCATTCGTTTTAGTCATGATGTTTGAAGGAGTGCCGTGTGAACCAAAATGCCTCACTAGTCACAACTGCATTTCTGTGTAGTTATAGTAGCGAGAAAGCAAGATTGTCTTCGGTTTTTCATATGCAACTAATATTTTTAGACTACATCAACATGCTGATGCCTCCACTCATCAATAAGTGGAACGTTCTGAAAGACGAGGACAAGGACCTGTTCCCACTATTGGAGTGCCTGTCTAGTGTTGCCACCGCCCTGCAGTCCGGGTTCCTTCCCTACTGCGAGCCGGTCTACCGGCGCTGCGTCTCCCTCGTAGAACAAACTCTCAACCAGCATATCGTACGTTTTTTAAGTTTTCCTTACGAAGTGGCATGTTAAAAGCAGCTGAATCTACAGATAAAATTATTTTATCCGAATTAGTCTGTTTACCAATAGATCGGATTTTAGGATATTAGCACTCCTGAAATGAACAAAGAACTTATACATGATACTTTGATTTCCAGTGTAACTTCTATGTTTTTTATGATGATGTTATTCTTATTATAAATTCCTACATGCTACTTCCAGGCACACACGCAGCACCCAGAGCAGTTTGACCCGCCTGACAAGGACTTCATGATCGTGGCATTAGACTTGCTGTCGGGGCTGGCTGAGGGATTGGAGGGTCATATTGAGGGATTGGTGGTCAACTCCAACATCATGCACCTGCTGTTCCAGTGCATGCAGGACTCTATGCCTGAAGTGCGGCAGAGCTCCTTCGCCTTGCTTGGTGACCTCACGAAAGCCTGTTTCCAGCATGTCCATCCATGCATAGGTAGGTGAAGTCACAATATGTACATACGAGAAACGTAAGGCTGGATATTTGTTCAGCTATGTAGTAAGTCTTTTTAACGTCAGTACTTGTGGAAACATGTCCTGTTAAAGTAGTTTCTGATGTCCAAAAATATTTCAGAACAAATAAATATTCAAAAGTTTAATAAAAAAAGTGTCATTACAAAACATCAACCAGTTGCATTGTATGTTCAGGAGTGACTAGTCATTAAAACGAAATAGACCTTTTTCTTAGGACTGTAGGATTTTTTAAGCTGAACTGTTTCTTTGGTTTGTTTCAGCTGAATTTCTGCCTATCCTAGGACATAACCTGAATCCGGAATACATTTCTGTCTGTAATAATGCGACGTGGGCTATAGGAGAAATTGCTGTCAAGCTTGGTAAGTGCAGACGACTAGAAGTTTTTGAATGAATGTACGTAGTCTGAGAAACATGATGTGAAAGGTGCTCCAGGAGAATACTAAATGCCATCAGTGATATGTTGTTTTCATTATAGGAGCCGAATCAGAAGCTTACATTCCACTGGTTCTCAGTCAACTTATCGGAATTATCAATAATCCTGAAACCCCGAAGACGCTTCTCGAAAACACAGGTACGTCGTATGTCTTTGGGTGCAACTGTGAAATCTCATAACCCGTTGCCAGGATATGTAGCTCATTCACTTCAAAACTTTTTATCGCAATTTTTAATTCGAAACGTGATATTTTTTATGTTTTTGGTTGTTGCGCTTGTATGTACCTACCTGATTCTAGTTATCAATTCCTAACTTCTTAATTTGTATTTTCCATTAGCTATTCACGCTCGAACGCCAGAATATGCTCGTTTTACTCTCAGCCTAAGTTCGGTTATTATGATGAATATGATGGTTCCATTCCGTACCCAACTGTTAAGAATTAAGGCGGGCCTTAGTTGACCAAGTTGACCAACAGGAAGAAAAGTTACTTATGCCCTTATGCCCTGCGCCCTTATCGTCAGTTGATGTCATTTAGAGAAAACAGCCTATGAAGTTTTTTTTCGCAGTTCTCAGTGCATGTTGTCAGATCATAAGATGCAATCTAATTGTTTGGTACAGAATTGGGGAAATATTTGATTTTCCTGATTTAAATTGGTTGATTCTGATTTAGTTGTGTGTATATTAATTGGTTTGATTTATGATTTTGTCCGTTAGCGATAACCATTGGCCGCCTAGGTTATGTGTGCCCCGTGCAAGTCGCGCCGCATTTGCAGCAATTTGTCAGACAGTGGTGTGTATTTATTTTTATTTCATTTCATTTGTTATAATGTTCTGTTTTTACTAACATTTCATGAATTCTCAGTATGCCTCAGTTTGGATAAATTTGGCTTTAATAATAAGCTTTACTGTTTCAAGTATTTCATGGAATGGTATTGCTCAGTTTGTTTTCCTATCGGATTCTTATTCAATTTGTTTGTAGGATAAGGAAGGAGGGGTTTATTTGTAAAAATTAAGATTTTGGTCTATTTTACTATATAGCAACACATTTGCCTATTGGTAATCCATGTTATGTTGCACTGATCTAGTGCACTGTTGGAAATGCAAAGACTTGCCTTTGAAGCATAGACGTAACACACCAGACTTTTTTCTTTCAGGATTTCATATCTCGCTTTTCAGTTATTTCAGTAGTGCTGGCATTAATTCAAAAACTGTACCAGTGTCAAAACAGTGTGAAAACAGTAAGAACAGTTCAGATATAGGTCAAAAAACGCCGACCGGTATTGATTAATTTTTTTTTGCGATGTAGGTGTACCTCCCTCCGTGCCATCCGGGACAATGACGAGAAAGACTCAGCGTTTCGTGGGATGTGTCACATGATCCAGGTTAACCCGGGCGGTGTAGTCCAGGACTTCATCTTTTTCTGCGATGCTGTGGCCAGCTGGGTGAGCCCTAAGCCCGACCTCAAGGAGTCCTTCCATAAGGTACCCGTAAATGTTATTATTCTTTTCCATCCTTTACAGCTTACAAAATTATATCCGTTTTTGAGTCATCTGCATGTACATGAGTTGCTGCGTTTCCGCTGTTAGAGGTTTTCTGATCTGCTTCTTATGTCGCTGCGACCTAAAATATGAATTGTGATCAGGTTGGGCTACGTGGGTAACTTCATCCCCACGTCTTTGCAGCCCCGTGTTAGGTTTGCTTCTGTGGGATTCCCGAGAGTTTTCTAGCTTTCATGCTACTTACCTCGGGTTTTCCTGTGAAGTATTGCACTCTTATTCTCACACTGTGTGAGGTTTCTGAGAAAGTAATTCGTCTTCCTGCTTACTGCGTGCATGCTCAGATAGATGTACATAAACGAGGCTATAAGAGTATTATTAAACTTACGAACTGATAGTGGTTTTGGGTCCTGAGAACATGCAACGAAAAACTTGAAAAAAAAAGAATCGGAATTTGGTAGGAACTGTAATAGATAGGATTTATTCGAAATCTTCTTAAAAAGGGTTGCACTAACGTTGCAGGAAGAAAAAAGTAAATTTCCGCTTTTACTATCTGATACGATTATGTGTACATCGTTAACTGAATCTGAATTTTCAAGATTATTTCGCGTCTTAAGTTCCAAATTTATGCTGGATCACTATAAATGTTTGCAGATTCTTCATGGATTCAAGAACCAAGTAGGGGACGAGAACTGGAAGAGATTCGCAGATCAGTTCCCGCCTCAGCTGCATGAACGCCTCAGCTCCATGTACGGCGTCTGAACGAGCAGGTATGTTTCCTTTTTAACTTTCTCTTCTTATATTTAAGAGAACGAAACATCTTCACAATTCTACTTCTTGGGTAGGTCTGAGGGTATCAGGGTCTCATTCCTGAGATTAGCTTGCAATAGGAACTCAAAATGGTGCTAAATTACGCTGACCAATGACACTGTTTGATTTTGATCTGGAGACTAACCCGTGTGAATTTGCGTCAGCCCTCAAATGAGACAACCCGTAGGGTATGTCGGCAAGTTTTTGCCATATTTTCTGGGCCTTTGTCTGAGAGAGCACTCACTACATCTAAGGTCCGGCTACTTAATTAAGCTACTTAATTTTTGTTGGAATCCATTCGCGTTACAAGAAGGGGCGCTTGATGTATCGGCTCCATTATTCATTAATTCGGTAAATAATTTTAACTAAAAATCTTCCTAAAAAAAAGTCTGCAAAAAGGCTGCATAGCTCAGCAGATACATGATGGAATTCACTTGTATTAAAACAATGGA
Source organism: Mesopsocus fuscifrons (assembly GCA_950004255.1). Taxonomy (NCBI): domain Eukaryota; kingdom Metazoa; phylum Arthropoda; class Insecta; order Psocodea; family Mesopsocidae; genus Mesopsocus; species Mesopsocus fuscifrons. The sequence continues at coordinate 11,985,175 of OX465374.1, read as the reverse complement.
TAGCGGTATTTACTACTTGCCACAGTGAACTACACTAGAAAGAAGGGGTGGCTCAGTATGGGTTACGTAACTGTCTGGTTAGCAGACCCCTCAATGAAGAAGAAGAAGCGGTATTTACTACCCTAGCTGAAATTTTTCCATGTGTTGCGGCTTGATTATTGCTGTTAATATTCTCAATAGGATGACCACTGTACCGAGGTTGAGGTCTGGTATATGGTTACCTGTGTACTATGCTGGGACAATGTTCGAACCGGCTGCTGTGAGCTTCAACACAACCGCCGGCATCGGTCAGAAAAACTTAAGTTCTACTCAAGTCAGCTATTGAAAACTTATGTAATTGGAAAAGAACTTTTAACTTTCATTTATGACTGATTTCTTTATGATAGCCTTGCTGTTTATTTTATGCAACTGCGTAAACTTTACAGTTTAATCTTTAATCTTTGTCGTTGACCAACATGACTTGTTGGTAAAGCATTGTTTTAAGTTGTTATTCAGGGATTTCTTATAGTTTTTAAGTAGCTTCCCTCCTGGACTAAATGAATATCTTGCTCACCCTTGCGTTGATCCAAGTTAATAAAAAAGAGTGTTACTAAAATGACGAATGTGTCACAATCGTAGCCAAACTTTGTGACGCTCCAGCAATAATATGTGCATCGGCTTGCAAGATATTTTTGTGAGGGTCAGCTTCATATTTTCATATTGAATTAGCATTGGTAGAATTCTTCAGTTCTTAAATTTACTTTGAAACGGCCACTCCTTGAAAACTAGTAAGTAGTTCCGTTCCAGGAGAAGGATCCTATTCTTTCACTAAATTCTCGTCACCCCACTTTTCGATTTTAATGAATTACCTGGCTATTATTATTGCACCTAAAATCGTGGCAACACCTGACTGAATGAATTGCGCTTTTTCTGGTAGGGATGCATTCTTTTACCAACATTTGTCCCATCCTTTTGATAAGTTTCTGTCATTGCCAGAAATAATGTAAATGTATCTCGTGGTGCTAACTGCTTACCGTGATATCATGCCCGCCTTTTTCCCATTTAAATGTCTTTTACAATTTTTTATGATAATGTCAGGTTTTGCCATGATGACCCCTACTGTGCTGTAGTAGTATAATATCTTGTAGTGATATGGTAATTGTTTGATTTTGAGGTGTTTGATGTAGGTTTTTGTAGGTTGTTAGGGATATTATCAATAGTTTGTTTATGAACGGGTTGATATCTATTTCATGAAACGGTTCTCGCGTTTTTATCGTTCTCCTCATGCCGCGTCGCGTTTTTGGTCCCGGGACCAAGTTAATCGTATTTAAGGACTTCAGAGCGTTTAATACTTAAAAGTAAATACCTATGAAAGAGCTCCGAATCGGATCCACTCTCCTATGTATCTGTTAGGCTAGCCATTTGTTTTTCATTGTTATGATACCTTAATAATCAGCCTTGTGATAGCTTTGTTGTAATGTGTAACTTACTTGGTCTTTAGGCAATTTTGATTCTTTAAATTTCTTATGTTGAACCCATTGCTTATAGTATTGTCCTGTTAGTGCTAATAAAACATGATAGGCCATCAACATACCATCAACTGACAGGTCGAGTAACCTCGGATCGTTGAAAATCTTGACAGATTAGAAATTAAGGGTGCGTTCCCTCCATGCCTAGTTAAGAGAAAACTGGAGATTTTCTCTTATGTTTACTGTGTTAAATTTCCGAGAAAATAGGCGTTTTTCTCATAACTGAGTATAGTGGGACGCACCCTAAGAATGGCAGTTCACTTGATTACTAATCTATAAATTACTATTCCTATTTATTTGAATATTTTTGCTCAAATTTAGGGTTTATAAGTTTCTTTTTACCAAAAAAAGTTAGACTGTTTTTTTTTTTTGTTATTTTTTTATTTTACCGTAGGTAGGTAATATTTAAGTGTCTTGTGCCGCGCGGAGTTAGGTAGTGCCCTTGGACGATTATTGTTTAAACTATTGTTTATAGTGTTGCGGAAGATTTACCTTGATAGATAAACTAAATGGCCAGTCTCACGTTGGTAAACTAAGTGTGTTGTTGGTTGCTCTTTCCACACAACTCTTATTTGTCTATCAGTCGGATCCAAACCGTTTGGCTGGCGATGTGGTTTGTATTTCGAGGTGCATTGAAAATGATTTATTGTTAATGTGAGCTGTTGCCGCGTGCTATGTTTACATATAGGGATGTATATTTATTTTGCTTTCTGCCATTTAGTCGTGAATTTAACACTGCGAGTCTGTGATCGAAATAGGTCTAATTATTTAAGTTTTGAAACTCCAATTTACCCGTGCCAATAGCTCTGCTACAATCTAATGTATGAACAGGATGTTTGAATGACCTCAGCATTAATATTCCTATCGTATAATCAACGTTACGGTGTAGTAAAATAATTTTGGAATGATTGATAAGTGTATTCTGACATGGGCACTGCCTCTTCTCCGAGGCCTTCGATGTATTTGATCGTGATTTCCATGAATTTGTAGTATAAATTACGCTTCACATGTGTGTTATGTTGTAGGTCGCCTTTTGATGGAACAAACCAGTAACTTTATTTTTCCTCTACATTTACTTTTTGTTATTATTACCAACTGGCACAAATTTCATTCATGATCAAAGTTATTTTTATCCAGCTCAGTTTATTTTCGCAAGATTTAATTTTTGTAAGTTATCAGTGAGGCAGTTATCATGTACATGTTGTGTGATGATTTGTGCCACATTTAGGGTGTTATAGTAGGTTAAGAAAGGTTATCTGTGTAAAATCTAAGGGAACCGGCAGTATTCAATTTTCGGACTGTTCGGAGCTCTATTTTGCGACTTTGTGATATTTAATTACTTAATAATATTTATAATGGCTAATATTTTAATACTGATCGCGTACAAATTCGTTGTTAATTGCGGAAATTTATTTTCATAATTAATAATTGTGGACGGTCCGGATGTCGTCATCGCGTGTTATTCCAACTCAATTATTGTTACCGAACAATAAAACTCGTTTTAATAAGTAAGGGGGAGATTCCATTTTTTGTGATTAGATTTTTAACTTACGGTCGATATAGATTCCTCCGCGTTTTTGTCTAGGGTTCGTGTTCCAAATCAATTCTTTACACGTGTAAAGAGCTGTCGCGTTCGTTTAAGTCAAGGGTTTTTTTCGAAGTTAATGATCTCTTTTGCAAATTTTCAATCCGTTATTCATATAAGGTTATGTTAGGTAGTTGTAAGCTGTTAGGGATTCACAACGATGTTAAGCTCTCTTGGTATAGATACATGTAGCTGATTGTGGTTTCATTTATATTGGTAAGAATATCCCAATTATTCAGGGCGGCTAGTCTGAATGAAGTTTCACTTCATTCGATCCGCGACACAATATTAACTATCGCTTGGTATATTTCAATAACTGAATAGAAATGTCACGTATTTGTAGCTTCTTTGGTCTTAGCAAGACCTCATACCTACTTCGTATCCATCGTTCTTTGTATTATAACTTTCAGCGTATCAACTTACTATTTATTATTACTTCGATCACCAGGGTGTACTTTTTATTCCCAATTCAATTTTTCGACGTATTTCTGTGAAGTGAAGCGCAACTCAAGCCGGATGTATTTCACATGTTTCTATAGTTCCGCAAAAGTCCCGGTAGACCTTTTTCTTTCAATGCAGCTTGAAGATAGTTTGGAGTGAATATTCAAAACAATTTCCTTGCATCGTTAAAAGCTGTCTGTTTTGGTTCTGAAATATAAAATGACTAAACTAGTTGATTGTGTTGGGGTTAAGATGAACCTAGGTACGCCTTCAAATTAAATACTGATGATGGCTCACTGCCACCGTAGGGGTTCGAGCAGGTTGCCACAATTGTGTGAGGAAGCGTAATTTCAGTCAAATTTGTCCATTTCGAATTAAAAAGTCAAAATGGTTGGTCTTGGAATTCTTCACTATGTATTTTCGAACTCCGAAGTTTTGATTTGAAGATTTCAGCTAAGGGTACGTTTTTAAAACATTAATAAAGTATTATTATTTAACTCTTCGCACCTGATTAATCGCAGTATACCTAAGATATCCAAAAGTTATACAGATTTGAATTTTGAAGTCACTATTAAAGTATGCAAGCATTTTTAAAGTAATTCGTGAAATTTTCTCAGTATTCGGCCGTTCTATGCTATTGAAGTAATATTGCATTTAAGCTGTGCTGTACGAAGTTTGTGCTGTTAAATGGCACACCCCTCACTGGTAATTTCGTAAATTGGAGTATAATTTATTTGATATTGAACTGAAAGTAAAGAAGAAGACTTCCTTGAAGAAAGGTTTCCGTTTTCTCTGGCGCCATATCAAAGTGCAGATTTGTTTCAGAGACGATTTAAACCCACAATCTGAACGTTTTACAGTCATTGCTACTTCCCGTGATCATCAGTCTTGATTGAATCATGGGAAGTTTTTTAATGGTTTATATCATTTTAGTTATGAGTAATAAACCTCTCCAAAACTAACAGAAAAACTGTGTAAGCCTGTATTAGTGGGGAAACAATACTTGCATGGTGGCATCCATCTATCCCTTGTTAGTTTTCCTTTGATAATTCGTAACGAAATTTGCGTTGAAAGGGCGTTTTTATTAACGATTCCTCTGAGCATGTTTTGAGTATCATGTTGTACCTAATCTGAATACCTATGTAGGAACTTTCAAATGGTTGACATAGTGTTGAGCCATTTTAAACCAACTTACTCATTAAACCTAATGTGTTTCCTTTTAAGCTGTCATTGTCATTGCTTACCTCCCCTTACCTCCGTGTGCTCATAAAAACTACCCAAGAATTGGTACTTCGTAAATATTGAATGGAACATAGTCCTTGTATGAGGAGTGGAGCAGAGTGGAGTTGCGTCGTGAGAAGTAAGCAGGTTGTCGGATATTTGCATTAAAAGGTATTCCCCAAAAATGTGAGCATGGTATCCGATTCCCAGCCATGTTTTTACTTTACCTGTATACGGAGTATACGTAAGGTAAAGTATTGTATTCGTGCGGGCCAATTTTCGGCAAACCTCAACTTTGAACCGTCATTGCTCCCAGACCCCAAAAGCGACTGAAACTTGCATATACATTTCGGAAACGTCCATTCCTTCGGAATATGAAAACCAACTCACTTTTTTCCTCCGACGAAAAGTTTGCCCACAGGAATTTTTAGAAGAGGTCAGGTACTCCGTGTCAGTACGTATGTATGTGTGTAGGTGTGTGTGTATGTATGTATGTATGTAGCTAGCTAGCTAGCTAGCTAGCTATGTATGTGGCATTGACCTGGACGGCACACTTTTCAACCGATTTTCTTCAAAATCGGTAGTGACCTTTCTAAAATTGGAAGAAATAAGAATCCGGAAGCCCAGTTTCCCCCCTTCAAAATTAAGGGGGGTTACCCCCCAAAAACTCCCCCAAAAAGTAGAAAAAAAATATTTGCTCAAAAATGGCTCTAACGATTTTGATCAAATTTTGGGCAATTATAGAACAAAAAATTACAAATCCAATGATACCACCCACTACCCCCGCATAACTCCCTGGCCTAAAAAAAAAGGGGGGAAGTCCCCCCTGGACCTTTAACAAGCGGTACGACACGGTCGGACAAAACTTTACCTGCTTATTTGTGTGATTCCTAAAAATAAACCCTTGGTTAAATGATTGGAGACGGAAAAACTTTTTGACGAAAGGAATGGCCCCAGAATGTTGCCCCGAGTACTTAGAGACCAAACACGACGTACTTCGGCAACCACCCAAAACTACCCCCTAAAAGGAGGTGGGGTGGTTGGGGAAGCTCGGAAAAACTTTTTTTAAAAATAAATTGTCTCAGAACGTTTCCCCGAGCATTTTGATACCCCACACAACGTACTTTGGAAAGTAACCAAAACTCCCCCCAAAAGGGGGGGAGGGGTGGCGAAAAAACATTTTGACCAAATAAATCGTCTCAGAACGATGTCCCGATCATTTTGAGCCCATACAACCCATATTTCGCAAACCACTCAAATCTACCCCCCCTTAGGGGGTGGGTGCTTAGATACGTTCAGAAAAACTTTTAGACACAAAAAATTGGTTCACAGCGTTCCCCCGAACAGTTTGAGACCCCATAAGCCGCACTTTAAAAGTCACTCAAAATTCCCCCCCCCCAGGGGGGGGGGGGGGGCTGGAGATAAGTCATATACCATTTGAGACGAGTATGGTGGTTGTCACGTGTCCTATCCAGAACTACTCGTATACCACAAACCACTGAATCCTCTGATTTCACCCTTTTACAGGTCCAGGGGGGACTTCCCCCCTTCCAGGGAGTTATGCGGGGGTAGTGGGTGGTATCATTGGATTCGTAATTATTTGTTCTATAATTGGCTAAAATTTGATCAAAATCGTTAGAGCCATTTTCGAGCAAATATTTTTTTTCTACTTTTTGGGGGAGATTTGGGGGGGTAACCCCCCTTAATTTTAAAGGGGGCAAACTGGGCTTCCGGATTCTGATTTCTTCCAATTTTAGAAAGGTCACTACCGATTTTGAAGAAAATCGGTTGAAAAGTGTGCCGTCCAGGTCAATGCCACATACAGAGCTAGCTAGCTAGCTAGCTAGCTACACACATACATACATACATACATACACACACACATACATACATACGTACTGACACGGAGTACCTGACCTCTTCTAAAAATTCCTGTGGGCAAACTTTTCGTTGGAGGAAAAAAGTGAGATGGTTTTCATATTCCGAAGGAATGGACGTTTCCAAAAGGTTTATGAAAGTTTCAGTCGCTTTTGTGGTTTGGGAGCAATGACGGTTCAAAGTTGAGGTTTGCCGAAAATTGGCCCGCACGAATACAATACTTTACCTTACGTATACTCCGTATACAGGTAAAGTAAAAAGGTGAAATCAGTGGATTCAGTTGTTTGTTGGTATATGAGTAGTTCTGGATATGACACGTGACAACGGCCGTACTCGTCACAAATGGTATATGGCTTATTTCGAACCTGCCCCCCCCCCCCCACGGGGGGGGGGGGGGTGCAATTTTGGGTGACTATTAAAGTGCGGCTTATGGGGTCTCAAACTGTTCGGGGGAACGTTGTGAAGCAATTTTTTTGTTTCAAAAAGTTTTTCTGAACGTATCCAAGCACCCCACCCCCATAAGGGGGTACATTTGAGTGGTTTGCGAAATATGGGTTGTGTGGGCTCAAAATAATCGGGAGATCATTCTGAGGCAATATATTTGGTCAAAATGTTTTTTCGCCACCCCCCCCCCCCCCCCCCCCCTTATGGGGGGAGTTTTGGTTACTTTCCAAAGTACGTTGTATGGGGTATCAAAATGCTCGGGGAAACGTTCTGAGGCAATTTATTTTGTCAAAAAAAATTTCCGAGCTTCCCCAACCACCCCACCTCGTTTTAGGGGGTAGTTTTGGGTGGTTGCCGAAGTACGTCGTGTGGGGTCTCTAAGTACTCTGGGGAACATTCTGGGGCCATTCCTTTCGTCAAACAGTTTTTCCGTCTCCAATCACTTAACCAAGGGTTTTTTTCTAGGGATCACGCAAATAAGCAGGTAAAGTTTTGTCCGACCGTGTCGTACCGCTTGTTTCGCATATAATAAGGTAGATATAGATGTGGAGGCCGTCATTTCGAAACGTGTGTCTTCATTGTTCGAATCATAACATACGACACATTTTTGAACAGGAGACGTACCTAAGGGCCCAATATATCTTAGGGTGACGCTCCACGTTTGGCAAAGTTCTTTGCCGAGCATTGCCAATGAAAAACTGCTTCAAATATCTGGGTAGCACATATCCCGCATGCAGCATGCATACTGGAACGCGTCATAGTCTCGTAAGAACGAATGTTAGAATTTCAGGGAACTTTTTCTGGATTTTCGCGAACGAATACCATCCGATAAATAAACGTGCAAGGGGGATGAGAAATAAGAAAATGTAAAACAGTGGTCTAGAAGATGTAGGACGCGATGGTCCTTCTGCGATGTACCTATGTACGAGTATATCGTTCTAATCCTCGTCTCTTTTAGAGTTTAAAGACTGGACTGGGGAGTATTGATCGAAAGATATCGGACCGTTTATTTGATTAGTCATCATCCATTTAATAGCGGTCTGAGTAATTGTCGTTACAAATACATGACTAATACATGACAACATGACAATAATATTTTTAATGTCGTGGAAGAACATTTGCACCCCCTGAAAACATTAGAATTTCAAATTGCGGGTTTAAAAGTAAATCATTTGTAGCGAAAGGATATTAATACGATTTAAGTTGATTACATGCGTTTAATTTGATAAAGAGGCAACGCTCGTCCCCCGGTACGGGTTTGTAAACAATCTATTACCCCTCCCTCCCTCCCCTCCCCTGTCCCCATCCCCACCCGACCGCTCTTCTCCTCACACCTTGCCTTCACAGATCTATCCCCTACTTCGCCAGGAATTGATTTCAGCGCCAAATGAAAATCAATGCGTGTTCAGGGGGAGGATGTGATTCAACTATAACATAATTTGTATTATTTTTCTTCAAATAAAATCCTGAATTTCCCTAAACAGCTGAAAACTCTAGTGGGGTTGTGTTATCCAGGTTTTTCTTACGGTGCTCGAAAATAAACATATATCTGCATACTGTTTGTTTCTTCTCGTAAATGAAGTGTTTCTTATTGCATGACACAGCTGGTGTAACAGTAGAAACAGAAAAGTAGTAAAATGCTAGTCAATTGAGTAAAAACTCTCCAAAGCCCCCTTTCACATGATCGCTGACCCTTACAAAAAACTCCCAGCTTAAGTTCTAATAAAACGCAGAAATCGTAAAATGGGGGCTTCCCCTTCGTCAGAATCAAGTTATCGTTTCCGTAAACTGGAAAACTTAGTTATAGCTTATCCAGCTGTGAGCTGGGTTGAAACAGGCGAGTCAAGTGCAGTGAATTTTGGATTGGGCTTGTGCTTCTCGCCCGTTTCTTGAACTCTGGGAAACGCTGTTGTGATTGTTACTGTCACGGAGGCTCGAGTAACGTTTTGACTTCTGTTTACTAGATTTTATTGACCATCGTTCCTGTGTTATCGTCTTTGCGACTCAACAAGTCTTATTACCAGCTGGTATATTGCGAAGTACTAAGTACTGGTTGTATTTCATTTTCGAGTGCCTGGTTTCAGGCGCTTGTGCTTCCTGGTGCTTCCAGCTTATCCAATTGGCCTGAGGGCATATAGATGGTAAAGAGGAATGCCGATGAATGATCAAAGCCAGTTGAACTTATAGGTGCTTTTGGTTGTGAGTTTTTGTAGGGGAGAAAGTAAAAAATATTTTACTAAGAAGGGGAGTTGCTTTTAAAGCTTTTTGGGGAGTTTTTGAAAGGGTCGGTAGGGATATTGAAGATATGATGGAGATGGGGCACTGGATGGGAGCAGGGGTTGCGAAGGGGATGGGGCAGGGGGAGCAATCTGCGGCCAGCCAATATATCACCAAGAGACAGGATTATGTGCCCCATGAATTTTGCATTATCTCAGATTGAATTAAAGTCCCGTTAAAAATAGGCTGCGAGCTCCACGGACCGCTCCCTGTTCCCTTGGGTCCTCACCTAATCAAACGCCGATGCTTGATCACGGTGCATGACTTTGTAGTACATCAACGATTTCCAGAGTGAAAATGTGCTCTTACTGTGAGGCACACAGACTGCCATCGCAGAATTTGGGGAAGGGGTCAAGCTCCTCACCTCGCAAGAAGGAGAAATTCGTGAGAATTATGGACAGCAGAAAACTTTTCACTAGAACTGTCCTCACTTTTTACATAGGGTCGGCCTCATCTCGAAATCTTGAAAAAATTCGCATTCGCATTTCTGTTTTAGTGATTAAATGTAAATCTACTAAAGGAGTTCATTTTCAGGGGATTTGACTTTGTCCAATAGATCTGAGAGACATTTCTTTTAAATTATATTAATAATAATGTAATCGTGGTGCTTGCCCTGTGGTTTACTGAGGGTGCGGGTGCGAGGGAGAACTGAACGGATTATGAAGAATCAATTTGCTTGCCTGTCTTCGGCTGCTTTGCCATCCTTCTTGTTTTGGACCGTCTTCTGTCAGTCTATCACGTCATTTGTCGGTCATTTGTGCGGGATGATTGGGATGGACGTGGCGTTAGTCATCATGTCATGTGAGATCGGTCACCGTGAGTGGGGATCTCGTAATCGTGCTGTCACGTTTCATTACGGGAAGCTGCCGCTAACAAGGTTAGCAGCGTTCGCTTCCCCTCTAAATCTTGTTTGTCCGCTCATTTATATGTTTTATCGCCATGCAAAAACTGCATTTACTGTCTCTGGCTCCGGCACGTAATTAGATTTTCCCTAATGAATCTTGTGTATGTGTTTGTGTGAGCTCTGGTTCGTTTGTCGTGGTTGTTTTAGTCATTTCCAACGGTATTTGCTATCATTTCTATTTTCTGTTGTTTTCCCTCTAATTCCTCTCGTTCTCATTTTTCTTTTTATTTTCGGTTCAGATTATTAGCCTGTGTCTCTGGTGTATTCGTATATTCGGGACTTCGGGATGACGCTATCCAAAATTGCAGTAGGTACTTGTCAATATTAGGTTGAGCACTAGAATCGAATTTGCTTTTAGAAGCACTGAGAGCTGCAGGTGTATTCCCTTTCTCGAACGCCAGAAAACCCACTCAACTTACACCTTCAAAATGTATTGAAAGAAGAACTATTCTCCATATTTTGCATCATCTTACAATAAATTTTGAAGGTGTTAGTTGAGTGGGTTTTCTGGCGTTCGAGAAAGGGAATACACCTGCTGGTGCGGCTGCGAGAGTGTTTTGCGTGAGTTCCCCAGCGCCACTCTCAGCCTAGAGACCTAGACCTATAAGAGGCTTAAGTGTGTTAGTACTTTCGAACTAAATAGTGTGAAAGGTGGAAGTTCGCATTCAGGGTGAATGTTATCAAAAGCCATGTCGAAGAATTGGACAACACTATATTTAAGAGATCACAGTAGGTGGGAGAATTCCGAGACTCAATTTGTCTCAGATTTTTTCAGAAGACATTTGAATGGCTTCCGCATGCTTCTTTGCTTTGAACCTAAGGTCAGCGATGCTTGAGTTCTTGGAGTAAAGTCGATCCTGATGCACGGCAGCTAGCGCTGCCAGGCCCAAGGGGTACTGAGGGCACAACACTAGTGGTGACGTGCTACTCGAGAAGGCGGCGGCTGCTGCTGCATACTGCCAAACAAACAAACAAATGCGCGGGGAAAATTATTATGGCCTATCTTGACTTAACTGTATGTATTAGTGGCGACCATAAGAAGGTGAGAGACTCCCAACAGAAGTCAGGACTTATAAAATTTAAGCAGCATCTATATGTGCTGGACTGCTGGAGGCTGCGAGGACTCATCAATCTCATCAATTAGGTATGGGAGGATGGGTTTCCGAAAATTTGGAACAGTTGACAATGAAAATAATTTTAGGAAAAATCTTACCTGCTGCGCTGCGGAGAATAAGGCAGGGTCGAAAGCTGAAAAGCTGGTGAAGGGCTGGAGGCGGTCGTAGGCAGAAGGCAGTCGTATGGAGGGAACGTTGACGTAGGGGGCCACTCGGCATGGCTCCAGCGTTGTGGACACCGGCGCACCGGGGGAGTGACTGCCTACTAATATACCTGCCGCTGAGGGAGTTGAAATTACATTTAGATCTATAGGATAGGGTTCACTGGCAGTGGTGGTTGAGAAAGAAGTTGTTAATCAGGACTGAAAAAGGGGAGATTTATGCGTGAAGACTCTTTGTTCAAGTTTAGGACTCTGAGGGTGCGTCCCACCATGCCCAGTTAAAATTAAACTGGAGATTTGGTCCTATGTTTACCATGTTAAATTTAACTTAAAAGTTAAATTTAACATGGTAAACATAGGACAAAATTTCCAGTTAAATTTTAACTGGGCATGGTGGGACGCACCCTGAGGCAGTTTGAATTTGTTGGCACTAGGGGTATTTTTCGGGGGTAGGCCGGGTAGGTACTTCAGACGATATAGTCCGTTACCCTTTTCTGATACTCAGATATACCTAGGCAATAGGCAATACCTGTAGGGAGTTCTGTATAAGTCGGGTTTTTCAAAACATCGCATGTTGTTTTACCAGATTATCTTTTGTAAACCTTCGCCCGTTTTGCTTTTGCGCAGCATTGCAACCTTATTCCTAACTTTCTTTATGGATCTGGGGAAAGTAAGCAGTAAGTGAATGTGCCGGTGTCTAGGCAACCAACGGTATTTGAAAGGCAGAAGGAATGACGCCCACCTGAAGGGGTTTCCATTCGTTTAATGTCGATAAGCTCATCTGAAGGCGTCATAACTCTCCTTTCATTGATTTAATTAAGTAAAACAAGACATTGCGGATCGGCAGACTTCTTAATTGGAGACTCCTTTATCAACTTGCATTAAATAAATTAATAGCCACTTCGTACCTTTGCTTACTTAACGCTCCTTTCAAAGTTACTTTTAAGCCTTTGCTTTCCTTGAAACTTTCCAGTTTCATCTTTTAATTAAGAAATTATTCCACCATTATTGCGCTTGTTTGTTTCTCGTGCCTGCGGGGAAGATTCTCGTAATTCAAAAGGCTGTTCTTATTACTCTAATCAAGTTTTCGAATGCTCACCTTTTTGCATCTGGCTCTCGTGTTTTCTACACTTGGCTCGCCGATTTTGGAACCAGACCTGTGACACATATTAATTTATAATTGAGGACTATTTTTGTTATTTGAGACGAAAATTATTCCAGCGTGTTCAGCCAGCTGAATTAGGTAGGTAAAGAAAAATGGTAATTGACAGTAGTCTAGTGGTTCGAAGTCATTTTCTGTCTATATGTAGACGTTATTGATTCGTCAACGACCTGTCTACATTTAATGCTGTCAATCGATGTCGGTAAAAATGGCAAACTGGTTTGGGGGATTACCATGGAAAAGGAAAAAAAAACAGACACTGGGAAGGGTGTGGGGGAATAGAGAGGCTGGTTGGGAGTTGAATGGCTTTTACTTGGCTGGAAATAAGGAAAAGGGATAGACACATTCCACTTAATTTCACGTAATCGAACAAATGGGTCATTATCTCAAATCCCGAGCGCCCTTCTCGTTGATAAGTGATCGCCTAAGTGCCAGCTAAGTGATTTCTAAGACCTCTCAGGGGTTGATTCGCCTTGTTTTCCTGGTCGCCTAGGCTGTGGTGTGGGTGCCCTCTGCCATCTCGCAATCAGCTGACTGTGACCAATGGGACTTTCTTGTTTTTACTCGGATTGTAGTTCTTTATCGTCTGCCCTTAACTTCCTCCTACATACATTTACACATAGCCAGTTCGAAAAACTTTGAAACTGCAAATAAAAAAATCATTTATAAAACTGGCAAGTTACTGACCTTTGTCGGTATAGTAGTTCTCTGCAAAATCTCCAGATTTGAAAAATAGATCGAAACTTTCTTCTATTGAAAGGTAATGCGGATTTTCAAATTTCTAAGCTATTCAGCAGATTCACGTGAATTTCACAGAGTAGTCATAGGTGCGCTTTGTATTCACTCATTTGACAGTACCATATCTAAATAGGTATCTACTAACCTGAAATAAGCCAATAATTCATTCTCCCAATGTTAATTTTGAAATTTAAAATGTTCGGGGGTTAGAAAACTCCGAGAACTCTGGTATGCGCTGCTGTCTGCAGCACGAACGTGCTAAGGAAATTTTCAGTGAATAATATCATTATTTGCGTGCAGATGCGTCTTCTGCTTTTCTAAGGGTGCTTCCCACCATCCCCAGTTAAGAGAATACTGAAGATTTTTTCCCATGTTAAATTTCCGAGAAAATCGGCGTTTTTCTCTTAACCGAGTATGGAGGGACGCACACTAAGCACACCTATTTTCTGTCGGTAGCATGGATGTTTAGAATTCTTTGGCCATTAATATCATTCAAGAAGTTGAAGGCTTTGGGACGCTACTTTTAAAAATATCGCCATATCATACCTGGACCCTGGCTTCGCTGAGTCCGAGTCTCTGACTAAGCTCTTCACGCATGAAGGCATCCGGGTAATGAGTCTCGTCGAAGAGTCGTTCGAGTTCATTGAGCTGTTCTAATGTGAAGTTCGTGCGACTGCGTCGTTGTTTGTTTTGATGTTTTTGGCTCAAATTGCTCCCCAAGTTCATTTGTTCATCTCCTTCATCTCTTTTAACATCTGAAATAAAGTAAGATCATAGGCATGTGTAGCACACCTATACTTCGTGTATTTACAGACAGCTTGGGCTATATTTTCATATTAAGAACGGTCGGGCCAATTTTTCAGATTTCCATTCCGATTGTGTTTGTGTTATTCTAAGGGCAGTGGTGTCTTCCGAATAAATTTTGGGGTGGGGGGAGTAACTCCTATGGAGTTATAATAGATGTACAATATCTAGAATTGTATGTTAGTAGGTAGATATTTTTACTTGTTTACATCCTCTCTATAACCTTATAATATGGCGAGAAAGTATTATTGTCTTGCTGAATTTCGAATATTATTATGTTTCGAGTTTCTGCGGGAGCCGAAAAATGATGGTGCAGAACATACACAAGATGGGAAAGTAGGTATATGTGAGACCACTACCATAATCCTTGTTTTTTTTCCCCATTTGTGATGTTTCGGAAAGCCGGCGGAATATAGATCTGTAGGTGCTTGGCCGTGTTATTTAAAGGGTGTTGGAAGTGTGTTATAAATCATGTCCCCAAACTCACTGCGATTGCGCTTGCGAGCCCCCGCCTCCTCTGCCTGGGCTTTCATTATAATCGGCTCGTAAAAAGACCATAAAAGCAACCAACGGCTCCTTGAACGACCTTTCATTTTATAAAGTAGACCCGGGGATATCGTTGCTAAATAATTGCTGACAACCCAGGGGATTATGTGAAGGGATGGATTTTGCTTACCTGCAGAGTGAGAATTTTGATGCGACAATTTGTTTTTTAAATGTATGAACTCAGAAGTGGAGATAAATACAAATATGGTACCTATCGAATCAGATAGATCCCTCCCTTATACCTTCCCAACCATATAGTTTCTCCTGATAAAAGTACCTATACCCTCAGACCTTCGGTGAGGTCACGGATTCACACAAAGATCTTGAAGTATAATTTGGTTCAAGTGGGTTCGGTTTAAGTACAAATGTACAAACCAGCCTTGTTTGTATTTTTAAGTAAGCAGGTATTACTTAGTTAAGTATTATGTATCGCGGTCTATAGCGAGTATAATGGACGCGAAGTTTTGCTTACTTTATCTTTATAAGATAAACATTGCTTCACCGACCGGCGTGACGTAACAGAACAATCATTGAATATGTATTTGACTTTCCCAAGTTAATCACCTCAGATACTTATTACAAATTAATACCAAAATATACAGTATTTCAGTATGATACTATTGTATAAGTGAGCCGCCCGCCGCGCCCGCGACTATACAGTATCCGATGATCCTGCAACAAGGGTGAAAAATTTCCTTCGTATACAACTCTCACTTCACAATTTTGACAATTTCATGTCACCTTATGTCACCTTATTAGGAGCGTATTCCGAGTGTCTGAGGGACAAATCTAAAATAGCTGCATGTCAGCATTCCGCACATTTAACTGGAGAAGATCTTACACGTGTCCTATACTCCCAGTCAACCATCATAGCAATAATAGCAATACAGTTCTGTTTTCTTGATGTGCCTCTCAGTGGCCGAGTGGTCATGGGGTCCGCTTTGTGTCCTGAGAGGTCCGGGTTCGAATCCCGGCGGAACGGCAAAATTTTCCGCTTCCGACATGGATGTATTGGCTTCGGCCCACTATTAAACTGGCTTCGGCCCACTCATATTCGGCTTCGGCCACTTCAACTTCGGCTTCGGCCAAAAAATGTAACAACCAACTCATCGGCGCATATGTTCTCTAAACGTCGCGCGTAAATTTAAAAAAAAAAAAAAAAAAAAAAAAAAAAAAAGTTCTGTTTTCGGGAGAAAACTGAAGAATGCTGAGAAATCCTGTAGCCGTCTAAAGTTCCTATTGGAACAAATATTACTGGAGATGCCGCCACCGTCTTATTTTCCCCTAAACCCGTCGTCGAGTCGGGGGGTTATTTCTAATTTTCCAGCGACTTTTATACATGAGGAAAAGTTTGAACGTTAGTCGAGAGCGGTGTATAATTCACATAAAATAACAATAAAGCTCCAACCCCAAGGACCCTCCCTCTCCCCCTCGATTAGCTGCACTCGGGATCTCATCAGCAGTGCCCCGTTTTTTTCAATTCTGCCCTCGCGACGGGGGATGGAACCAACTAGCCTGTGACGCAGAATGAACATGTCCTGATCGTTGGAAACAGACCATGCAGGAGTGAAAAAACCACATAGAAATGTGATACATGACCATTTGTCAGGCTGCCGTCACGCCCGCAATCAGCTCAGTAAATGAAATTCACAACTGGAAATAGAGACTGAAGCCGCTGATGTATCGATAAATAACCCATATTTTTTATTCCTCTATATCCCAACCAACTCTTATTCACATTTTTTCGTGCCAGTTGTTGGCATTTAGTTTCGGTTATCAAGCTGCTATATTAAAAGCTTGGTATTGCACCCAATCCTTTTACCCGAAGTTTTGCCATATCCATCTGTAATACTACAAATATACTCATGATACTGATTTTAGCTGAACCACCTACTTGATTATGGGCAATATGGGTACCAATGCTTCTAATTCTTGCTTGACGAGTCTTGGAAATAAATACGAGAAGACTGAGTCTTCACAGCACTCTCAGCACAGTGCGACCCTGCCACCTTTTTAACCTAATTCAATTAATTGCTAGGAAATGAAACTCGGGAAAACTTCAAGGGAGATTTCCTCAGAGGATTGTTAAGCTCCTCAACCCCAACAGTAGCGTATTCAAGGGTGTGAGTTTTGGGGGTGGTAGATCCTCAACCCCTCAGTAGCTTATTTAATGCTGTGAGTTTTGGGGGTGGTATAGATCCTCAACCCCATCAGAAGCTTATTCAAGGTTGTGAGTTCTGGGGGTGGTAGATCCTCAACCCATCAGTAGCTTATTCAAGGTTGTGATTTGTGGAGATACTGGGGATGGTTCTAAAATGGGACCCCTACCCACTTCTTAAAACAGATGTGCAATATTGCACTGCGAGCCGCACTGAAGACGTGTAGGACCTGTAGGGATAAGGGGTGACTATAGAGTATTCCCCAAGGAGCAATTAAGGCCTATGCTTGTTTATAGATACCAGAGGGGATAGGGGGCTTGGTAAAGTTTGTGTTAATTCGATTCCATTACGTTAATGAAGATACAAAGCACTGTAAGGGACGTCACGTCCTCCAGATTACCGACCAAGAAAACCTCGTCGAACACACTATCACCCTTATTTGTGCCTGATTTAATGACCTTTCCGTTCAAACACGAAACTGTGATTTAGAACAGCACCTGACGTTTTCTAGTCCTGTTTTAGCTGGGAAGGGTTATTCCATACTTATTCAGTTCAAATTTGGTGGACAGATATTGTGAGCAGAGGATATACCTAGAAAACACATCATCTATTGTGAGCAGAGGATATACCTAGAAAACACATCATCTATTGGGGAAAATTGTTCCTCATCTCGTGTAGCTAATTTTACTTCCTTCCATATTTTAATTGGTAAGTGCTTCTCTGGCAATTTCGGCTTTCACTTTATTCATGGTAGGTAGTAAAATTGTGGCGAGGAGGTATTTTATTTTGATCGGGTGAGGAATTTTTCAGAAAAATAAAATTCGCACTCTACACTCCCTATGGGGCTGTAGCAAAGTAGCAAGATTTCTTTTTCGGGGGCTTAGTCTCAGTAAGCTGAATAAGTTAACAATGAAGGGGCTACTTCTACTCTAGTTCAGTGATTATTGTATGTATAGGTATAGTTGTCAACACGCTACGGTAACGACGTGTTGACAACTAATCGTAGAACTAGAATAGCCCCTTCATTGTTAACTCTTTCAACTTACCTGGGTTTTATATCGCCTTTTCAGCCTTACGGCAATCCACCATATAACTATACCTAATTGTATTGCTGCAAATTCACTCGTCAAATATGACATGCTGTGAAATGCTGCTAAGTTACTTGTAATACCCCTCGATCTCAAAACGGAAGCTGGTCCGGGAAGCCAGAATTGGAGAAACACACATGGAGTAACAATTCTGATTCGGGAGCGGTTGTGGGGTCGCGAGAGAAGGGTGTACTAGGGGAGCTAGGGTTAGGGGCAGCGTTAATGCCATCATCCAATCAGCGTAATTCGATTGAGCTTCCGTAGCCTTGGAAAACCCTTCACCTTAAAGCTATCCCCAGGAAACGCCATCTTCGTATGAATTTTCTTGCACATACGGCAGACAGATGTTTGTTTTACATGATTCAATTTAAATCCGAGGCTTTTCCAATTTTTAATTTGCCTAGATGCTTGGTTTGGCAAACCATTGTTTCTGTTGCGTGTGGTGACTTATTTGTGTCTGTCCGACCATACTGTCAGTGAACTAAATTTAATCAGAGGGTAAAGACTGTGAACTGCGAGTACAAAATTGTGTTCGACCTCCGGGGGTAGGTACGACAGTAGGTATATAGGTAGTCGCACAAACTTTCCAAAATTGCTCATCAACCCATACCACCTCTTGCGCCTACCTAAAAATCAGTTTGAAGATATTTCTACCCCCCTCCCCCCCCCCCCCCCCCTACCTCCGCTTCGCCGCGCCTCTCCACAATGGACGGCCAGGTTTACAGACCCACAATCACAAAACAAAATCTTGCCGCTAGCGACTAATTTTTGTTTAGCTTGAGACAATCAAAATCGTTCGGGAGATAAAATTAGGTACTTTTGGAATGAAAAAATCTGCATCATTAGTTATTAAAATAATTTAAAGTCTAGTCTGTTCACGGGCATTAAAAGAGCCGTAGTATTTTAACTACGCAAAGTTACGATAGTAGAATAGTCGAAAGCCTGATCATTGTCAAAATACCTACAATACCTACATACTGCTCGTAGTGCGACGGAGTTTAATATTGTTTGAAAACCACTGTGGGGGGAAGGGCTTCAAATTTTCCTTTTTACCTTGTCTCCCCTACAGGCCCGTATCCAGAAAGCGGTCATGGGGGGGGGGGGGTTTAGTGTCAAAGGGGGGGGGGGGGGGTTAGCCTATATTCTTTTGCTTCACGTTGGCATTACTATGTTAATTTTCCGCTCATGGGGGGGGGGCTTAACCCCCTAAACCTCCCCCCCTCGTGGATACGGCTATGCTCCCCTATATCCTAATATGGCACTAATAAATGACATAAAATAATGATAAAATGACTAAGTAAATGACAAAAATAATAAAATAATTGGGCCTAGAAATGGAGTGTAGCTTATGGCCTCGTTGAAGCTTACTCCGGCGCTGGACATACCTATCTCTATCTATGAGTCTTCAGTTAATCCAAACTAAAAACCATAAGAAAAAAATAATACACATATAAATTCAAGTAAAATATAAAGAAGGGTGTCTCCTCCTGGGAGTGAGAGCCCAGTGAAACTCGAAGCGGAGAGAAATCAAAATAAATGCCCATGTTTGGCTCCTCAAAGACAGATAAATTTGCCTGCGAGTTGTCTGCACGACGCGATGAAATAGTGCCCGTTACTTATTCAGCAGCCGCGGGGACTCGGAGCTGCTTACCCTTCTCAAGCAAGAGGAAGACTCGAGAGCCCCTTTCACCCTAACTTTCTGTACTGCAGCGCTGCCACATGCCACAATAAAAGACTGAGCTATTCGTTTATTATTCCGAACTGCAAATTGTAAAAAGCAAGTTATAAGTAAAAGGTCGCACTCAACTTTCTCGGCCCCATAGTCAATTCTTTTTTTGCAATTTTTTCGTGACAAGTGATATAGCATTCAAATTGGACGAGATTATTGACAGCAATTCTAGACCAGACAAAAAGTATACCCATTGAACAGTACATGTAGTGCCGATTGGCGCCCAAAATTTTTTGGTTGTTTCATAACGGGCGGAATTTTAACGTAGGTAATCCAAAATGGGTTGAAAATGACCCATGACCGTCTATATGTATATCTGAGATCACTCATCTTATTCCAGTATCATGACTGTCACTGCCGTTCTATTGTACTACGTACCTACCTATAGAACGCTTCTAGACTTTCAGATTTCCTACTTAGATGTGGACCGGCATTGGGGGGGGGGGGGGAGTTTTTGCTAAAAGAGTGGTGTACAGTATATAACCCATGCATACGCAGGTATAAGGCAGCATGTGCGACTTCTATCGTATCCCTTTTTTTGGTACTAATTTTTAAGTAATATAAAAACGGTTGAAATACGAGTAATCTTGAAACATCAATTTGGCCCAGCGGCCTTCTCCAACGGAATGTCGTGATGGGCATCGGATTGCGGAGGGTAGGTATATAAGGTTTGCAATTTCAGACAGTCTTCACTCGCTTACAGTAAAATCCGTACTTTTACTTGAATTTGTCTTCATACGAGATTATCCAACCTTTATCCGAAAAAGCTAATCTTCAAACCAATATCTTTACTGCAGGAACAGCAAACAATCACTCAGGAGAAATTTTATCACAATCACTATACCTAAGTACATATACATCAGGGGTACAACAAGCTCTTTCGATTGGGGGGGGGGGGGGGCAAATTTCCTAGTTGGGAGCAAGAATTCCATAAAAAAATTTCACACAGTTTTAGCACTTTTAGCAAAACCTATGGTGTACCGTGTACCTAGGTACCATAGGTAGGGGTATAACATAGCCTTCGGTACCTATACGTATTTTACAATATATATTTTCCTAAACTCAACAATTTTGGAATGCAAACTTGCCAAGGGTATAGGTATACACAATATGTGTCACGTCACGTTCCAACCGCCTGCCCCGCTGATGATTGGGACCTTTTTTTATTTGCCTTGCAGTCATGATGGGTAAAGGCTTCAGGGGCACCTTTTCTAAAACTGTGTACAGAGTGTTTGAATGAAACGAACGTTTTGTGCAGCCTTATGGAGGAGTCTAAAACACATGTTCTGCTCCCCCCCCCCTCCCGGTTGTTGCACCCATGCAGGTATAACAAAATGGTTCAGCTACCCCGGGGCAAACTCTAAGCAGACAGAAGGTATCAGCCTTTTTACATTCCTTGCGAGAATGTTGGCGATTTACGAGGGGTTAACCGCTCGTTGGGAATCTCGTTGGGAATCATTGGAAATCTTTATGAAATCTCAGGGAATCTTGGATTTTTTTTTTGAGTGGTTACCCCTTCGGGGTTTATCTTTCTATGAATATCGTTGGGAATCTTTGGAAATCTTTATGGAATCTCAGTGGAATCTCAAGAAATCTCTGGAGTGGTTACCCCCTCCCCTCGGCGATTTAAGACAGACGGCTCGCTCACCTGTTCGGATTTCTTCCTCAAGTCCTGAGTAGACTCTGCCTTTCACAGAATCGTCTGGCTCCGTCTTTGGACTGTTGATCATCACCCCGGACTCAGTGGAGGATGCCGAGTCTTCAGGGTCTATTATAGGAGAGGGGGGCGCGCCGAGAAGGGAGGCAATATCCATGGGGCCCCTCCGGGGACTGCAGGCGGCTGCAGCACTAGCTGTGTTTTTCGGCGAACTTGGCTCCGTGTCCGGTCGCTTTTGTGACAAGTCGACCAGAGTCGGTGAAGAGTCTTCTTCCATACAGGGATTTGGCTGAAAGGCCTTGGAGACGAAATGCGCGAGCTGCTCCATGTCACGCGGATGGTGGAGTGCGACGACTACAAACGCTGCAGCCGCCATTCCGGGGCAGGCGGGACTTGGGGTAGGCGGGGCAAACCTCCCTGTAAAGCCCTTTCATTGGTCCCAACCCCGTTCACAAGTTAACACTGCTGCTTTACAATTTTAATCGAATTATGGGGTTCCTACGAGTTTACAACATTTCTATCATCCCCCTCCTCAACATCGACCTTAATTCTTATATTACTTCAACCGCAGCAGATTTTATCCCTCCTGCGGTCCTACCCTAGCTTGCTCGCTGGCTCCTCCGATGTACCCTCTACTGGCACTCATCCAACATCAACTCACCCCATCCTTACCCTCACAAGTTATGACCGCTTCTTCACATTCTCGTGTTGGGACAATAATAATTGGATATAATTTTCAAACTAAATCAGCACTTAATCAGTATCAGTAAATCAGTACCTATGAGTAAATCATATGTTTAATATATTTTAGACATTAGTAGGTACCTACATCCTAAATTTTATTAATACCTCTTTATATACCTACCTATACCTACTTACCTGTTATAGGTAGTAATATACTTAATAGGAATGGGTAGATAGCTATTGCTGCCTATCAATTATGTCATCAGTTATTCGTCAATCAACCAGCCTATAAAAGGTTGCTTGGAAATTCTGTTGAAATCTATAAATAATACGTATAGGTTACCTACCACTTGTCTGGGTGGGGCAAACGTATACCTACCAACGAGTCCTATACAACGGGAGTTGATATAGATGGAGCGGAAGCATAAAGGCTGGGCATCTCCCCGTCATCCCAGTCCCCACCCGCCGCTACCCGTTGGGTAAACTAACCGGAATTGATGTAATTTGCGACTAATTTCCGAGTCAGAGCCATGGTTTTAATTGCTCATGCTAACATTCTTTTGCCTCATTTAACTCGCCCAGAGCTCAGTCTCTCTCCCTCTCTCCTCAAGCTCCCTCGCAGTGCTCTTTTTCTGCGCGTTATTCTACCTCGCAACAGAGCGGCCCATTTGGATTAAATAAAAAACGGCCCGACAATAGTCGCACTTCACTTTCGCTTTAGGCACCTCTGCATATAGGTTTTCCGGGGGGTCCATGGGGGTTGACATCGGGTATAGAAATCATGCCTCCCAGGATGCACCAAATCTCAATGTCGTAAACGTTACCTATACCAGCATCAGCTCGCAGACATGAGTGGCTTTTTGGGGGGAAATTAGTGATGCAAAAATAAGAGAAGAATCCTTGTGGCCAAACGATCGATGAGAGCGAGAAGAAAATTTAAGATTCTACAAAATTCTTTTGGTTTTAAATTGAGAGGGGGTGTAGGTACCTATAGCTATAGCGAAGCAGGATGTGAAACAGATAACAGAAAATGAGTTTTATTGGTACAGTGAAGTGAACAGTGTCATCTTTGGGGAAAAATCACTCATCGAAAATTGAAACACTGAATCAGTAGGTAATGTAAGTATTCGAGCGAGTGGTGTTAGCGAGTATAGAAATTTAAGGAGTTTCCATATAAAAAGGTCAGAAAGTCAAAGTCAGTTATATTCTTAAGTAGGTAGGTAGGTACTTACCTATCTTATTTTCTTCGCGAGTCGAAGATCAGCAATTTGAGACGTTAAAATCCACTGGACAGCACCTATGGGTACGTAGCAGTTATATTTACCTACAGAGCTGGTTTAATAAAAGACTGATTTTGTTACTCATAATAATCGTCTTGAATGAACGTGACATCCATTCCAAAATCGGCTGAATGAGACTCAGATAACGGGAGAATTGTAAATATTTTTACCAACCCCATGCAGTTACTTATATAGCTATCTAATGGTCTGATGTTATGGGCTTAACACCTAACACGCTACCAAGAGCTATGCACCTAACTGTTTAATGGAGAGAGCCGGGAGAGCCCATTTTTTCGTGTAGCATTAGAACGGGACTGGGAGTATGTAGGTACCTGTGGGAGTCCCGGCCCAATCCTTCCAAAAATTTGTTACAATCGATTTCTTCCCTTTGCCTATTTGATTAATCCTTTGAAACTAAAAAATATATGGATGCTCCTTTCCTAATGAAATGTATAGTGTCTGTGTTAGACAGTTTTCTGCAAAAATACCTCAAGTATAAAGTTTCTTGTAAATATTTGGCGCGAACAAAAAACGAGGGATCGAATCTATTGACACGTTAATTTATAGTGGCTTTGTTGGCTACCCTGATGTTTTGATTTCGTCGCTGTTCGCTGTCGCGCTTGTTTTAAAATTCTTGAGCAATGTGAAGGCTGAAAGTAATGAAAATATTTGTGTAATAATGGAGAAAAAAGGCACTTTCACATTTAAGACCCATTCCAAACTTAAAACTGCTGGGTCAAGCAGTCGGTCAAGCCTCCTCTTTCATTCATTCAAGACTAATACGAAACCGGTCGCGGCAGTTATTCCAAACCCTGTTAGGTAAGTAAAATGAAAGCCAGTTAGTTTTCTTTTGTGTGTGCATGTGTGTGTAGGCGCGTATAAAATGGAATTATCTTTGTAAAGGAGAGTTTAGGTACTAAGTAATAGGGTAGGTACCTACTAATGTTCCCACTGACTATTTCAGATCAAAGATCAGTTCGACACCTGCCTCTGAAGAACCAGTCATTTCGCAGTTTAACCTAGATGAGGATGGTCTCTGGAATGAAGAAGACCTCGCAGACGTTTTTAAGAATCCCAAGAGTCCAGAGTCCAAACTATTTCAAGACTCATGTGAATCGATAATACATGACGCAGCAAGCAGTGAAGATGATCTTGCTACTAAGAGGCTTGAGAGCGACAAGACTCGGGGGAGACATTTGGGCAATACCTTATCCACAGACGAAGAACTTATCAAGGATGACCCGAACTTAGAGAGTCTGTTATTAGATACAGATTTTGAGCAACCTCCGACAGTTCGAGACATTGACTACAGTGATATAGGAGTTCCCACGGAGTTCTTTGAGCCTTACAGCCCGGAATCTGTCCCTCACTCCCCAGTTCCACCAAAAAACGTTACTTCTTCGCTGGCTCCCTTGGAAAATAGGATGGAGTATACCAAGTCTTCGGCGATAGGAGAGGCAATATTTAAGTCAGATCTGAAGCCTTTGGGTATCAACACTCAAACGGATGCATGGCTTGAAGAAATTATACAAAATCCTGCTTTTTTCAAAATTAGTGACGAAACTTCCTCGGCTGTCCTTCGAGAGAACCTCAATTTTCTGAACAAATCATACGTGGAGATTTTAGAGAAGGTAATGGCGACTTTTGAAGTCATTCCTTTGGAGATTCTCAGTAAGTTCCCTGATTTTGACCCTGATGTTTTCCTGACTTTGCGGTCTACAAGAAGGAGAATTAAAGCGAAAATAATCCAAACAGAAAATGTGATCAAGCGAAAACCAACCTGTGGGCCAGTTCCTATAACCCCTGAAAAGAGGAATACAAGCTATGACAGAGAAATCTCTTTCAATCATAGCGAGCGGTCCATTGTTTCATCAGTCGCAAGCCCAAGGTTGCCTGCTGTCTTTGAGAGTCTTCCTTCAACTTCCGCTGAAGCTTCTATCCTTTCTAATGTCTCCTCAGTCCCTATTCAAAAACCAACGAACCGTCCAGAAATGAACATATCTCAGTCGCCATCAAAACGAAAGTCTCAAAAAAAAACTGCCAATTCGTCTTTCGTGGACTACACTGATCTCTTGTACCAAAAAACGCCAACTTCTACTTCTGGTAGTAGTTCAGCGAGTATGCGCAATGACGGCGCCTCCAGTGAGTTCGATGGTCTTGGGTTTCACTTCAGTCCCGATATGATGGATCAATTCGCCCTCAAGTTCGGACTGAAAAATTTCCGTACGAATCAACTACAGGTGGTCAATGCAGCCCTGCTAGGGCACGACTGTTTCGTACTGATGCCGACTGGGGCTGGAAAGTCCCTCTGTTATCAACTCCCTGCTGTAATCTCCAAAGGAGTCACCGTCGTTATCTCGCCCTTACGCTCCCTCATCCTCGATCAGGTAATTGGGGTGGGTTTTGTTAACTAGGTTGATCAACATGGGTGAAAAATGACTCCTGCCGTTCGGGTATTGGGTGGACCTCCCATTCTTGCCATGTATACCACCATTCTATCCCAAGTTAACAAGTAAAACCGCAACTAAAGTCACTCGTAAAGGAGGATTGACCTAACTGTTACAGGTGACGAAACTGTTGACCCTAGACATTCCTGCCGCGCACCTCTCAGGAGACATTACAGATTCGGAGGCCAATAGCGTGTACAGCAAACTGAACCAGATGGAGCCTGCGCTGAAACTGTTATACGTGACGCCCGAGAAGCTGACGGCCAGTTCGGCACTCCGTGCCTGCCTGACAGGCCTTTATAACAGAAGAAAACTAGCTCGGTTTGTTATCGACGAGGTTCACTGCGTGTCACAGTGGGGCCACGACTTCCGCCCTGATTACAAGAAACTCAAGGATCTGCGACAACTTTTCCCAACCGTGAGTTTTTGAAATGCTAATGAAGTTGCCTTACTGGTGTATGACTTGCGAATGCAGAGGGTATTCTGGATGGCTATTCAAATCTCTTCAGTCTCAACTCGCCCCTTTTTTGGGACGTACTTTCCAGCTTAGCCCTTCGTAGTTGAAAAGTACGTCGTTTTCAAAGGCTCTTCGTAATGCCTTGCATTGTCACCGAAAGTTGCGAAAGACTGTGCAGCACTTGTACAATTATTGCCAGCGAGTACAAAAAGTTAGATAGTATTATTTATATTATTTAAACTCGTTTTCCAGGTCAATATAATGGCGCTGACGGCTACCGCAACCCCGCGAGTGCGTCTAGACATTCTTCACCAGTTGCAAATCACGAATCCGAAGTGGTTCCTGTCGAGTTTTAACCGGTCAAATCTAATCTATTCCGTGCGTGAGAAAAAAGGGGCGAACCCAATCAAAGAAATCGCGAGCTTGATTCAGAAAGAATACCGGAACGGCTCTGGTGTAATATATTGTTTTTCGCGCAAGGAGTGCGAAGATGTGGCGCGTGAGCTGCGGGCTTGTGGCATCAACTCCGTCCCATATCACGCCGGCCTTCCCGACGAGAAGCGCACCCGCACCCAGACCCTCTGGATGAACGACCAAGCCAAGGTTTGCCAAGTAAAAATCGATTAGGAACCATGAAGTTTGATTTTCCAAAAACGAATTTATAGGTTAAGCCATAATTGAGTTAGGGTGGAAGAGGTTAATTGTTCTCTAAACCTTGCATTAGCGCTAGCCATAAGCTAAACGTATGATTGTAATATTTATGCAGTTTATCTTATCGTTATCGTTTGGTGAAATCCACCCTTAACCTTTAAATTACTTATACTTATGTCCTCATTGCTTCTTAAATTTTTTATTTTCTTCTTAGGAATCTTTTGGACATTTTTGGACTGAGGTATTCTGTTTGTCAGAAACCAGTTTATTTTATATACATAATTACTTATATTGATTGTATACATATATTTAACAGAAGAGCGATTTTCAGTCAGTTTTTTGGAATGAAGCTTAACGATAAACAGCAAAAATGTAGATCAGTTTCCTTCGAAGTATCTAAGAAAAGATACAGTACTTCAGCTGTTCATGTTTTACTTGTTGCAGTCTTTTGGGAGTTATCTAATAGGAATTTATTTTGCGTTTAGGTCGTGTGTGCCACCATAGCGTTCGGGATGGGCATCGACAAACTTGACGTACGATTTGTGATCCACTACAGCATGCCTAAAAGCATTGAGGGTTACTACCAGGAGTCGGGGCGCGCGGGCCGTGACGGAGACCCCGCTGTCTGTGTTCTGTTCTACGCACACAGGGACAAACAACGCATCCTCAAGCTCATCCACTCTGATCAGTCCGCTGCTGGCGCGGCTGCACGGAAAGGTACTGGATAAAATTGCACATAGGGTTGCCGATTTAGTAGAGGTTTGGTTCAGAAATTATTTTAATTTTTTTCATATTATCTCGTTCTGTGTTCTCAGTTTTTGAGAAGCTCAGAGCTTGAAAGCAAGAACACTTCCCATGATTGGGAAAACGAATACAAGAAATTCCGAGGAATTGTGACCTTGCTTCGAACATGCTCGGCTAAACTACAAAAAAAACCTCGCAAGTTGTCACAGCTCAAGTAACAACTTTATGATATCTTCGCAATTTTTTGTGATGGCTGCGACGGACGATTTAGAATAAGATCGGAAAATATCTGAACCACCTGAAATCCAGAATACAAAGAAGAAACCTTCCTACCATATACAAGAAGTAAAACATGCCTAAAAGTACAATAAGTTAAAATAAAATGTTTTCCACAGTCCACGTGGAAAACCTGTTCCGCATGGTGGCCTACGCCGAGAACCGAACGGACTGTCGACGAGCACTTCAACTCGAGTACTTCGGTGAGAAGTTTGACCGAAAACTGTGTCTTTCGAACCGCAGTACAGCTTGCGACAACTGTCTCCATCAAGGCAAGGACGTTTACTAGCAGTGCACCAATTTATGATTTAAAAAAATGCTTCAAGGTAGGACCGGAAAGCAACTACTAAAATATGTAGTATAACTAGGTTTTTATTTTTTATATTTCAAGGTGAATACGACACAGTGGATGTGTCGAACGAGAGCCGAGCCATCGTAACAGCTGTGAAGCAAATTTGTGGAACGGATGACGTGCGAGGCGCCAACTTGACAATGCTCCACTTCGTGGACATCTTCAAAGGCTCGACGGTAGCAAAGGTGATGAAGGAAGGCCACAACAACATCCCTGTCTATGGTATGGGTAAGGCCTGGACCCGCCTTGATGTCGAGCGCCTCTTCCGGAAGCTTACAAATGATGGCTATCTCAAGGTAAGTGCAAGATATATTTAAAAGTAAAGATGTATGTGTGTGTGCTTGTGGGTTTTTCATTGATTTCACAATGTTATCGTAGGAGCGTATGATGGTGAAAGATGATGGTATCACGCTGGCCTACCTCAAGGCCGGACCACGAGCCGATGAACTGTTAAAGAACTCCCA
This sequence comes from Mesopsocus fuscifrons, assembly GCA_950004255.1. Taxonomy (NCBI): domain Eukaryota; kingdom Metazoa; phylum Arthropoda; class Insecta; order Psocodea; family Mesopsocidae; genus Mesopsocus; species Mesopsocus fuscifrons. The sequence continues at coordinate 11,956,403 of OX465374.1, read as the reverse complement.
ACCACTCAATTTCCACGTGAAGAAGCGGCGGGGGACGGTTGAGGCCCCCTCGGCAACCCCTGTCACCAAGCAACTGGACCCAGCTCTCCGCAGAATTAGTGAAAACTGTTACGAGGCTCTACGGGAAGTTCTCAAGGGGATCGCTGATGCCCTCAATGTCAATCCCAACGCCATCATGAATATACAAGCTCTGCGTGCCATGGCAGCGAGCCTACCAGAGTCTTCTGAAGAGATGCTAGCCATTAACCATGTTACTCAGGTCAGACCGCTAATCTGTTCCTAGCGATTTATGGTGGATTTTGTTAACTGGAAATATTTGAATGCAAAACGGTTGCTAATACGTTAAACATAGATTTCGCATGGCTCTAGTCGTTCCCGTTAGATTAGGGAAATAGAATAATAAATAATTTGTCCAAAATTATTCGAACGTGAAATCACTACTGGATTCTGACGTTAAAAAGACATATTATATTTCAAAATATATAAATATCCAATGGTTTCCTAAAAAAATGGGAAGATAAAACCACTCTGGTGCTAAATTTTTTCTCGCCGTTATAGAACTTTTCGAAAGAAGAACAGGTAAATCCAGCTGTTTCTAACGTCACATGTCATTAAGGAATTTAAAATAAACTACATTGAATGGACACTCTTAAAAATCAGTGTACCTGCAGACGGCAGCAACTAGGCACAACTGACAACTGATAGAGATCGCATCCATTCAGTCTCCTAATAGAATTGAAAAGTTTGCTCTAATGTTGCTTATATTTTGTTCCTTTGTACTTTCAGGCAAACTTCGACAAGTATGGCGCAGCCTTATTAGATGTAACGCGGCAGTTCGCTGAGCAGCGCAAAGAACTGACGCCTTCTGAGGCTCCTGGTGAATCTCAACCTGACGAACAGGATGACGACTGGCTCACGGCTGGACCCAGTAACGACTCCCCGTATTTTGAGCCTGATGTTCAGTTCGTGGGTCGCGGAAGAGGAGGAACCAAGCGGCGAAGGAAGCAAGGTGTAACTAGGACTGGGGCTAAAAAAGCGCGGGGCGGTGGAAGTTGGTTACGTGGCAGCGGTAAATCGTCCCGCTCCAGAGCAGCTTCCAACTCATCGAGCAGCTCCAGTCGCGCCCCATCCAACAGCTCCAGGCCAGGTACCTCTTCTGGCACTGCACAGTTCAGTACTCTCATGGAGCTTCCCACTAACAAGTCTCGCTTTCCCCGGCCAAAAACCTTTTTGTCGAATTTGTAATTTAATTATTTATCTGTGATTTATATGTTGTATGTGTTTTCGTTCATCGTACATGATTTGTTCAGTTTTGGAAGAGTTATTAACTACTTACGTATATTATACTTTCTTATCATATCTGAATTATATTTTAATGGAGCACAATCAATTCTTTTGGGGTTTTTACGGCGCTTCTCCGGTGTTTTAATTATGGCTCGGAAAAAATCTCCTCGATCGTCTTATCGTCATCAACAGCCAGAGCAGACTGACTCTCGAGGAACTCCCTGAGCTCAGACTCCAGGTCAGGCACTGCGGGTTCCTGAACAATGGCGGCCACGCCTAGCGCCTTCCGTACACCAGGCAACGATGCCACTGCTTCTGGAGGGAGCCTATAACAACAAAAGCAAAGAGTTTCTCTATAGCTCTAGTAATTAATTCTAATTTTTGCTCAAATAATAACTTCCGAATAGCAACTGACCTTGCACTTATATCGACAAGACTGTCGGTAACCAGGGCGGCCAGGTTGAGTTCTGCGTTAGATGGGCCGGGTATGTGGGACAGATGTGGGGGTGGTTCTTGGCTCAGTCGCTCACTTTGCACCAGCTCCAGTTTGTTGATAAGTGCTGATGTATTGTCCAAGCGCGCTTGCATTGCCTCTTCTGCTGTCTCTTGTTCCATCTTCTTACGAACATCTTTCTCTGCGAAAAAAAAGTACCCAGATACTAGATGTTCTTTGATACAGAAAGTATTCGCAACTTGGTGCTTCTTATTTATTCAGAAAAATGTTCTTCTAAATTTTTTCTAATAATAATTTTAAAAAAGGAAGAGCAAAGTACAACTTTCTTTATTTTGAGGACTGTGTTCAGAGACGATTATATTTTTTTCTGCAATTCTGCAACGCCGAATAAGTATCTGATGCTGCACTAGGTTCTACACCCACTGAACTTTATGCACTGACAGCAGATAAAAACGACCTCTTGAACCCCCTAAACCTTTCTGGCACTTCGTAAAAGGAACTTGCTTTGCATGATATCGGCATTTTATTTAATTTACCTATGCGGTCGAGGAATCCAGTATCAATGCCAAGATCAGTTAGAGAACGGAGTGAGCGGAAGTCGACCTGCACCGGGGGTGGTTGCGGCGGCTGGGACGGAGCGACAGGGGGCTCCATCAGTTGGCGGATACGTTCTTCCTCTTCACGTAACCTCTTCCGGTCGTCCAGAACACGTTTGGTCCGCCTATGGTCGCCACCAGTCATCAAGTCCAAAAGATTGTCTACCATCGTCAATGCGTAGTCGCAATCTTTCGCAAAGTCCAATATACTGAAAAGATTCACAAATAAAACGACTGCTATTTCGAATCATTAGTTTAACAACCTTTGGAGGGTTCCAAAGTGGATCGAACAGGTTTATAAATTACCTCTATGTAGTAGATTAGGTAAGTGATCTGAAATAATATTATGGTGATTTCACTTAAGAAAATACCTATAAACAGGAATCTTTTGAATATTTTTACGCTGAAAAATATACTTAAAAACATCGAATACCAGCCAGCATTTACCTTTCAGCGTACTGTACTGAAGTCTCATCCCCGTAAGTTTGATAAACGAGATCGGATTCTTCCTTCGTAAGGTTAGCAAATGTTGAATCGTAAGAAGGAGCATAGGACCCAAATGGTCCATAATTCAAGGGTTTAACTGCAAAAAATGAGCAAATACCAGTATTTTTATATATTTGTATAGGTACACACACACAAACTCGGTAAATATGTGTATAATTTTTATTACAGTGATAATGCCATTGTCGAAAAAAGTCAAAATTACTTGACTGTTTAATCCTAATATACTGTTTCTGATGTTACAAAAATATCGAACAGTCTCCTTGAAAATATATCATTAGAAATGGAAACGAAACAAGAACTCACCAGCTTTAGCGAAGTTCCTCCTATCTTCTTTAAATGCTTGAAGTTGCCCAGTTCCGTGTTGCAGTTTCCCTATAAGGGATCCTAGAGGAACGGGCCGTTCGTTGGTGCCAGGGACAGCTCCGTCACCGGGTATCAGCACATTCAGAGACGTTGTTCCGTCCTTCTTTTGGCGCAGGAAGCCCATCTGGCCGCAACGCCGCGTCGTCAGTTTTCCCGATGCAGTCCGTGCAGACAGCTGCACCTCTCGCAGAATTTCCTCAGGAGTCAAGTCATCAGGAATGGGTTCGAATTTGCTCCTGAAGTTTATGGACCAAATGAAGGTAACGGATTGGATTAGGGGAAGTACGACAGAAAGGACACATTAGAAATTTAGGACTCCCTCACGGGATTTAATTTTTTGAAAAGCTCCCATGACAGGAGTCTTATCGACTGGTCCTACTCAAATCGTTTTTTAACCCTCATGTCTACGGAAGCAAAGGACTTTTTTATGATATTTATATATTCCTGTATCAAAAAATTTTAATTCGTGGCTGATAATGATTTTTTATTTTCCATAACTAGCACCACCCCCTTTAGGAAAGTGTCAGAAACAAAATAAGAAACAGTTATTTCCTATGTCTGTCTGTCTTGCACCTGGCACTGAAGTATAGGTATACCTAGGTTGGGAAGCACTGGGTTTGATTTTGTAGAACAGTTGGTCAGCGTCCTTCCCAAATTAAAACGATTAGTACATACTTGGGCATTTCCCTAGGTTTCTTCGGTTCCTTCGGTTTCTCCACAATCTCCCGCACTTCTTCGCTCTTTATTTCCAACTCTGGTTCCGGAACTGGCAGCTCTATTACGTCATTCTCGTCATCACACGGGAACTCAAAGCCAAGTTGATCTGGACGTACCTCCTCCATGTAAGGCAGGAGGGGCCTAAGAGCGACGATTCGCTCCTCTGAAAGCGTCCGCACTCCATAGTGCAAGAGTTTGCGGGCTGCCTTGTAGTAAATGGTATCTTGGTGGTTGTACGTCATTGCGTTGTTGCACATAAGTTTGAAGTCTTCCTACAATCAATACATATATATATATTATAATACTAGCTATGAAGCCTTTTCAGTCTCTAAGTGTTGCGTGTACAAGTGATTTGAGTAGTCACTAAGACCCAATACCAGCGAGGGTCTAGTTACACTGGCTTACAAACAACGCGCATTCTTATAATAACAGAAAACTGGGACAAGTTCTATTGCTATAGCAGCTGCGGAAATCAATATCAAGAAACAGATATTCGACATTTGGAACTGATATAAATAGTAGTAAAATGATGTGATTATTTATAAGTGATAATACAATAGTTCCGTCAACATACCGAGAACTCATGTAAGTTAGCATAAGCGTGCTCATCCATCTTTTGCTTGATTGAGCTGAAGTCCATGGGTTTCGTGATAATGTTGGAGTACCCAGGGGCAAAACTGTCGGTGACAGGCCAGGCAAAGAACTGCTTCGGATCTTTTTTTTCGAGCTGCTTCAGCAGATAGTCCAGCAGCTTTGAGAAGGGCGACTGCTCCATCTTTAGTCTAACGACGCAGGCTCGCTGCTCGCGCTCCCGAGCCTCCACACTCCGGGGGGACATGGACCCCTTTCCGGGAGACCCCGGAGGCTTTAACGACTCCATTCGAGGGCGGGGAGGTGCAACAGGAGGGTCGAGTGTAGGCTTCTTAGCCAAAGGTTCCCCCACTGATTCCTCACTAGGCATTTTCTCTCGCTCCCCACTCTCTTCATGGGCTCGCTTCCGTTTTTCCTAAAGAAACAAGTTTGCCAACTGATTTAACTAATTAAATAAGTAACGATAAAATCATAAAGTTTTGGGGCAATCTGGGAAGCATGTACCTATTACTCCCACATAATTTGCTGCACTGCAGTGATGTAACCGCCTACCAGCAGCGTAGGGCCCCTGAGTCAATAATTGTGTAACACTAGCACACTAGCTCTAGACTAGTCTAGATACCTACAACATAATTTTGAGAAACTAAAATCGACAAATGATATGAATGCCACCACCAGTCAATGAACGGCTCGGCTTGTTGGTGTTACTGATGCAAGGAGTCTGCAGAATTACTTAGTTCTTACTTTATGGCGATGCTTGTGCCTTTTTTCATGTTTCTCCTTGTTTTTATCTTTCTCTCTTTTCTTTTTCTTCTTTTTCAGCTTCTTGTGCTTGTCCATGTGAACCCCAGAAGCGACTGAAGCCATTGACACCGATTCGTCTTCTCCTTGGATATAACTCAACATGCTTCCAGCGCCAGGACCCGACGAATCATTACTGTGCTCGGGGGTTGACAAATTCCCACCAACCTTTAGAATAAGCTTTAGCGCAGGAGGTTTTTCACCGGTTGAGGTTTCTGAAATTACTGTAGTCATTAGTTTACGTAAACGAAATTTGGATTGAAAGAAATTTTCTATTACACCGAAAACGAATGGAAATGATGATCAAGGATCATCCCTTCAGTAACACAGGCGGCCTGAAGAGGATACAGGTACAGTTTCACAGTGTGAAGTAGTGACAAGCAGTACACTGTATTCAGAAAATCTAAGATCCACAACACAGGACAAGGGGTATTAACTTAATTCAGCTCAACCACCCTTTATTTTAGCAGCGAGTCTTCAATCGCGTAATACCAATAAGAACAGCTATGTTGGCATCCGGCTAATTTCTTGTCCAAGAGAACTGGGAAGCAACACTAAACGTGAAAACTGGACAATGCATAATAGTAAATACCCACCTTCATACAGATCTTTGCGGTCCAGTTTATGTTTCTTGTGCTTTTTAGAACTCATTCTGTCAATTTCCTAAATGATTTTTTTTTTGGGCAATATCCCTTTGTAAACAGACAACCCAAGCGAAACAAATTGACCAACATGACAGTGTAAAATGCAAAAATATTTAAATAAATTTGTTTCGTCTAATTTTGAAAGTAATACCAAATAAATTATTAATTAAAATAAAATAAATTAATTTGGGTACCTTGGTACTGGTCTTGCGTATCCTAGCTACCTATAGTCCAGAGCTATAGTCCATAAGTATTCTTATTTTCTATTTTCACTTTTTTAGACATCTATGGTTCAAAAAGTGAAACGTCAAGTTTGTGTACAAATATGGCTTTCACGCCATAACTGATGTTCGTTATGAAGATTTTACTCTAAAATTAGTTAACTACAGTTTTCATGTTTGGTACTTAGGTACAACTAAGCCAAAGTATTAAATCTAAATATGGATTTTGAAAGTGAAACTACTGACAACTGTGATAATGTAGAATTTAACGATTCTCCGTTCTTACGCCTACCCGAGGAAATGTTTCTACACATATGTTCCTTCCTCGATGTAACAGACATAGTTGTATCCCTGAGTAGAGTCTGTCGTAAGTTCTTCTGCATTTTGCAATCGGAAAATATTTGGAGATCGTGGATTGCTGCTCGCTGGCACAGGCATTTCCCAATAGTTGAAGAAGAAGAAGAATGTATGAATTGGAAGGAAGCTTGTTACTCGTTAGAGACGGACTGGAAGGCTTGGTCTGGAAAACTAAAGAAATGTGTAATAGATGATGGCCATTTGTCAGACGTGGATGCGGTGCTTTTTTTGAATGGGCCGTCGAAATGTGTCACTGCGTCTCGTGACAGGAATATTATCATTTGGGATTTAAGTAAAACGACTCCCACCGTGCTGCAAAAACGTTCCGCTCATGACGGGTGGGTCTGGAGACTTAAAAACATTGGTGGGACTTTGTATTCCTCTTCATGGGATAATACCATAAAACTGTGGGACTACTGGAATGATCTCACTAAAAAACAACAGTTTAGGTGTGTTGTCGGCAAATTTTTTTTCTGTATGGTCCGTTGACAGTACCACTTTTACTTCCTTTAGTAGCCATTTGCTTCACTGGGTCTCCCAATAATCATGAAGAAGTGCCTCTTCCCGCCAATTTTTAACTTGTAAGCGCCTAAAGTGGACATGGGTGAAATAGATACCTAGCCACCTACCTACTGGTGAGTGAGGTTGGTATTTTAATGTGGGTAACCCACAAGTCACAATTCATAAAGCGGAAAGATTTTTCGACTGGGATTTGCATCTGGCTCCTATGGTTTACTTACCCCTAGAATAGGCCTCCTGTGCGACTATTTGATTTTAATTCCAGTTTTATTCTAGGTGCGACTCTGCCGTCCTTTCCGTTAACGCTGAAGAGAGCGGCATCTTGTATGGTGGCTGCTTCAAGAAAGTCTACGCGTTCGATTCCCGTGCCCAAGTTGATCCGTTATTTAGTTTGGAGGTGGCATCAAAACCAGTCCTTACTCTTGGTACGATATACCTACCTTGCTAAAATTTGAGAAGTGATACATGTACATGAAGTCCCTGGTGGCACCATGCATACCTCACCTAATAGGTATCTATCTACGTAACTTGAACTCTGCAAATACTTTCTATTAAGCCTACTTAACATCACAGTTCGAGTTTAGGTTGGCACCATGGGTCAGTTAATTAAAAAACAGTAGGTATATTATAAAGAACCAAGGAAATAAATGTCTGTATTACTCTGGAAATACAGCTACTCTACCTGTGCGGTAGCTATGAAATCAGCAATTTTTTGCACCGTCTTTTTCAGATATAAGGTGTAACTTTCAACGCCGCCAACCTTGCTCTCACTTTTATCATATGTTTTGATAATGATGATTAGGACCCAATTATTTATTATTCTTTTCTCTGTTAGACTTGTTTGGAGATGATTTGATCTTCGGAGGTGAAAATAAAACATTAACGGTTTGGGACAAAAGGACACGGAGTTTAAAGCAGCTTCTGAAATTGCCCGGGTCGGCTTACCCAGTATGCTCACAGGTAAAGTACAATGAGTTGGTAATTAATCATAATCAAACATGTAAATGTACAGCTCTCTAACCACTGCTCCTTTGCTGGCCGCCTCAGCTTTCTGGTTTTTGATAAATGAAGGTAAACATTTTAGGTGCTGGGTACGTCACTTTATATTGGGGATCGGGATGGACAAGTGCGAATATACACGACGCGGGAAGGCACACTTGCTGAAGCCGCCGTGGTTGATGTTGGTCACAAAAAGCCAGTGGCAGCTATGAGAGTCACTCGAGGATCCATCGTTACGGCCTCGGACCGAGCAGCTAAAGTATCCCTTCCTCTAAAGCCGACCTTCCCCGTCAATGAGTTTCTTTCAGAAGGTGGACTCGTCAGTGGCGTAAGTTCGATACTATATTTCTGTAAAGCTTCAAGTGATTGAAACCGGTACCCAGTTGGATATTCACATTTGCTGAAATCTTTTTACCGTCAGAAAATAGTTGTAATTTCACGATTTCTGGACAAAAATAACTTGATGGTAAAATCACAAAAACTTAATGAACTTATATACCTATCACAATTTATAAATTTCCAACAGAAAACGTCAACAAATAGAATTGTTTGGCAGCCCTAAGTTTTGAGTTGTTTCATCGGGGTTTTTTCTTCCTTTTTCAGGTGGACTGCTGCAACGGACATTTGGCGGTTGGAACTGCCTCTACTGTTGAATTTTGGTTTCCAAACTAACCACCGAAGAAGTAGGTACCTACGCCATTGTATGTGTTTACTTATTTAGTGGGCAAGAGTGGAGTGGACGTCCATTCCTTTCTCCGGCTCGATAGGGATTGGAGCTCGCCGAAAACCCCGGGGAGCAACGGTAACCTAGGTTGCCGCGTTGAGAAGGCAGCAGCGCAGTGGGTTTCCTAAGGCTGCACTAAAGATCCGAGCCTCCTCGGTAAGGTAATGTCTGCACCGTGATGACCACCTGAAGTCATCTCTTCTCACTTCTTACGATACATGGAAGGTCCTGTTTCACCTCGGTTTTCTGATACTTACAATAACTCCACTATATCTACTGACCTAATAATCTAATAATCTCACCTCCGCACAGTAGGTAGGTACCTATCCTAACGATTATTGCATTTTTGTCACGGAACGTGTACTGATAGGTTCCTACATTAGGTACCATGCCTTCAGCTTTAATATTAAGTATGTAGCCACACAAGAAAGTTGTCAGGCTAGGCTAATACCTACTACTAATTAGGTACTTATTAATGTTATTGTAATCAAATGGCAACTTCTTATGCCTAACTTGGACAGTTTCTATCCGATTTCGCCTTATTATTATTGGATGTTAATGACTCATACCACTGAGGTATTACCTACTTATATGTACCTATGTACCAAAACTTTTTTAATTTTATATGCCATTATTATAAATAATCAACTGTGACTTTCACAGCGACTGTTTTATTTTTCGTTTTCCGTTTTAACCCTCGTAACCTAAGTATCATTTTTTATTAAGGCAGAACTCAGCGCTTTATTTTATACTATTTCACCACTCATAGCCGGGGGGGTTAGTGGGTTAAACCCCCCCAAAAAAAAATGTAGGCAACCCCCCCCCCCCCCCCATGACCGCTTTCTGGATACGGGCCTGTCACCACTAAAGGCTACGACTCACCATCCTCGGTTAGAGCGGGGATTTTCTTTGAAATATAATGTGATAAACATGGGAGGAAATTGTCAACTTTTCCTTTAACCAAATATGGTACCTAACCTTTTATAATTTCACAACAAATAAATAATGAGAGTGAGAGAAAATAAAATAGAAAAAATATGATTTTGTTAGATGCCTCATCAGAGAAAGTTTTTCAAATAACCCGCGTGTTTAGTGCCACGCCTACGTGGTTTTAGAACTTTTGTTGACGATAAAAAAATTTCAAAATAACCTCACTTGTGTTGCTTTGTAATCTTTAATCTTTCCAAATGTCTGCTATTGAAAAAAGTAAGTTACTAACATAGTGGAAGGTAAATATAGGTTACTAACTTGTCTGTGGTTTAGTACCTATTAGATAAATCCGCATTTAGGTATGAATGCAAATATGTTGAATTTGATTTGTTCTATTGCTTACTCCTGTCGCTTCTGCGGATCAGTCGTAACTTCAGCGTCAAAAAAATAACGCAAAGAGCTTTCATATTTTAAGAATGATTATTTTTCACATTATAATTTTCATCCAAACATTTCATATTTTCAGAGTTAGATGTCCGGCATTTCTGTTCCGTTTGCCAGTTGGCTCTCAGTTCAGACGCGGAACTTGCCATTCACGAGTTTAGCAAGAGACATTGCGACAACTTGCTGCGCCAGTCGAAAAATAAACCTGCGAAAGTAAAAGCTCCTAAACCTCCACCAGTCGAGAAGGAGATCGAAAAACCTCAGGTAGTTACACAACCGGGAAACTTTTCAATATACGGCTACTTCACTCCAGAGGAATCGAGAGACACCCAGCCGAAGGAGTTTAACACTGAATATGATCCTTACCTGCAAAAATTAGCTGAAAATCCATATAAGCAACCATCGGACCAAGATGCTCCTATGCTTCCTACAACCAACGTTACTAGCTTTTCAAAAAGTAAAAAAAAGAAAAAGAGAAGTTGCCAGATCTGTAATGTAACGATGCTAAACATTCCCGAATACGAGGCCCACATGAAGAGCCCCCAGCACGCTTGGAAGTTGAAAGTATCCGGTATGGGTGTGTCTGCTCATTTCGTAAAGGCCAGCACTGATTTGCATACTACTGACGCTGCGGACGAAATTGAAGCTACAAATGGTACTGCCACTGGGGAAGGTACTTCCGCGCCAATCCCTATAGCACCCGGTGACCTTTACTGTGATGTTTGTGAGCTTCTTCTCAACTCGCAGTCGCAGTATCAAGGCCACTTGGCAGGGAAGGCCCATCAGGATAATATTAAACGTAAAGAACAGAAGGTCCAAAAGGCAACACCAGCCCCCAATCAGTTGTTTTGCTATAGTTGCCGTCTTACGTTGAACAACCTTGCACAATACAACGACCATAAAAATGGCAAAAAGCATAAAATAAAGTGTCGACAGCTGGTACGGGAAGGTTTTACAATACCACCCGAAGAGAGGCCTCCCGATATGGCTTGGTCTGCTCACAGCTCGAGCTTGCCGGTCAGATATCCCGAACTTTACCAACAAGAAGTAATCAATAAGCAGACGACAGTGAAAAACACACTCGCGGCCAAAACAGTTTCAGAATTGGCAAAGCCCATAAGTACGGCTTGTATCTCTCCAACCCCTGCTCTAACCCCTAATCTGATGACTGGTATGTACCACTGCACACAGTGCTCTGAAAGGTTCGGAACTGCGTCCAAGCTTGACCTCCACCTAAAAAGCCACCCTGGCGTTCCTTTCAATGCCACTGCTTCAGCAACCACATCAGGAATAGTTTTCCATAACGACGTACCTACACCAGCATCACAAGTGTCCGCGGTAAAAAATAAGACTGTTCAAGAAGCTGCTGTTGCCAGTGGCTACAGGTGTAGTTTGTGCGAAGTCGGATTCACAAACCAGCCACCATTCGAGATGCACCTGAACAGTGAAATTCACGCTCTGAAGATATTTCAATTAAAGAAAAGTGGAAAGAGCTCAAGAGACATCCTGTTGATGGTAATGGAGGATCGAAAAGTAATTCGCACTGACAGGTGATCATTTTTATATACATAATATAAAACATCAGTTATACCTCACATAGGTAATTTGTAGATACTTCCTGATACTTTCCACCCAATCACTCGCTATGGGAGAAATAATTTTAACTAGGATAGAAAGCCAGTAAGTAGCTTCCCTCTCTGGCTGGAGACATGCTTCTAACAACAATCTTCTGCGGGAGGCTTATGTCAGCGAAAATTATTCAACTCCCCTTCCCAACATGTTTTTTCCTTTCAGTTAGGATTAATCCAAAAACACTGTTTGTTGGACAAAATCACAGATCCTTCAAAGGATGGAAAGAATGAAGTGGTTCACTGTATCTTTATTTACTGAGTTTTTTTATTTTCAGGTATGGACGACAGTGCTGTGGAATTTGCGCTGTGGTGTCACAAAGTGCAGCAGAACTTGAACAGCATCTGCAGAGCCTTCTCCACAAGTACGCCGAGAAGGACTACACGAAGAAGCGGATGTTGGAGATTCAGCAAAGCGTCGAAGCACAGGACGGCGCATTCCACTGTCTGCTGTGCAGAGAGTCGTGGCCCAAACTAACGGCTTACAACGCTCACCTCCACTCCCCCAGTCATCGCAACCTCTTCTGGAAAGAGCACATCAAGAAAAACTACATCCGGCGATGGCTCTACGTGCGAAAGCCCAGCAGACCATTCCGACCTAGTAGTAAGGAGGAAGAGAAAAATCCTGGTGTTCGAACCAAAGTAGGCGGGACCGCGACGGATCTGAGTAGCGGTGAAGTGGAGCCGGTACCCAATCTGGAACCTATCGAACCCAAGATTGACGTGGCCAAAAACGTTGAACTGGGAGTTTCAGTCCGGAAACCCACCAAAACGAAAAAGATCAAACGTTTACTCCCAGCTCGTCGTTTGCCTGGTATGGTGTACCGCCATTTCTCGGGGCCCGTGCCGAAGCATTTGCGTCAATTCCTGCCAATGCCACCACCCGTTAGGCAACCTCTTCTGCCCCCGAGGCCAGTCCCCCCTCCTCGGGTGCCTTTCCATGCACCACGTATGTGGCCTCCCAGACCCCCGCGGTTTCATCCCTATTCTCGACCAGCATATCCTGGCAATGGTTACGGGATGCGTCCTCCGCGGCCACCGCCGCCGTCTCCTCGCCCTTATATGCGTGACGGCCCGCAGTGGAGACCTTTCTCTTCTCCTCGTCCAGACTACTGGATGTGGTACTCAGACTGACTGTACAAGTTCGGAGGCATTTCCTGGTTAGTACCCCGATTGACTTTCTTTTATCTGCGTTTCTGTTTATTTTGTTGGAGGCAAGTTGGACGGCAATAAGTGAGAGGAAGTATAATTCAGATCTTCCCTGATTGTTAAATTTAATTACGGAATGATTTGGTACACGATATCACAACTTTTATGAGGAAGACACTTTTACTGTTCTTTTTTTAATCGCTTTTTCTTTTTAATCGCTAGGATGGATTTCAGATGTTTTAGATAAATCTATCAAGTTTATGGGGAGGGTCAAATTATCTTCTTATACTCCCTAGTTTTTTGCCACTAGTCATGACGTGATAAAAATTTGATAAATTTATCTAAAGTTTAAACTGAACTTGTGAAATCCAGTGGACAGAAAAGAAGAAAGTATACCCAATACATGTGCTACCAGTTGCTTTCCGACCATTCTTTGAGGACACTGTTTGTTATTTAAATGTTAGTTAAGAAATATAAAAGTCTTTCTAACGGCGGAAATTAACTGGCTATGTTGTGATTTTACAATAGTGATTTTTGTCCAGAATTAATCGATCGTAAAATCACCACAATATAGACAGTTAATTTTAGTCGTTATAAAGACAGGTATATTCCATAACATTTAAATGTCCAACCGTGCCCTCAGAAAATGATCGAAAAAAACGTTGACAAATAGCAAATGTATATTATTAATTATTACATATATAAGACGTTTTTTCCGATCTTTTAAAGAGTTTTAAAGAATTTGCCGATTCTAACTTTACAATTTTGTTCCTCGAGGGCCGCGTTTTCTAGTGCCTTGACACTGATTCTCCTGTGCATCACAGGCGATTTTTAGGACCAAGAGGTGATTCATATATACACCGCTTTTCGTCGTGATTCAAATATGACTCACAATTCGTTCTCAAAATCAGCGTAACTTAGGTGCTTCTGTGCAAGCCCAAGGCAGGCGAGTGGCCTGCTTATATCAGTAGGTACGTTCATTTTCAGTTTTTCTGAATCATCGATGTGGCTAAGGTTGTTCGGATAAGTTGTCCTCACTGAAACACATCATGCAAGCAGAGGTAGGAAATTAACTTCTATTCATGTGGGTACATTAATTATTTTTTGACTAGGATTCTAACAGAACTTCACTTCTCGCTGGATGTTTAGGGTCTCTCAGGTACCTTTCAGCATATTTCAGCCCGTGGTCACCAGTCGAAGAGTAATCAGAAAAGAAAGTCTGATTGAGGAGTTGAGGTCGGAATTTTTTGAGGAAGTAAATCCAACAGTCGGTGGTGGTGTTCGTATTCTCGAGACGTACGGGCCGTACTTCGCGCACATAAAAGTTCGGATGCTCCTCCAAACGATCAAGGTTCTCCAGCATTTTGTCATCGACTTCGTAAATTTCTCCAACGACATTCTGAAAATAAAGTCACAGTGTCAAGAATATTTTCCAGTGAATTTTTGTTATTAGTTCTTCTTATATTTATTTCGGAGTTTTGCCTATAAAATAAAACAGAATAAACCTATGAGGTGTCTAAGAATGTTTTTCTGTGATAGTGAAGCATCAAAAGATTCTTTTCCCTATCTTAGTGATACTTGAATTGCGACTGGCTTGTCCGGTATCTGAGTGCCCATGTACCTACACAAGTACCGATGTACACATCGGTATATCTACCTATCCAGCACTTGTACTATGCTGGTGCCTTGTGGTAAAAGCTCAGACGGGCAGAGGGATATAAACCTTAGATACCACAGGGAAAGCCAACACACTGCCCCTCTGGCCGCTATCAGGTGCCTCAGCCTAGGAATACCTTTGTGTATTGCCTATTAGGAATCTAGTCTGAGCTGAGCGACTGAAGGATAATAGATCTGACTGTGATATCTTTCCATCAAGACAATAGCGATGTTGATGAGCATAAAACACATGACTACAGGTGGTGGTGGCACGGATCAGTCTACGCACATTTCTGCGTGACCCTGGCGAGATCCCGGGCACTGAGTAGGTATGTTCTCGATACTGTAGCTCATAATCTGGTAGTCAGCATCTCAGTTTGCCGCAGTACAGCGAAGCACGGCTAGGTGGACAATGTACCTATTTTTATTTTCCACCAACCAAGTTCCGAAGTACTTACCGTTCCGTTCCCGGGATTATACAGTAGAAATGGAATGTTATACCTCGTGCCAATTATCAAGGGATATTTTTCTTCCGTACGTCCTTTGCCGATGAACTTGTAACCACCATTGTCAGGATTAAACCAGTGGTAGTTTGGCTCTCCCGTCTTCAGAGTGCCATAAACGAACACAGAGTGATGCCCCATAGCCTAAAAATATTGGTAAGATCTTTCAGTAACAGGATATAGGTAATTTTACTCCGTACTCTATCAGGAGAGCTGGTTTTGTTGAGGCTCCTTCAGGTCACGTCACATATCTAGAATTAGAGGTTGAGTCTTAGTTCTTAGTACATCCTAAGCTACACCTCGCTAACAGATGGTAGATACAGAATAGGTACCTATAGCCTATATAATGGACAAACCTAACCGTGTAGAGCATGTGACGGACACATAAAAGTAGGTAATCGAAAAACCACCTGCACAGTGCACCTACCTACCTGGAAAACCAGCCAAGAGTAGACAACTGCGACGGTGGCAAACGATTTTATCAAGGCCATCGTGTTTACTAACCTGCTGGCTCCAAAGTGGAATGAGCTGGAGTCGCCGACTAGCGATATTATTGCCATTGCCAAGAATTTTTACGATCCGGCATACTCCTGATAAGATGAAGGCAACCATTGTTTACATTGAGATTACTACATTTCTCAACAGATGGCGTGCGAATGTCGAATCGCAGGATATCACCGATATATTCTTGAAGTATCTTCCTACAGTCCATGCTTTTCCCATAAAGGTACAGCAGCTCGTATTAGCCACGTATCATGTGTATAATAAAGACAGGCCGCGGGTTGAGACGAAAAAGTTTAGGAAAGATACCTAGATCAAAATTTAACAAGCAGGAAATTGAGATAACGTTATTTCTGAATAAAATTGCAGGTGCTGCTGAGGTTTGGAATTAGGAAGTATTTCAAAATCCGCTTTAACGCATTAGGACCTGAGTAACAAATTAAAAATATTATAATAGTAGTCAGTCCTTATCGATCAATGGAAGGAGCCACCGCCGCCGCCGCGTACTCACGTTTGTTGTGTCGGGCTGGGAGTAACCTTGCTCTTGTATTCCTCCGCTTATTTTCCACTGCTTCGCAAACCAAGATCAAATTACTTCCTGCACCAAAACTCCAGTGAGAAGTGTAGTACTTAAATTTTGAATTTTTGACGTTAAATAGGGTTAAACTTCATGGTAACGACAGCTTCAGTGATAAGTAAACATTGTGTCTGTTTACATACTTGGGCCGCGTAACACCATTCCTCCGCGTCTACGCCAGCAAAACAATAACAGAGCACCGCATGCTTGACCCATTCAGTGAGAGAGACTCGACGTGTCGCTATCGCCAATTCTCTCACTGCTATTTCTAAAATTACTATTTGTTTTCGACAAGTTTGTGAGTAAAATGCCTAGCATAGAAGAGTCCGAGACAGAAGAAGCGCGGCAATCGAACAGGGAATTTTGTGCTCGTGATGTGGAAGTGTTGGTGCAAGAAATCAAGGAAAATCTCCGGTTGAGTGGCTTCAAATCGAGGCCTACCTACAGCAGGCAGCTCAAAGCTACACGCCCGAGCCCTTACCGTGTTCCTTCGCGTTCTCGAAGCTGGGGCGATTCTGTTTGCGATGATTGCGTAAAAGCTGGAAACCGGCACTGCAGCCACCCCTGCGAACCTGGAATGTCCAAGGACACGAAAACAGAAGACCCTTACGAAATGCTGCAAGAGCTGCTTCGTGATGGGGGTTTGATCAAGGAGGCCGTGCGACGTTTGGAAATAGGGATATCCCCCAAACAACGGTATCTGTACGACTCAGACGAGGAGTGCCGAACGCCGTTCAGGGTCTGTAATGTCGATCTTTAGAACTCCCTGTAACCTTTCATGCTGTTC
Source organism: Mesopsocus fuscifrons (assembly GCA_950004255.1). NCBI lineage: Eukaryota > Metazoa > Arthropoda > Insecta > Psocodea > Mesopsocidae > Mesopsocus > Mesopsocus fuscifrons. The sequence continues at coordinate 11,939,451 of OX465374.1, read as the reverse complement.
CTACTCAAGACTTGTTGTTGATGTTGTAAGTTATTGATTTTCCAGTTTTCGTTTTGTTGTGACTGTCTTCGTTTCACAATTGAGTCACCCATCTGGTTCTTATTTCTATGCATTTCCAAGTTTTCGGTCGAACGTGATCCATCCACGTAATAAATTTGTAGGTATCCTAGGTTCACATTGATACGTATAAACCTACTAGGTCTACTTAATACCTTTTTTTTTGTTGAAAAAAAAAGAAAGAAGTTTTGAAGGTACAAACCTTCTTTACAGGAAGTCTCTAGGTAATATGGACAGGTAGGTAGGTATCGTGAGCTAACGTCGCCACTTTCTAGCCTACTATTCCTACACTATACTCGACAATTTTGGTAGGTATCTACCCGTCTACTGTCCTGTTGTCAAACTTTTATGAAAACTTCCATGATATGGCTTTGTGAACAATTAAGTAATTGCACATTTTACGCTTAATAACAATTGTTGTCAAATTATTAGTGCTCCTTGGGTTAGTAGGTACAGGATAGCTTCGTGTCATTAGATTCGATTTCTATGCAAAGCGGCTAAAAGCAATTTGCTTAATATTAAGCAAATTGCTTTAATAGCATTAGCATTGCTTTAAAATGCCATATGGCATTTTTGTAATGGGATATTTCCTGGAAAACTGACCGATACGAAATTTAAAAATTGAGTGATTTCTTTTACAGGAATCACTTTGTTTCATTTCACTTTACCCCAGCATTCGTTTATAATTTCTGATGGTATTTTAGAACTGCCTACCGTGTCCTAAAGTTTTCTAGGAAATTAAAAAAAAATAATAAATAGGTACGTAAACAGTCACTGTGGTCCGGCCAAAAGTTTGTTTCCCATAGTCGAACGAACGATCGGTCCTACGACTCATGTAGGTAAGTCATGTACGTAGTAGGTACGTGCCGGCTGGAATCTTGTGTCCCTGTTACGTATTAATAATAAAAATACCCTACTTTAGACTGGATGGCTGGGCTTAATCTGGTTTCAAAAGTAGATGGTTATAGAATATAATTTGTATATTATGATCTCATCTTAGTTTTGTAATTGTAACTTTGACACTGTAAATACCTAGGTAAGTATACTTGCTTTTGCTTCTCGCAGTAGAGCGGAGAATCAGTTTGTCAGGTAGGCAGGTACGTTATCTTGTTCAACCGATACTTCGCCAGAAAAGTATTGACTTTCAGATGTGAGAGTTGAAATAAATCATCAGAGATTGAATTGTTACAATTCATTCGGTGCCATGCCCATTGTTTCTCACTTTTTGTCGCTCTTTTAGATTACCCACTGCCCTCCTGTTTTTGGTAACTTGTGTGTACCTACCGATCCTGTATATAGTGGCTTGAGGTAGAAAATGCCCCTCTTTTTTACTTTCTCGCCCGTATGTAATACATGGGCTGAGAAAGTTATGTTATTAGTCATGTCATCGGTTATGAGACTTCTGCTAGCTAGCACGTCTTTTCCAATATGTCAAAATATCTAGATTGATCTAGATGTCTGGTTGAAAACAACCACCTCCGGTTATCCATTCGTTAGGTTAATCTGCAGTGTTGAGCTGATAATGATGGGATGACTATGAAACCGCACGCTAACGAACCGATGGTCTCTAAAATCTAAATGGTGTGGGATGATTGTGAAACCCCATGCTAACGAACGGATGATCTAAAATCTAAACTGTAGAATGCTCACTGGAAAAACTTATGTGTATAAATATTATCTTTGAGCCTAGATAGGTACATAGATAATAATTTTGGGTGGTTTGTGAGTAGGTAGTAATTTTACTGTGTTTTAAGGCATTTGATATTTTTGGGCGTTTTTTGCTGGTTACCTACCTGTTTACCTAGACAAACTATAGGTACTTACCTGCCTGGTGTGGGTGTTAAAAGGTAGGTAGTTATACTTCCCCATGTTGTTGTGATACCTTCGTGCGCATGCACTGAAGGAAATATAAAAATAAATTATTGTGTGTCCTACTGAAATTACATTATTTGCGTGATTACTGACTATCCGAGGTGTGTACCTAGGTACTGGTATTAAGGTATTCCATGCAGTGGGTCTTTTCCCATTTTCGAAGTAGGTACCCCATCACCCTAAGTACCTATGCCATTTCTGCCGAACTATCGTCAGATGGTCCACCGTACGCCATTGACAGGTACCTAAAATGTTAGCGAGCAAACTACCTAGGCATTTTTGAGAAAAGAAATAGGTCCACAGAGGTTTCGTCCGAACGAGGCAACTTCTGTTAGAAGTTAGCCCCAAGTATAATCTATGGACGTCTGCGTAAAGTAGGTAGGTACCCCATCCACCTACTCGCGCGCTGCTGAAAAGTGAGGTACCGAGTAGGTACCCCGTGCTCCGGGGTTCCGCCCGTTGTAGGTACCTACGCACACGCACACCCATCTGCGGAAAGACAAGCAAGGTGTGGAACGCGAGACCTGGTAACTCACTTTTCCTCGCCCCCTGCGAGGCGCTGCTAGGTGGAGGGGGTGTTGACAGGTCAGAGTAGCGATTCAGGTCCCTCTGAAGAGTGTGAAAGTAGGTAACTTATAGGTACGTTATTGATACAAAAAGTAGTAGCGCTTTCTTACGACAGCAATATTTAAGACTGTAGACACTAGTTTCTAAAGTTAAAAAGACGTAAGTACACCTAAGTAGTTACTTAAGTTACTCATGTTTGAAAAAATATAGTACTTGACCAGCATTATTTTCTCAAAATCATGTGAAAGAGATATAAATAAACCACATTCTCTGTGGTCATTTAGAAAGGTCACTGTAGTAAGTAGGGCGCAATGTATTGAACTCAACAATAGAGTGGCCATACGGCCCATACGTATAAGACTGGCAACTACCTGCTTAGTCACTTTACGTACGAAAGAAGAGCATTCAGACGGCTCTATCAGCAATAAGAATTTTACCTGATAAAACAGATAAATCACAAGTAGCGATCAACTTGATATGAAAGTTTCAAAAGATGTGTACGTGGCGGCAAACGTTACTATTGGCTGAGCGGACTTGTTTACATCAGTAAAGCAAAGATGGCCGACATGTCAAAGAGGTAAGTTAAATGTTTTCTGTTATTTTGAAGCATTTCACGTACCTAGTTTTTATTTCTTGATGTAAAATATTCATATAGGAAACGGAAAAATATTAATACTGCTTTATCGTTCCTCCATTAGGTAATTATTCAATTATTCAACAACCAAATCATTCCTAGACCTTTGAGAGTCGTTTCTATCGGTACATCCAGTAATTCCTACCAATCTCGCTCTTAAGACTTAAGACAAAGCATTTCATCATTAAGTTTATTTTCTTACGGTGGAATGAAGTTTATTTTGGTCATGCTTCAGATAAATATAGGGTAAAGGTAGGTATGTGCCACCCTAATCTCTATGCCTATGTGTAATACTTAGGTAGGTATCTCTTACTCTTATCAACATTTATGTTGCATGACTATGAGAGGTAGGTATAGACACTTATTGACTCGCTTGAAAGAAGCAAAGTACTACACCGCCGAACGTTTGTCCACTCATATTAATTATTGTACTTACTTAAGCTTTAGGTAGCTATGTATGTTTGAGTAGGCAAAATTTCGGTACATTGTCTTTAAAACAGTGGGGTTTCCTTGAGGTAATGAAATTGCTATACCTAGGTACCTATATCACCTTATCGCTTACCTACCTTCTTCCTACCTCTCTATCTACCTACCTACCTACCTTCAGGCAAGCATTGAAACAGTAGCGATCCTGACGCTTAATTTCAGGTTCCATAGACCTATCTACAGTACCCACCTATATTTGAGTGCCTTTTTCCTTCTCTTGATACAAAGCTTTAGCCTTCATGGCATATTTGTCTAACAAGTCAAACCAACAAGAAAGAAAAAAATCCCTTTCGGCAGCCCCGAAAGGCGTAGGTAGATTTCGAAGATTACTTCCATCCACTAAAAGCAGTCTAAAATCATTGAGAAAGACGGTTAAGAAGATTTTCAGTTGACCCAAATGCATTCTCTACAATAACAACAGAGGAATTGAGTTTTGAAATTTCACCCCCCCCCCTCCCCCCTTAACGAGAAAATGAAAGTGATTTTACAAAAAACATTTTCAGACAAAAGTTGTAGATATTATTAATAGAAACTCATAGCAAAAAGAATAAACTCAATATCTCACTAAATAAGAGAGTTATTACGTTTTGAAAATTCAACCCCCCACCCCCTGCCTAAATGGTGCGTCGGACGAAAAACTTTTTCAGACAAAAGTTGTAGGTAATATTGACGCAAATGCATTACAAAATGAAAGAACTCGATAACACCCCTAGGACACAAGTTATGATTTTTTTTGTGTGCAAAACCCTGTTTTTACACCCTTATTCAACCATTAGGGGTGGAATCAAAAAATGTTACTAAGAAAGGTTGTAGGTAGTACTGTTAGACGACCCTTAGAGAAAACCACATTTCATTAGTTGCAATATTAAGGGAGTTATGGCAAAAAAAACCACATTTCGAAAAAGTCCCCCCATTTTCCCCCCCTTCGTCCGATTTCCTCCATTAACGAACTCAACCGAGATTTTAGTCCCTTATATTTTATTAAATAGTCAAAACCAATTATTTTTAAAAAAATGCGGCTCCTAGCGTGTTCACAAGGAAGTGAAAATGATAAATATATATATATATATATAGATATAAACTTTTTAACTGACGGTGGTTTTGGGATCCAAGGGTCATAAAAAGAAGAACTGTGAAGAAATTTTTCAAAAGTGAGACTACTGGAGTAGGACTACAATAGGTAGATTTTTCTTCGAAATCTATATACCTAAAACCCATACTGAAACATAGGTAGGTAGGTATTAAATAGAAAGTTGTAGATTATTCAAAATAAAATTCCTATAAAAAAGGGGAGACTTGATATCGTACACACCGTACGTAAAACTCGCACTGAGTGAGTTGTGACGATTTTGTTGGCCACCCCTTGGTTATTCCACCTTCTATAGCCTAATATCTTTAGAACAATGAAGGGTAGGTTCGAAAAAAAAAATCAGTTAAACATTGTAGACAATAGCCTCAGAATCATCACGAATGAAAATGTGCGAAGTATTCTGTTTACCTATAGCCATGCGCGATGCCCTAGTTTAGCAAGGTATTGTAGTGCGGGTGGGAGCATCAACAATCAACAATCGTCCGATGGAAAGCGACAGGCGTTGTTTTTCTTCGCTATTGTTTACACGAGGCTGTCATTGTTTGATGTTAGACAGGAGGGGAAATCGTCAATGATCGATAAGTTCACTGGAGCGAAAACAGCTTGACTCGTTTTTAGAATTTTAAGACTTCTACCTTTATAAATACCATTATTATATATCCAACATTTTCCATAGAAAAGGTTTATTAAAATATTTGGACTAACAGAATTGTACCTTCAGTCTTATTGCTGGCTCAGTGTCTGACTGGTCTGACATGGTGACTTGTACCTTACCTACCCCCTGCAAGGTCTTTGATGACTGGTGAATTGTACCTTGTACCCCCTGAGAGGTCTGAGTTTGAATTGTTTGTAAAATAAAAATAAAAAGTCCCAGCGGAGTTGAACTTGATTCCATAACCTGAAGTGTGCCTTGTTGTAATTATTGATGTCCACTCGTTACAACCATTCGGTTAGTGAAATGTACTTAAAATAAGATTCCTGAAATTATGTTGCAGTGAGAGAAATCTGTCGATGGGGTCCGGCACCCTTGCCATTCCCATGGAGTTGTTCGCTCACAATCGCTCACGCCTGGTTTCTCAGCTGAAGTCTGACGGCCAAGCTCCTGAGGGTGCAGTTGTATATCTTCAGGGTGGTGATTCAGTGTCGCTCTATAACACGGACGTAGATTTGGTGTTCCGTCAGGAGCCGTTCTTCCAGTGGGCGTTCGGGGTGCGAGAGCCTGGTTGTGCCGGAGCCGTTCACCTCGCCACGGGAAGAACTGTTCTCTTCGTCCCTCGATTACCCGACAGTTACGCCGTATGGATGGGAAAGCTCCTGACCTGTGAGGAGTACAAGGACAAGTATCAAGTGGACTGTGTCGCTTTCAGCGATCAGGTACGTACGTACTTCGTATATGTAACAATTTTAGTTTACTTACATTTTAAAACCTCTCGCATCAACCATCAATTCATAGAAATATTGTGTAGCTTCATCCCTTCCATCTAGCCGGATCGAGCTGCCATTTTTTATAGCCTTAAGTAGGATAGAGCGCTTGACCGGGCTGTCGAGGCACAGGCCCCCTCATACACTGATATTCAACTCCATGTTATCAAAAGCGGCGGCGCGGCGCGACTAGGTGCATCGTGTCCTTGACACTGATTCCCTTTTACAGCGAGAAGGATGGGCAGGCTGTATAGAGTTTACTGTTTACTCTTCATTTTTTGACTGGTTAGCTGTGGAAACAAAATACTGGAACTGTGTTCACTACCTGGATGTTTGTGTTATCATTTGGACGTTTCATTTTCACTAATGGATGTCTCTAGCTCTGGATATGTCGTTGCGTGTAGAGTAGCCATGTCTCCAATTATCGCACCAATTGGCACCACAGTGAAAAGACCTCGTCCCAAAAGAGAATTGTATAGTTTACTTCCTATTAGCGTCCAATTCCAAGGGTTTGTTATTTGTTCTCTACGCAAGGCAGATCAAGAGGTAGTATAGGTGGTTAGGTTTAGGTCATTCTACAGCTAGGCACAGTTCACTTAAGCCCGCATTGCCAAATCCTATCCATTCGTGCTGGAGAAATCAATTCCAGGCATTTAGTTTCTCATAAGTCCCGTCCGTACTTTTCTTATGGCGTGCGAATCTCCTTACAATACAGACACCATGGCTATGTTCAGTCCCTGCTCTGACAGGGCCAAAATCGATCGATTTCATTTTCCTTTCAGTGACCTGAGCCTAACCAAAAGTTACCAATTAGCTCGTTGAAACTTTGCGAGGGGGTAACCACTCCAGGAATCTCGTTGGGAATCTCAGGCAATCATTGGAAATCTTTATGAAATCTCAGGGAAGCTTGAAAATTTCTGGAGTAATTAACCCTTATTGGTGGTGCATCTTTCCACGAATCTCGTTGAGGATCTCAGGAAATCTTTGGAAATCTTCGTGCAATCTCAGGGAATCTCAAGCAATCTCTGGAGTGGTTAACCCCTCGAAATTTTGTAACATATATAGCACATATTATAGTAACTTGACACATGTGTCTCTCAGGGGCCGAGTGGTCAAGGGGTCCGCTTTGTGTCCAGAGAGGCCCGGGTTCGAATCCCGGCGTAACGGAAAAATTTTCCGCTCACGACATGGACGTATTGGCTTCGGCCCACTCATATTCGGCTTTGGCCAATTATCCTTTGGCCAAAAAATGTAACAACCAACTCTTCGACGCATACTATGTTCCCTGAAAGTCGTGCGTTAAAAAAAATAATAATAAAAATAACTTGACACGTGTGACGTGTGACTGGTACTCTCGCTGAAAAGACGTGATTCTGTGACTATTTGGAGAATTTAGTGGAAGTAGTGCCTGGAGGATCGAGGTTTTTGTGCAATATTTCGAAATGAAGACTTTATGTTTCCCATCAACATTTTCCTAATACTAATTTTTTAGTTGGAAAAATCATTTGGCTACAAAGTAACAAAAGTCATGTTGATGGTGTATGTGGGTAATTTCTGTAATTTTTTGTATGTATTGAAGGTTTCGGGCATCTCTTGTCGGACCCTTTATTTTGCTTATGGGTACCAAAAGGGAAAAGCAGGTTTACTTTGTGACGTTCCTTGAGTTCGGGTAGGTATCCGTGACAAGCAAGCCTGTATACTCTGGACCTACCTGAGGCCTTGTGTAGCCTGACTCCCAGCTCTTACATTGTTACCTACTCAGAAGTGTAGGAGGCGTTTAACATTGAACGATATGAGTATGTAGAGGTAGAGCATGTAGGTAGATTGTGGCTGTGCAGAAAGAATTGAGTTCACCACGGCGGCACCCGACAACGCGCCATTTCCGCGTTTCTCTGTCGCACACTTGATGTGGACCTCTATTATAGTCTCTATTAATATGAATATGTCACAGTCGCAGTGTTTTCTACGCTTGATAAAGTTTCAGTTGTATTGACCTTATTGCTTTGTACCTACGTATGTCCTAGTGTAGTTACTGCAGTCAAGTATGGAACCGAGAACCCGGTTCATCGTTCAAAAACTTGCTTACTTTATATCGATCTCAGCAAAAATTTTAGGCACGGAGTCACGGACGAGACCTACATGATAGTGTAAAGTCCCAGTGTAGTCATGGATAGTTCCAGACGTGCACAAGTCATGACTCGTTCGCTGAATTTATTGTATCATAATTATTTCTGATGATACTGAAGCCCCAGTCCTTACAATTAATAGGAGACGGGGAGAGGGAAATTCCTTTCTTTTGTTAAGAGATTTATTTGTAAGTAGTAAGCAGATCCTTGGAATGATGTTATTTGGAAAAGGGATGAAAACAGATGAAAAAGAGCCACTCGACTGTGTTGCCCTTGTATTTTACCTTCTTTGAAATATTTACCAGGAAGCTATTGATCGTATCTGACGACTGCAATGGAAGTTCCTGTTGTCACAAATTTTTTCTGACTTCTCAACGTCACTGCTGAGTGCTTAGCCAGTGCGAGTCGTCGGGACTCCTCATGCGTGTATGATTGTGATTCGAAAGTTAGAAATCAATAATGCTTCCAACTGTACCTATGGGGTTTGAGTGCGTTGATCCTTCTGGATTAGAAAGTAAGTCAAATAAGTATCATGCGGATCTCGAGAGAAGTCGGCAAACTCACGAGAGTGGCTCTATACGTTAGCTGTAACTACTATTACTATACCAATACTATAGGAGACCTTTCTCAGTTGTTAAAGTACATAATGTATTCTGGTGCGCAGCTTTCTTTTGGGAATTACGGTGCCTTGTGGTAGACATTTGTATGACTTCTTATGCCCCCACATTATAGCCTTACTTGAATTTTTCGGGTCGGAGAAAGCACGTCCACATTTGAGTCCAAAATTTCGTTTATCTACATTGTAACCCAGTGTGAGTGGTTTCCAGAATTGTCGACATTTTCTCCAAACATTCGGTTCTTGCGTTCAGCTGTAGTGTGTCGAATTAAAATTCTAGTCGGGAGAGCTTGAGCTAAAGGGAAAGTCCCGGGTCTGGATGAGGAAGGAGGTCGAGGCCGGGCTCAGTGATGGGGGGGGGGGGGGGGGATGATTGGGCGGGTATAGATTTTTCGGGGAGTCGAGGGTTCGTGCTCCTTGGTCCTTAGCCAAGGTTTCTGCGATGAAAATTCCAAATTCCCCATCGGCCCTCACTACCATTGGAAGAGCGATTAGAGCTATATGAGAGGATGTGGGTTTGAGGGGGGGGGGGGGGGGGGCCTCCATCCAAAAAAGATAAATTTTCTTTCTTCCCCGCCGCCACCGGGAGAGACTAACAGTCCCCCCCCTTTCATGAAAATAGTATAAAGTACCCCCTTCATTTGAGATTTTTGTAGGGGTGCCACTTAATCCTGAGAGCCAGGAATGTTCCTACTTCATAATCGGATGAATGCCGTCAAACACTGTGCATGGTTTTGAGGCCAAGTGGTGATGAGCAGCCAGTCAGCGACTGGGTCGACCTCAGGGTTTTGGCATGTTTTTGTTTTCTCTGTGTTATAAATACTCCATGCCTCTCACCTCGTTATCGTTCTGACCCTACCAGAGGGACTTCGGCTATAGTTGCCCTTGCCCAAGTATAAAAGGAAACTATGACACAGAACGGCTGATTGTGTGCCGGTGAGCTATGGACTTCTACTTCTGTGTCATGTGGTCAGGGCAGGGTTATTGAGTGTAGCTCAAATAATGGCCACTGCTAGAGAACTAGTTATGTCCTCAGTGGCGGCTTGGCCAGGAATAAGACCCTCCGAAAATTCTATCCATCCAGTAAATACATATAGCTGGTTCTAGTCGGGAAAAAACATGGTCGATAAACTGGAATTCTACGTTTCTAAGGACAAAAATTCCTTATTTCGGCATGGCCGAGATGTGCATATTTTGATGTTTATACTTTCGCTCACCCAATGCAGTTTATGCAGTCCTAAACCGTTGTTTCGCACACACACATATAACACAATTTTCATCTCAGTCCGTTATCAAATAAATGTGAATAGGTAGCACAGAAACTTCCGACTTTGATAAATATTTTTCGAGTCTTCCAAAAACTCTTGAAAATGACTCTTAAGGTCGACTACACGTACTTGGTTCGCAATGCTACGTACTTCAAGCCCTACTCCGAAGTTACAGGGCGAGTGAAAAGTGTTTATAGGGGGATGTAAACCTGAGACTCTTTGTCGTGAGGTAGTGTTGTATTTTTGCATGAAATGGAGTAATAAGCCACAGGAGCGGTTTTAAACAGTCAACTACCAGTCCACATGTTTTTTTGACAGATCGCGAAAACACAACACTACCGCACGCGGAATATTTTTTTGTAACGTTTCGGACTAAAAAATGTATTATTTTATCGTCACATTTAGAAGAAAAGCTTGATAAATGTCTGTAATATTTACCGTCACCATGTTACATTTTGACAATTTTTATTTCACTTGCGGAAGTGGGTAATTTCAACAGCATTTCTCTATTTTTTCTCCTGTAAAAGCTCGTTCGTTTCGCGTTCAAATAGCACACTATATATATTTAGCTTTTAGAGTAGACGCAACCAATACGATATTGCAATTACCAGTCTCCGGCAGTACTAATATATAAACATTAGCTTTGTCGAATATTTACTTTCGCACAGTGGTTTTGGTGGAGTTCATCGAGAATGTATATACAGCCTTAATCGTAGTTCGCAAAATTTCAGTAGTAGGTAACAACAGGAAATTCTGTGCCTGAGGCCTTGTCTTGTCATTCAGTAATGCTATACTCTTCTACCACTGTATGCGTGTTTGAGTTGCACTCCGCCTGCAGAAACCATGATTATGTAATCCCAATGTTTGGTGTACAGCACCAAAAACAACAACAAAAACAATTATTATTAATAACAACAATAACAAACATTACCCCATTTTCGCGGACCCCCATTTCGTGGGTTACTGGGGACCCCTAGTCTATTGTCACTCCTAGTATCCTGAATTCCTGTAGTGGTCAGTAGGTTGTGATATTTGCCAAATTGTGGCTACATATTGTGGTGGCTTGTTACAGACCTTGCTGTGTATTTCCGCTGATAGTACTTTAGGTTGTCCAGTAACGATATCACAGATTCTGTTTTGTTTACGTTAAGCATTACTAAATAATTATCATTAAGCCAAGATTTCACTTTGGTCAAGGTTTTGGTCACTTTGTCGTGCGGTTTCGCCTCACGTCTGTCTGTGGGAACATTTAAATATCCAACAGTTTCAGAAAAATAATGGCCGGGGAAAAAACATTACCAAACAGTAGATGTAGGTACCTATATTCCGGCTTAAGGCTGTTTTATGCACATGGTGTATTGACGGTACTTTACAGTAAATGCGGTAAATGAAGATTGCTTATTATCTATTGATATTTCTGCAGCTGAGGGCGTTATCCTGGGAGGCTTGGCTTTTGACAGATGCTGTCAGCTCAGCACTAGATTGTACCATATTGTACCTAAGGAGGGAACTCGCCGAATAGGTGGTGGTGGATATGGAGGATTGCAGCTGCAAATAGTGTGTGCGGGGCTTACGGGGGCGTGTATCATCGATCTGTCTGCGCTCCATTCTGCTGCTACTCCATATGAGATTCATTTTTCCTTGTTCAGGTTTCTCAAAGTGGCTACATCCTCAGCTACTTCTCATCAATGTGTTTTTTTGTGTTTCTAGCTAATTATACTGAGTTAAGCTAACGAACGGGTGTATGGGTGGTCGTTTCTACCCTCATGTACCTATACCGCCAGATGTATGCAGTTTATGTAGATGTAGGTACCTACCTACACTCTAGATTTAATTATTTTAATAATTATTCAGGCAGGTTTCTGTAGTGCGATTGTGGGATCGGATCTTAGTACCTGCTGTTTTATTCTGTTCCACAGGTGTAAGGTACTATTCTGTTTGTCAAACTCTGTGAACAGACTAATAATAATTATCTCCGTTCCTGCTTGTAAGACATGGGATTTCTTTATAAATGGCGAAGTACACTTCCATCCCCTATGTGGTGTTTCACAGTGGCGCTTGGTAGATGGGTATATATTATGTTGACAAGCCGCTACTGCGAGGAAGCGGCGCGGCGGCGGTGCGAGTCCGCGAATTGACGAGGCAACCGAGTCTGTCGTGAGCAAGGTTAGCGCAGGTCCTTGCCTCCATGCGCCCGAGTCAACCTCCGCGCTATTAGCGAAACATAGGAACTACGCTCATTTTGCGACTCTGTTTGGATTTTATGCCGACACGTGTCCATATAATGTCTGTTCTGAAAACATTCGCTCATGTTTACATTCCTTGAGGAATGTTTTTGTCCCAGTACCGCTCGGTAATGATCGCCGAACTGAAAGTGATGCTGGCGGCTGGCGCCGCTTCTAGTTTCAGTTACATTGGAAACCAGTTGTGGCGACAGGACATGCAATCATTTGAAAAAATTGAATTCACAGCTTGTTGAGCGAAACTCTTGTTAAGAATTCGTTGAACCATCCCAATGGGGCAACGGGACTTATCCTGAGAACCTACTGAAGGTGAAGGTGTCTTAACATTGCCATTCACAACTTGCCTCCCTATACCTATACCAGTCATACCTATATAATTATTCTAATTTCGCGTTATAAGGCGAGTAGGTACCTACTCATGCGTGTAGCTGATGTGCATATTGCACAACAGTATATACATGCAGGGCCGGATTTACCTAATGGCATTATGGGCACTTGTCCAGGGCGGAAAATTTGGGGGGGCGGAAAATCTCGCCTTCAATGATTTCAGTCTGTATGAGCCTCGTATCAATATTTAAAACCTGGTGCATAGGAAAACGAAAAAAAAAAAAAATTGGGGGGGGGCGGAAAATTTTTCGCACCAGGGCGGCAATTAGTCCAAATCCGGCCCTGTATACATGTAAGGTAGGTGATAGGTATGGGTCCTCGCGTATACTGTTTCAGTGTATTTTCTGCTTTTCAGAGTGACTGTGAAAAAGAAAGAAATAGGAAAGGTCAATGAGGTAGACCTTATAGAGCATATGAATACTATGTGACGGCAGTATGTTACCTACCTACCTATTATTATACTGGTGAGACTGTTGCGGAAACATTATTTGATACTCGGATATGTTTGTTGTTGCCGTGTGTGACCTAATTCATACCAGAGCACGAGCACTCAAGCAGTAGGCAGTCCTCACTCACATAGCATCTAAATAGTTACGACTACGTAACTTACTTCCATTTGGGTCACAAGGAGCAGAGAGAATAAAAATTTTCTGAAAAAGTAAAAATTGCCCTGCAAGAAGTAAGTACGTAATACGTCATCAAGTACGCATCTGTTTGGAATTTTAAAATTGGCTCAATATTTTGCTTTATTCCTACCCAGATACTGAATGAAAGTATGCAAATTACGTGCATGCGGACAATGTACGGAGAGCTCAAGTTACAAATAATTATTCTTTGAGTGAAGCGAACAGAAGAAAGTTTAGACACCGTAGGTTTTGCGGATGCTGATGCCAATTTAGGTGTTCGTCTAGCTGGCCACCTAAAAGTCGCGAAGACGCCTCAAAAGTAATGTTATTGTTCTCTAATTGAAGAATATTTATCGCATGTGTTTTTTGTACGTTTTGGAAATTCGGTGTTGTACGAAGCCTAAAGTTAATTAGTTGGTATGGCAGTACCTATAGTCTCCCGGTTATTGAACCATCATACGATCCAGAATGAGATTACCGACGCTTTTGGTAGTCTGCAGTCGCTTGTGCGTGAAAATAACTACTGGGCTGCTGAAATGCCGAGTCATTTGCCGAGAAGCACTGACCTCGCGTCCAGTCCTCCGCCAACAAAGTCGACCTGAACCAGACCTGTTACTGTGTAGCTGCATTGCCTCCATTAGAGCCGAAGCTGAAGCTGCTTATGATCTGCTTGGCCAAAGAAGCTGGCTGCCCTTGGCAGCGGGCAGGGGTCTCACCCACTATCAAGTGCTAACATCCCACAGTGAAGAGTTCGCTTTACACCTCAAAACAAAATTACATCCTTGGCATAGGCGTAGGGGGTTTTACATCTGCAAGACGGCTGAATGTAAAATTGTGCCGGTTTTTAAGTTTTCCAGGGGGTTTTTTTTTTTTCGTTATTGGTTATATTTGAACTTGCAGACTTTTGACAAAACGGAAATATTGGTAGGCACTTCTTTCCTATTTCCTGTACATTTTTTCTCCAGATTTTTAAATTTTCAGAATTCTGTTCGAAAGTTTACAAATTTGTCTTCAGAAAGCAAAAAATAGCAAAAACTTGAAAGAATTGAAAATGTGCGACTAGGTACTGTCGTGTCTCTTGTTACTTAATATTATGTTAGGTACGTTATTCTTGCCTGGCTGGTTTCTTACTTTGTTCAGGTGACTGATTTGTGCGGTGCGTATAGGATCTGCGCGCAAAATATACAAACCTTTCTATACGCTCATATGCTTCCTGTCATTGAAGTTAAAGTTTCTTTCCAAATTTTCAGGTGAAGGAAGTTGTTCACGGACTCTGCGGTGACGGGGAAAAGACACTTCTGGTTCTGGTAAGTTTGTAAAAGCACCGACCTATTTACAAGGGCGGAATCAGACAGACTTTTTGGAGGGGGAAATTTCTCAAACCCGGATAAGTTTTCAGAACATGATTTTTTTTAAGAAGGAAAAAAATGATCATGATTTGTAAAAATTATTTTCAGCTTAGGTTCATACAGCTAGGTAGGTACTACTAGGCTTAGGGGGGGGGGATATCCCCCTTTTCCCCTTATGGATCCACCCTTGCCTATCACGCATATATTTTTACGCATACGCACGAATTGTTCTTCTCGAGGTGCGGTAACTAACCTAAAATTGGAAGTTTTGGCTCACCACCTACCGAAAACGCTATATGGTTGGGTTGGTTCATCATATTTTGCCCCACTCATGTTTCACAGGATCATTTTCCGCAACCGTGTATAAAGTTGCTACCTTTCGCTACTTACCTCCTCACTCTTGGATGAAAGTGAAGTCAGTCGTATCCAAGGGACCATACAGGGGAAGATAGGCTACAGAATTACAGAAATGTAAATTATGGTTGCTAAACTACTTTAGATAGTTTTGTGCTCCTTTCTTTCTTTTTAAGTCTACTTCCTCTTCTGAACAAAAATACTTTCCAAAATCCTGTGTTTTTTAGGTAATATAAGTTCGGTTATCAATAAATTGAGTAGCGGCGCATCTAGATTCAGACTGTGATTGTGGCACTGTGACGGAAAGCACCTGGCGTTATGTAAACAAAGTCTGCGACGGAATAACTAGTGATAACATAGTCTTGCCGCATTGCGACATTCAGACGGACTCCATTCTACAGTCTCGAATCGTAGATCAACTTCTTAGGAAGCAGGCTGTTTAGTTGTTCGCTAATCAGCATTTTCAAATGAATCGGCACTTTTTGTAGCCTACATGGGAAAAATCCTGTCGGAATATACTTTATACTATGTACCTACTATGCATATATTATAGGTATATTCCTTACCTACAGTAAGTTGGTTTTATGGCTTTTGTTTATATTTTTGAAGGAAGCTTTCCGATGGAAGGATAATAGATGTTTTGAAGGTCAAACTAGTTGAACATATAGGTATTTTACTTGACAAAAGTAGTGCACCCGACAGTGCGTGACGAACTTGCCACTTGCCATATATGCCCCATGTGACTCCATCACTCAAATTGAGTGCTTCAGCGAGTGAGACAAGTATTTTTAAATACACGGTGACCCCAGGGAAGCAAAGCGTTGGTGCTGCTTTTGACTTTGTAACCAACCAACATGCAGCTGACCTCGTATATCGATTGTTGCGTGGGTCAGGTGCTTTTGTGATGATGGCCGATTCTTCTGCTCATATTAACTCGATTTCAACCATTTGTCTTGATTTTAACCCTGGAAAACTATTCCAGCCCCATCCACCAGTTCTCGAAACTGAAATGTGAAATGTCTCTACCATTCGGTGTAAAATGGAGAATGCAGAAAAATGCATGAATCCTACAGTTTGCAGCAGCAGGGTATATAGGTACCTGCAGCAGCCTAGCCCTAGACTGTTGGCCTAATACTAATACGAAGCCATGTAGGCATTCATTGTTTATTGTTCACCTACTTAATATAGGTAAAAGTAAATATAAATTATGTAAAGTATAAAGTATGCTGACCCCCCCCCCCCCCCCCCCCCTCCCACCTGAGTTACGAATTATTTAATTTGATCACACCTATATCTACTGAGTTTAGTTTTGGAAGAAAAGGCAATATTTTACCTCTGGAAAAATTGACTCCAACCTGAATTATTCAAACTTACATATTTTTTTGTTTTTGTTTTGGTTACAGTCCGGTGTGAACTCGGACAGTGGGTTGGCCATGCCGGAAATCAAATTCGACGGAATAGATGAGTAAGTTCATTTACGTATATTGTGCATCGCATCCTTTTTAAGTACCTACAATATCTTCAGCCTTTGACTCCTTGACTTTATCCATACTTCTGATAGGAAGCGGTCAAGCACATGCATGCTGGCTGGTGATATTGAATGAAATGAGAATTGACTGCGTGACGCTATTTTTGGATGTTGTGGTTGCGGTATCAGGATCATTCCTGTCTCACGGAATAAGGCCAATTCAAATACCGAAACAATTATTACTGACTGAAGTAAAAGGAACAAAAGTGCATCTTAGTGGCCGAGCGGTCAGGTCGAGGCTTATTCGGTCTGCTCCTATTCGATTTCGGTCAAACCGTGGTATTATGCCCCTTATGGCCCCACAACACCGAGCCTGAGCCGCTGTTTTTTTTTTATTGAATGGAGTACACAATTGGTATAGGAGGGCAATCGCATTTTTTTTTGTACCTTCCTAGACTATTACTGGAATCGGCCGTGTAGACTGTAAAGATTCGAGACATGGAGTAGAATAGCGTAGCTATGGGTAACTGGGTAAGCTGTGGGTAACTGTATAAGCTATATGGGTATTAGTTGAAGTCAAGTGAACTAGTCATAAATTGTAGTGATTATTGATTGATTACTGATGGTGACCGTGACCTCGCTTTCTTAATTAATGTTTGAAGTAAGTAATGAAGTGGTGTTGCGTAGTAAGAATCATAAGTTTCCGAAAATTTTACGAGAGGCAATTTGGCATCGATTTTGTGCTGTAGTAGCACTGGGCAATTACTTAATTAGGTTGTCTGCCCTTGGTTACATGAGTATTGAGTACGTACCTTCTTACGGGAAACGAAAAATGCCGTTTATGATCCTACAGCTGATTCCGAATCCTTTGATTCGTGAAATGATATATTTTGTAACACTACAGCAAATCACCCCCCAAAACTGGAAGATGGGAGTACAAAAAAATGACTCAGTAAGCCATAGAGAGGCTTCTGATACCCCATATTCCTTACTTCGTATCATCAACATTAAAACGGTCCTAGAAGGAGTGGAGGTGGCATGGGATGGAGGAGGAACTCATCGGACTTGCTGACGCGTTTTGTCTTGACCGAGGAAACCTACAGTTAGGTACTCCAAATTTCTTGCTTAGTGACGCGATAACAAATCGCTTCTTAGTTTGTGTCCTAGCGGGGACAGTGTAAAGTTGAGTTCTGATGAAAGTCGATCCCTACTTGTACAAAATAGGTAGGTACAGGTAGATGGTAGATGCGGTTGGTGCGGGACTGCTGCTTCTTTATTTTTAGATGATCAGTGAATCAGTGATCCTCTTTCAGGTATATTAAATATTTGGACCAAAGTACAGTATCTAGGCGGGTACATCTGTAGGGTAATATAAGCTGGTATGATGATGGACGAGCCATCTCAGGCATGCGCTGGTAACCGTTCCCTTCATAACTAACCTGTAGGTAGACAGTTAGGTACTACCACGGTGCACCGAGTACCTACCACCTTGACCTGGCAGACTGTAACACAACGCACCTCTGCGTCAAGGCGTAAAGGGCAGCGATTGTTGTTGTAAACCTCATCTAACCTACGTGTTTATTATCATCTTCACTACGGATAATGTTTACTAAGAGAATGATAGGGGTAGGAAGGATCTCGTAAAATTTCAATCTCGTGACTAAAGCCTATGTCTAGGTTCTTAAGGGGTAAGGTGCCTGCTCTGCCTATCAGGGGCGCCAGATTTTGAAAATCCGGGGGGGGCAAGAAGTTGTAAACATTAGATAGGTATTCAATTTACTTATCACTCTTATCAGTCTGATAGGTCTCTGTGCCTCTCAGTGACCCAGCGTCCAAGGCATTCGACTTTTAAAAAGTTACAATTAATTTTTTACTATCTCGTTTTTTTTAAATTTAGTTTTTAAGTCCAGATTTACTGGCAATCTGGACTTAATTAATCAGCGAAAATTATTATTTATTTATTTATTGCTTTTTTTACGTGATAATGAAGTTAACGCCAAATATTTGACATGATAAAAATAATTGTCCCCCAAATTTCCGGGGGGGCAGTGCCCCCCCTGGAATATTCCGGGGGGGGCAAACTGGACCCTGCCCCCCCCAAGATGGCGCCCCTGCTGCCTATATTTGTTGTGAATATCAGAGTTAAGAATTTCCCTGGTTTGAGGGCAGTTTCGAGATGACCAATCAGAGCGCAGGAGCATATTTGGAAGCCAAACTGCTATTATTGCGATTAACGTCATCGCATTGACCTAGGTCACTTCCAATTGAATACTACCTCAAGTCCTACTCCTACCCATAGTTCTTCAAAAACGTTTATTTGTTTCAGATTCTCTATCGATGCTGATATTCTATGGCCTGTAATGACGGAATGGTGAGTCCTTACCTACCTGTTAATTATTAGTTTTGTAATTTAGGTATCTAAGCTCTAGGTACTTCCTTACGAAGCTATGAATGAAGTTTAGTTTTCACGGCAACTTGCCCAGTCAGGGGTACCTTACCTATCTACGACTGTTGCTGCACTATTAAATCCTTTTTTAAATTATTGTTGCATCCCTCTTATGAGGCTGCTCTACTCTCAGTACTCAGTAGGTTTGGCTTAAAAAGGCAAGGTCGTTTGATCCTGACTCTCTGATCCCGACTTCTTGATAAACCCAGTCATTATTTGAAAGTGGCGCAAAAGAAACATTTGTGTTGGCATGCTTGGAGTCATGATAGACAAACATGTTGGCAAACCTGTGTGACAACTGTCTTCTGCTTGAAATATTGTTTTGGTTTTTGGCAACTTCCCATTTTTATCTGTCACAAGATTTTACGCAGTTTTGGCTATGTCTCGTCAAATAGGCTATTCTGTTGTAAAATGTGGATCATCTTTATTCAGTTTAGGCATAAAAACTGTGAATGGTGCGCTAAGTACGGGTGTGATATTGCGAAATCAAGAAGCTAACCTATCATCACTGAAGAGACCATTAGTTGGTCAAACATCGTTGTTTCTACAAGATGGCACAACAATTCAGGAGTTGCCTGTGGTCGTACGAAACCTTCATGGAAACGACATTGAGATAGTTTGCTGTACAGATGGGGAAGGTTCTGAAAGTAGTGGGAATAGGAATAGTATGGTTGCGGAACACGACACATGGGAGAGCCGAGAAATGGTTGCTGGGTTTGATCGATGCTATTCGGCAAAAGGCGTCTTTAAACTATTAGAGCTAATCCCCGCTGAAGAAGTCACTTCAGAGGTCGCTCTCCAAGCCCTTAAATCTATTTTTCGCTTGGAAAATAACTTGGAGTTTCGAAATTGGCTGGGACGAAGTGAGCCCGAAGAAAAAGCGGAAAATTTCACCCGTGCTGCTGTACTGAGTAATCTAGTTGGTGTAGTAGCAGCAAGCAATGATCCAAAGATTCTTCTGGATGGGTTACAAACAGTGAGTCGTGATGTGGGTAGTGCTGCTAGTGCCTCTGGATTTAGGGAACAGCTAAGTGAGCAAGTCCTACTTCTCGCATCTGACGGCCGCCTGACTGTGCCTCAGGTCTGCGACGCCGTCCGTGCCTTCGCTCTTCTCGACCGCAAAAATCATGGGGACAAGATGTGGACGGGACTGGTTGAAAACTCCCAACTGATTGATGAGAGCAATATTGTGGATGTGTTCCGCATTCTACCGCATCTGTGCCAGAGTCGCCTTTTGGTGTTTAGGCTTGCGGAGAGGCGCTTGGCCAGCGTGTGGCCTGATCTAACTGGTAAGCGCTTCCGATATTTTAGAGTAGGTAAAGGAGCGTCTATTTGATGGTTTTGCTTGAGTGCTTCCAAAGCGGTATCATTATTTTCCTTTAGCACATAATGAACATGCCTCTTACAGGTCATGACGTGGCAGAGATTTTGGCCTTGCTGCATACCGCACGCTGTTCCTCCGCCCGCACTTTGCGATTACTTGCTGGATGGCTCAGCACCAACATCCATTGCACGAGGGAGGCTGATCTTCTTGCCATTGTTGATGGCTTTCGTCGGATGTACCAGTCAGAACAAGGTGTTGAACGAGCTCTGGAAAAGTACGTCAAAGCAAAGGGGCTGAAGATTGCAAATCCTGCTTTACTTGCAAGTATTTTGGAATACTGTAAAAAGTTCAAGTTCCGCTCATCCCTGATCTTGAATGGATGCGCCATGTACCTGATGCAAAGGAGCAAGGAACTGTCACCGTCACAAATCGCCTCCTTGTTTTACCCATTCGGCTTATTAGATTTCCATCCCTCGGGGGGAGGCGCATTCTGGACCATACTGGAGTCGGAGTTGCAAGACCGGTTCGTGCAGCTTCACCCGGGCGATGCTCTTGACATTCTGCTCGCTTGTGTCTACTTGCAGAAACATCCTCTCAACTTTGTAAAGAAAGTGTTTAATCCGTACTTCCTTGATCGTTTGCACTCTGTGCAGCAGCCAGCGCTACTTGCCACCTTGCGAACGCGTCTCAAAATCCTTGATACCGCTCTGACATTGGAGTGCCCCATGTACCGAGGACCACTCCTTCCACGTGACCACTCAGCCAGGTCTTTGTGGCAAGACGGGAGGGTGAAACGAGCGGCGTTGCAAGTAGCAGCAGCCGTCCAAGGAGTCATGAACGGCTTTGTGAGCACCTCCGTCATCCTTGGCCAGCTTCCGCTGACGGAGCTTTACGTTGTGGATGTTTTGGTCCACCCTAAAGCGCTCGATTCACCTCATCTACCCGTCGTGCAGCCAGGAACGTGTACTGCGCTTCTAATCCACGTTCCGGAGCATTACGATTCTACAGGCCGCTACCTCACGGGACCCCAAGTCATGCGACGACGTCATTTGCTCAAACTGGGACTTGGTGTCGTGGAATTAGATCACAGTATCGTTCAAAGACTAGCAGTGTGTCCAGACAAGCTGAGGGACTATATCGAAGAACAGAAGGCCGTTCGTTCTGTATAATAAATAATAATAGTGACTTTATCCAAAGCTCCATAGTGTAGTTCTTTTTCCTTTGGTGTGATTTTCTTTTTGATATTTATAGCCGGGTTTTAAAGAGCCCATGGGAAGTGGAAGCGATTCGGTACTCCAACAAAGTGTCTTCGAACGCGCATCGGCTGGTTATGAGTCAGGTGCGGGCGGGTATGAAGGAGTACCAGTGTGAGGCGGTGTTCCTGGGCTATTGCTACTTTGTTGGTGGATGCCGACACGTGAGCTACACTTGCATCTGCGGCACCGGCCACAATGCAGCCACTCTCCACTACGGCCACGCCGCCGCTCCTAACGACCGGACCATCCGTTCCAACGACATGTGGTGAGTTCGCGTTCTCTGGAAAATTAGTCATTTGTCATTGAAACGGTACCATTTGAATTTTTTGCTTTAACGTGGGAACAAAGGCTTTAATTACAGAAATGCATCATATTTGGTACGTGGTCAGTGGTTGTGTTGACATTGCAGTTTATTCGACATGGGGTGTTCTTACTTTGGCTACGCTTCAGACATCACGTGTTCATTCCCTGTTAGTGGGAAATTCACCCAAGACCAGAAATTGATCTACAATGCGGTGCTGGCTGCGAGGGACCGAGTCATTCAGTTGGCTCAACCTGGTGTGTAAAATACCTTAGACCATAATATGTCCTCCTGGCTACTTCTTGCTTTTAGGTACATTTTGAGGAGATACAGGGTACTTCCTAAAGTCATTGATTCCAAGAAATTCCTCATTTCTCAATAATTGGAATTTGGCAATTGCTTCCATAAGACCCTTTTCTGCCTATTTTTGAGGAAACTGGTGGATGTTAGCAGTTTAACGGTTTCTTCAAAAAATAGGAAGAAAAAACTTCAAACAACAGGGTTTAGGCAAATTTTAAATGGTTCTGCGTTCTTGAAGCTTCTCAGAGTGTTGCCTACAGTCGCGTACACCTTTGTTTGATATCGAGTATAACTTTTCCATTTCCGTACTTGCAGGCGTTTCCTGGCCCGACATGCATAGAGAAAGCTACCGCACGATGCTGGGCGCGCTTACTGAGGGGGGTCTTCTAAAGGGGGATGTAGACGTAATGGTGGAGGCAGGAGTGGGTGCGGTCTTCCAGCCGCACGGTCTTGGTCACCTGCTGGGGCTGGACGTGCATGACGTGGGCGGGTACCCGAAGGATGGACCCAAGCGGCCCGTACAGCCTGGCTTCTCCAGTCTTCGTACCGCGCGCGTCCTCAAGGCAGGCATGGTCCTTACGGTGGAACCCGGATGCTACTTCATTGATAAGGTAGGCGACGAACATATTGATAGTCTAATTTAGTTTAATGTAGTACTCCATTAAGGCTTTCTTTAATTTCAAATGGTAAATGTATAACTTTCGAATGTAAGTTTTTCGTTTGTCTGTTTAGCTGTTGGATGACGCTCTAGCTGATCCCAGGCTGTCAACCTTCTTTGTGGCTGACGTTATACAGCGTTTCCGTGGATTTGGAGGCGTTCGCATTGAAGACGACGTTCTGGTCACAGAGACGGGTGTGGAGAACCTCACCACCGTTCCACGCACGTATGTTTCTTTAGGAATTAACTGACCTAACTTAGTAAGGTACGTCTCACTACGAGGGTGAAGAAACTATACTCAAAATGTGTGTGCTTACATTGAAGAGCCCTGTAGTTAGGAAAAGTTGCCTATTAACGAGATCCGTAATCTGATACATGAGACAATCGTACTGACTTGTTTAAGGATTTTGATCAGTTTAATTGTTTTTCAGAGTTGAGGAAATTGAAGAGTGGATGGCCCAGTCGGCGACTGGTGACCCCAGCTCTCAGCTCACAGAGGATGCACACGCCCACTTCTCCGCTATGGTTGCAGCCATGCGCAGCATTGCTTAATCTCTGAAGCCGAAAATCAGGGTAGTGTCAAATCATCGCATCACAAGCCGTTATAGTTGTTAAAAACGAACTGTATTTAAAAGGAATGCAATGTATTCTAAGCGTTTTACAAACCAACGAACGAAATCGTGGAAGCCTTTGGACAGCTGCCTCTGGGTAGCCGGTATATTAACTTCTTGAATTGCTTGGTATGCGCTGTGTCCAATGTAGAATCGAGGTGTTTCGTCTTCCCAGTAATAGTTCTTCTTGCAGTGTCTGCGAGTGTCTCTTGGCCCAATAGTTGCATGATGGTATTGCTAGTCGGCCATTGTGCCTGTTAAATGTGAATAGGACTCAGCTGCACTTTGGTTGTGTTGCACGCCGAACTCTGCATCAAGAGAATAATCTTCGACATTTCTTCACAGCAAAAATTCAAGAAAATTCGTCTATCGTAAATTTCAAGGACGTCTAGGGTTGCGTAATCCAAATGGTGAAGAGAGCGAGAGCGTGTGTATTCTAAGGGTTTAAGGTGTTATTTTTTAAATAGTCGTGGTGCCTATGTGCCTTGTCTGGGTAAAATGCATATTATCCGTTTAATTTTATCCTACTGGACCGTCGGCATTATAAAGAGAGTATTTATATTTTAAATTTTATGCCTACATTGTGTTTGGAAAGTTTCCTTTTTGAAACCAATTTTAAACGAGTGGATGTATGAAGGCTTACGAATAGTTTGGAAATGAAAGAGGTTTTTTTGGTAAAAATTTTGGAATGAAGCTAGTTATTCGATAGGGCCAGGGTAGAGCTAGGTATTCAGCCGACCCAGCTGTGTAAACTTAAATTTTTTCTTGCCTGCACGAGCTATCATCGATATATATATATATAAGGAAGCGTCTGTGGGGTGCATCGAATTTTTGCTTTTTGAGCGAATTTCCAGTTTCTGGCGTGGTAATGGCAGAAGTGTCGTTTCCTTATCTCGGTGACTTAAATTCCTTAAAGACGCAGTAGCAGTTGCATCCTGTTTCAGCTGCTTCATAGATGCGGTTAGTTTCTACGACATTAACATAGTTTACATCGTGATTGTTGATAAAAACCACATTCCTGTTTCAATTAAATAAAGTGGCTGTCTGTGAAGGACGAACTGTCAGTGGTCTAACTGGACACCGGTGCCTCGCCATTCTTCCTTAAGCTTGACTTCGTAGCCCAGGTCCAGCAAAACACTCTTCGCTTCAAAATCCAGGTCGCCGTGCACATCCTGGGCTTCCCGCAGTAACTCCTCTACCTGCAGGCCGCGGTACTCGTCCCTCAAGTCCGGGCAACGCGACACCTGATTCCGGATCGCTGCGCACCCATGTTTCTACAACGAAATACAACAGAACGTTCAGTGTGGCAATACAAGTGACACTAGAGGCATCAAGTGGCATCAATAACATCATAAAAACTTAAAAAATCAATCTATTGCTAAGACTGAAGATACAGTACTATTATACAATACTATTGACGACTTTTGGGGAAACTGTTGGAAATTTATTTGATCTGGAATGTAATGCCTATTCGGGTCCAATCTGGCATCTCTACTTCCCTCGGTTCATTCCCAGCACAGTGCGGTTTTTACCTACACCTAAACTTGGGGCTCAGTTGTATGGTACGATACTTAACATATACGCAAGAATTGAAAAACCAGCTGTGTAGGACTTTTAAACTCTTACCATAACGCTCCGGTTTTTTCTCCAATGTGTCATGCATCGTACTAGCGCTTCAGGTCCACCAGCCGCCGCCAATTCCCTCGAATTAACTGGACTGCGAAGGCACAAGGCTGCTATGCACATACACCCTGCCACAGCTGTGTTGCTATTTTTCTGGAAAACAATCACATACACAATACAGAACGGGGTAGTAGACGTTACATAGTACGTTTTCTAAACTCGCGGTTCTATCCCGGTATGGTATCTACGTACATCGACATTACTGAACGGTTGACTAAATATTTTCAAATTTCTTTCTCGGCGTTGACACTCGAATATGCCCCTCAATGCATGGAGATGCATGGAATGGTTTTAAATGTGTAGTGACGCCCCAGGCAAAATGTTGTATGAGAAAATTATGTTATTTTCAACTGGAATGAAAGTGTTTACTAGGAAATTGCCTTACGTAATGTTTTTCAAGAGACGCTACGAGTAGGGGGGCCGCCCCAGCAGCAATGATAGGTTCCTTTACTTCGTCACTGCCCGCGAGGCTCTTCAACACCAGAAAGCACTCTCGCGCTACTTGCTGGAATATAATAACATTCCAAGTTTACCACACTCCCAACTGAAAATGTCACAAGAATATTACTTGAACGTTTGGTCAAAAGAAATTAAAAAATTGCAAGAGACAATCAAACAAGATGCACAAGTAACTGAAGAGGGTCCTTACAAAGACAGGTCTCCAATAAGATGTAAAATTGCTCATTGTTATGTCAAGTAAGTTAAATTAGTTTCATATTATTGATGAAATATAATTTTGGTTAGTAAAATAAGACACTACTGACAAGTTGTTGGTACAAGGGTGTCAAGTGTCAAAGAATGGTGCCTGCATTATCCCAGCTGACAATTTACCTATCAATCTAACTCTAAACATATCTCTTCAATCAGGTTTGAATGGGTTCTTTCTGGAAACACATCGAAATGTCACTTTCAGGTATGTGACGACTACAAATCTGCTCTGCGATGTAGCCGACGAGTTGAGAGATCCTGTTGTGAGACTGGCAGTGCGTAAAATTTACGAACTAACCTTAGCAAGGGCGCTACAGCTCAGTGACGAACTATCTCGCTTACAAGCAGAAAATAAGACTTCAATAGATTCAATACTTATAGAACACAAACTGACACCCTTTGATATCGAGTTAAAAGTTCCCGCATACATAAGGGAAGAACAGAAGCAAGTTCTTCAGGAGCGACAAGAATTGTTCGAGACTTTACGGAGCAAAATCCAAAATGAATCAGAGGAAAAAGATCCTGAAGAAGAAGCAGAGGGCAACATTTTGGAACTGCTTCAACAGCGCAGTACCGCTGTCACTTCCCAGCCTGGTGCATCAGAATGTACTGACTTACAAGAAACTTGTCAGAATTTGGCTGAGAACAATGAGAACATTCATACAATTAGAGAAAGGATAGCCAAAGAAAAAAATAGAAAAGCACAAGAGATGTTGAGGCAAGAATACGAAATCAACCGTGAAAAAGTATTAATGACCGTACGTAGGAATTATACAGGAAGAGTGGAGGAGGACGTCGAGGACGAGCTCAGGGAATGGGTGGGAGAATTTTTCTCCATCGCAGGCGACTTCCCCCCCTTTCCCCCCGAAGACGTTGTCTATACCACTGGTCAGACGTATGGCGTTCCAAAAAAACTCCCTAAGACCTTCGTAGCAGCAAATTTCGATGGTCCATTGGACAGTATTCCAAAGAAAAATTTCTCAAAGGATTTTGCAGGTGTCCCTCAATTAGGGGGTTCTGCGTTAATTACGCAAGGCCACTGGATAAAACCGGAGGAGTGGATTAAATGTCTTGCGAACATGCAGAAACAAGGGAAGCAAGGAAAAGACTCAAAGAAGAAGAAACCTACTGAAACTTCCAAAAGGAATAAAAAGAATTTCAAAACCCCGGGGTTTTCTCTTAAGGATACAGATTTTTTTTCCATTATGCAGCTACTACAAGAAAACTTGACGCCTCTAAAAGAGGACTCAGGTCATCAGGAACAAGATGTCCAACTCAATGCGTTTTGCACACTAGGAATGGAAGTAAGAAAATACATCGATGAATTCATTCGTTTAGAGTTAGAGCTGCTGCAGGATGGGTTGTACAAAGACAACCATCCGAAAAAGAAGCGAAAGAAGGCGAAGAAGAAAAGGGCAAATAAGAAAGGAAGGAAAGGCAAAAAAGACGTGACGGGTGGCAGAACCAAAGAAGAGTGCATGGAAGAGTTGCTGCGGAATGGAATTCTCAAAGAAGGTTGTGGCGGAAGGCTGAATGATTTTCTCGGTGATCGCAGTTGGTCAGAACGGCCAGAAACAGCGAACGGTTGGTCCCATTCAGTTGTATCCAACTGCCCGGCAGACAGTGCCTGGATCAGTAACACTTTCCATAAGGATGAAATTTCAAAGTTATTTGATTACATTTTTCACTGAAGTCTTTCGGTCTGGAATTTTTAATATCACTGTTTTTCAATGATTATTTTGTTTCCTAGGTGAGGTAACTGATGTGCTTCTGCAGCGCTGCATTCTCCCTCTCTCCTCCGCCAATGTACATCAGCTGGCACCTCTCACTAGCTCCCTTTGCCTCGTGGGCCCACCAAACTGCGGGAAACGCTTCCTTTTAGACACGGTAGTCACCGCCACTGGTGCTGTAGTCTTCGACCTTAGCCCAACAGTGACCTCAGAGGTCTATCCCGGAAAGAAGGGGCTCAAAATGCTGATGGGTCTCGTCCAACGACTGTCCCGAGAGTTGCAGCCAAGCATAATATTAGTAGCGGATATTGATAAGGTTTTCTATCAAAAAGTGCCCAAAAACGAAAGAAAATTAAATCCTCGAAGACTGCAGGTTGCTTTGCCGAAATTTGTAAGAGGAATCAAAGAAGATGACCGCGTTATGGTCCTAGCTACTGCAAGCCAGCCATGGCTCGCCAGCAGGAAAAAAATAACCAGGACTTGCGAACGATTTCTAAACATCCCAGTCGGACACTACGGGACACTCTTAAAAATCTGGAGGTGGTTCCTCGCCAACATGAATCCCCTTATAGAGCCAGCAGCACTAGCAAAAATGTCTTCAAGAGTGGGGTCTACTTACTCCAATATTCAGAAAGCGGCCACTCGGGGAATGAATGTAACAACAAACCAACCAGATGCAGCTGAAATTGTTCAAGCCACGATAGAGATGCAACAGATTGATGAAAAAACTATTAAGAAATTCGAAAAATTCATTTCTAAAACTCCAATGGGTATACTGAACGCTAAACTGAAGGAGGAAAAGAAAAATGTTTCGTTGGTTGAAAATACTCGTAAACGAAATAAATAAAAGCAAAAGATGATGGACGTCACCTCATCATTGGGGTGCTGAACCATCACATCAAGCACATATTTCAGCCCTTCGTTCTCGAGGAAGAGAATGCAGAACTCGTTCCGAACCAGCATCGACGTAACGGCAACCAAAATTTTTCTTGATGTCGTGACATTATCCACATATCCTGAAATAAACAAAACATTTAGCAAGAAATTTAGAAGAGAAAATCGGCAATTTTCTTCCATGTTTACCACGGTATATTTTCTCGAAAACGACGGTTTTCTCTTAGCCGCGGATGGAGGGATACAGCCTTAGAAAATTAAATGAAGTCATTGTCCGACCCCTCATTAATCGAAAACACAAATTAAAATGATAAAAATCACTCGACGGAATATTTGTTTAAGTTTTTTCCGACCAGTTTATGAGGAAGCTGTTGAATAGGGTCTGAAGTATAATGTGTCTTTGTAACGTCAGTAATTTACTGTTGTTTTACGATCGAGTAATTTTGGACTAGTTTTGTATTGATAAAACTCCCTCAATTTTAAAATCATAATAACATGGCCAGTTAATTTCGGACGTTATAAAACATATCATATTTCAGAACATTTACCTATATAGCCAGTAGTGCCCTCAAAAACGTAAACGAACAGTAAATGTACATTTCGTCTTATGTCCCAGCTCTATGGTTATGGTATATTTCTGAATAAAGGTAGTATTGCAGGTATTTCACATTAATGAAAGTTTGGTGTGCACGACAAGAAACTTCGTCTTAGATACATACTGTGTAGTGTAGAGGTTAGGAGAGGAAGCAGCTCCGTAGCCAAAGCACGGGCATGTTCATGGGCATCTCCATGAACTACACGCACGTCATCGTCTAGGATGAGGACCTGTGTAGCAGCAGACACTTCTGTCACGACATCTTCTCGCTCACCATACAGCAGCAACACTCTACGCAGTTTCTGTGCAACTTGCCCCCGTATCAAAGCGGCCCGTGTACGTTCGTGTTTAGTTACGGCTACAATAAGCCATCGTAAGGCTCTTTCTACGACTTCAACTGGTGCTGGGTCCTCGAGTAACCTAAAACAATTGGTAGGTACTCAAGTAATCGAATTAATCTTGGAAATGTCATTCACTTATCAAAGAGACATACTTAAATCGCTACCTACCCAACTCCCAGTGAACATTGCCATTCCGTTCGCACTTGTGATCTCAATATGCTTAGTTACTTATTTAGGTACTCATCTCCTCAATACTAACCCCAACAGGAGACATATCCCTTCATTATCCAGGAGATCTGGATAGCCATCCAAAAGAGTAATGAGAGATTCCAGCGTTTGCAGCTTTAACTCACCAGCTTCGACCTTTAAGCACTTAATAAGTGCGGGATAGGCACCCTACAAAACAAAACAAAAAATTATATAAAAAAGTCCAGAACGGTTGTCCTCTGGTTGATCCCTCAGATTAGCAGTTACGGCTTTTCACGGAATCCCTAGAGCAACATCTTAATCTAGATACGGAGGTTAAATTTAAGAGAATTTAACTGCACTGCTTGCCTTATTGGCGGCCAGAAGTTTTGCGCTGATGTCACCCTTGACGGCGTCCGTTAGCTTCTTTAAAACATTGATTATTTCATCCTGTTGGGAGTTCCCTTCAGCGACAAGCTCCTGCAGTCGTTCCACTTCATTCACAACGGCCAATGCTTTTCCTGGGCTTTTAATAATGTTGCTGAGGTTCACTCCCTAGAATTGGTGGCAGAGTTAGCAGATGGTCAAATCGTCGTCAATTTCATAGCAGCCGGGTGGGCGTTCGCCACACTAGCTTGAGGTAAAATAACATAATAATTTACCTGAGCTATAAACTGTTTTACGGCATCAGCTACAGCCTCTTCTTCAGTCATATCGAATTCCTCCACATTTTCCTTCACAACTTCATTAAAGGTTTCTTGGGTTATTACTTTTGCCATGCTTCTTTGACAAACGGCCATTGGGAAAGGGGGATGGATTTGTTTTGTTTTGACTGACTGCCAACTGCCAACTATACAACGGCAAATAAAGTGGCACTAGATTTTTTTTGAATCGGATAGTTGGCAACAATTGTGCAGTTTTGTAAACAAATAAAATAAAGTATTCTACATTTTTGGCATGATCAAAATGGAACTTAAGAGAGACATTGCTACATCGCTTAAAATTGGTTCAGACTGTGTTATATGTGAGCAAGCCGAAATCAAGGGGGACGTCACCATAGGAAATGGAACTATTGTCCACCCGAAAGCTCGGATTATCGCCGAAGCAGGCCCGATCATTTTAGGAGACGGTAATCTCATCGAGGAGAAAGCAGTAATCTGGAATAGAGCAGCAGATCATTCATCTGGATCAACCCCTATTATGATAATTGGAACCTTTAACGTGTTTGAGGTTTTCTCCCAGTGTGAGGCGTTAAAAATAGGTGATGGTAACACGTTCGAGCCCAAGTGTTTCGTTGGAAGGGAGGTGGAGATCACTGACGGGTGCGTTGTTGGCGCTGGCTGCGTTTTGAAAGGACCGGAGGTGCTCCCGAAACAGACGTCTGTATCTGGAATAGCCTGTCAGCGAAACCAAACGATGCCTCACTCGACACAAGCCCTTCAGATGGAGACTCTTGCCAAGACTTTGCCTCTCTATAATGCTGTCATAAAAAAACAAAAAGGGGTACCTAGCAAAGGCTAATTTCTACTAATAACTATTCGGTAAATCCTGAAAATAAGCTGCCGGCTGGGGAGTTTAGATATCCCTGCCTAATTCTTGACTAAAATTCTGCGGTCACCTGTGCCACTGAAAAGTGGTAGGGTGGTAGGTAAGAACGTGGGGGAAACAGCCACAGAATTCATTCCGCCTGCTACCCACTTGCGATATTTGTGAGGAGCAGTAGTTGACCATTTCTGTTTGATCTAAAATTGTATTGTGTTCGCATCTGATAACATTACTCACTGGATTTCCTTCAGTTCTCTGGATCCTTGTGAAAGCAAAAGATCTACTTGTTTGCTCCTAGTAGCTATGAAGATTCTATTCCTGGTTTCTTAATACATTGATCACTTTCAATTACATGTTATTATTAAGCTGTTGAGATCCTGAGCATCCTGTACCTACTCACCTAACTAACCAATGACATCTATACCATATGCGTTCTTATTTTTGGCAAGATTACTTGGATATTAGAAGTGCGTAAAAAGTAGAAGGTAATGGTTTGTCCCCAAATCCCGAATCACTTTCCAAACCTCATTCAAAAACTACTTCATACCTACTGTATTTCTTAACATGGCTCCTGACATTCCGGTTATAAGTGGAGCTCATTTTCACATTTTCGGCCATTCCATTTATTATAAATTATAACTAAATCCAGCGTATTCTTAAGTGGCATAAAGTTTTTAAGTTCAGGTAACATGGGTAGCAGAGCATCGAGGCAAAGTAAATTTTTGAACTTGAGCGGGAATGTGGAACGATAATCGAAACCTCCTTGAATATTATCGATTTAGCAGGCTGCCAAGTTCCGGGCAGTTCCGGGGATGTTCCGGGGTGTGTGGGATGCATTTTCTTGACGGACAGTCGGGTACACCAAAACTTCCATGAAAATCACTTTTTTTTTGTATTTTTAGTGTGAATTCTATAATGTAGAAACCACGATTGAAGTGAGGTCAGCAGGTTCTGGGAAAGTGTTTATTAACACCTCCGAGACGTCAAGTCCATAGTGCGCCCAACTTGTATTGATTTTGCGTTATGCGTCGCGCGATCTTCTTCATTGAAACGAGGTAATGTGAATGATAATCTCTACGCAGTTTTTTACTTGACAGAGCGGTCGTCATGTTTTGCTTTCCCTCTCAATCGCAGAGGAAGGACCGTAGCAAGAGGGAGTTTACTGGGCTGACGTCGGACTTTTCTCAGTCAGTGTCTGCGTTAAACCATCTGACGGTGCCTGGAAACTCTGATTGCTTGGCTAGCATGTGTCATTCGGATTCCAACATTTCCACCCTTCACTCCTTTTCCCTCTTAAAAAGTGCTGTGAAAATCAAATCAATGTTGAGTGGGTCCGGAAGTAAGAGGGACGTGTCAGAGCCCCTGTCTCCGGTGAGTACGGAATGTGTTCTCGAGCAGCCGATTAATGAAGTGGTCCTCTTCGACTCACCTTTTGATGTTAAGGCTGACATTAGTTTTATTGACGGGGAACCAATATCCCCGAATAATGATAGTGACCGTTTTATTGACGGGGAACCAATATGCCCGAATAATGATTGTGACCCCTTAGTTTCCGACATCATGAAAGCTCAGCGTCCGCGAGACTTACCTTCAGTGAACTTGGTCAGTGAGGAAGAGGTTGAAGCTTCCTCTTCGGGAAATTCCTCCTCTTCCTCGAATGGGATTGTGCCCATGGCGTCGCCTGAGAAGCTGTCCCCTCCCGAGAGCGGTGTGTGCTCACCGATCTTACTGGAGCCCCATGACATGAGCCCCTGCCCCCGCCCTCGCTATCAGCTGCTAAGTGAGGGAGACGTGCAAGTATGCCAGCTGAATCACACGAGGACAATCGTCAGCAAGGTGCTCAGCTCCAAGTTCCTTCGCCGCTGGGAGACGCATCACGTCCACTTGGGCAATGCAAATATTTTCTCCAAAACGGTATGTATTACATTACCAGTTTTTAGTTTATTTAGGACCGATAGATAGGACTGAGAGAAAGCCATATACAGAGGCGATTTTTTGATTTCGTCGTGAAGTTGCCAGAGTCACGTAAAGAAGCAACAAGAAGTCAGGACCAGTAGACGGATGAATGTGTCACTGACTGTACCTACTGTCAACCCATATATACCCACCTATATAATAATGTAGATTTATTTATTACTTACTTATTTACTCAGCACGTCCGGAGAAACGAGGTTCGGGGTTGGAGCCATAGTTGTGCTGTGGTTGTGGAGTCTTATTCTGTCATCCTCCTTCCTTGCCCCTGACGCAAGTTGAAGGGGTGATCCTTGAAATAACTCTGAAGGCGGGTAACCTGACCTCATTGAGATTTTATCGCCACGTGTTTGGTACGTGTCACGATGTGTCAATACCTACAGGTTCAACGAACCGTGTGACTCGTAAGAGTAGATATCTTCTCATCTTCTTATCCTACCTACCTACGTTTCGTGAACTTCCATCCCGTTTTAGTATTGTATTATAGATAAGTGGCTGAAGCACGTCAATGAGTGGTGTAGGTATGGCGTGGATTGTGGACTCTAACCTAAGCAGTGAACAGACTGCTTCCCTACCTAGGTTTTCCAACTCTCAATGAGAAGCGAGGCTTGTGCCAGTATTGTCTATACTGGTGTCACCCAGCTAAATCTCATCTGTGAACATCAGTAGACAAGAAGGTAGGTAGGTTACAGTGACTGAGTTGCTGTCAGCTAAGTCTTGCGAGAATGTGCGACTCACTTGACAGCCGGCATGTGTGCCGTGTACGCCCTCCATGGCCGTGTTTGACGTCATGCGGTCGCTCGTAGTACATAATGTGTATTACCTACATGCTATTCCAAGTTCATCCACGTTGTTAGGTTTCTTTGGAAATGCTGTGTGAAGGGCTGTTTTAAGTACTTCTATTTCGAAGAAATAAGTACTAAGTTGTTTTTTATGTAGGTAGGTACCTGTTCTTGTTTTATAATCTGAATGCGTTCCGTTCAGAGAAAAACCATCGGTTCTGTTCAGTGGAACTAAAATTACATGTATTCTTCAGTCCTCTTACTCTTATTCTGTAAAATTCATATACCTACATTTCCAGCTCCTAGCTCCATGATTCCTTCTAATAAATTTATACGGTATATTGTTAGGATAATCCTGTAGCCTCTCATCGGTCATTAGGTACTTCGTTTCACGGTTTTGAGATAATTGCTGTGCTGCAGATTAAACTACCCAGGAATAGATGAGATTCTCCATACCTACCTGCCTCTGTCTCGTTCAGTGTTCTCTGCGTCATACTTATAAAATACGTGCATATAGTCCACCTTACTCGTCGATGAGTACTCTTGTGTATGAGTGCCTACTATTGTTCTCATAACAAATAGGGGTTCCAAAATAATTTTTTGTTCAGAACAAGAAGTTGACCTAAGAAGAAGGTGATGTGAAAGAGGGGCTTGGGAGTATTGATTGGGAGGGGGGGGGGGGGGAGAGCAGAAAATAAGTTTATACACCTTATTGTTGCAGGTCCCTCGCTTATGTATACCTATAGGTACATATAGGCGATAGCCATGCAGTGTCGGTGGTTCTACCCACACAATATGAGAATATTTTAGAACTGTGGAGTAAAATCTATATTTCCAAGCATCCTCTATAATTAATGTTTATTGCTTGATGTTTGTAAACCTTTCGAAACTGGTTGTTGATGCCGCAAAGTCCTTGAGGCCGTCGCCTTCGCTGTTTGGCCTGTTATCGCCTTGCCCTTATCTCCCACGCACTTCCTCATTATTTCTTTATTCGTTCTTTCCGGCGCAAACAATCTTAAAAAAAGCGTATGTGACTTGACATTTTTCTGCTTCGGAAGTGTTTTGACATGAGAATAAGGTACCTACCTACTTCTAGTTTCCATTCCATCTCTACCTGAAAAGGTATGAGAAAACGCGGCAAAATTATTCTTTCTCTGGATCACTTACGAGTTTTCACAAGAGAGCATATTAAGTAACAAATAGGTGGTATGTAAATTTGTCTCTTACGTAGATGCTTTTAAAAAAGGCACGCCTGTTTATTTTAGTGGGGGTGAGATTTTCTAGAAGGGGCCTTCTTAACAATCCCTGTTCATTATGATAATGGTTCTCTCATGTCTACCTACAGAGTAAAGATAGCTACACTGAATCGACGGGTTTGATTTCCAGCCAACAGGATTCCTGGAGCAGCCTGTGCCGTATACTAACGTTCAGGACGTGTATCCGGTTCAAAGATGGGACAATAAGTTTTGCATAAGGCTGGTTATACCAGATGGCTCCATTCTATTCCAGGCAAGTTAATTCTTACGAGTGAATTAATCCTATACACGGATATACATATAATTAGATTATCAGTAGAACTCATAATTACTGTTTTGATGGCAGGCCAACAGTGCGTTTGTGCGGGACCAGTGGGAGCACTCGATCAAGTGGAAGAGAAGTATGCACAAGTACCGGTGCATTTTGTGCAAGTCGTCCAGGCCAGAAGTTATCCTCAAGGAAATCAAAGTAAGAAAAAAACATCGTGATTTGAGGTGCCAGTTTTATTGTAGCTCTGTTGGAAAAACCCCATAAATAGCTAGTTATTCTGAGCTATGAACTTGTTATCTCATCGGAACCATATGTAGATACCACGTGTAAGTGTGTAGGTATCAATCGTGTAAAAAGCGGGGGAAAATTCAATTCCTTAAGTTATGGACAGGCCAGGAGGAAACGGATAGATAGCAGGGAGCAGGGGGCATAAAAAAGGAGTTTGTTACGGCTGGGGTGTGTTCCTCCCATGAGAAGATCCCGCATGCTTCCTACAAAACCCGAAACAAAACAACAAAACAAAATTCTAAAGTAGTAGTGTGAATCTGCTTTGAACGTGTGTCTCAGATGGCAAATGAAACGGGCTCCTCCTCGAATGAAGTACCTATCAGATAAACCTGAAGTACCTACCTACATATATCTTTTGCCAACTCATCTGATCACTACTTTTTTGTGTAATGTTGTTTTTTGCCTTTTTACTTGAACGGGATGTTTTAATTACAGAATCTGGTGGAGTTTTCAGCGGCATCTCCTGTGCAAGACGAATCTGCTCTCTCCGTCCCAATAGCAATCATATCTAGTCTCCTCGATGAGGTAGGTATGCGTAAATAAATATCGACAGCGACAAGTTTGCAGATACCCGGAGGAAATCGTTAAGTAGAATTGATTTTCCATTTTTAAGTATCCCACCCACCTAGCCGCGCCGAGGTAAATTGAGCTGCGAGCTTCTTTGAACATTTTTTGTTCTGAACTTCAGAATCTGAAGTATAAAGTTGGGATTTAACAATCGAGCGATTTTTCGACGAAACATGTCAAAATGTTATACATATTTTTCAGGACAAGCTGTGGAATGAGCGATGCAGGAGAGATGACGTGATCGAAGCAATGGCTCCTTTGCTCGAGAACACCTCACCCACTGCTGAGATGTGCCGCTTTTTCTCCGAGCACTGCTTGCAGCACCCAAGGTCCCCTGTCGTTGCCAACGTATTCACACCTATCGTGCGACGTATCCTAAAACGCAATGTGGTAAGTATTTTTTACCTACCTGACTATTCAGAACATTTTTTTTATATTCCTACGACTCTCCGTGGCCGAGTGGTCAAGGGGTCCACCTTGTGTCCAGAGAGGTCCGGGTTCGAATCCCGACGTAAGCTGATAAAATTGACGTATTGGCTTCGGAGATTCCAGCCAGGAAGTAATGTCTCCTTGTTGAATAAAGTGCGAGTATGGGCACATCTGCTTATTGTATTTTATTACGAAGAACCGACGGCTTGTACAATAAACTGCGTTGATAAAGGCCAGGAGAAGCTGAGATACGGAGCTATTCCTGTCAACATGTAGTACAAGGAGCAATGTTATATCCTTTTCAAATGATAAAGATAACGATAAGGATAGGCTTTTCACTCTTTCATTATATTAGCTCAGAATTTCCGCTGTAAGTCGCATATCTCTGGCTGACTACTTTTATCCCCAGAAAAAAAGAGGGATCGTGGCTGGAGTTGTAATTGTTATCTGTGTTACGGATGTAGTTCTGTTCTGAACTCACTACTTCGTAGTTCTCTTGAACTGCTTGGGCCGATTAGATTCGGTACTTAATTAAAACATGTGGTTTTTTTGTAGGATTACAGCAAGTCTCCATTTATGCGTCGTTTCGTTGCTGACTTCATTGGAGCCATATACTCACAAAATAATAGGGAGGAAGCAATCACTTCTTTCGTGATGGGGTACGCTTTTTACTAAATTTCAATAATAACTTAAGCACTTATCCTTCTTCTAGCGTTAGTCTGAGGTCACAGTCAATGAAACTGACCTTGCCACAGTCTCTACGACCTATGGTCATCATTGCCGTCAATTTATTAATTTTTGTCGCAAAAACTTCTATGTACCTGCAATGTTGGGCAACACATAATCAGTGGTACCTCATTCATTGATCCAGGGTGCACGGATCTGGCTGCAGTTGCCCTCACCCACGAGTGCTTCCTAACCTAGTTGCGGCAACACTTGCTGCCATCTGTTCCCATTTCGAGCACCGGCGCACTCTGCTGGTTGGCTCACTCAACGAGACTGATTTGACTGAAAGATCTCAGGCTGTGAACTCGCTGGATCAACAGCTCTTTTGCTACTTGACCGTGCTCCTTGCCATGTAAGTCACCACTAGTGTTGATTATACAACAGGCTGGGCGCTGATTGTGGAAGACATCGGGTCATTGGAGTCACGTTGAATGTAACCACTAATACTGCAGGCTAGGTTAAGGCAATAAGTTGCGATCGGGGGGCCCGAAGCTGATCTTTCCAGATTGAAACGAAACTAGGTGGGTGACTCCAGTTTGTGACAGAACCATGACAACTGAGATACTGGATTACATGCCGCGCGCTCCTATGTTGGTGCTAACTAACAAGTCAGATGCTTCTAAAAATATCGAAACGTTGCATACCCGTGGCCTTTATCACTTTTTCAGATCAGAGGTAGAAGACTGGCGCCTCGGGCTGGCGCATCTGTTGCAGTCCGTCCCCGTACCGGACGACGCACTCTCCTCCTCACTGTTCCTCCGGAAACTGGCTCCCGTAGTTCGCCGAATAGGGACAGACCCTCGATGTGACGTCCACAGTATGGTGCTGGGGGTCCGCCCTGGCAAAGATGGGTGGCTTCATATCTACTGCCCGTCTAGTGAAGCCTGTTTCGACGGCGGCGCTCTTTGGTGTCAATTGGTAGGTGATTCGTTTGACTTTCGAGGTCTTTTGTTAGAAACGCCAGTCGCACTAGCAGTATAGTTTTTTAGGCATCCCACCAGGGAAACCATTTGGTATTATTTGTTCTAAGTTTAATATATTATTGGGTGTGAGCACCCGGTTGGCCATAACACCACGGGAGTTTGGTTGAACAGTTACTTCAGAAATGCAGAAGTGGTGAAACCCACCCTCAGTTTATTAGTTTCTGACTTTTATAAAGTCACATTATACGAGTATTTAACATGTAAAAATCGAACAATTACTTACTCCAGAAATAGGACTGTCTTAAATCTTTAAAATTAGGGGTTGTCTTTGCCATTTGCTCCCATATCATGTACATATTCTCCATCGTATCGTACCCATATTTTCTTCATCCCTGTTTTTTCTCTGAATTAGTTAGGTGACCACCTTAGATCATAACTAGCTTCATTCTTTAGGCCTTATATCTGTACCTAAATAACGTGGTTATAGTTGGAGACACTGATGGGGTGTTGCTGCCGGCGTAAGAGTTTCGTGTTGGACATGGTAAAGAAGGTGGGGGCGCTGCAGCTGGTGGCTCTACGGGACCAGGCCATCGCGCAGGAGCTGCTGTGTCTCATGCTCGAATGGAGTCTGCTGCCACTGGAAGAGCACCAGCTCCAGCAGGTGGTCACGACCCTTCAGAGTACAGACCGTGGCAAGGAGAAATATCAAGAGCTGTGTAAACGACAGGACCACCTCCGAGAACTGGTAATCTCCTTTTCACTAGCATCCGATTGCAAAGGGGTGGGGGGGGTAGGGGGGTTGTTTTCCATTGCAATCCGTTGCTCTGTAGGACTAACTAACTGGGTGATCTGGGCACGTTAGCATTTCTGTTTGGTGGACTTCATTGTGTTCCAGCTGATGATTCTTGAAAACTTGTTGGAATATGTTGGAACTTGTTGGAATATGTTAGCTATAAAATTTCAGTAAGTAATGTAATTCTAAAATCTAGTTATTCATTTGTTATGTTACATTATTACTAATGTTGAAGGTCCAAGGTGTCAGGCCCAGTTGACACCAGATGGCTTCAAATTTTCCAGTAGTACCTTCTATTGATGTGACAATGTTGTTATTAGTTTTTAAATGACAT
Source organism: Mesopsocus fuscifrons (assembly GCA_950004255.1). Taxonomy (NCBI): domain Eukaryota; kingdom Metazoa; phylum Arthropoda; class Insecta; order Psocodea; family Mesopsocidae; genus Mesopsocus; species Mesopsocus fuscifrons. The sequence goes on along the minus strand of OX465374.1, from coordinate 11,899,968 downwards.
TTAAATTACATTTACTTTTTGATGTGTACTTTAGTCCAATGATACATTTGAAACCTAAGTTGAACACTTATCTACCGATTCTTTCGCCTGAATGTTACTGTAGCCAAATAAATTTGTTTTTCTTTTTTAGCAACAGAAGGGAGGGCCTCGAAAGCTGACACTCCCCAGTCGGTCCACAGACGCAGACGTGGCTCAGTTGCTCTCTGGTGGCAGCTTCGGGAACCTCGAGTGTTTGAGCCTGGCCTTTACGCATGTAACAAGCGCATGCGCACACCACCTGATCCAGCTCCCCTCTCTTAGGTACCTAAACCTCTGGGCCACGCAGTTCGGCGACCTGGGGCTCCAGATCATTGCCGATCATTTGGACAACCTGCAGGTCCTCAACTTATGTGAGACTCCAGTCACCGACAAAGGAATCGCCGCTGTCGTAGGTAAATGCTTGCTATAGTTAGAGTTTGTCAGTTGGGCCTGAGGTGGCAACAAGTTCATCATGTGTACTTTATCTTTATGACGAAGTCTCGGAACCTTGTTGGAACATTCATCGTGGACTGGGAAGAATATCCTCAGCCGTGGTTTACCATGGCTTAAATAAGCAAGTTCTTGGCGTATAGTGCCTGTATACTTACGTTGTCATATTATCTTCTGGCTTCTTTTATTAGCTAATAAACTGTGCGAGAGGCATTTTCTGCTCATGGGATTTATTCTCAGTCAGTGCAGTTTTTCAAGACCAGGGATGTATAAGAATTACGGATGAGATAAGGGCAACCGTTCACCTGTTACAGGGATATCTAATGAATTGGAATATTTCAGGTTTGACGAGTCTGAAAAAGCTCAATCTGAACAGCACAAAGCTTAGCACGGAAACTCTGAAAAAGCTGAAGACGGAACTACCAGGACTTCAGGAGCTTGACGTTAGGTACACAGATGCTTGGTAAATGTGTGCTTATCAGAAAAACCACTTCCTATAAACCTTCGTTTCAGTGTATTTATTATACGTAACGTTTATGTGATTAAAACTACTGTCTTTATTACACCTTTTTAACTGGAGGGTTGCTGCTGAGTAAGATTCGCAAGGAAGAATAATCCGGAGGTTGATAATAGAGTCATCATGTATTACAGAGTGATCATGATCTGTGGTACCTCCTGGCGCAATGGAAGACTCCATCATACCGTCCAAGAGCCTCCCCGAGATATATATATATAGATATTTTTTTGAAAAAGTGAGATATATTTTTGACCGAGATATATTTTACGTCAAAATATCCCAAGTAGTGGTCTTCTCTGGTGGGAATATAAACTGCAGTTCTCCAGACTTGATGTCAAACGCTAACTCTTCTTCATTACTTTCATAAAGAGCACCATGTCTAAAAAAGAAAGAAACTTTGAGAATACCTGTTCACAAAATTGGGTTACCTAATATTTCGCGACTCCTCTCCATTCCTTCAAGGGTTCAAAGGGGTACATAGTTACGGCCTTGTGGAAAAATTGTCCTTCCCTAACAGTGGCAAAATACTTCCTTACATGAATCTACCGTTGCCACGATGAAAACCCAGCCAACCCGATACAGAGCTTTGAAGAACTGGAAATAATAATTTTTTTATCCGGATAATGTTTGACCATAGTTTGGTTGGTAACATACTTACTGATGAAAACAACGAGGACAATGACGAGGAGGACCCATAGCCAACACTTCCAGGCTCGGCGGTTGTGTTCCGCTAATATCGCAGCCTCTGCATTCAGCTTCAGTGTATTGCTGTCCAACTGATAGCGGGATTTACTCATAGTCTGAAATTTTGAAGTCGTCTAGGTAAGCTTCACAGGGATTCGCCATTGGCGAGGTAACGCACAAAATGAGGTACAAATATAATACATGCCTACTACACGGATGGTACACGGTATGCGGCCAAACTTTATCCCGCCAATACTACCCCCGGTTAATAGGTATTTCTGTCTCCACGAAATACGAAACCATTGTTAGTCACCTCCTTTTAAACGCTGATTGCAAAATGCTACCCACATTCCTTTACCACGACCTCTATTTTACTTACCTCGATGTCCTTCTTGATAATTTGATTAGCTAGCTGGGACTGCTCTTTTAAACTTCTCGCCAGTAGCATCATTTCTTCAGAAACCTTCTCCTGGGTGGCCTGATGATGTTTCAAAAGTGCATCCAAGTCTTCTCCTGTACTTTTTTCTTCCCTGCGATGCCTCACATCACTACCTGGAAGAAATAAGCTCAGTTTTGTTTGTGTCAGCTGCCAAATTGCCCGAGCTGTTCCGTCGTTTGGCCAGAAAATTATCGACGAAATTTCGAAAATTTGACACAGGTTTCACTTGGGGGCGAGTAGGTACAAAATTCTGACCTATCTTGATAGACGAGTAAAAGAAAGCAAGTTATCTGTGTATCGTACCTGATCTTTTTCGAAAATATTTTATTTTTTTAATCGAAGATTTTAACCGTTAAGTTAGGAAATGGGATATCTTACCTCTGTCGCTTCGGAACAGCTCCTGGCGCACGTCACTTACGTACTTGGATGTAGTCTTCTGATGGATTTCCTGGATAATGTTATCGGAACCTGACACACTGTGGGGTATCATTTGTGCGGCCACAACTCGTTCTATTGGAGTATCCTGAAAGTGAGTACGGTTGCAGCTTGTAAAAATTAACAGTAAGGAGACCGGCCAATTTCATTACCTACCCGTGTTAACTATTATTCAAGAAACTAGATAATACTGATCATTACTGGACTCACCTTTTTCGATTCAACAAGCTTTCTGAGAAAATCTATTCTTCTGGTGTACTCATTTAAAGCATCCTGACTGGGTTTGCTGAAAATATGCCCCAAATTGCTATTAGATAATTACCTATTTGTTACCAGCACATAACTAATCTTGCTAATATCGGGCCTCCAGCTGCCCACGCATGAGCGATAAATTATACTAACCTGTTGCTTTTTACTAAATTCATTAGCATCCCACTGGCAGCTTCGATGTACTGAAAGAAAGGGAATACTGGTGAATATAATGATTGTAGGTATATTTTTATAGGGTCACGACTCGTGAGGAACTCCAGCTGCTCCCTTTAGCTATGTGGCTGGGTGTTCCAGCAGTGTTAAAGCTTCTTCACACTTTATCACTTTTCTGTTTAATGTTCAATGTATTTTTTTGTTGTTAATAAGCAGCGTATTACTTCAGAGGTCTCCATCTGAACAGGTAACCATGGCAAGCTTGCTTTGGTGTGGTCTTGAGAGTAATGCTGGATACTAATATTTGACGACAAACAAGAGACGAAAAATTTGAGTAAAAACGTGAAGTGCCTACATGAGAACTGTCTCGACTAGGTATACAACACGCAAGGCATACCCGTAGGCATACCATACCTATAGGTAGGTACCTATGACAATGTCTACGATGTCTTGAGAGCCTAAATTGTGATTTGCGGAAATGAACAACAACATTTATATCTACCAATAGCTGAGATGTACTGAGGAACCTACGGAAATAAGGTGCACTTACTTTTTCCAGGCGCCAGTCAGCTTTTGTGGCAAAATCCCGACCCCGAATTTCACATTTTGCCAACAGTCGGCTAAGATTAATTTCAGTCCGTGATCTTTCCATGAGCGTTATCGTCATTAGGTAAGTTTTTTACTGATAATTAAAATTTAAAATTTCATAAAACTTTTGCGTCACCGCTTTGTTTACCTACAGTTCCAACTATCGATATACAAGATAACTATCGATACTGTCTGATAGAAACTGCAGGTGTGTGATGTGTGTGAAAAAATGAAATATTAGTTAAATTTATTTAAAATTAAATATTTTAAATAATATTTTTATTTACTTCAATAATAAAATCAAAAGAAATTGATTGATTGGGGATGTGGGGATGTAAAATTTATGTTGGTGCAAGTGTTCTAAATTTTTGAAATGGTGGCTTCACAGTTTGTTTCCAGATTTATTATGTTTCCGAATCTGAGTATCTGAGTAAAGGGTCCAAAAAGTAGATTTTTTTTAGATCGATCGATCATTATGAGTGATAAGGCAGGGGAAAAGGTTTTTATTTCGGTTAAATATTTTGTAAGTGGTGTTCTCGAGGACCATGTAAGTTGAATAATTATTCTTTTCCGGCGATGCATGTTTGTAAGTGTAAACGCTTCCAAATTTGCATCTCCTGCAAATTTAGGGGAGTTGCAACCATGAGAAACAGAACTGTGGCCCTCTTATAGAATGGTGTTGCTCTTACGGCTCCTTCTCAATGTTTGGGAAGGGTACATTCCCTACAAGCCGCTTCGGCAGCCAAACCTCTATGGGTTCCATTGTTGATGTTTACAAACATTTACAATGGTTGACTACAAACGTAGTCGGCAACTTGTACCTTATTGTTCTTATACTTATCCCTATCTATGTATTGCTGAATTTTAGGTGCGGTCCGTCTTGGATGATGGAGGAGCTCAAAAAATTAATTTTTTCTCGGATAATGTGACACATTGCATAGTCGGGAATAACCCTAAAGATACAGATGTGACGGATGCTAAAGATCTCTACGAAGTACCGGCCGTTACCCCTTACTGGGTGCTTCTGTCAGCCCACTGCAAGAAGCTTCTCCCGTATCCTATTAAATTTAGTAATGGGGGTTTCAAAAGACCCCCATTAAGTATGTACTTTAGAATCTGAGCACCTACAGCTAAAAGTTGGTATAGTAGAGGGAATTTAAAGCAGGCACAAAACGTTGGTCTGAGAGTCAGGGAGTGGCGGGGAAACTACCCTCTCCAGGTATACTTCTTCCCCTCACTTTGAAAGCAAGGCCATGGTAGCACGCCAGAACCAGTTATCTTACAGAGCCTAGGGCAGTGTGTCTTAGCATACCCACTATAACAAAACATGTTATGTTACAAGTCAACACCGTTTTGTGATCTTGTCAGATACGTCCTTATAGCCCGTGGAGAGGCAGGGGATGTAACGCAGAATCCTACTCCAAGTTAGTATTAAAAGGGCTTATGCCCCATTATATTGGGTATATTACGGAACCTGCATCAACCCCCAGCCCCAGCTCCAGTGGGCTGACCAATGGGAGAGCAGGTACAAGTGCGGTGGCACCTGGTGGGGGTAGGCTCATCTGCAGGTTTTGTGCCTGCTTTAAATTCCCTCTACTTTTTTTTTATAGTAGCTTACTGACTGCATGAGGTTAATAAGGTTCCCCTAGTGAGTGTACAAGGTAACTGAAACCTAATTACCTAGATTGTATTTTGAGAGTATTACTGGAAACTGGAAAGGGAAACTTTCAGGTCCCATTAACCAACTAGAGTATAACAACACTAACGTTTCTTTATGTTTATCCTTAACTGAAATTCAGACCAAAGGGATTTCTTTATGACCCTAAGCAAGTGTTTTACGGGACAAGAATGACGGCTTCTGGTGTTTCCCAGGCTGATTACAAGGCTTTATGGGCCATGGTCACCTTCTACGGAGGGATGTTTCAGTCGAAACTAACCCCTAACTGTACTCATCTTATTGTGAGCAAAGCATTTGGGGCTAAGTACGAAGCAGCTCTCAAAAGTAGTACCATAAATATTGTTACGCCGGACTGGGTCGTCGAGTGCATCAACACTGGGAGGAAAAATGAAGACGACTATCACCCTAGGTGAGTTCTAAACGTTTTTAGGATTTATTATGTGAGAATCAAAAACCGGCTAGGTATAACTATCGATATTTTCTCTCATATTACCACACTGCTTCTTAGATAGGATCTAAGTAGCTTGAAAACTGTTTTAATGTGTTTTTTACTCTAGGCATAATTTTGATGTTAAAGTAAAATTTTACCCAGCATCATCGACCTTATCCAACACGCTTCTTGACAAGATAATAAGATCATGCAGTTAATTTGTTTCTGGTTGTAGGCTCCTAATAGTGCCGAAACCGAAAGAGCCCACTCCTCCTCCATGCGGGGACCTATCCACTGCTCAGATACTTGGTGAGTGTTTAAGGTTTCGTTTCAGCTGATTTCAACTCATTTCTGTCACCCATAAGAATAACAGATTACAAATTCTGACAAATTTTACTATGAATGGGTCTGTTTGGTTGACAGGGTTTGCAGACGATCTCGCTCCTGCGACGCCCCTCACTGAGGGGCTCCTGTCAGGTCAAACCCCTCCTCCTTCTACTCAAGCTTTGCTGGAAAAGCTAAAGCAGCGGATGCCATGGAACCAGAGCTCTCCTGCCACTACTGCCCCACACCAGCAACCAGCCCCTACAAGTGAGTTTAAATTCATTTGCCTTATAGTTGTATAATGTTTTAAAAGTCCTTGTGCGAGTAGCGTAGAGTTGTCACGACTGTCACGATATTACTTTGAAAAGTAATGATTTTTGTGAAGTACTGTTTTCTGTCTTCACCATTTCTTTTCATGTTTTCCTGTTTATTATAAAAAAAAATAATAATAAAATAAATATTCCCTTTATCAAATGCAATGCTAGATTGAGGATGTCCGACCGGACCCAACTTGCTACCAGTGTTGCTTTTTGTATCTAATGGAAATGAATATTTTGGTGGAAGTGTAAATAAAAGACTGCAGTTAACAGAACTGCCTAACATGCCATGTAAAAAGTACAGAATTATAAGGTTTTACAACCGCTCCTATTTCCGTAGCGCAACCAATTACAACTCAAGGTCTAGCCGGCCCTTCGTCTCAGCAACAACAGCAGACTCACCTGCTACAGCAGAGTCCTCAGATGCAGCAGCAGCAGCAACAACCCCAGCAGCAGCAGCAGCAACACCCTATGCAACGCATGGTCTCTCCGCAGATTCTGATGCGTCCCCAACAGCCGCAGCAGATGCAGCAGGCCGCTCCTGCACCCCAGATGAAGCAGTACCGTCTTGTACACAGAGATCTCAATGCTATGCATCAGCCACGAATGGAGATGGTTCAAGGTAAAGGAACTGTGAACCCTTGGCGGATGGATGGCCATTCATAATACCTTAGGAAGTGAATGAGTTTGGAAAAGTTTCTGGAGTCACCGCACTTTTTTTAATAGTATGGATAGATGGTAGTGGCAAAGTCGAAAATTTATATTTTTTTTTTGTTCTGTGAAATGAATAAAGAAAGTGCCAAATTGGGGAGTGTACAACACCGTTTACAGGCGTAAATGAGTTCAAATTCAACTTTTACCGCCTATAGCTAAGTTACTTTTCAGGACAAGTGCCCTTGCAGCAGCCGCAGATACAGCAGCAGCAACAACAACAGCAGCCTCAACAAATGTTGCAGCAACAACAGCAGCAGAACGAGGGCCCACCCCAAATGCAGCAGGCTATCCTGCAAGGACCTGGCTTACAACAAGGGATGCAGCTGCAGGGGGTGGGGGCCAGGCAGCTGACGTGGACACAAGGCCCCCCACTCCAGGGTCCACCCAAACAAGTGATCCAGCTTGACCCGCAAACGCATGCGCAACTCGCGCAGATGGATCCCCAGCAGAAGATGCTCTTCCTCCAGCGCATCCATCAGAGGCAGCTGCTTATGCAGCAGCGCCAGCTCCAGGTAAACTACTTAAAGCATTCTGACACTGTCACCTTGGCCGATCCGATCATTTTCAAACAAAATTGACGATTTCAAACAATTTAGTTTATTGCTGACATCTTTCCTAGGAAACTGTTAAATTATTTCAAAAATTTTGTTTAACAAGTCGCTGAGCAATACTGACGATACAAATACTGATTTTAACAGTCGATTTCTTTTTCACTTTTCACTTTTTGTTAAATCCGAAATACGAACCTGATTCATGGGGTTAAAAAAATATTCAATCAGTATGCAACAACGTCCTCAGAAAATGGGCCATAAAAACGTCAACAAATAAGCAGGCTTAAAACGCAAATGAAACAAACAACAAGAAATATTGGACAGCACAAAGACTGAAGTGTATATTGTTTTACTTACCTATTTTTATTCTGTAATTTTAGCTTCAACAGCAACAACAGCAGCAGCAGCAAGTTCAGGTGCAGGTGCAACAAAAACAGGTCCAGGTGCAGCAACAACAGCAGGTGGTTCAGCAGGTGCAGCAGCGGCAGCCTGTTCCAGCAGGTCAGCAGGTAGCGTTAGGAGGCGTCCCCATGCAAATGCGTCAGCAGCAGATCATAATCAGAGGCATTTCGCCACAGCAGCAGACTGCTTGGATACAACAGCAGCAGTTCATTCGTCAGCAGCAGGTAGCTATTTAACTAACCCAAGTGGCACTAGAATGGTATTTATTAAGATTCTAGATATGATACTATACGTTTAAGTTTCTTAATTTTTAGAATATTTTTGGTTCTGAAATATAATATATCTACATAAGACTGAATTTACATTCGCTATTTGTTTACGTTTTTTTTTCTGCACACTTTATGAGAAAACAATTGGCAATGCTCTATTTATATGTTCTGAAATATATTTTTAAGGTCACAAATAAACCGATCGTAAAATCACAACATAGTTAAGTTTGGACGTTAGAAAGACGTATTATTTCACAACATACGAGATAAATATCCAATAGTTTCCTCATAAAGTGTGCAGAAAAAACTTAAACAAGTAGCGAATGTTTATTCAACATGTTCACTCATGGTTACTGGTGCTAGAAAGATATAACAAGATAATGTATTATTCTGGTGTGGTTCAGGCTACATCACCCCCTTATGTGTAACTAAAGTGGATCATGCATTTAAAAGACCTGTTTTTCGTAGATGCTGGTTCAACAGGGTGGCCCCATGCGTCAGGCTGTGCCTCAGCGCGTAATGCAGCAGCAGACCGCGACAGCGACGTGGATACCGCAACAAGACGGCGCTGTGGCGCCGCCCACCCAACAACAGTTACACCAGATGCAGTTACAAAGACAGCAGCAGCTTCGGATGCATCAGATGAAGCAACAGGTGGTCATTCAACGTGCGCCCGGTCCCATACAGCAATTCACTCAGGTCAGTTTAAAGGATGCACACCCATTTGATTGCTGGGAGTAAATAAATGTGAAAAAGCGCTATCTATGCCTTTTGCTTATTGTCATGGTACATTCGTCATCACTCTTTCTGGATGTCTGCTTAAGAGTGGGGTGAAGTAGCTCAGTGAAAGACCCTCAAATCTTTCCCGGCCCTCAGCTTATCCTTCACGGTGTGTTCATGACCACTGGGAGAAAACTTTTGTGCGTGATTCTGACCATATTCATCCCCTTCTGTTTAAAGGGTCCAGAAATGTGTGTATACTCCCAAAGCCTGTCGCCTACGAGTTAACCGTTCTAACTTGATACATTACTGTTTTTTTTTTTTCGGAAATGGGAAGCCTTTCTCTAACATCTGATTGATAATTGATAATCCTTCGTAATTAAACTAATGAAAAACTCTTTGTCAGTGTATTGACCCAAGTGTAGAAATATAGACTTTAGAAAGACATTATTGCTACTGCTTTGGGAACAAGCACCCAGTTTTATAATTGCGGAAGGGTATTTTCATGCTAACTCTGTAGCTTTTTATGTTTATACTTACGGGTTTAATCATACAAATTGTACTCTTGTTTTGTTGTGCTTGACCCATTAGAGGCTTTGCTTTGTGTCCTGGTACAGGTATCGCAGGTGTCGCAGGGTCAGGGCAGTCAGCCGGTCCCTCAGCCGCCGCTCCAGTCGGAAGATGTAGGGAGTGTGGACGGTGTCACGGTGAGTTCATTTCTATTCACAAGTCTTGAAGCTGCCTTACTTGAAGAGGAGTCTGTAACTTTTATTTTTTTAAGTTAAGTTATCCATAGCCAGGCTGTGTAATTCCCTTATATGTGAGTTTAATTTGGGTATCTAGGTAAAACTACCAAAAAGTCAATCCTGAGTCTCATAGAAATGTCTGATGTGCCACTTCGGAATTGTCTTCCTCAGTCCGCACTCATGTCACACGCTTTTGGACGTCTCTGAGGTTTTGGTGTAAAATTTCTTTTATTTATTGACTTCCTTAAAAACATCCATATCAATGCTAACATAATAATAAAAACCCCACTGCACATTGAAAACCCCTAAAGTGGCTGTCTTCCGAACTTCCGAGATCTCCTTGTGTGCCAGGCTACTATTTTGCCACGATGGGTCGAGAAGTAAACCAATCGGGCGCTTGCTGACTTTGGCAAGGTACGACCGATTCCTAAGGGTAACCATTCCATCTTCTCATCTAGTTTGTCATTTAAGATTTATAATTTAGAAAAACTACATTTACCAAGCAGTGAGTCCCTTACGAAAGAACCATTTTATGGCTGATTGACATCATGAAGTGTGCCTGAGATGAAGAAGATGCACCCTTTCTTCTGTCCGAATTATCTTCATATTTTAATATTTGAATGAATTTCTGAATGAGTAAAATGTCTTACATTTCAAACGTAATTTGCGATATCAGTGAGGCAATGGTGTCTTGGAAAACAGTTAAGACCGGCGCCTTAAACTTCACCGATGCATTGACTGTGTCGGGGGTGATGTTCGTCATCTCGGAGAGACGGTATCTTGTTTACTTGTCGGTGGAAGTTGGGGTGACGGTTCTCTGTTTTTGGTCTCGGGCACCCATGGTTCTGGTTGTGTTGGGTGTAGGGCGGTGGAGGGATCCTGGTCAATAACCGAACAAAAACTGCGCTCGCCAACATGTTGAGCAGCCGCTTGCACACGGGCCACCTGTCGCCCCAGTCCCAGGTTGGTAACACTGCTATATTATATCTGGATGCGGTACACTTAACAGTGCGACACACAAAGGTAACAAGAGTAACAAAAGTGGATTGCTGAAGTGGATTTGCCGATTATACAAATAAATGTTTGGTTTGTAAGTAGCTTGTTGAAAATGTTTGCAGAGCCAGAAAGTCACACCAGCCTGTGGGAAAATCGTTCTGTCCCTATCCCTTCTGACACCAGTTTTTCTGATTAACGTGAAGCATTTGGTTTTTGATTAACCGTTTTTGGCTTTTTTCATCCGAAATACTGAGCTTCATGTGAGTATCCTCCACCTAAGGTTGGAGTTAGAACCACTCTGTAAGGGCGACCACGTGCACGCAGTCCTGTTTGTTTTTGTTTTTCTTTTGACCATTTTTTTTTGGGGATAATACTTTGATATTTAGATATTCTGAATTATAATTTGTCTTCTTACGTCAAAAATTAACCGGCTACGTTGTGATTTTACTATCGAGTAATTTTGGGCAAATGTTTTATATTTCAGAGCATTTCAATATCTAGCAGTGTCGAAAAAAACATAAACAAATAGTAAACGTATATTCCGCCTTTAGTAAACCTATAAACACTTGAGAAGCCAGGTGAGGTGTCACACTGTAAGTACACACTTCGCTTGATTTTTTTATGTTTATTCAGTGAATACCTGTTAGTACCTGCCTACCTGCATGTCCAGCTTTACACCTAACATAACCTAACCTGGATGATAACTTGCTTCATTTCGTTTTCATTCCTACTAATCTTACTTACACTGTGATTAGGAAGCTACAACATAATGTCGTTATGAACGCTGGAACTGTCTAGTTCCTGTGAGAATTTCAACTTCTTAAAACAACCTCATACCCTGTTTTCGATTAGCCAAGGTGGTCTAACAACCATATTTTTCTTTTTCCTTGTGTCCTGTTGGGTTAAAAATAATGAGATGGATTGGTATTTCCAGCAACAAGTAATGGGAGTAACGGCGGATGGAAGTGCGGCAGGTCAGCTGAGGTTGATGTCTGCACAGCAGCGCGCCCCGCAGCCTCCTCCACAGCTGACGGAGCCACAGAAGCCAGTCACTCCTGCGCCTGGTGCCATGTACAGTCCACAGCAAGCCCCTCAACCGCGTCGAACTCTGAGCAACATCACGAACGCGGGATCGGCAGGGGCTGCGAGCAGTGGAGCTCCTCCACAGGGCCCTAAATCCCCGGCGAGGGTCCCTCTGACCTCACCTGCGCCGACGCCAGCCGTACCTGTGCCACCGAAGCCTCAGTTTTACACACATAACCCCAATCTTCGTAGTAAGTGTTACAAAAATATACTCGGCAATGACTCTATCAAGGATACGAGTAGATAGTTCTTGATCCTGTAACTTGGTAGTCACAGCATGGTGACCACCAGCTGTGCAAATCAAGGAGTATCACTCAAATAACCCTTATCGAAATTTATGCCGTAAGTACCAGAAACACCTCCATTGTGAAAACAAATTTATGTGAAAGTTGCCGATGGTTTATGTTCCTCCTTTTATCACAATATATTGCTTGCTGGAACTTGCTAGAACGAGCCAAACTACCAAGAAGCAGGCAGGGGGAAAATTATGGGAAATTTAAGTCATTATTGGTAGATTACTAAAAAAAACTTAAGTGTGGTTAGGTGTGTGAAAATTACATTTAGGTATGTTTACGAAACAATTTTGATCTGTTGAAACCGCCCGGCACTTTTTCTTCAACAAGGGGGAATGGTACTAATTGGTTTTATTGTTAATTTGAACTGAACTGAAATTTTGTCACCAGTCCCACTGGAGAAATACCTAATCGGGTGCATATTCTACGTCGTGGAGTATGACAAGTCTGAACTTCCTGAAGTAGACATCTCGGCCTGGGAGGAGATTATCAGAGAACATGGAGGCGAGGTCGAGACTAACTATACTCACAGGTAAAGGGATTTTTGACTTTCTCTTTGACCAGCATGGCTGGAAACAAAATGTATTTTTGAAGCCCTTTCTGTTTACCAGTGCTGCCGCAGATACCAAATTTATTTAAATCAGCCGATTACCTAGTTCGTCGCAGTTATTAATTTTTTTGGCCTCGAACGTCCATGATTATGGAAAACCTAAAACCTCAGAAATTAAATTTTTGCTGGATTATATGCAGTGCTTTCTCGTGAGAATGTTCAAAGCAATATATACATTCCAGCATTCCAGGCGGAACTGCACGTTTGTTGGAATCAGTCTAACTCTAGATTTTAAGTAAAAACGGAGTTACGTGTTAAAGGGTGACTCACGTGCTGTGCGAGACGCAAAAGCACGGAATCGTGCAACAAGCCCTTCGGGATGGAAAGCGATGCGTCACCGCCTATTGGCTCAACGATGTCGTTCTCAAAGGGTCACTCAGTGTGCCGTGGCTGGCTCTGCATTTCCCCGTCCCCTTCGGGTACGTATGAGGAATATTATTGTATAAGTACAATATTAGTGTACGTTTATTGTTACTTTCTATTTTGCTTATTACCGAAAAACCGAAGCCTTCCGTTATAAAATTACATCTTAGGTTGTGGCCTAGACCGCATAACATTTATTTTACAGTTATGTGTACTAGCCGTAAAAGATGTCCTTATCTGGGTCATGTCACATTTGGCCACAGTGGGGTATGTGACATAATTTAAGCCATTGGGCCTCACCGCTCATAGTAGCGATGTCGTTCTGACATGGGCGTCCATTCGTGTATCAGTAGCGATGTCGTTCTGACAAGTGCGTCCACTCATGTAACTGTAGCGATGTCGATCCGTCTAACTTTAGTCCGAAAAACCATTTGTATTTTAGTCTCTTATTGAACCATAAGTAGTACGTAGTTGGTGCTGTTGTTTGCAGACGCGAGAAACCTCTGTCGAAGTACTACATGAGTTTGACGGGGTTCGAGGATCGTACAGAGCGTGATCGAGTAGCTATGATGATTCGTGTGGGTGGCGGCCAGTATCGGAACTACTTCTCTGCTGTCACGAATATTCTCATTTGTAGGAAGCCTGAAGGTGCCAAATATAGGTGAGTACTATACCACTTTGTGGAAACTGGTTTTGAGCATCTTAAGTGCTTTAGATGGGTAAAAGAATCGTAATGGTTTGAATGAAATCTGCCTGAGGTAAAAATTAGATAGCATTTTTATCCTGGAATATAAGTAATATACGTTTTTGCATCAGAAACAAGTTATAATTTTGTCAGTTGTTTGCGCTGAGAAGTGTTGAAAAATCCCAACTTAGTTAATTTCAGTGTCAGTTGTTTCTTCTTCAGTAGTAAGTTTCTGTGACTCAGCCCTTTTTCCCCTGACTTCTTCACATGCTATACATTCACATGGGACTCTTTTTTTTATTTCAGGAAAGCGAAAGAGCTCAGTAAAGTAACAGTGAACGTGCAATGGTTGAATGAAGTGCTGTTGGGACATTTTTCCTGCATTCAGCAGCCCGAGCTTCACAAATATCAACAATACAATAGCACGAGTGTGTTTCGTGTCGACTACGCCCTCATCCCACACCTAATGGGTCAGTCTTGTCACTTCATATTTTGGCCTGCTTATTCCTCCAGTAAAAGGCTCGTGATTGAAAGTAACAGTAATTGACCATTATATTATTAGCGGCGTGGAAGATACCGATCAGCATGACGCCTGAGGCTTACAACGCCGTGAAGAATTCTCCTCCTCCCGCGCAGAGGGTGAAGCGGCAACGCCTGGCCCTCACTGCTGAGGAGATCCGAGAGATGGAGAGCAAGGAGTTAGACTCGGTACCTGTCGTCAATATTGAACTCCTAACTATGGAGACTCGGCCGTGGGTTGCAATCACTTTCGATCAGAACCTGGAGTACTCAAAGGTATTGTCATGCATGAAATTCTGGATGCTTCTCTATTTTTGTCTGTTTTTTGGCCTTTATCTAGTATCACTTTATGTGACATCGAATAGACAGAATGAGAGTCAGGTGAAACCTCAGCGGTTGCGTTTAAAAGCCTACGAAGCTCTCCGAAACAGCTTAGTATTGCATTGAATGGCGTGAATCTGTCCTTTTTCGTTATCGAACTTACTGAACATACCTAATCTTCATGTCATCTTCATATACCATACTACTCCACCGTTCCTGTGCCATGTCCTCCTCCGGATGTTCTCCACGTCTCCTAATTAATACCCTCGCTAGACGTGTCTTTCTCGCTTACTACCCTCCCTTCTCGCCTAGAAGCCATCCAGATCACAGATTTGAGGTATAAAGTGAAGTGCGAGTTATGGTTTTAGAAAGCGAAGCAGCTGGGATGTTTCCTAGTGAAGAGTCTGAGTAAAGTGACGCACCTAGTTGTGTGTGGGAAGCCGCTGCGAACCTGCAAGTTGCTCACCTCCCTTATCACTTGTAAGTTCGTGTTGAGGGAGGCTTGGCTTACGGACAGTGCTGCTCAGAACAAACTACTACGTGAGTAATCTTGATTTGACTCAAACCCTAGCTAGTGACGACATAATTGGTTTTTAGAAATCCCCAATATCGCCCGAGTTCTGGAGCTTCACGGAACTAGTATTTGGTATTGCAGCCCAAAGATACTGTATGGTTTAAAGAGCCTAGGGAGGGTAGTTGACACCGCCAGAATCGAAAGGGTTACCTCCTGGGAGTACTATTGTTACCCTGTTATATTCAGAGAAGGAATGACTTGATGAAGTGGCTACCAGTTCATGGAGACCCTTTTGGTTCATTTTTCAGCTGAGGGACCGTACCAGATCAGTAGTATTGATGTGGACGATTTCAAATGCAACGTGGCCCGTGTTCTCTCCAGTCCTGACCGTGGTTCCCTGCTTAAGGTAACAACCTTTTTTTTTTGTCTGCCAGTGTAGCAGCTGTAATAATAATGGCTGTTTTGGAACTTACAGTTTAGCTAAAAAGCGTATTGCCATTGGCTGGTAGTTGGTAGTGTTTTACAAAAAAAAAAAAAAAAAACTCGAAAACATGAGTTTGCACCCTTAATTGCAGCGTATCAAACTATGTAGTTTCAGTTTCTAAAAAGATAGAATTCTGTGCAAAAAGTTCCAGCTATTTCCTACAAACGGTGTCAACAAAAAATTGTTTGAAGTTGTTACTCTTAAAAGTATTTCTTAGATTCTCGATGGAGTTTCCAAATAGTTTCTAATGAAAGGACATTTTTTGTTTTTTATCTGAAGCGACTCAGTGGTTTGTTTCTTATTACAGGATAAGATTTTCTACATGACACCTGGCGTGTTCCCTTCGCGTAGCGCCCTTGCTGAGATGGTGGAGCTTTCTGGTGGCCGGGTGGAGAAACAACGGAGATCAGTGAAAGCCATTCGTGAGCTGAACAGCGTCACCCCCACCTACTTCGTGGTATCCTGCTTCAAAGATTTGGCCCTCATTGCCGATATTTTCCGTGCCAAAATTGGTACGTGCCTCTCTCTTTCTCTGGATAAGATTGGTGATAGACTTGTGCCGGTTTTAATTAAGGGAAAGATAGGGGGATTTAATATGAAGGAAAATAGCATATCCAGGTGTTCCACTTTTGCACGGCTTATCTATTCATTTCTAGATTCATAAAACCTCCAGACCTTGCTTATTTAAGTAGCTTTGTTCTGGTTCTTAAGACGGTGATAGCGATTGTGATAAGCATGACTAGGAATCGCACACTGTGTTAAGCTTTTGAGGGAGGCAACTTCGAGCTGACCCGCCGTATTCAGTTTACTTAGTTAAAGGTTCTATGTGATACTATCCAGGACTGTAAACTTAAGTTAAACGCTTGTTGAATCGTGTGGGCTGTCCCCTTCCGGAGGAATGTTGTGGGACTGCCACCCCGTGAAGCGTCTGGGTCGTTTACTCCCCCCTCCACCCCGTTCCAATTGAACTAATGGTTTATAATCATTTCCAGATTTCTACAGTACAGAGCTGATAATGAGAGCCATAGCGACCCAAGTCTTAGAACCTTCAGTGTCTGTATACAAGTACTGATGGCCATCACCAGGTAGGCCACTGTTTTATTTTCTATTTTTCACTGAATCTATATTTCTTATATATGTACTGAAAAGTACTGAAATCTTATACACTGCTCAAGGTTTATTTCTCTCTTTTTGACTGAATCTTTATTTCTTGCTACGGGATTTACTAAGTACACAGTTATTCCTATCTAAGTGATGTTCCGTGGAAATAATCTTTGGTTTATTGAGTGCAAGAATATAGACATTTTTCTATGATGATAAATTATGTTTTCTAATCAGTGCACGCCAGTTTCTTCTGATGTTCACTGTTTACTGTATTTTTCAATGTGAACATTCAGTAGGAAGTTGTGAGTAAAGCACGGGAGGAAAGGAAAGGTTTGGTGCGGAGGAAGGGGAAGAGAAGGGTGAGCTGCAACACCCGAACGGGTTGGGTCCAAATTTATCGTCGTTTGTTAGGTGGTGATAGCTGATGGAATAGGCAGTTCTGCCACGGCGCTCATTATTGTTGGTAGAGACTTTTCCATTTCTTCTAAGCTGACAGTTTGCGGTCTCATCCTAAAAATCCATCGTAAAAATTCACTCCAATTTTTCTCTCTACCAATGCATTATTATTATTACTATATTGTTGTAAAACTTAAAGACTTGTGGTGGACTTTGTTACCCATGAGGTTACACATACGAGTAAGTTAGTAAGTTACACTTGGGTGAAATATGACTTGATACGATTGATGAGCCATATCTCACCCAGGTTTGACCTGACGACTTCATTGGTGAATGATGGCAAAAATCACAAAACCCACTGTTGCGACTTACTTTGATTGTGGCCTGCCAAAGAGCTCTCCATCCTCGAGGGTTTGTGGCAGATGCTGTTTGAGGGTTTCGGGCAGCAGCAGAGCGCTGACTCCTCCAGCCACCAGAAGAACCCCCATTATCATCAGGGGGAGAATCCGCCACCGTTCTCCCTGTAACAGAAATAGAACATGGGAAAACACCACTCATTCGCCCCGTGGCTTTGCTTCCGGCATAGTGGGATTATTTCGTTGAAAACCTTCGACGAGTGGAACATATACGGGTGCATCACCGGTAGGAAGGTCCCATGTCTGCTGTATTCTTTCCAGCCTTTTATTATTTTCTTGAAGATGAGGGGGATGACTCACCAAGTAGTTGATGAAAGGAATGAGGATAGGGCCAATTTGAGCGACAACAGAGCTAGTGCTCATCCCCAGTCCGCGAACGACAGTGGGGTACAGCTCTGACGCTATTAGAGGCACCACCACGAAACTTGAGGAGATGCCCATTTTCCCCACGCAGTATAGCGCCAGAGTCCATGACTGGCCTGAAAAAAATACGCTGTGGTGACACAAATCCATTTTTCCTGAAGTACGAATTGTCAATCATAAAGCAAAATTCTGTTAGCTCGAACGCGATAAGAGACTCTTTTGTGTATTACCTATACACTAGTGGTTTTTAAAGGAATCAGTAACAGGGTTTGTACCCGTATTAGAGACTTTACACCCGTTACTTGATTTTCCTCTACTTTCAATAGACAACCTTTTCATACACATGCAGTGACGGAAGCACTTTTGCTGGATGTGTGTGAAAAGGCCCTTACTATGTTGGGCCAGGACCGTGGCCAGACAAGCAGTTCCTCCCAGTACCATACTGACACATAGCACCCAACGCCGACCGACCCTCTCCAGGGCTGGCCACAGTATGAAGTACGTAGGCAACTCTACAACACCCGCCAGGAAAAAGTTGAGGAACTCATCACCACCGAGTGCAGGGGCGTAGTAAGAGAGACCCACGTAAACAGCGGTATTGGTGAACCTGAAAACATCAGTGGAGTTTTAAGGCTTTGCTGCAAATATGCCTCAGTTGGAACGTGACCATGAGTAGGCTGTAGAATCCTCAATGTTGTACCTATAGCTATGATTCATTCACAGACAAAAAAGCTGCAAGTTAAATTGTAACGTACCAGATAAATGTAACTATGATGGTCTTTCTTCGAAGATTTGGGTATCGGAAAAGGTCTAGAACCCCATATCTTCTTCTCTTAGCTTTTTCCTCCTTCGCCTTTTTCTCTATTTGCACCTTCTTCTTGAGATGAGTGATACAGTTTTCCGGTAGACGTTTGCCATTCACTTCTGCCATGGTTTTCAAAATCCTTTCGGCCTCTTTGAACCTTCCTTGAGCTAATAACCATCGCGGGGATTCTGGAAGAACCCTGAAATTCCAGAAAAAAACTCCCAATCACTGAGCAGTCCCCTTTTAATACTAAAACCCAAGTTCCAAGTTTCATTTCTTATGATAGTGAAGTCATCCCTACCACCAATAGGAGAAGAAAATAAGGAAAGGAAGGCAAGAGGCAAGAGTGAGTTCTCGCCATGCCCGAAACCAGTAGACAACACCAGACAGAAGCACCAGGCCCAGAGAGAAGAAAATGTTCACCAGGATGAAGACCATGGTCCTTTTCTTAGGCCCCACCAGTTCCAGAGCTGAACCAAATACATAAAAATAAATCAGTGAAATTTCTAAGACCCAGCGGATGGAAATAGTAAAATCTACATAATATGTGTGCAGTGAGTACTCACATAAGACCATGGGTGTACCGAGAATAGCTGGCACCGTGAAACCCACGCCTGTCCTCAGAATAACCCAAGTTGTGAAGTCCGTTGCAAAGGCGGAAGCTATTGTGAATGCACTTTCGATTGTGAGGTAGATAAAGAAAGCAGGCCTTCGCCCCATTCTGAAATTTCATCATAAGTCGATATGGACATAAGTTCAAAGTTTTTCTTTGTACTAACCACTTGTGTTAAAAGTCACTTACGAGTCTTGAACGTATCCGAATATATAATTTCCAACAAGTCCTCCAATGGCATAGAAAGCCAGAGCTAAGGTTGTGGAGAAATCGCTGCTGCAGACTAGATCCCACTGAAAATATGTCAAATATTCATAAATAAACCTCCGAGTCAGTCTGACGAGAAAGAATTGTTTAATAAAGGAAATATCTATTTTTGCTACCTCGGTAACGACCGTTGACGTGTACTTGGAGAGGTCGTACGTCCAACCATTTGTGCAGGGTATGATGGCTACTTCGGATTCCACTGTCGCTTGAGCTGAGTAATTCCGGTCGAACATTTCGCACTCTCGAAAGTTTTCTCCATCGCGAGGGACACTAAAAATCAGTCAAATCTGAGATTGATAAGTGGCGCAAAGGAAAACCTCGCAGTGCAATATCTGCCGGCAGCAGTAACACTCTACGATTTCGATTAGAAATTGATTGTGGACCACGGTTACCTGAGATTCTTGATAAATTCCTGTGAGAGTCCATGGGCTTGCAGCTGAGGTACCTGGCACCAGTGAGGAGGTTTTGCCGACAGAAAGACTTGAGTGTAGGCATGAAAAGCACAAGGCATGACTGCTGGCAGAAGTACAAACCAAAGAAGCAAGTGTTGGTACCGCCCGCACTCACCAATCTCCGAAAGCACGTCATCGAGGTCCATCATCTTGTAGGATAAATTATCTTACCAACCGTTATGAATGTAAGATCATTTATTTTGTTTTTTACTTATTCTGACTAAAAACCAACACAGACGGAATAACACGTGGAGTCTACAATTCGAACACGCACCGATGATAGACCCACTCACTACATGATGGAGTGACTTCCCGTGCCCGCTGCCGTCGACCGTTTGAGTGTGCGATTGTGCGATCAGCAATTTGGGAAGTTGTCCCGCTGCCCGCTGCCACAATCACAATTACAAGCGAATAGCTGTAGCTGTTCACAGTTCCGGTGGTAACTAGCTGCTCTATGGGCTGCAGCACTGCATTTCTTGGAGTTGAACTTCGAAGTTTACCTTGCCACTCTCCCACTTTTTCCGTTCTTGCCTTAGCAGGGGCGGCGTGAAGTTTGGCTTTCGATTGCGCCTCTTAAGCGCAACCGCTATGGGTATGTACGCCTTCTAACATCTATCCGCGTTGGCAGAGTCATCAGTCTTTTTCTTGCATAGTTATGATTTTGGTATCAAGGTGAGGATCCTCTTCAAATTTTACATGAAACTAGCTGAAGTTCCATTGTTTAGGGTTGTTGATTTCTTTCATCCTTGGCCTAATTTGCCTTTTTTCTAGTAGTGATTTACGTGAGTTGCGGCTACGCGAAGGGACCCTCCGGAACCGGACGCGCGGGCCAATCAAATCAAATTGCCTCTGTCAATTAACGAATTACTGCTACATATTTGATTGCACACGGCCCTGCCAATAACATCCAAGACAAATCTATTGGTGTTGTCCGACGAAAGTTACCAATAACATGTATCTTTTTGGTCCAAGAGTTTTGCTGACGAAATGTAAGTAATCTGCCGCGAGAGGGAAAGAAAACTGCAATGTTTATGAAATAAAAACAAAACATTTTTAATCAACAACAAGGGGGGTAAAAAATTACCTACATCTTTTTTATGGAGATGACTTGGGGTCAACAACGAAATATAGGAACTTGTAACATAGGACATAGGCCATAGGCCCTGAGAACTGAATTCACGTTTCTGTTGCTAGCAGGTGGCTGTTTACAGTCGATAGGAACTGTATCATGAGAGCGATAGAAAGAACGAGAAGATAGAGTGTTGGGTGGAGCTTGGAAGCGTCACCGCACGCGTCTATCTCTTCTTCCTGAAACGAAAGGGAGGTCATATTTCTATTCTCAATTCACAAAACTTAACTTGAAATTGAGGTCATAAGTTATACAGAAGAAGAATCGTTCAAAAAATCGTCAATCAGTGTAGTATCAAATTAAATTCAAAAGTGAAACCATGCCACGTTTCCTGAGATCACGTTCTCGCCATAAGAGCACATAAAACTATCGCTCAGAAATTTATTTCATAATTATTACTATTATATTGATCGGTATTGTTGCACTTCTATTTCCTAGTCAGAACTGCTTAAGGCGCCCTAATCGATGACGATGCAACTCAGCGCGGCCGCAAGGAGCGACTATGAACCTATAATGAGCCTGAGCGCGTAAGCCTGACTTCTTATGGCTGAACTAACTAGCCAGGTGGATTCAGCTTACTGTGCACTTTCTTATCTCATCCCAGTCCCGTGTAAGCGACGCCACTTTTCAATACTCAATCTTTCATCGTCACCAGGTGCCAGGTACCAGGATGATTCTGGAGTTCATCTTTGCACCCACGTTTTTTTTCATGGGCGTAGTAGGACCGAAAACCTGGGGGGGGTATGCTCCACAGACCTTCTCCTCACCGGGGGGGGGGGGGGGGGGGGGGGAGGGGTAGGAATGGCTTTATGTGACGTAATGTGTAGTTTAGAAAAATCCTGGATGGGGGGGGGGGGGGTTTAGGGTCACGGG
Source organism: Mesopsocus fuscifrons (assembly GCA_950004255.1). NCBI lineage: Eukaryota > Metazoa > Arthropoda > Insecta > Psocodea > Mesopsocidae > Mesopsocus > Mesopsocus fuscifrons. Next base: position 11,877,977 of record OX465374.1, on the reverse strand, counting down.
GAGGGGAGGGGGGGTGTTTCGCCTATATTTTTTGGTTTCACATTGGCCTTACCATGTTAATTTTCCGGTCACGGGGGGGGGGGGGGGGGTTTAACGCCCTAACCCCCACCCCCCTCCCGCGGATACAACTATGATGCCTCCTTCATGCCTACCAGCCCACACACGGCTATGGTTCCTAGATGACCATGAGAAGCAACCAAGAACGTATTCAGAAATACCTATACACACCTAGGACGTTCCCCCCTCCTCCTCCGAAATTTGAGAAAATGAGAAAAGGGTAAAAGGGGTGTAGGTACCTATATTAAAATATAGTTTTGAAGGAGCCGACGTAGAGCCGTTATGGGTCTTCCCACGATGGTTTTCAAAACAGGTGTCCATGACCAGACCCAAAACGGGAGGGTTTTAGCAAACCTGTGTTAGCAGTTTCTTATCACCTTTACCTAATGCCAGTTCTCAGTAATAGGTACTGATGCTCTGGAACTCTGCCAGGACCGCGCAACCTGTGGAGTACGTCCTACCGTTCATCGAGTAGCTCAAATTCGGTATGTAGGTACCTACCTAGTGCGACTGGAGATGTTTTTGCGTTTTGTGAAACCATTTGGAGGTGGGCCAAAAACTTGGGCCAATCTTGGCCCTCAGTGCCCTCACACCCACAAAAAAAAAAACCGAGTATAGGTAAGTAATATGAAAATGAGTGAAGAAAGCAAGAAATGAATTTTAGCTTTTCCTATATATTTTAGGAAATTTATCCTCACATTGCGACAGAATGGGTTTACTACTTCAGGTTGATAATAACAAAATATAGTGCCTCTCAGCGGCCGAGTGGTCAAGGGGTCCGCTTTGTGTCCTGAGAGGTCCGGGTTCGAATCCCGGCGGAACGGAAAAAATTTTCCGCTTCCGACATGGATGTATTGGCTTCGGCCCACTCCTAAACTGGCCTCGGCCCACTCATATTCGGCTTCGGCCACTTCGTCTTCGGCTTCGATAAAAAAAATATATAAAAAAAAAAAAAAAAAAAATCTAACAAACCAACTCATTGGCGTATTTATGTTCCCTGAACGTCGCGCGTTAAAAAAAAAAAAAAAATGAACACCTCATTCTCCTCAGCAGCCGAGCGGAGACCACTATGGTCCAAGTTCAAATCCAAGCGTAAGAAAAAAATTCCGGAATTTTTGAGTTATCAAAATTTATCACAAAATTTATCCAGATATTTACATAAGGTACCTAAATATCGAATTTGAGAAAAATCGGATGAATGGTGTGACGTACTGGCGCGCGACAGAGTGGCGTATGTACGTACGTCTGACGGACATCTTTTAAAAACCTTTTTTTTTTTGACTCGGGGAACCTCCAGGATCATATGGGACGATCATGACGTTTTGAAAATTCAACCCCCCATCCATGGGCGTAGCAGGATCCCCCCCCCCCCCCCCCCCTACCCCTCTCCCGGGAATTCTCCTCATGCATGGCTTTATGTGACGTTATGTGTAGGCCAGAAAAATCCTGGGGCCAGCTAAACGGTATCTGGGGGGCTAAGCCCCCCCCCCCCCCCGGCTACGGCTATGCCCCCTCCCCTGCCTAAACGGTGCGTCGGACGAAAAACTTTTCAGACAAAAGTTGTAGGTAATACTGAGGCAAATCTATATAAAAAAAGAACTCGATACCACCCCTAGGGCACAAGTTATGAATTTTTTTCGCCAACCCCTGTTTTTTCACCCTTATTCAATCATGAAGGGTGGGATCAAAAAACGTTACAAGAAAAGTGGTAGGTAGTATTTACTGTTCACAGCTTGTTCTCAAGAAAGTGAAATATATCATATATATAGGTACAATTAGGTAAACTTTTGAGCTGATGGTGGTTTTGGAATACAGCAGGGATCATGAAACGAAGACCTGTGAAGAAAGTTTTCAAAAGTGAGACTACTGGTAGGTACGACTACCTAACAATAGGTAGATTTCAAAGAAAAATCTAAAATCAAAATGCAAAAAAAAAAATAGTCTCTTTCTAAGAAATTGGAAGTAAAAACAACAATGGCATCTTGTTATCTTTCATTGGAAATAAACAACGTAGGTGAAGTCTTCAATAAGAAGGAGTGTGCGAAGTGCGGTAATTGTGGAGTACGGTGAACGCAATGTGTGCGTCTCCTAGGGCAGCTGGTCGGGTACTAATCGCATCAAGCCGTGCACTGGCTTTTTATGGCTGTTTTGCGATTTTTGCATGTTTTCAAACAGCCATATTTTTTGTTCCACAGGGAAATTGAAAAAACGGCTTCGATATAGTTCTACCTGCAACCTTCTTGTTTACAATTCCGATAATCTCAATGTCTTCAGTTTAGTCGTATTGAGGCACGGCGTTTTTTTGTGAACAGTGTTTTGCAGCTCTTCTTTTTGGAAAAAAAATTTTTGTTAGAAAACCAAAAGGAAATTCAAAAATCGGCTGCAATATAGTTCTAGATATTTATTCAATCTACCTTCGTGTGAAATTTCAAGAAGAAACGTTCAGTAGAAACCACGACAGACGTTTCGAAAGTCGCAATGTTAATTCAAATGGGGACAGTGCAACCTTAATGCTCAGCAGTACTACTGTGAATTTAATAATTTTTAAAAACCTATTGAGTGTAACGTTTCCTGAATTTAAAAAAAAACTCTTCTCGCCAAGCGTCAAGCTGTATTTACCGCGGGGTGGCAGGTGGTGCAGTTGGCGAGGCTTCTTCGCTTGAGATCCCTGTCGCGCTCATAGCGGGTGCACGCGGACGCGTCCATCTTTTCAGGCTCCGTCGAGTTGAAGCCCTGCATGGACCAGTCCTTTTGGAGCATGTCTACCACGACTAGTACGAGGTTCGTGTGTTCAATACGTCGCGCTGAGATCAAGCTAGAAACCAGTAACATTTTGATGTTTAATCCACAAGTGATAATTCGCACATATGAACTAGAAGAGCAGCATTTTGAGTTCCACTGGGCCTCCATCCTTCATTCGCAAGTCAGTCTCTAATATTTATTTGTTTTGGGAAACTTGAGTTATACATGAGGTATCGTTAGGAAAGGGCAAATGCACTGGAAGAAGGTGTTAGTGTGAGTAGGGTTGATTCAGGGCTCTTACCACGAAAATTGATCATCGTCTGGTCGGATGTACCACTGAGGGACCCACTGCTCCAACAGGTACAGCGTGTACTGCTTCACCGCAGTCTCTGGCGTTGAGTAAAGGATGTTTGTGATGTTTTCCTCCTTGACTTCTTTCCCCTTCGCTGTGGTCGAGTGTTGCTCGTCTGTGTAGTCGAGGTCTGGAGAAAAATTTAGAATTACGAAGATTGTATAAAAAAGTGAAATCGTACAGTATTTTCATCTGCCCATCGTCGTGGGAATTTCGAAAATAGAACGGTGGATTTTTGCGAACCTAAGTCGTCGAGCTCGTCGCTCGTAGGAGCTGCGATTACGTCATAGGTGATCCCCAACTGTTGCAGCAGTGACCATGCTACGTGGCTCCACATCCAGCTGAGTACGCGCACAGCCAACGACCACGGCTGAAAAATCGTCAAAGAGTTCATCATGCTGTACGCTCATTTAGATTTTAGTACGTCATTTGATAGGTATGACACAATGTGTCATGTCATGGGGTACGCGGAAAACCATTTCGATTCCAAAATAGTCTTATGTTGGTCTCACCGTGCCAATGATGGAGCCTCCTCCTCCACCTCTTGGGGCCCACTTCGTGTTGACAATCACTGCCTGGTTGTCGGTTATTTGTATTTCGCGGTAAAGCCCAACTTCGAGCAGCCGCTGTAGTGCGTCAGGCCGCACGTTCGCTAAGGAGCGTCCCACGTCACCACGATTAAGCGACAACACCACGTACGCGTTGTGATCGATGATGTAGCATGATCGGCTGTCTGACTTGCAGTCGAGTGACTGAGAACAAACATCAGGGAAACCGCTGAGCAAACCTTCAGAGTTTTTATTTTATTTGAAACCTCACGGAGTGAATTACCATTCAGCTATAAAAATTCCTTCGTGTTGTGGCATAGCTGTGAACGCCCTTGGCTGTCACACTGGATCTGTTGGAATTATGGCTCCATTTAAGAGGGAATGTCAACTGCGTGGAAATAATAAATTGGTACCAAATGTAACACACTGTTTTCTAGACTGCATCTATACTACTCACAAAACTGCTGGAGAGTTCCATGCAGCGGTTATAGAAGGACTCATAAGAGAGTTGGTAGCCTACTACAGACGCAGGAGCCTTCCGCCCGCCATCTCGAGGGAAAATGGAAATGGTCGCCATCACTGAAAATTCTGCCAGTTCTCCCGCGTTGAACGGCACGGAGAACACGAACGAGTCCCCATCTTTATTGTATTCGCCCCGCGTGTCCAGGTTATACTGAAGTACGGCAGCCTTGAACCTAGGTCGAGACGATCGTAAACGTCAGGTTTGTAGATAGGTAGTAATCCTGAATCATGTTTGACGCTGTTTGTATAAATGGCTCACCAGGGTTCGTGGATGGCGTATGGGAAAATGTTACCGAAGTCGCCCCTATCCTCGTCTCCTTCTGGCTTCGGAATTTTCTGCCACCGAGTCAGTCCACTTTGAGTCGCCACAAAGCGGAGAGTAGTATTGTACGTTTTGAGAAGCTTCGTCCTACAAAACAGCACAGTAGTGTGGATGAAAATACCGACTGGTAGAGTAACGGCATATTTGTTTTTTGCTGTTAGCTATTGTATTTATAACGATCTGAGACAGCACGCGGTTACGTCGGTGAAGAGACTTACTCGTATTGATTTTTTGCGTGAACTGGTTCTTGGAAGGGCTGCAAGGTGACCATTGCGTCGAAAATGAGCAGTGTGATCAAATCAGGGTCACAGTAAAAACTGTCTTCAGCAACGAAGGGCTGATTGCACTTGTCTGAAGAAAAAAATAGTTACTTTTCGATAAAGCATATTAACTGGTTCAACTGGTTGATAAACTCATCGTTACCTGAATCACCGTCATCGGCAGGCTGGCTTTCTGCTTTCCATTTCTTCTGGTATTGCCTCCAGTCGAATTGATTCTTGATCTTCCGAAGAATATCAAGTAGCTCTTCTTCGGAGGAATCGAAATATTTGTAAGACGCAAATCTGTACTTGCAGTACGTCCTAAAATTGGAAAAAAGCGCAGCTTTTGATATCATTTTTAGTGAAGATTATGAATGTGCCTAAGATTTAAAAAAATTGTATTCCCCATTGATTTCATAGTTGAAGTACCATCTTAAAATCAAAGTGGACCCTTTTCATGATACAGAATTCTATGTTTTGTGGTTCTATCGCTAGTTTTCAACTCTGTGCGATAGTAGCATTAACAGTGTTAGAACTCCTTTTCCGGGTTCTGTGAATACTCCTCTAAAATGAATTTTAAGAAGACAGGTTGTAAAAAATCAAATAAACATTCTCGTGGATATTATGTTCCCACTACTTATTGGCGTGAGTAGCTTACCAGTCGGGATGTAGCCTCCATTCGGGGTCGCGGAAGTAATCATCCAGTGGATTACCCTGAGTGTTGTAGGAGGTGTAGGTAAGGAAGCGCTCATTGACCACGTCTTTTACGCCGATCTGGTAGTCCCCGTAGTCTGCAGGGATGGCGAGGCCCAGAGAAAATGGTGTGCCAGGCAGGGGAGAGTAGTAGTAGTCTCGCTTTTCCACTCCCACTCGTCTCATATCGTCATAGTGAAATTTTACCTAGTCGTAAGGGTTTGAAAAATAAAGGGTCCGACAACAGTCGCACTTAACTTTCTCGCCCAGAATGATTTTTTTTTTTTTGGGTTTTTTGAGATTTTTTTGCGGGCGTAATTTTTAAGCAATCGGAAATCGGTTGAAAATGACCCACGAGCATCTATCTGAGATCACTCATACCAAATCTCACGTCTTTCATTTTATTACTGTAGTCCCAAATGCGTTCCGACCATTCAAAAACGTGGTTTCTCATTCTCAACTCATTTTCGACACTTTTTTGACAAAAACGGCCGTAATTTTGAAGATAACAAAATTCTGTTTGACAGATGTTTAAGTTACATGGTTCTACACAAATTTACCAAATTTCATGACAATCGGTCAATAAATGTGAATGGCGCCGAAACGATCGAACTTTGGTCCAGAACGGCCGTAATTTTCAACCAATTCAATTTTAGTTGAAAATGACCTCGAAGCATCTATTTGTCAACACACATACCAATTTTCAGTGTTATAGATTGAAAAGTGTACCGTCGGCGCTTGTCTAAGTAACCAAAAACACGATTTTTGAATTATTTTGGCGGTTTTTTGACAATAGCGGCCGCAATTTTTGACCAATCAAAAAATCCTTGAAAATGTGTCTCGGCAGTGATTTTAGACAGGTCCATACCAAATTTCATCAAAATCGGATGAACGGTATAGGCGCTAGAGCACTGCACGGACTGACTGACTGACTGACGGACTGACGGACGGACGGACGGACAGACTTTTTCCAGAAACCACTTTTTTGGACTCAGGGGACCCCCAGGATCATGGGAAACCCAAAATCTCAATTTCGAAATTTTGCACGAAAACAATACTTTCTCGCCATATATGGCTAGCGAGAAAGTAAAAAGGAGTAATTAGGTATACTTGTAGATATCATGGGATTTTTAGTTTTGAATTTTTTTTATCTGGAATGCAATTAATTATTCTACGCTACATACGAGTAAATTTTGTTTCAGTGATGAATTAATATGATGTGAAGCAAAGAATTTTCCTAAAGATTTTTATAGTGCTGCCGGTGGTGGAATGGTGCTTGATTTCAGCAGACAGTCCCTCGCCTTTTCATTATTTTTCAGCTTGAACACGAGGATAACCTACAGTATCATCTGATCACTTGTTAGTGAGTTCGAAACTATAGATAATGTAAACTGACAAATGCCTACCATAACGTTCTGCACATCTCCCTCTTCCAAGTCTACCATTGCATCCCTAAGCTCCTGCAGCATTTGCTCCCCAACCTCATCTGCAGCAAACTCCACGTCTATCAGGTCCACACTGTTGTAGTTCTCCGTCAGGAATCCTTGGTACTAAAAAAGGTGTTATTTTTAAGCGAGGGGGTAACCACTCCAGAGATTCCTTGAGATTCCATAAAGATTTCCAAAGATTCCAAACGATTTTCATAGAAAGAAGAACCCCAAAGGGGTAACCACTCCAAAAAATTCCAAGATTCCTTGAGATTTCATAAAGATTTCCAATTATTCCCAACGAGTGGTTAACCCCTCGTTTTTAAGGGTGGGCAACTATTTCACCATCATAAGCAAGGAGCAGATCGGTGCGTTTAAGTGTTATTCCTTATCCTAAATTAAACAGATAGGCATCAACTTTGGAATGGAACGTTTGGATACTGTGGAGACAGCTTTATCTACCTTTACGTACAAATTACGCAACTACGTACGTACAGGAGAACTTGCAAGGTTCGGGCTTACCACTGGGCGATGATCTGGGTGCATTATGATATGTCCATTATTGGTAAGGATGAAGGCGTACCCGTTGGCTCCAATTTTGTACGGGTACGTTAGTTTGTAAATATCTCGCACAGGTACGTCAGTCCCGGCCACCCCTGCCAGAAGTTCGGGAAACTTCGACTATGGAAAGGAGAACTTCCATATTAATGGTTATCGTCACGAGATCCGAGGGTCGACTTATTCTCATTTTTTACATTATTTTTTAACAGCGAGCTATTGTCGGCTTGCACAGTCGATAATCGATTTGACCCAGCAAAAGAGCCAGGAGCCAGAGGATGTCTCCTTTCCTTGCGAGCTGAGAGTCCTTTTTTGAATGAATATCAAGAATTTTTATCAGCTTTCTTTGTTTATCCGTGCTCTAGGCAAGCAAAACTTAGTTTCAAAGTTACTAGGATTGCACTCGTGTTTTCCGTCGTAGGTTTCTTACCCCTTTCACAAATAATATCGTTCATGGAATAGTTGTCACCTGATTAGCTATGAGCTCCCTGTTGTCGTAGACGGGGATGGCCACTGATGTCATCATACGGTACTCCTTGTATTTTGTCGTCTGCTCCTCCCCCTCCACCTGTAACACCCTCAAAGTTAGGAATAAGCAGCCTGTACTACTGGACCTGTACAGGTACCTAGTACCTATCTACAAGTACTACCTATACAAGTTGGCATTCTTTTGCCACCGTCAGTTCCTCATGCATCGTGCTCGCGTGCTTACACTTCACAAATTTGTGGTTAGGGGTGACTACTTAGAACGTAAGTAGTTGTTGTTAGTTTTTCTTCGGGTGATTTTTGTGATTAAAAATTTTGTCAAAAGTTACTCATCGTAAAACCACTGAGCAAGTACCTACCTATTTCCTAAAAAAAAATCAGTCTTACATATTTTTTCATGTTAAAATAAAAAGATGTTGGCCAGAGACAGGTTTTTATACCTTCCTACATCTATCCTTTGCACTCAGCATTTTGTACAGCGCACGCTTTGCTGTTTCCTATTATATGAAGAAGATCAGTGAAACAGACTATAAAGTACAATATGTACAAAATATCTCTGCTGAGAGAGAGAGAGATACTTGGGACCTGGAAGAAAAAAGTTTCTTGGTTGGTCCATTCTCGTGACTGCATGAAGCCTCTGAAAATAACAGTCGATCAGGTTGTGAAATTGGGCAAGTTGACGGTTCTTCTCATAGAGTCAGGAACTGGAACTGTTCGCAGGTTCAGAGGAGTTTTCACATATTCACATACGTACAAATGATGCCACTAGTGACATGCTGGACATGCCACAATGCACAAACGAGAATAATAGGAAACAAGCAAGACAAACATCGCATCTGAGTGTGAGTCCTTGTAGTGCCACAGAAAAGTGAACGATTAGGATATTTGAATTATTACTATTAGGTACGCCAAAAAAGTGATGGACATTTCAGACCCACCCCAAGCAGAAGAAACATTATATGCACCAAGTGCTGTCATGCACGTAAAAAGTGCCAAATATTGTGTACTAACTGCTGTCATGTGAAAAGTGCGTCAAAGGTTCTCTACCAACTCGTGACACTTGAAAAGTGCCGAAGATTATCTGCATCAAGTGCGATCACGTGAAAAGTGCCAAATATTGTGTACCAACTGCTGTCATGTGAAAAGTGCAGAAGGCATTGTATAGCATGCAGCTGCTGACACGATGACTCCCGTATCGAAACAGCTATTCCTTGTAGTTGAGAGATATTTGCATACAGGGGGATAGGGCACAGACAAAAACATATACGAGCGACACCTGAGATGGCAGGAAGGGAGATGGAAAGGGGAAACAGCCCAGTCAAAATGGCGTCTGGGGAGAAGGAGGCAAACAAGTGCACACCGCCCCGGACCACGCAACGATATTCACACCCTCCGGGTTGTTTTGCGGGCGGACGGACAAACCTGGTCCACTTGTGCCACGTACTGCCAGTCTTCTCGCTGTTGGCTGAAATATTCTGACTTAACATATCGCTTGTGCGCAGCCAGCCGGGCTTGCTGCGGCGCCTCATTCATCGCTTCCACCAGCTTATGTGATATTTTCGTGTCCTGAGGAATACACCAACGGTCTAAACAGGTTATAAAGTACCTACACTCTACGGCGGTTACGATTATTCATTAGGCGCAGCACTAAAGGGGTGCCATTTCGAAAATTGGGAATAGGTGTAGTTAACTACTGCATTTCTTTTACATTTGTGAGTTTTCCCAATTTACTCAATTAGCACCTTGGACGTCACAGTAAGCCTCTCAAAACATCCTTATGTCGTGAAACTGTTCTCCATTCACGACTGACACGTACTGTTGCTCAAACTGTTCCTGCTTTAAATTCCGAATAGAAGCATTGCTGAGAACAGCTCCATCAACTCAAAATTTGCGGACTACGACAGTGCTGTTTGTATGACTATTTAACTGAGTTATACAGGTTACATGAGTGATGTTTGATAACCGACACGTGTGGGTTATGACTCACATCGACGTCAGCAAAGAGATGAGTCCAGCGATGAGGGTGTTCCTCAGCCTGTAATGCAAGTGGCCGCGCCAACACCGCAATGTACTTCAATACCTGGTCCTGAACTTGGTCCAGCGCGGTGATATGCACGTAGTAACCTACAACAATCATATTATTTATTACTGATGAATAAATAAGCGAAGCCAAAATTAGTTTTAGTTTGATATACTCGTACCTCAGTAAAGTGTCACGATTGTACTTTGGCGGGTATGGGCCAGCATGGTATCATTGTACGTCATGTGACATGCTTCTTTGCTTACTTGAAGAGATTCCAAATAATTTATTCACTATTTAAGTGTAATCGCCTCCCAGTACTCCCTTAACCATTGAGGTTGAGTTTGGTTCGACTGTAGAGACTTGACTTGCTTCAGTAGTATAAATGATTGAATACAAACCCCTATTTTCACAAGCGATGTCCTGTATCTCCAAGACACCTCGAACTTCAAGGCCTAGCAAGTAGGTGAAAATGCGGACTGGCGCCGTCCCATCTGGCAGGCGGTTATGCTTGAGGAAAACTTCAGTGATGTTGCCAGGCAGCCCGTCGGTCACGAGGAAGATGGCCTGCTGGCACTCTGACGTGTTGTCACAGCCACGTCGTTCTCGTGCCTGTAAAGATACAGAAAGCCTTTGGTAGTTCAGTTCTTAGGGGTAGTGAAACAGCGCTACTGTCGCGGTTTCTCAAAGAAGCCCTGGCAGAGCTAATTTTTGGCCAAATATGACTTGCCTCACGAAGTTGTTCGAAGGCAGCTTCGAAAGCGTGAGGCACACTGGCATTGCCCAGGGGTTTGACCTCTTCTACAGCCTCCCGTAGATGCTTCAAGTTCCGGACATTCGCTTGGACAAGGGACTGGAAGCAAGGAACGACAGGGGAGGCGGTCCACGAGAAATTGAGCACGTTGATGAAGTCGTTGTTACTGAATGTGGTCAGCAGTTTATTGACTACTAGCTTCGCGACGGTGTTCCGCATTCCTGTCATTGATCCTGCAACAAGTCAATACTTACTACCGAGGGGTAGTTGGGAAATCTCGTTGGGAATCATTGGAAATCTTTATGAAATCTCAGGGAATCTTGGAATTTTTTGGAGTGGTTACCCCTTCGAAGTTCATCTTTCTATGAATATCGTTAGGAATCTTTGGAAATCTTTATGGAATCTCAAGGAATCTCTGGAGTGGTTACCCCCTCGCTTACTACTACAGGTATTTCATGACCTGGCTTTAAGTTTACTTTCTGCTATCGAACATGGAGAATGTGTTTTAAGATTCAGCGGTTCCAGAGATTTAATACTTGTTAGGTACTTGGTAGGTATAGTTACTTACCAGAGTTATCCATAAGTATAACGACATCCTTACTGCAAGTGGCTGCCTCGACGTACCATGGCCGCGTTCGGCAGTCGTACATGTCAGCTACTTTCTCGTCCCGGTGCCACTTCATTGCTACAACATAATAAATGAGAAAAATTCATAGATGCAAAGATGCAAGGGGGAACAGGATAGAACATGCCACACTACAGTGTCGTCCCCACTTTCTACAAATTCGTTTGTCTCCGGATACCTATTATATTTCGACTATTAATATTCAGCTTACAGTAATATTTCTGCTTCTTATTCCTATAAGTATTCTCGTCCTAAATTTGAAGTGAGCAAACTGTACCAGGAAATTGTCTCATCATGCCGGTGGACGCGCCATAATACTGCCAGCTTATCTCCGGGTCGCTGTGGTAGTTCCTGACGAATGTGTCGTTCAGCCCTGCTGACCAGCTGATGGCCTCAGCCACCTGCGGGTACCGATCGTACAGGTTCGTAGGGATATGCACCTAAAATAGTGTGTTATGAGTTATGATATGAGACAGTTTTATACACCACGGACCGCAGTTACCACAGTATTGTTTATTTACTTCAGAGCAGCTTTTCTGTAAAAGAGTCTCACAACTATTGTATAGATAGACTTTAAATCATCGGCCGATAGGTATACATATAAGAACTTTATAATGAGCCGGCTCAGCTTTTATTTTTCTCATCTCATACTCTACAAAAGAACTTATAAGTAGTATAAGTAAGTACTTACGTACCGCACTGTGTTCGGTATTGATGGGGATGGAATAGAATCCTCTGTTACTTTCGAGGGTGATGTTGAGGTAATTGGTGAGGTTGTCCACCTCCCACTCGAAAGTCTCTAATGGTGTGCCAGAGTACTTCATGCTGTAGTATTCCAGCGTGAAGTTTCCATCCATGAAGGCACTCCTATCAGAAGTCGTGATCAGGTCCTCCGCCTTCTCCTGAATGCACTGAAAACGAACGGAAATCCAGATCAAGTCTCAGTTTCTGTTTCTATATTACTTAGATTGCGGGTGCCTTCAATTATACATATTCCTCAATAAACCGATTAGATATTTGCCTAACGGATAGGCAATAGGTTAGTATTTTCTTTTACTTCTTGTAATGATCTTTGGAATGGTTTATGTAACCTTCTGTCAAGATGTTCCGTTTGGACCAAGTAAAATGTCTGTCTTATCTCATATAAGTCCTAAGATAATGAATGATTTTCCTTTCCTATGGAGAAAGCGAAGCCTGTTTTCCAACTGGGCTATGTAATTTCGAAACGCTTTATAGGAAAGAGATCTCAGATTAAGTGGTTTTCGAGGATTTTAGGTGCAAGCGTCCGGAAGTGGGGTTGGGGGGTTTAGCGATAGAAGATAAGAAGCAGCTATCAACGTGAGGTGAGGAAAAGGCGGGAAATTGCCTTTTGACCGGAAATAACCTGCTCATTAGTCTATCCCACCCCCTTCCCAACTGTCCAAAGCCGCATTATCAAAATGGAACTGCAGTTAAACTACCCCAGTTTTAGCAAAACTTAAAATAGACCCACTGGAGCACTCCATGTTATTTTCCCGGAGAGAATGGTGCCACGCAGTGGAAATTTCTTTCTTTCTTTTTTTTGGCTCAAATGAGAAGAATCTTTCTGATAATCCTCATAATCCTCATAGTTGAGGCAAAAATATAGAAACTAGGTATAGGGAAAAACTTAAAATTTTGGAAACAGAAGTCATAGAAATATTAACTGAGGACTTTTTTTCCTTACTTTATGTGTTATAATTTTGTTAGGTATACCTCTACAGGCTTCATATAGGTTACGTGGGTTCCATTTCCAAGGTATGTGTAGGATTTTCTACTACTGGCCCCAACAGGGGAAATAAGCAGAGTATAAGAGAAAGCGTCACCTTGACCGCCTGCGTTCTTCGGTCGAACATCCTCCCCACGTTATCCACTATCTGCCCCGTGAGATTGCGGCCATCATTGGTGTCTACCCTCGCATTGTGGCTCCGGTACTTGGTCGTGATCTCAGAGTACTTAGTTACCAACTGCCCCAGTTGCCATAACTCTTCTCCTAGCTTTTCCACGAAACCCCTGCAACAAACCATGTGCCAAGATTGAAAGATTGTTGCATGTTCAAGCACCGGAATTCACACGCTGGTAGTAAAGGGAAATATCTCCTGCTGGAGAAATACATCACAGGACGAAATGCCACCCTCCATGCAGCATGAAGGCAGACCCACTTACTGTCACCCTCCCTCAGGCTTTGCCTCTCACCATTGTACGAAGAGACTAACCGGTAGCTTTATTCTGAGCTTGATCGGATTCTGAACGACCCTAGGTATAAGAATATCTGGCGAGATAATGGGAACATACCCTTCACCTTGCTGACTAAAAATGGGACTTGTCCACATGGCTGTCAGAAGCAAGAGCAGCCAAACTCGAGCCATTTCGAAGATTATTTTTCCTGTTGTTGTAAACTCTTGTTTACTTAGCTTTCCTATCCATTTTCACAGGAACTCCTAACGAAGGCACTGATCATAGACCGCACAGTGAAGGGTCACTACAAAACCATAGTACATTCACAGATAGTTATTCTACCCTTCAAACAGTTCCACATGCTAGTGTGTTCCCCATACGAGACTCAACGGGACAGAGCGAGGTCGGACCACGGCCTGCTCCTGCTATTTTTAGAAGCGATGTGCTGTGTCCGCCTTGCGCACTCCTCGCTCAAATCGCCATACCCCATCAACAACAAAAACGCATTGGGTACCAACCTATCGTTATATTATACCTACGAGATATTATCAATCAAAAGCACGAAAATAATAAGGCGTCCCTCCAATCGGCAGCTGCAGGAACGTTAATTTGGACGACTTAACCCGCTATCGGGCGTTCTTTTTCAATGGTACGAGAGGTAGAGGGTAGAGGCGGTATGGTATCCCTTCTGGACATGGTTAGGCTTAGGCAACAGCAGCGCAGTGCTGACCTGTGCGAAGCAACATGCTGACGTGTCATACACAGTGGAGTGCACATGCGGAGGTCCTTGCAGAGTCCAGTTTACGAAACTGATGTATGGTCCAGTGTAGACATCGGTCACGCACTTTCGCTACTTCGCTAGGTGCGGATTCAACGTGCAACCTTTATTTCGTTTTTATGCAATCGATGCATCTTTACAGTGACATCACCTAAAATACAGACAAAACATTTTTCTAGGTACCTACCTAGGTACTTTGGCATTCAAAAGTGCCCAAATAAAAAAATGTGCCGCACCAATCGTGAAGATGAACCTAATCTCCGTAAAATCTCCATATTTCCTAATTGTTTATTACCTACGTTGGGGGTTGGGGCTTAGGTACATTTGTAGGCCTCTTCAGAGCGTAGGCCCCAAGCTATAGCTTATTTAGCTTAATGGTTAACGGCCACCATACATTCTCGACGAACTCCGCCAAAACCACTGTGCGAAAGTAAATATTCGACAAAACTAATGTTTACATTTTAGTACAACCGGAGACTGGTAATTGAAATATCGTATTGATTGTGTCTACTCTAAAAGCTAAACATAATGTGCTATTTGAACGCGAAACGAACGAGTAAAAGTAGGACACTATGTTTAGCTTTTACAGGAGAAAAGTAGAGAAATGCTGTTGAAATTACCCACTTCCGTAAGTGAAATAAAAATTGCCAAAATGCAACATGGCTACGGTAAATAGTACAAACATTTATCAAGCTTTTCTACTAAATGTGACGATAAAATCATACTGTTTTAGTCCGAATCGTTACAAAAAAATATTTCGCGTGAGGTAGTGTTGTGTTTTCGCGATCTGTCAAAAAACATGTGGAAAATCGCTCCTGTGGGCTTATTACTCCATTTCATGCAAAAATACAACACTACCTCACGACAAAGAGTCTCAGGTTTACATCCCCCTATAAATACTTTCCACTCGCCCTGTAACTTCGGAGTAGGGCTTGAAGTACTTAGCATTGCGAACCAAGTACATGTAGTCGAAAATAGCAAATGTATATTCAGCCTTAATCCAGCACTGGGTCTAAGTTAATTTTACGACAAATGAAACCCATAATACCTATATTTTTTGGTGATGATTGATGATCACCTATAAACAATGATAGTAAGTTAAGTACCTAACCTAATGTACCTACCTATGATGACATCGTGACAATGGCACCTTATGTCAGAAAACCTTCTCGTTAAATCCGCGTGGAATGAATAAAACGTATACCGAGGTGTACAAAGAGAATGGAAGTGGTCAGATTGCACACATACCTATATGGGGGGAGGCGCCTACTTGCCTGTGCTGTGATGATAACACAGGTCCAGATGGAAGCTGACCTCGGTAAACCTGCGCCAGTGTGCGTCTTATCGTAAGTCATTAAAACGTTCTGTCCGTGTAATAAGGTTTTGCATGCCCGCTGCTTACAATTCGCTCATATATTATACCTTCAGTGTGATGGGTATACCCATCACACTGAAGGTTCCTATAGGAACTTAGGTGCCTATTCAGCTAATGGTTGTGGTATGCCTGAAAATTTAGGCACTGCACGGACTAATTCTCCATAAGTCAATAAGGAAGATTACTGAGTAGGGTGAACAGAAGTGCAAGTAAGCTCCTAACAGGGAAATTATTAAGTCCGAATAAAGGGTGTCGGTAAACGCTTATCCACAAAACCCAGCCATATTATTAATAATTAAATAACTTCAGTCTATGATAATTCTGTTTCTCTATGGGCCGGTCGCAGTATAATGGAGGTATAATAATTCAAGAATGAAAAGGAACTAAATAAACTTACAGAGCCAAAAAACCGTTGGCTTCGGCAACTTTAGGGCTTTTTATCGTGTCACAAGACAATTTGTAAACAAACAAGATGGTTCAATACATCTTTCAGTTATTCAGAAAATCGCGTAGAAAAATGTTTTTTCATACCTTTATTCGATGCCGAATGCTGAGGAGAAATCTTCGGTTAATAAACTGCAGGGTAAGTGTACATAATTTTTTAAAGGCATGGCACATCTAGGGCTTTTCTGATCAGAAAAAAATGAACTGAAAATTTTGGGTCGAATGTCGATACGCTGCGGTGTGGTATGTACAGTATGTACCTACGAAAGGCACTGAGTGTAGTCTCAATTAATATTACCTGCTTGTCCTTGGGGTGACCATGGATGGTCACCATATATTATGTATCCTTTACTATGTAGATATAGTAGGAAGCTCGGACCACGCTTTCTTCTATTCTACGGCTGTATCTTTAAAGATCCACTCCACATTCAACCCAACTAACCTTACACTGGGAAAATTCAGCTCGGGGGACCAGTCATCACTGTCATCAGACAAAAGCTGTGGCATCAAGTTTATCCCCCTCCCCCGGATTTTCATAAAATTTATCATCAAGATAGAATCATACCTATCATAACTCTCTGAATATTTCTGAACGGGGGGATTGAGCACCTAGGTAGGTACAACAAAACTTCTGTGATTTGTGGCCTACAAGAAGTTTCTCTTTGGTAGGTATCTCAGCTTATGAAAAGTTTAAAATTATTATGACATTTCGGACCGTTTGTTTTTTATAGTTTACTTATCATATTGTAGTAGGCAGTACATTTTGAGCCTTCCTTTGATTTCAGTGGCATTACTGACACTTGCTGTAATACCTGTGTGTTACCTTCCTAAAATTATATTATGAGGAATGCACTATACCAAGAAAGTCATGTAAGACCATTATTGAAACTTTTTTTCATCATGAACAATAACAACTTTTGACCTTGTCTGGTGAAGAACAATGCGATGTAGCAGGACGTGTACGTTTTCAAACGTGCCTGCGCATGTACCGTTACGGTTACAATCCAACACGGTTAATTACCCAATCAAATGCGAATTTGGTCCCTGAAATGGCGTGTCCTGCACAATAAGAAGAATGACGTAGTTATTCAGGAGCATAGGTTATAATTATTGGCCGATGAAGATGAAGGTACTCCTGAGATTCTGACTCCAAGAGCTGTGGCATCTGTCAGACACCAGCATTTGATGCTTGATTGTCCTGATTACTGCAAGGCAGCGGCGTTTAATGCCACATTGTCACTACTCAATATTGTGGTGTGAACGGGGCTTGAGCCTTGACATGAACTTTATATGTATGGTTCATTCAGTCACGTAGTTCTCCTATTTAAAACTGGGATTCACTCCACTAGTGATGGCGACGGGAGCCGTCGCTCTCAGTGCTATACAGGAACTCATCCGACGCTAGGAGGCAATGGCAACGCACCTTCTCTTTCTATATCTACGTTTCACTTTTGTGTTTCTTTATGAATAGCTAATTATTTCGTTCTGTTTTTCAATATTTTGATATTTCACTTATTGATACTTCTTGCTGAAAATTATTATTTTAATTTTTTCAGTACATTTCTACGGGTGTAGGTACGTAGATACATTGCCAACACATTCGTAGACTGAGAAAGTGGACTTTTCTGATTGACTCCTGTTTCCCCATTTATTCATTTTTTTTTTTAAATCGTGGTTCTGCGCAGAGAGTGAGGCTGTCGGTGCATGCATCCTTTCTATATCGGAAAGTATACCTAAACTAGAGCAATGACCGAATTATGAGAGGTCTGAAGCAAGAAGTAAGGACTCTGCAAACAGATGCGCCGAGTGGCGTGAGCGCCTCTCCAGCCTGAAGTGCCAAAGTGGATTCAGGCCGAATAGATGTTGAATGGCGAACCTGCGGAGTGACAGCTTATACGGCGTGCCTCGTCACGCTGTTGCTATGGGATCGGAAGATCCATAGGCCAAGTCTAATGCGCCGAAACCCTAACTCACCAAATCCGAATTAATGACAGTCATGCAGTGATTCCCTCATTTCATGGGTCTTTGCCCCCATAGGCCTGGGTTGCCGCTTGAGCCTTTTCGCAACAATGGCATTTGTGCAGAAACGAGAAGCCGACGCCTTTTGTCACTAAATGTGCACATGCAAGTGAATGAATATGAATTTCCCCCACTCTCCTAATAACCTGCCCCACAAAAGATCCGAGTGATAATCTGTGCGATCTCTCTGAACAGCAGAGCTGCAGTGTATAACGACTCTTTTTATTCAAGTTACCCTTCTTCAAATCCCACGGGCCACAGCTGGTCCGCTGACATAAGAAGAGTTATTTGAAGAGGCAGGAAAGATTTGAGGGTGTGCTGAACAATGCGGATAAATGCAAAGTCCCTGGGCTTGGCAGGGGATTGGGACGTTAGGGAGGGGAAATGTTTAGACTTCTCGCTGATCTTCATATCTGTCGCATACAGCCGCGCACCGCGCTCGTCTGGGGGAGTTGGATGCCTTACTGACAGGCTGCGGTGCCCCGAGGCGGACCCGCGCCCCTTCTCCCAGCTCCCTTCCTAGTTCATACCAGCCCCAGCTAAATAAACCAGTGTCAGGCTGTCAGTCGCAGCTGCTCTGCACAGAACGGTTTTCCTCGTATTGTCCCATCATAGAAAGACGACATTAGGTCTGCAACAGATTTATTTTTGAAAGCCACTAAATGGAGTTTGTGTTTGAGGGAAATTTCAGTGAGACCTACATATACAGTCACACTGGTTACAACTATCGTAGTAACTAGTGAGACCTGATGAAATTAAGAAAATTTCTTTTAACGATTCTGTTTTGAGTTTCTTTTCTGTATTGTCTAATGGTGGTCACATATAGGATGGTTTTTGGACGGCATCCTGACGAATAGGCGTTCCCCAAACTTCGGGAGGTGTAGCTGTTGCCTCAAGTGTATATGCAGGTAAAGCTGCGCTGCGTCATAATCTTTTGGATCTCCTTTTACATTTTTAACGAGTGCCATTCATCTTTGCTGGAGGTGAATGAGCCCATCGCGCTGTCTGTCTGTATGGAACATGAATCCACTACTCATCTCCAACTCCAAGATGTCCTGACTGACCTCTGTACGTACAATATACCTATTTCGTGGCCCACTTCGTCAGTATGTCAACACTCAATCTGCTGAAGCATCTTTCCTTCCATACCCATGCAGTCCTATATAAGCAGGAAGCTGGAGCCTGTTTATCCCCTTCAGTATCGGCTTTTACGCTTTAAAATATGGGATCGACTGTGGATTAGATGAATTTCCTCAAGCCTTTTTTCTACCATTGCTTTTCGTTCGTTTTTTGAGCGTAAATATCAATGATACAATTTGTTCGGTTGAGCAGAGCATTTAGGTAGGTAGTAGGGTTATGATGACGTACCTACAACTGACGCGTCGCGTCGGTTGTAGCCGAGGTTGTAGCTGTCACGGACCTTCCTCTGTCTTCTTTGCTTTGTTCTTTTTACCAGGCTTCTTCTTTTGAGCCTGGGTTTGCTCCTTCACTGCACTGTTGCGAAACCTTTGGCCTTGCTAGAAGCGTCTATCGGCTCTGAATTGCAGCAGTGTGCCAGACAGTTGAGATTGGTATCTACCGTGGGCCAGTAGATACTACTGCTGGCCTACGTCCTGCTGTTATTTTTCTCTTAACTACCACATCCATTTGTGTGAGTTAGTTGGAAATGGATTTTCTTTAACCTGGAGCCGCGTACAGATTGTCCCTACCTATACTGTGGCTAACTGTAAGTTTATTTCAAGCTAGCTTTCGTTTTGTTCAGGAAGAAAACTCATGGCCAGGAGTCATATATATGATTGGGAAATATTTGTTATATTCTATCAACTTACGTGTATGCATGCATGCACACAGAACTAGCAATAACTGCTTGAAAATTCAGGATAGTAGTGGGATCTGCAGAGACGTATACCAGACCTATATATGCGTGCATGTCAAATTCAGGAAGGGCTTCTTATTCTGATCCCCAGTTGATACAATATCTATTATTAGTTGCTCCATCACTGATTTGATTCGATTGGCTTGTTTATTTTGTAACCGCATAAATAATTTGTCTTGAAGGTGAGTTATTATAATGTAAATAGGGGGAGGCAGCGGTAGCAGCCACCGCTGCAGGAGGTGTCCGGCAGTACCGACGCAATTGCCGCGAATAATAATTAAGGCGTTGAGAAGACTGGAGTGGGTTTCAGTTGGATCCGGCACTGTCGGCGTCGGCTTCCCATCTCATTGCAATCAAGGAGGCGTTCGAGCAACGGACCTAAGAGGTGTTAGTCTGTCGGTACTCTGTTAGTATGTTCCAAGAGGCTGGACACATCCCAGCTAATACGTTCGTACATGTCGAAAGTTAAGTTTTTGTGTCTACTAAAATCCCTTCATCAGCAGTGCCGAAAATTAGCCACGGAAAAACGAAATGTAGAATGGTTGCGAGTTGCGAGATTTGTGCACGATTGAAACGACGATAGTGGTCTTCACAAGAGTGCCCTGCCCTGCCTCATGCTGCATAGGTGTAGGCTGTTGAATGCTATTTAAACGGAATTTTTGTCTTGTGTGAACTCATTTTTGGTGTTTTTTGTGATATGGATACCATGTATTCAGAGCTGGAGCACCGCGAACAGTGGTGCCTCATGTCACATCGCACCAAGGTTTGTTTGTAGTTGTTATCATCAGTATTGCTTGAGTTCCTTCGGGTGTAAGCGTCCGTTAAGGCATGCCACCATACTTGTTTTGTGCCGAAACAGCGTAGAGGAGTTGGCCAAAACCGGGCAAGCAGTGGCCATATGCCATCAATGGTGCATACAAGCGTAAAACATTGATTGACCGGAAGTATAACCCATGCCTTTGGAGGCAGGAGTCAGCCTTCTAAGCTTTTCGGACACTGCGAGAGGTTCTGCAAATATTCTAAATGTCGATATACTCGTGGTTGTGTTGGGAACGGCCCCTAAAGACCGTGGATTACCTTTGTTAAAAATGCCTTTTGAAACTGTCCCCCATTTAGGTCTGGCTACTTATGTTCAAATTAGAAAATAAGTTGAAGTATTGTGGTGCGGGTCATGCGTACAAGGTAGGACCGCCTCCAGCCTCCAGCATCCCTTATGAAGCTGAAGCTGATGCTATACCTTGTTTACTTATTTCCACCCTCATTTACTATTCGTCCCCATCCGGCCATGGTCTTCTTCTAACCACTTGCTGACAACCTTTGCGTGAGTTTCTTTATAAAGTTTGTTTCAATATTTTAAGGTCTGGTTATACTTAGAAAAAACTTGAATGGCTACAATTACGAAATTGTATAGGTACGACTCAAAAACTGCTATAAGGAAAGTGGGATCGACATTTTTATTGGAATGAGAAGACACCTTCACCTGTCACCTTCAGCAGTCAACCCAAACAATATCAGTTTACTCCTTTATTTTTTTATTTTTAAACAAACATAATAGCTGTACTAAGTACAGTATGCCATAATGATGCCAAACATGCCTTTAAACAGTCTGTTCGAATAGGGGTAATTAGACACTTGCCACAGTGGGGTTACTGGAGTATGTACCTATCTAGGCCTAGTTGCATGATCACGCCGAAAATTGGGTTTTAATAATTTTGAACGGCATTTCCCGTTGCCAGAAACGGCAAAAACCGTTACGTGCTTGTGCAAGCTTTATTGAAGTGACTCCGTTCTTTTTTTACCATTACTTAGGCTGAATTTCACCACCTTCCGATAGTGTCTTTAACGATTTAACGAACCGATTTGCGTTATCGTATGTTTAGCTTACGACAAGTGCGTTCGCAGAGAAACAAGTGCAAGCGCAAGGCATTTGTCGTAAGCTAAACATACGATAACGTGGATCCGTTCGTTAAATCCTCTCGTTAAAAGACACTATTGGAAAGTGGTGAAATTCAGCCTTAGGCTGGATTTCACCACTTTAACGTGAAGACTATCGTGTACACGATAGCGCTATCGTATCGGTAAAAACGGCTTTCACCATGCCCCGTTACCGTTTCGTTAGCTTTCGAGTGGATTTTCCGTGCGTTAGCGAAAACGATAATTTTCATACCTGCGACTCATTTGGTGTAGTCTAGTGTAGTCTAATCAACATTTTAATTTCTTTCTCCGAAAAAATAGGGGGTTTTCCACTTTTAGATTGAAATTGTTGAAATAAATTTGACGTAAACAAAGCAGGCGAATTCTATTGACACAACAAAACCTAACGAGAGGATGTCTGCTTTTTCGAATCGATAGCTATTCGAACGTTAAAAGGCACACTATCGTGAGGTGGTGAAATTCAGCCTTAGACCTAAAACCACTGTCCGCTATAGAAAATCACTTTATCGACCTCGTTATCGACGGATGCGGAGGACGCCCTCCTGATACTTTTATGTTTAGGGCAATGCATCGTGTCGAAAGTCAAGAAGGCAGATGCATTTAACCGAGGGAGTATCCACTCCAGAGATTCCTTGAAATTCCACTGAGATTTCATAAAGATTTCCAATGATTCCCAACGAGATTCCCAACGAGTGGTTAACCCCTCGTACGAAACCAAAAGGCAACCAGTAGGCTGGGGCTGGGATGCCATCACGACCACCGTAGGTGACCATCACGTTTGCAGAAAGTTTCCCAGATTTTTTCAAAGGATAAGTGCAAGGATGAAGTAGGCTACGTATACTAGGCGCGAAGGTGTGTAGGCTGAGAGAAGGAATGGGACACGTTCCCTGGGGGGCTGCATGTGGATGCTGGATATAGTGATAGTGGTGCAAAAGTAATGGGGAGGTGGTATCACGCGTTGCGATGACAGCCCAATCTCCACGTGACGGGGTGGCTGTCGGGTGCCTCTGACGTGCTTCCGCCTCCCTCATTCCCCGCTACCATCATGTCATCGTAAACCCTATTCCTTTTTCAAAATCTTGCTGAGCTCAAAAATCACATTTCCGTTTTCAATTAACTCCCCCATGTTGTGAGAGGAGAGAAGTGAAAGGGTGATTTCAAGTGTTCCGTATTCCCAATTGAGTGTCCCATTTTAAGATTGCCCTTACAATACTCTTTACTCACTGTTTAATGCACATTTTTTTTTTTTTTTTTTTTGGAAATTGATTATAACTTCTTACCTACAGTGGACAGGATTAAATATCGTAATTAAATAAGGCCATATTATTTGATCACAGCAGAAAATGGGATTTGTTTCCAGCGCGGGGCACCATCTGTGGTCAAATTACCACCTCGTTTCTCTTAAAGGTGCATGGTCATTATGATGACTGCTGAGAGTGCTGAGCCATCCAACCTGTCTGATGTCACTCTGGCACCCTGATATTGCTCATTATCTGATATCAGGAGCTTGATAAGCTATGTTGAAGTTAAGGGCGAGTTGAGTGGGCGCAGCGCGGTGCAGTCAGACGAATAAGTTCGAGGGCTCTCAAAGCAAAATTTTCCTCCTGAACCTTCGAGGAGTTGATTATATTTTTATAACATGAAGCATTTCTCCTCTTCCCTAGTTACTGTTGTTGGTGCTTATACCTATACCACCCTAAGGACCTCTACTCAGGAGGAGCTTTCTCGAGTCCCCACTGGAGTGGACAATGCTGTATATACATTCTCGACGAACTCCACCAAAACCATTGTGCGAAAGTAAATATTCGACAAAACTAATGTTTACATATTAGTACTGCCGGAGACGGGTAATTGCAATATCGTATTGGTTGTGTCTATACTCTAAAAGCTAAACATAGTGTGCTATTTGAACGCGAAACGAACGAGTGAAAGTAGGACACTATGTTTAGCTTTTACAGGAGAAAAAGTAGAGAAATGGTGTTGCAATTACCCACTTCCGTAAGTGAAATAAAAATTGTCAACATGTAACATGGCGGCGGTAAATATTACAAGCATTTATCAAGCTTTTCTACTAAATGTGACGATAAAATCATATATTTTTTAGTCCAAAACGTTACAAAAAAATATTTTGCGTGAGCTAGTGTTGTGTTTTCGCGATCTGTCAAAAAAACATGTAAACTGGTAGTTGACTGATTAAAATCGCTCCTGTGGGCTTATAACTCCATTTCATGCAAAGATACAACACTATACCTCACGACAAAGAGTCTAAGGTTTACATCCCCCTATAAACACTTTTCACTCGCCCTGTAACTTCGGAATAGGGCTTGAAGTACGTAGCATTGCGAACCAAGTACGTGTAGTCGACCTTAAATTGTCAACTATTAAAATGTCATTGCTATTGCCCTTATAAGAGTATTTCGTCGTGTGTGAAGGTATGTGGAGGAAAAGCATGCAAAATTATAGGCACTTGAATGTTGTTATACGATCTCGCATATTTGTGCGTAAGGAAAGGCGAGAAAGAGTGCAGGTAAGTATCTTAGTACCTTCTTATGGATTTATTGCAAAATTTTAAATTTAAAGCTTTGTTTTTCCCATGATCCTGAGGGTCCCTAGAAAAAAAGGAAATAACATAGAGTTGTAATTTACAATGAACTTTATTTTCAGGCAAAAGTTGCAGATAATATTATAAATAAAGTAGAAATAATTGATGTGATGTCATCGTTGGCATTCTGAGATTCCAGCCCTCATCCCCTGGAGTAAGAGTATAGATTTGACTGAAAACGCTTTCAGGCAAAATTTTTAGATACGGCAAATCCAAAGGAAAATGAACGGATAATATCTTGAATGCCTTTGTAAGTGGCAGTGAGATCTGTTGGGCCCCGTGCGCCTCCATGAGAAAAGAAGCTAGACTTTCCTTGCCAGTGTGAATGCAATACAGAATCACTCCTCTAGGAGTCCCAATGTCCTGGCCTTTCCGCAAGAATCTACCTTAAAGCTTCTATATACAGCTTCCTGGTCCTTCTCAAGAGGAATACTGCGATGTCCCCATGAGAAAATTCAAGTGCGTGTGGAGTTGCTTGTATAGGTATGTGCGTGAGTGCGTGAGGGTATTTAGCGAGAGAAGCCGCACTCGACGACTCCAGTCGCAGGTCACGATTCGGTCGCGGGTTTATGGGACGTAGGGCCATAGGGGTGAGGGGTGGCTATGGGGTGACCTGCCACCTGTTATCGATCCCCTACGCGAATCATCCGAGCAGGCCGTCCAATGGCAGGTGGCGCGGCAGTGGTGTGGCGGCCGGCACGCAAGCTGCCCATCTCATGTTCTGCCTGCGCCCTGTGGCTGTGGGTAGCGGAGTAGGTTGTAGGACGAACGCTGCATGCCATAGCACTTCAGCACAAACATAGACACAATGTGGCGCAAACTGCTGACTTGGACCTCGTGCGGTAGCAAGGCTTTAGACGCTAAGAAGCTCAGGACGCACGTCAAGTACAAAGTAAGTTATTTTAATACCTTCTCTCCTATAGCTGTTGAGAGTTAAATCATTTTTATACCTGTTGTGTTGTTACTCCCGGTTTTTCCCGAAGTTGGCGAAACTTAAATTTCACGTTTGTGCAATGAGTATATGAGTAGTAAGGGGATACTGAGGTCAGTAACGGCTGCTGGGCCGAAGACTGGTAACATCTGTCTTTTCCTGTTGCTATTCCTCCGAGTATTGTAGTAAGCTCATTACGAAATTATGGGAAGAGAGCGGTCATGTTGTGAGCTGTGGTCTTATTTCGAAGTTCGAACCAAATTTACCTTCGTCTCTTCGTTGAGTTGAACCTAACTTTGCTGGTGCAAATGTCTTCCAACTACCTTCGTACTTCCTGAGAATTGGGGACGCGACCGGTCAGGGCCTTGATATCGATGTGGCATGGCAGTCAGCTGCCTCCAGCCCAGCAGACAGGCATGAAGGACACGGGGGTTTCCTCTGAGCTGTCGTGGGAAATTAAGAAGGCACTCATTGAGCTTGGCCTATGCGAATTGGCTGCTTTGCATAATTGTTCCAATCGGGACTTGTGATTGGTACGTGGGAGGAAGTCTCCTGTTCTCCTGTAGGACGACTGAACTGTGATACAGTTCAGGCTTCCTTCAGTTCTTCAGTCGATGGTACGTCGCGCAAGGGTTTCCCAGACTGGTAGGTCATAGCAATACAGTGCCATAATTTCCCCTCCAAGATATTTTAAAAAATGCAAGGAAAAAATCACCAAAAGTAATTTTAATGTGGACTTTCCCCTTAATTTTTTTGGAAGTAAAGTACCCTATGAAACAGCTAATGTGAACGCGAAATACTTAGTGCAGCGTGAGAAGATGGCCAAATACTTGTGATAGAACATGTCATTTCCAACTATAAGAAGTTTTCCTGGTGAAGATCCCAAATGAACAGACTCGCCCTCTGCTCCGGTTACGATCGTTAGGCAGTGTTGGCCTTTACTATAAAAATTGTGTTGCATATTTTTTAGCGATCAATTCTGCTTGTTGCAGTTGCATTAAAGTTGCAGTCTCACTGGTAGATATGGCAAGTTAGAGGAGCAGGTGAGCAAGTGCTCCTGTCCTGACTTTTCGTGACAGTCGTGCTGTGGAATCATGCCGAACTATGAAACCAGGATATCCCGTCTGTCTGCTCAGTCGTTGCGTATTCCAGACAAAATTAATTACCTTTAGATGTGCTTTTTTACATAAATCCTTCTTTTTCCAGATGCTGCACAAAATGTGGAAGCAGAACTTCAAGTGTTCGCATGCGTCACTCGACCATCACACGCCAGAGGTTTTTACCCGGTGCTATGTAAGTTCGTCATTGATTCTAGGTAGTCATGGTTCATGGTTAGTTGTCACTTATTTATTATTCGTTACCGCTACCACATTTTTGTGTCTAAACTCTAAACTACATTTTCCAGTAAATAGGATTTTACTATTTTTCTTAAAATCTTTTTTAACTTTCTCCATATTTGATTTTAACTGGGGGAGACCAACCAATGAACATCTAAAATCGGAGGACTGTCCTGCTTCCGTAATGGAACTCGAATTCGATTTCACAGTAATTTTTGCATGGCTGCTCCTGTACGTACCCACTGTGTGATGTAAGCCTACAAGAAAAAGTAGAAGTTTACTTTCCTTGTAGGTATTTACCTACGAGTACTTTAGTACCTACCTTTCAGTCGCTCTTTTCCTCAGATTTTTTATTTTGTATGATAAAATGCATTCATAATATCCGTACATTGGAGGTTCCTAGGTTCACACATTTATCAGTTCGTTTCCCGTTATCAGTAGGTTGATACCTACAAGAAGTACTAAAAGAGATAGCGTTGTTAAGTTGACATAACACGTGTAACTTTTCAATTTCTTCCAGTGGCAAAAAACAGATCGTGTAAGTATCCCCTGGATGGTGTACAAAATCCTGCTTGCCGCCTACACCCTAGTTACATGGTACCTGTCATTCATCAACTTTAACAGGGTGGTCGTCGTAGACAAGTACTTCATATACCTCACCAACTGGTCCTACATGTTGCTCACTCTTCAGTGCATTGCTGCTGCTCTTATAGTGGTAAGAAACTTTACCTATCTCGTAAAACAATCAAGCAATGCATATAAAGATTCGTGTGCGTAACTTGAGTTGTACCTAATGTAGGTAAGGTTTGTTTAAAGGATGCTAACTTTGGCTTTCACCAGTCCAGTTTAACGGCTAGATAAATCTACAAATCTGTACAGCTCCTGCGTAGAAAAACTCTGACAACGTTTTTTTACAACACATCTCAAGGGCGTACCTGTTGCTTTATGATATTATACTCAGATACTTATATCGGCGCTTTCCACTTTTGGGGTTTCATTAATTTTTATCTTTACCTACCTCCTACCTGCGTGTTTCAGAGCCACAGATATGTGATTGAACGACGGAAAGGACAGCCTGGTGGGGTGGCTCCTGTGGCACTAACTACACTGCCGATGCCGTACAAAGTATACTGGGTCATACACAGTATCTGTTTGCCCTCTTCTGTGGTGGTTACCGCTATTTTCTGGGCTGTTGTCTACGATCCTGGTATGAAACCTAATTCAAAAATACTCAAGACCACATATGCAGTTATTGTTTTCACTCCAGAGTTGAAGTAGGGTAATTTCGGTCTATTTATCAGTAAAAAATTTACAGGATTTGTCTAGACATAA
This sequence comes from Mesopsocus fuscifrons, assembly GCA_950004255.1. Taxonomy (NCBI): domain Eukaryota; kingdom Metazoa; phylum Arthropoda; class Insecta; order Psocodea; family Mesopsocidae; genus Mesopsocus; species Mesopsocus fuscifrons. The sequence goes on along the minus strand of OX465374.1, from coordinate 11,849,786 downwards.
TATCAATGATTTTATTCTGAAGCGACTATACGCCCTGCCGCAGCCGCAGATTTCTCAGACCGGTTTGGATCGGTGCGGGAGTCGGCTTTCTAACTCTGGTTTCTGAAGATAAAAGAAAATTACGTTGTTTCACAAACAAAAGGTGTCCCATAACTTCCTCGTCTCCTTGTTTATTTATTTGTTTTCACATTTCAGCACTGCAGCCTGTGGATGTTATCAATGTCACCACCCACGTTTTGAACTCCGTTGTGTCATTGTTCGATTTTATTCTGGTGGCACATCCCTACCGCCTCCTTCACTTCTACTGGACGTTAATCTACGGGCTCGCCTACGTCCTCTTTACTGTCGTGTATTACCTCGTTGGTGGCACTGATATGTACGTAACTACTAATTAGTAACAACTGATATTATTTGTCATTTTAGTTGTTGTCATGATAGCTCAGAACGATGTTTCGTCCTTTTTTGAAAATGTTTCTTGAACTTACAGTTACGGTGTTCTAAAAAACAACATGTTTCCTGTTTAAAATGCTTTATACGAAGCCGTGTTTGATACCTTATTAACATTTTAATTTTAGATGCAAATCTACTAAAGGCGATTTAACAGGTCCATGCAGTTTAATGTTGAGATAAATTTACAAAACATTTCATGGCTGTATGTACCGTTCAAAGTTTAAGCGAAGAAGTTGGTGCCAGAATTTGGTAGGTACTTGTCAATAATTATTGATGGAAGTCTTGTAACTTCTTACTTAATTTAATGAGGACTAATCCTATTGTGGATTTTTCAGTTATGACCGACCTTATATATACAAAATCCTGGACTGGCGGTCACCGGACATGGCAATAGCTACATGTGTGGGTGTGCTGGTGGTCATGTGCGGCATCCACTTGATGTACTGGGGGCTGCAGCGACTGAAGAAAGTCATCCGACGGCGGTGCTGGGCTGTTAGAGCGGGAAAGTACGCAGAAGGGGAAGAAAACATGGGCATGGATCACAAGCCGGCAACTATTTCCACTATCGTTGTGTAATCGTGTCGTGATACTATCGAGTGAACGTGCCAAGTCATGAAATTTGTATACGTTACTTACAAGGAAAATGGCGCGACAGTCCTATAGTGATTAAAAATACTCGGATAACGTGTATCTTGTGGTGTTCCTAGTGATTTGACACTGATATGTAGGAGCTCTGTGTGGCTGTTCTGGGGGTTGGCAAGTCACTGAGAGAGGGAACCCACGGTTTTGATGTTTACTGGCACTACGAGAGAAAAAAGTTAACACTTGCTGTGTCATACTTTGCTGTCTCCTTAATATTTCCGCCGCTACGGTACCTCCGCTCAGTATAAAGTGCTTGTGCGCACATGTCATACGCTTGGCTATTTCGCGGAGGAGTTGGAGGCGCCTTCTTTAAAATACGTTCCCTATCTCGATGAATTTCTAACACCCTTAACTTTTTAGTCCGTTGCCTATTCACCTTGTCACTTCTAATTTCTTATCACAACCCGCTAAAATAGTTCCTCTGAGCATTTTCAAGACATCACTTTTTTTCGCTTTATCAAGAGGGTAATGGTTTGAAATAACGATGGGATTGAATATAGTACGATGTCAGTTTTTTACACTTTCTGATGCTCCTTAAAACAAGGTTTCGTTCGCTTTGATGCCCAGATTTTTTTCTCGTTATTTCGGAAAAGCTTGTTAACGTATTTTTGTTGTTTGAACAATTTTTACTGTGGAATTAGGTAAACGTGTATTCTGAATGTTTTCTAAATTTTTTATAGTTACCAGAGTTTTTCAAAACTTCTGGAATCGGAATCGTGTTTGACGTTATCTGAAGCAACCTACCTATACGAAAAGAAACGATAATGTCGTAGTTGGTGACAAAAAATGTCAGAAATAGAACCTTACTTTCCTGACTCTTCATGTACCTATGCGTGTTGTAGTTTTAGTGTTATTGGCCTCTTGTTGCCTTTGTGATACGTGGTAACCTAGTATTGTTCGTTAAGATGTTTAAATGTATTGTAGATCCTGGACGAGTATGCTTCTCTATAAAGTATGCGGCACCCATCCAAGTACGAACCTGTCTACCATGTCAACTATCTGTGTCAGGTTGCAGGTCTTTTTCTGCCTATTGAAAATGCTCAAAATCAGCGAAGGACCTTTGATAAATAGAAAAGGGCATTTTAATGTAAAATAAGCTAGGTAACTTAGATTTTGTATTGTCATGGTTTAACAAAAATTTAGTATCCGAATTATCACTAGCTCTCTGTAATTTATCTAGTCACTTCAATATTGTCTTACCTTAATTTCTGGGTAGAGTTAGATAACCGATTGATCCACCTTGTTAGGTGTTGTTTACCCATTATCTACCTACCTAGCACCTACTTGTAGATAGGACCTGCTGTTCGTTCATTGGGAGAAATAGAGTAACCTCACCGGTGACGTGAGTTTCGAATGTATTTTTTTTTTAAATTAGGTATTTCTTTATCATAAGTAGAAAAGTGCCCTTTGGCTTGGAGCCGGTTGGAGCCCTTGCCACGCACCCGTGCTCCCCGGTTATTGTGGCTGGTGATTACAATGCAAAGTCAGCGGAATGGAGTTGCCCCTTCACGGATCGCCTAGTTGTCAACGTCATGGACTGGGCTGCCTGGACACGGGCTCCGAGGCAACCTTTGTCCGAGGTCGCTACGGCTCCCACATAGATATAACAGAGCAACAGCCTAGCTTGCTTTCTCTTGGAGTGGCAGGTCCTGCCCGATCCCATTCTAAGCGATAGGTACAGTAATTGAATACCTACTTACCAATGGATCGATATAAATTTCTCACCGACGAAGGGAGTGTGACCCGTACCTACAGTCATCTTCAAATCTTCACTAAGCTCTTCCAACTCCGTTCTGTTAAAAACCTAGGTAGATAGGTTACCTACCTATTGTTTCTCAGTGCATTTTCTCACTCCGCTTCCAGACAGAGTTTGAATAGTCTTCTTATTTCCTGAAATAAAATAAAGCCTGACTTGTGGATGGAGGAGAACCCATAAAATGTTGGCAATTTCTTAATCTGATGTCACTGCTATTACCTAATTAGGTTTTAAAACTCTACTGTTTAGTTTGGTTCCACTTTGGTTGGGTTTATTGCCACACTTTTTAGTTTTATATTATTTTCTCTAGGCAGATTAAAATCCGCGGGAACTCTAATGCCACTTCTAAATGACTTCTACTGCCACGTAACCACAACACTGCAATCAATATCCAATATGGCCGTAAGAAAGTGAACACAAAACTTTCATTATTATTGCTGTCTTGTGTAATATCCTATACTTACAGGATGTTGTATCATGAATTTTTACACGGAAAATGATGATAACTTGATCCATAATAACCATTTGATCACAGAATGGAGAGGAGGATCAAAGAATTTGTATTCGCTCAACCAACAGGTTAAGGTCAGTTAAGTAAAATACATTGTAAGTACCTACCTACACACATTGTCGGCGGGTTGTTATCTGATTGTTATTAATTTTACTGTTGCAGGGGATACGATCTTTGGAGCCTATGGAGATTCAAGCGGCGAAAGCTCTCAAGGTATGGCAAGGCACTAACCAGTTTGGTAGACACTGTAGGGTGTTAGACATGACCAGGAAAAACGATGGTTAAGTACCTGTCGCTCGTAAAAGTTTTTCTGGGCATCCGTATGATTTCTGTTTCACAATAAATATATCCCCACTAAATTGTTATTCGCCTTTGTTAACGTAGGGTTTCTACCACTGCACTGATACTTTGAGGGATTTGCCTTTAAACTCAGATTTGGACGTGGGCCAAACAACTGTGGTGGTAAAGTGGAAGGACCCTGATTCCATCTTCCTTCATGCACTTTGAAAATCACTAGCTATTCCAGTGATTTCTTAAAATTAGCTAAGTGTTTATTTGTACAGGAAATAGGCGTTCATCAGCTTGTGAGATGTAAGGTGCAAGGTGACGAGGACCGTTGGATTTGTCCATGGAAAAATTGCGATGAACTCTCTCCCAATCTCAGCGGTCTCAGGAACCATTACTTAACCATGCACAACTCACGGCCATTCGTCTGTGACGCCGAAAATTGCATCTGGTCATTTCAGACAAAATCGAAATTGGAACGACACAAACGTGCTCATGTCACTGAAAAAAACTTCGTGGTTAGTACCTAATTAGTTATTATCTTGTGTTTATCCAGATAGAGCATGTCTTTCTAACAGCAGAAATTATCTAGCTGTATTGAAATTGTACGATATTGTCCAAAATTAACTACCACATACCTACAGCCAGTTAATTTTAGTCGTTAAAAAGACATATATCTCAGAACTTTTTAATTTCCAACAGTGTCCTAAAACAATGGTCGGAAAAAAAAGGAAATCAAATAGCAAATGTATATTTTTAATTTGCACACTTTCCCCCTCACTTGATGTTTCCGATGGTTTAAGAAAATACGCTAAATTACGCTTAATTACGTTTTGTACTTTTGTTTGCATAGTGTGATTTTACTGGCTGTGGAAAAACATTCAAAAGTAAATCAAACTTACGACATCACAACAAGCTAATCCACGAGTTGGCAGGAACGTTTGTTTGTCCCATTGGGGACTGTGAGGCAGCCTTTCATAACCAAAAAAACCTTGATGTCCACATATCTGAGCATGAAGGTGCTACACCAGCATACAGGTAGGTACCTAAATCTTTTGCAACAGGTATGAGTCTCTAACTGACTGAAAACTTTCTGGGTTTGGATATTTCCGGCGAATTAAATTTGAAATATAATGCCAAATCGTGAAACTCTGTAGCGGTGCACCTTTTTTTTTTTTTTTTTTTTTTTTTTTTTCGTTTTGAACGCTGGCAAAGTCTTCTGATGAAAACAAGCTTAGTGGACTTCTGTTGGAAGTGGCGAGACTTCACATTCAAATAAGGGAAAGTATTGTTATATACTCGTTTGTGTATTACTAGCCTTATGGAGCCTATGGAGCAGTTTTGCAAAATGGTTTATGTCATGTTATCTTTTTATCAGTTGTAAGGTGGAGAATTGCGGCAAGTCGTTCTTCACAAGAAATGCCCTGTGTACCCACATGAGACGGCATTTGTATAAGGATGGGGACCTACAATGCAAGCTGTGTGGCAAAGAGTTTGAGGCTCCTTGCAGGTACAAAATTTTACTCTATCATATATTTTGAGTCTTTTAACATTATCACTATTAATGTATTTCTGATGAAACGAAATGTATAGGAGAGTGGGTGAAAATTGCTTTTCTCTAGATTGTCTTATTTTCTGTGTTTGCACTCCAGGTTGCGGACTCATATGCAGATGCACGAAAACGAGAGACCCTACCGCTGTACAGAGCCAGGATGTCAGTGGTCGTTTCCAAGTCAAAGCAAGTTCCAGAGGCACATGGACAAACACTTGCAGAGGCGAAGATTCGCGTGCTCTTTTCCTGGGTGCTTCAAAGCATTTCTCAGGTACGGTTTCCCACCTGGTTTTTCATGGTTTCGTCCGATTTTTTCAAGGTGAAGTCTAAATATTTGGCTTTGGCTACCTGTTTAATTTCTCGCTTAATATCTATGGCTTCGGGTCGCTGGATGGGCTATAATCGCTAATAAGTGCGTCGATTCCTTAAATGAAAAAATCTCTTATTATTTCAAGCCTTCCGGAGAGCTGCTTGCATTACTAGTATCTGATTTGGCAATGGTTTATTTTAGGGCGGAGCACTTGTCGGATCATATGAAAACTCACGTGAAGGTGAAAGTGTACCGTTGCCCAGTAGAATTTTGTGATGCTATATTTGACGCCCGAAAGTTGGTGTTACGTCATGTCGCTCAGGCTCACACAAAAAGTGCTGCTAGTCAGCCCATCCCTCGAAATTGTGGTGAGTTCAGGAAAATAGTTGTTTAACTGACCCATCGCCTATCACGCCAGGAGTCATCAAATGACATTTTACATTTCGTATCAAAAAAGAGACAACAGTTTTCTTCAAACGGTGTAAGTAATTAAAAAAACTGAATCAAAATATCTTGTTGATTGGCCAGCTATAGGTGGGTAAGTAGGTAGGTCCCTGCTAATGGTCCAAACGTCTCCTGTAGGACGAATTACAATATTATGCTGGTTGCCGTGTTGGCCGAAATCATCGGATATTGTGGTCGGATTGCCTTAGTTTTTTTTTATTTATTTTTTATTTTTTTTCAAATCAATGTTGTAAATACTATTCACCGCTTGACAGTTAATTTTTTTATAGCATTGATTGTGTTGTGTTCAGGATCCGCAGTGACACCAGTCAAGGCGACATCATCGCCTAACGGGTTCTCTGGTAGCGATTCCAGTTGTTCCTCACCGGAAAGTCGCCAATCTGTAAGTTTTATTATTTTTATTTATTGTTTTTAATTACAGGCGTTGACTATTAAAAATTTCTAGACAGATATTGTCAATTTTGCTTTAAAAATTGCCGAACTTGTCTTACGGTTGCTATTTTTCTTACGCGGAAGGAATGAATCGCTAAGTTTGATGAGGAATGAAAGATGATCAGTAATTTTTTTTGGGCTTGGCTTCAGATCCTTACAAACGCTTTTATAGACCACTCAGCCTGTTCGGACATATGAACTTATACGCTATCTAATTGGGTTGAAAAGTTCCGTATTTTGTGAGTTGTTTGCAAATGTTGGAGACATGGGTCATTTTTGTGTTCTGTACAGCTTACTGCTATGAAGGTGTACCGGATGTCGTCTTAACAATTTACGACTTTTACAGCAGAAACCGCCTTACTTTGGGTCTGCTAGGACGTCGTTGACATACAGGGATGTGGTTCATGAGAAGAAAACACGATGCAAAGACAGCAACTGCAATGAAAGCAAAATGCAAAGCATGCTTTCCAGCCGCTTGCCTGAACCGACTGACCTCAGAGATGAATCAGAGCTGAAGCCGACTTCAGGCGCAATAGAACTCAATTTACGAGACATTTTACCACCCGACAACTGTGTAGCAGACCTCGACTCACGAGACATCTTACAGCCCGACAGCTCTTCAGCGGTTCAGCAAGATCCCATGCTTAGTGCTGCCAACCTTAGTGACCCATCCTGTCTCATCATGCAGGTACGACTATGCAACAACTTGACACCAATAAATTTGTCGACCCCCTAGCATGTTAAAATTAACGGTTGGAATAGAATGGAATTTGCACGTAATACTTAAAAGTCAAAAATTGAGACTCATAAAAAAATGTCCTTTCTAATGTCCTAAAATACTTCTAAACCGTTGCCGCCTTGTGTCTATTGCAGTGGAATTTTGAAAGTCTGTATGTAGGTAGTTGAGTAGGTGCATTTCTAAATGTATTTTGTAACTGGTAACATTTTTCAGGTAGCTACTTTGCTCATCCCTGCTTATAATATAATACAGACACTTATTTGTATTTCAGGATGAACTGCTGACCCAAGAATACTTCCTCTTGTTGGAGTCAGCCAACAGATTATCTGATTTTGAGCCTTCGACAATTAATCTTCGTGACTTGGAATGAGGTGTGGTTTCCGTGTTAGTAGGTACCAACCTATCTGTTCTTTAAATGTGGTTCTTACTTATTCAATAAATCTCTCGGCTGACTTTGGCGAACTGACTTGAGAAAATATTGCTGACATCATTTCTTATTTTGTCCAGGTTTTATTGCAGGTGTTGGGATATCTACACCAGGAGGTGTATTCCCTTTCTCGAACGCCAGCAAACCCACCCAACTAACACCTTCAATATTTATTGTAAGAAGAACTGTTCTCCGTATATTGCATCATGGCGTGCCTTATCTTCTTACAATAAATTTTGAAGGTGTTAGTTGGGTGGGTTTGCTGGCGCTCGAGAAAGGGAATACACCTCCTGGCCCGTATCCAGAAAGCGGTCATGGGGGGGGTTTAACCCCCTAAACCCCCCCCCCCGTGGATACGGCTATGATCTACACTATGTAGGTATAGGTGCCTACATTTTTTTAGTATTGCTTTTTAAGTATTTCAGAGCCTTAGAAATTCCTTGAGTGTAATTTTTTAAAAATGAATACTGGGTTTAAGGGGGAGAAAATACGGTTTGAAAATTACTATTTTCAGCATTTTCTTTGCTATCTTTGGTATTTCGCCCATTGATACCATTGACCTAATTGGAACCAATTTTAAAATAGAAATTAGAATAAGTAAGGACAGACAGAAAGCTCAGCTTATTTTATCTCTGAGCCAGACCTTACTTTTTTTTTCTCTGTCCCTCATTAAGAAATTTGGCGCGTTTTTTTTGTTTTGTTTAGTTGGCTAACTTGATTTTGTTGAATTAAACAACAATGGCGGAGGCAAAGCTGTTGGAATTTGACGATACGTTAGAAATAAAAACCAAAAGCATAGAAAGGACTTTGCTGCCTCTTGTACAGCAGGTATGTAATAGTTAAGACCTAAGCTTCGTTATTAGATATAAACTGTGTTTTTTTTTTGTTGAATAGTACTAAATTTCGGCTTTGAAAACAAAGTGGAGAGTGTCAGTCTCAATGCTGGATGTGTACTTATAAATAAATGGCCGTGCCCATGTGAGCAACAGGATTTGTGTACCCACATTCTACAGGTATTTGGCTGCTTTAAAGAATAAACATTTTCCTCCATATGAGGTTTTGTATTTGTTAGTTCTGTACTATACTTTGAAATATTTTGAGCAAGAATTTCTTTTATTTAAAAAGTAAAAACACCCTTATGTGGCGGCGGGGATGATATTACTCGTGGTGCTTCACCAGCGTGAATTCTGAGTTGCGTTCCACCCTTGCTTGCCGCTTATCGTCTGCTCACTATTGATTCATATTTGTGCGCGAGACTGACCTATCTTTCTTGCAAAAATGTCACTGGTAAAATATAATAAACTTTTCATCTTGAGATAAACACCAATTATTTTTAAGCTTTGCATCAGCCCTTGCTAGAGCTTTGGCGACAAGGCAATCAGTGCGACATGTCTGCTTGTGTGGATAGACAGGTGAGTTAAGCTGGAATGTGAACACCTTTCCGTAGCCCTGGGAAATGGACCCGGGAAACACTTGCTCTGCATGAGAGTTGAGCATTTTACTTCAGCCTGTTGCCTTAATGTAACCTGTGGTCAGCGCAGGAGGCAGTAGGTGGATTCTCGGCTACTGTGTCAGCTCAGGTTTCCTAAGTACTTTTAGCTTTAATCACAGAAAGGGCTCTGTCACTGTATAATTAGGTTTGAGCTGACTTCTAAACTATTATGAAACACCAAATACTTAAAATGATTATCTTATAGGTCGTAAAGATATTGTATTTGAGTTGTCAATGTTATGACGGTATTATTGTAAGCCTACTATTGCAGGGCTTCCCTATAAATGTCGGTATACAATCATATTAAGACTTTTTACCATCTATGGATGCATCCGGAAAGCATCATATGTTTTATTTTTCGGAAGGAATGTTTTTGTTTTCTGTATAATTACCTGGTCCCGTTATTACAGATTTCGACGCTTGTGTCGTGCCGTGAGCGGTGCAATGTATCGGAGCGTAACCTGCGCGCCGTGGCGCGTGTGGGACAGGCGGTCAACCTGGCTGTTGAACGCTTTGTTACTGTGGGAGAGACTATTGCCGATGACAATCAGGAGATCCGTATTGATATGTATGACGTACGTATATAGCACGTTTTTTTCTTCAGTTTTTTGGTAAACGTGCAACTCATCGGAAGCAAAATCAAATACGTTTTATGAGATTAAATTCTGATAATGAGTTCAAGGTAAATAGGGCACTCGCTAGTAAGTACTCCATTTTCCTTTCACACGGACAGTCTGTGCCGTTCAGATAACTGGTCCTTCCGTTTTGTATCCCCTTTTAATGGAAGACACTGTGTATATATAGAATGTATTCAGATCTTGATAATGTACTCTCCAGGCCTGCAAAGAAGCGCGAGAAGCAGGTGCGGGAATCGAGAAGCTCTGCTCGATGGAGGAATCACTAACGGAGCGCGGAGCCGTGGTGCGGGCGGCCAGAGCGCTCCTAGCCTCTGTCACTCGCGTCCTTCTGCTCGCTGATATCGTGGTCGTCAAACAGCTTCTCCTTGCCAAAGATAAGGTGGGCGCATTATTTTTAATTTTTTTTCCCTTGGTTGAAAAGACTAAGTTTTGGCCTGATGCTGCTTTAGTACTTTTGTAGGGAATGAAGTAGGTAGATTCCCGAATTGCCCGGTGGCTTTTTCAAATTCAACAGTTTTGCAAGGGATAAAAGTGGGAGATCTCGAAAACTACAGTGAATCTGCCTTCCTAGAAAATTACTACGGCTAGATCTGGGCAAAACTCATAATTTCTCCAATAAGGGGAAAAATAATTCGCCGCTCTGTGTCAATCTTAGGGGTGGCAGAAATAAGTCATCAGGTAAATCAGAGCCTTAAAGAAAAAATAAGGGTTTAAGACGGTCCCATATTCTACAGCTGCAAAACTACTACAACTACTGTGCAGTATTTCTTTTATGTACTTCAAATCTAATGCTCTCTTTTCAGGTTGCACGGAGTCTTGGCCGTTTAGAGAACGTGAGTAACTTCACGGAGTTTGTGAAAGCTTTCAGCCAGTTCGGCGCTGAGATGGTGGAGTTAGCTCATCTTACGGGGGATCGGCAAGGCGACACGAAAGACGAGCGGCGGCGCGCGCAGATGCTAACCGCTCGACAAGTTTTGGAACGCAGCACCATGCTCCTCCTAGTTTCTTCCAAGGTGGGCGGGTTAATGAAAATGTTTTATTTAGGGGAATTTGGATAACTCTAAGATCTGTAGTGTTAGAGTGATCTGAGATTAGGTGACAAGTGGTGTCATTGTGTGAAAATGATCATTATTTGTTATTAGACCGGATGTTACCTGTTATTCATTTTCTTTGGAACAGTGGAAAATAGCTGACTCTGTTGTTTGCAGACTTGCTTACGGCATCCAGAGTGCCATGCAGCTCGGGAGAACAGGGATACAGTATTTTGCCAGATGCGCCGGGCTATGGACCTCATCCACTACGTCGTCAAAGACGGCGTCCTGGACCCTAGCGAGGTCCAGGCTAGCGAGGACTGGGAGGCGAATCGAACCGTGCATGGAGCTCTTCAGAGGTTAGAGGGGCTTGTTCAGACAGCTCTGCTAGCCGCTCACTGCCAGGTACCTAATTTTTTTTATTCGATCGCAATTCGTAATAGGAAGGATCGAAAAAATGGTTGACCTTCAGCTAATCATAATAAGGTAGAAAATTTAACTGTCGAAACTTTTTTTTTTTTTTTTCGAAAAGGACCCCGTTAAAAAAGTTAGTCAATGATTCTGGAAGAGACCTCAGTTGTTTTTCCTACAACTCACCGGCCACTGGATGATGTTTGCTTGCTAGTTTCAGGAAGGGCTGACAGAAGCGTTGGAGGCAATCATTGAGAGAACACAAGACTTTACGGACTCGGCCAACACGTCACATGAGCACAGAGAGCGGATCCTTGAATTAGTCGGGGCCTGTCGCGTTCAGCTTGACGCCGTGCTCGACGCGGTCCTTCACGCGGACTGTCCGGACGCGGAGCCGGACGCAGAGCGCGAGGTGGAGGCGCTCCTGTCATCGCTTGGTGACCTGCGCAAGACGCTCCAGGCTGCTTCTTTTGCTCAGGTATCTCACAAAGTCCCAGGATACCTCTGGTCTTTAATGTATTGAACCACTTTTAGTAACCTTTTATGCTTTTGATATTGTGATATTATCGGTTGTTGACAGGCGGCTGAGCTGGATAGCGTTGTGCGTCAGGCTACGACTTCCATGGACTCAGTGCGCAATCTTGCACTGGCTGGAGAAATTGACAGGGTCGAAACCTGTGGAGAGGCCTTTACCGAATGTACGGACCATATACTAGAGGTAACTATTTATTTAATAACCATTAAGGCAACTGATCTGTAATCATGTATTTTTAAGCCTAACGAAATTTTTCTCATAATTTGGGAAATATCAGTAATGTTGTATTTTAACCTAAAAAAGGCCATTCGTTATCGTTATGGCCTTGTCATGTGTTTTTTAGTATTTGCTACTTGTATAATAAGTTGTATTATGATTTATGATTGATGAGTCTGGATCTAATTATAGATTTGTAAGCTGGTGCGTCACATGGCCTCCTCCGATTCGCTGCAGGTGGCCGCCAAGTACACAGAGATTAACGTGCGTATCTACGCACCCCAGGTTCTCACTGCTGCCACAACTCTTGCCTTGTACTCTACCTCGAAGATTGCCAAGGAGAACTTTGAAGGTGTACTTTGCAAATTATTCTTTTTATCGACAGGTCTCTCCCTAGAATGTCAAAACACCTTGTCATATGTCAGGTCACATGTTCTGCAAGTATTGGAAGGTTGTAAGGTTGGCTTTTAAATTTTTTTCCCCTTTCGCCTAGACGTAGCTTCACTGGTTATTTGTCTTGTTTCAGTTTTCGCTGATATGTGGCAAGCATTAGTAACGGATGTCGCGACTGTTACGAAGGAAGTAATAGAAGTTTGTAAACGAAGGGAACAAAAACATGTCTACCTCAGTCTTCCACGCCCTGGCGTAAGTTTTTTCGTTGACACATATTCGTTTACATTTAATGATCATACCTTAGCTGTCTTACTCAAAATTCATATTTCTCTATAGAAACATGGAACAACAAGCAAACCATTGAAGCCGGGTCGGCTCGACTCGGATGAGCAAGCCAGGATAGCTAAATCTGGGCTTGAAATGAAAATGGCTACGAGTGAAGTGGAGGCGGAAGCGGACAAATGGCGACAGAACGGTAACAATGACATCGTGAAGCGCGCCCGAAACATGTCTGGGATGGCTCTGAGCATGTACCAGTTCACCAAAGGCGAAGGCAGCCTCAAGACAACCCAGGACTTGTTCACTCAGGCTGAGTATTTCGCTGAAGAAGCTAATCGTCTCTACAAGGTGGCTAGGCAGTTTTCTTATCAGGTAAGTAACTTTTAACTTTTTTTTCTTACGAGCTTATTTGAGGAGCAACGGCTCAACCTGATAATTTTTCGCCATTTATTCATCGTTCGCTATGACGTTAGTCACTTAAGTTTAGGGAGACTACTCAGAACACTTTTTTCGAATTTTTCTAGCTCAACATCAAGCCAACTTATCCCCGCCCTACCTTTCATCGCTTCTACGTTTGGTCTCAACCCCTTTTTAAGCCCAGACATTTTCTAACAGGTTTGCTTTCAGTCTCCTAGGCGTCCTAGGGTTATGGGCATATTCTCCCCTCAATAAATTCAGTTTAGGTTATGAAGAGCGATTTCTATGGTGATGTTGATGGTTGTAGGTACCCGCAGGGGCCCAGAAGAAAGAGCTTCTGGAGAGCTTATCGGGGGTGCCGACTCATGTTCAGCAGCTCCAGTTCACGGTCAAGGATCCTACAGTAGGCAAGGCGGCCACCTTCTCCAAGGTCGACCTCGTTATTCATGAGACCAAGAGTCTTATGAATATTATCTCGAAGGTTGTCACCAATTGCTTCGTCTGTTGCAACAAGGTTTGTGTCCAAATAAGTTCACTAGTCTGTTTAAAACAGATATATTTAACAATGAGAATGTTTCTTTCAGGCGAGAACACTGATGGCATATGCGCAGGGGCTAAATGGACCTTTCCCCTATCCAATCGCTTATTTAAGCTTCCACGAACTGAATAGTGTCACTTTATATTATTATCTTTTGTTCCGATTATGTTGTTTATCCATCAAATTGCGAAACTCACTTGTCAACTGGCCCATTATTCATCTGGAAACCTACCCGGGTTTTGTATGTCGTGAAGCAGGGGCATTAATTACTTAATGGATAAAAACTCAAATACAATCATCTGATATCTTTCTGATAAAAACTTTTGGATTTTATTCTGTTCTGAAATGAGTGTTTGTCGAAATAAAATTGTCAAAAGATGTCAGCTAGTTTCAGCAGTAAAAAAGTGTAGCACGAAACATGATATATTTCGAAGCAAGAAACAAATGCTTTCTCTAACCACTTTTTTGTCTGGATTTCAGTACAATATTGACCTGCGGGGCATAGGGGCTGGTAGCCGAGGTTCGGCTGGCGGGGACGAGGACGGCGGCGGAGGTGGCGGGGGCGCGGGAGGAGACGGCAAGATGGGAGTCGGGGGCGGGACGGATGGCAGTATATGACAGATGGGGATGGCGCGCCGGGCCAAGGGTGACGCGCGCCGCACTCGCGTTTCCTTCCTTCTATTCTAAACACCTCAAGGTACACGATCATTCATCGAAATGGTTGGCAACTTGAAACATTTGCCCGGAGCATAAGCCAGTTTCTCGCGTGTGGTGTGTTTTCTTTCACGGCTTCCTAAGTAAACATTTATTATGGTCGAACAGGCCTCCGGTTGACGGGGTGAAACACTGGATCGGCAGCTATTTCCCTGATAACTGTGCCGTGTATTTCCCTGATAACTGTGCCGTGTATTTCCCTGATAACTGTGCCGTGTATTTCCCTGATAACTGTGCCGTGTATTTATGTGGTACGAACCCAGCTGGGTGTGGGTCTATTTCCCTGATAACTGTGCCGTGTATTTATGCGGTAAGAACCCAGCTGGGTGTGGGTCTATTTCCCTGATACTGTGCCGTGTATTTATGTGGTAAGAACCCAGCTGGGTGTGGGTCTATTTCCCTGATACTGTGCCGTGTATTTATGTGGTAAGAACCCAGCTGGGTGTGGGTCTATTTCCCTGATAACTGTGCCGTGTATTTATGCGGTAAGAACCCAGCTGGGTGTGGGTCTATTTCCCTGATAACTGAGCCGTGTATTTATGTGGTAAGAACCCAGCTGGGTGTGGGTCTATTTCCGCCTGGTTTCGGCTTCTAATTGCAATTTGCTCGTGCTTTTATAAGCTTTCAGAACAAAAATAGACTAGACCTTCCTAAAGGCACTTGCTTAACGGATGATTCGTGGAAAGTCGCGAACTTACGTGACAGCTGAAATCACCACCATGAAGTCCTGAAAGAAAAATTTGACTATTCCGTCCAAAGTCGCTGAAATCAAAACAAGAGGGATGAAAAGGCACGACAAAAAAATCGCTTCTTAACCTTATATTGACCAACACAAGATCACTGTGGTAGTGTCTGTTACTTAGCAGCTGACAAAAGCTGATATATTGTAGACAGGAAATGGAAACATGGTTTTGAATTTGCGACAAAAAACTTCCCCGGGCACCGCCATTTCTCTCGGTCGCCAAAATATAGAAGTGTCTTCCGTCTCTCAGTAACCAACTTTCAGACTAAACATCCGTTAAATTGGGATTTCATTACTCAAATTCGTCAGTATATCCTGAGACCTGAAGAGTCAAGAAAGACGGTCGGGGAATGGTTGTGTTTGGGTAAAACCGAAAGAAGTTGGAAATTTTTTGTGATTTTAGGACGCGCCGAAGTGCACACCGACAGCAAAGGAGCGCTTCAAGCGCCATTGCTCCCATCCACCTCCATTTGCTCTGAAACAACGGAAAAACACCATGCCATCAGATAACTCTTTAGTCAGTTCCTGATCCCTTTCCATTATTCCTTTATCTGTGTCCGATATTGTAGTACCTAACTAGCTAGATATACCTACCAGTAAACAATCGGTTGCGACCTCATGTGATTTAACTGACAGGTGGTGCGTTTATAAACCTCAATCATTGTTAAATTATTGGGCCCAGTCTCTCCAGTTTAGGTAGATACTTTATGGTATACGTAGTGTGAACGTTTCGTCTTCCACGCCAATGGAATCAAGTATCCTCTAGTTTATTTGTACCACTGATTTATTTAAACCCTTGCATATGTACTGTAGCCACTAACTGAATCCAGGCGAAGCGGCTAGTACAAAAAATTAGGGAAAGTCGTGAAAAGAAAAATGTAGCGCTAAAAATAAAATTGAGAGCTTTACAGGCGTAACGAAGTTTATGCTTGGGAGAAGTTTGTTGTGTTGCCGCCAGAATTTTGGGACGTTTAGCAGAGGCAAATGCAAAGGGGCGATTGAGTCTTGCCACGCCTCAACAACCTCAACCACTTTTCCTGTCCTTATCCAAGCAAAAAACATAAACTTCATAGTTCTTAAGTTGTGTTTCAGGGGACGTGTCAGGGGCTGTACTTAATTTATAAGGAAAAAATATTAAGTAATTGAGGAAGACGACATAACTCCACTGAGGTTGCTGTGCCCGATGGCTATTTCCGTTGTTTTAACACCAGTGGAGTAGCCGAGTTAACTCCAAGAGGTGCAGAAAGCAACACTGGATGTTAATGATAATGATTCATAGTGCTTTTCGGTGTACAGTTAAGTGTTGGGAGAACGGGAATACCACAAACTGCAGCTCTACTGCGAATCTTTTTATCAAGCGTGTTAACCGCAAATCACTATACCTGTGATCACGCCGGAAAAAAGATCCACAACAGAGCTGCTGGAAAGCACTCTTAGACTCTTACACCGCTTTTTTCAGTTGTTTTTTACTGCCCATAAATTATTTTCAAGCCTCTGAAATACAACTTAGGTGACTATTAAAAACTGAGTTATTTACACTTTTTCCAGGGAACTTTCTGAGGAAACTGCAGGATATTTTTTAGGTTCCAATTATTGCCTTGAATATTTTTTGGACAACTCTAAAACTACTTCAGTTATGACAAAAAAAAATAGTTTTACAAAATTGAAGACTCGGTGCGAGAAAGTGTAGTGCGGACTCTTTAATATTGCTAGTTTTTGGAGATGCAAATGTATAGGTACTTTGTAATGAAAAAATTATCCAACAGTTCCCTTGTAAAGAACTCAGAAAAAACCGTTAGCGTGTCAGTCGAAAAATATATAGTGATTGCATCATATTTTTAACTTCCGTTTAAGACTGTATATACAATGCTGTTTGTTTATATTTCTTAGGGTGGATTTCACGAAAAATATCTGGCAGTAAAACCGCAGTATACTTCTTTATTATTCTGAAATATACGTACTTAATGTTACAATATTATTGTGTATAAATATACGTAATGTCACTAACGTCAATAATAAGTTTACAGTTCTGACATTTTACGGTTGACTGAGTGATTTTTGACGAATCTTCATTGACTAAAACAAGTGGTGTATAAATTCACATTTTAAGTTACACTTATATTTCAGTACAAATAAATATCCAACATATTCCTCACAAAACGTGTTATAGGAATGGTAGACCAACAGCATTGTATCGACAGCCCTACTAATTGTGATTCACTGCTTTTTCAATAATTTGTGCTAAAATGCGCAACTCAGAGACAAAAAAAGCTTCAATGAATCAGTTATCATTTCATAAGACCCCACAGTTGACTATCACACTAGCGGAGTTGAAAAAGGATGAGGGCGTAAGAAAGTGGAAAGTTTAGATGTTGTTTTTGATGGTTAAGAATATTAGCAAGTAATGCGATTACGCTTATTGTATTATATATAAATAACCATTCTCGGCAATTAAACTTTTGTCCCCAAAATGTTCCAAACTAAACTACTGCATCATGTAAGACAATTTCCTATGAAACTGAACTTGACATGCATAATATGAGCATTACATGAGGTTGCGATTCATAATATCGCGTCTTCATGTGGCTCTACTGCTACTACTACTAGTCATATCATGGTTACGATTGCTAATTATTATTACTCTTTTGTATGTTAAAATAACGTAAGAGTGCAAAGTAATAGTATTTTTCTTCTGAGAGGTATTTATTAGTTTTGTAAGTGTATAGCTTTTTATATAGTTGGCTAGTCTATGAGGGGTGCCATTGAGATGATTGAAACGTAAATAGTGGTATGTGTTGTGTTTCCAACGGAATAGGGTTATTATGGAAAGACAGTGAATATCTTACGAGGTGCAACCCAGATTTCCAAAACTTAAGATATCTCTGGAAAATTCCAATGGCATCGCCGACCTTCGAATAAAAATTTCATTTCAAGGACTTCCACAAAAAACTGACAATATTGCAGGATTTAAGAAGATTTAATAACAACATAATTAGTCGCTATAGCTTTCGAAGTCGACACTCAGTCATTTCTATAGACTAGATACGACAAACTTATCGTTTTACACCAAAGAAAAGTATAAATATTAGTAAAAATTACTGAAAAAATGAAAGGATGAGCTTTGAATGTCTTTGTAATCGTTGACATAATTTATAATATTGCAGTAAGTTGTTATATCCGAACGATTTCAACAGGATTTGGTTTTCTGGAGGAATTTTTTATTGGTTTTTTTACTGCAAATTGAACTAAACTGCATGCGCGAGTTTATTTACGAGATGTCAGTGAGTTGAATAAAGTATTGTATCGGGCAGCTTACAGGTTGCAACTGATATACTTTCTGTTTCAAATTGCCTGAATAGTTTTTCTTTTTTAAACCTTAAATGGATGAACATACCAGCAGTCATTTTCTGGCCTGGAACCTGGCCTGTCTGTAGCATTCTGTTCAGCCTCTCCACCTCTTCGAGCGTTTTCGCTTTGGAAATCGCCTCTCGAATCTTCCATAACTCCTCAGGTGAAGGACCTGAAAAAACCAAGTCGTGTTGTAAGAGTTTTTATTTATTAATAGTATTAACGTGTGTGGAGAATCCTCATGAGTGTCACAACCCCATTACGCATTCACGGATTATACAGGAATGATGAATATACCTCATATCAGATTATCGAATGATAATTTAAAACGTGTTATTTTTTTCCCTGGACTGCTACCTTCCAGTTTGAATAAAACTAATGTGGGACAACTTGAACTGCTATTACGTCCAAACAAAATGGGCGATATGAAGGTGGCGGCCACGAGACCTGATACCCCTCGCCTAGTAGTTGCAGGTAGGCTGATCGTCATCTTTTGCTATTGGTATTGGTATTGGGTTTTCTGAATACAGCGCGCCCAAGATGACAAATAGCCTGGCCGCAACCTGCAGATTATTATTTGGGACCGGGCAGTACTAGTTACAAATCTACAGCATTCACTTCTACCCCGATTCAAGCCTGATATCGGGTAAGCATAGCTATAGGACAGAAATGGCTGTGCAAAAGAGTGGTTACACCTACGGACGCGGGGGGGAGGGGGGGCATTGAAAATATTTATACAGAAGCGCAATTCACTTCCGCGAAAACGGTAAAAGTAGCAAAATCTTACGTGACAGTCTTTGACCAGCTTACCAGTTTTATTGAGTGGGATTGCGGCTCCTGGCACAAATGTCTTTGCCTTCATTGATATGTCTTTCTGCATTTCTTTTCCTTTTTTGCTCTTAAACAAAGCAGCGGAAGCTTCTCTTTCCTAAAATAGAATAAATTGGAACTCAATTTATATACCAGCTGAAGGGTCTGAACAAAAACACTAACAAAAATTAATAATAAAGTACCTACTGAGATTTCATATCACTATGAAGATGCATGAAAAGGTGAAAGAGTTCACTTTATTATGAATGAAACGGCAATATTTGAGAACACTTCCAGTGTTTTTATCTTCGACCATTGTTACCGTTTTTTTTTTGTTTTAATTGGAAAAAAGGCCGCAGTACTAGGGCTATAAGGCCGTGAACGTTTGATACAAGTACGACGAGTAGGATAGAGCAAGTCCACAGGAAATAGGTAAAAACTGAAAGAAACGATTATCTGATTAAAATACTAAACAAGTGGCAATAAAATAGTTTATTCTGATATATTTTTCCTACAAAACAATTGGGTATTTCTGTTATATAATATATTGATGACATCATAATGAGTTTTATGATCGAATCAACCTTTCGACACAATGATGACTGTCGGCGTTTTTTCTCCCCACTTTCTGAGGAAAATGTTAAATATTTAGGTATACTCGTACGTAGGTACGTTTTGAGATATAATGCGTCTTTTTATGACTGAATCCCAGTATTTCCTCCAAAATTTGGCTAAATTTAGTTGTAATAAACGAAACACCTTGAATACCTTGAGTTTTATTTTCTGAAAGTCGAGAACCCGTAGCTGGGGAAGACGATGTGTGACATACTGACGGTAGTGGGGCTTTGCAGTAACGGGGTTATGCAGAAGACTGAGAGTCCTAAGACCTGCCAGAGGTACGAGCACGTCCAGGTCACCAAGCTCAGATATTCCATTCCCAGTAAGGATCAGACTCTCCAGGTTGGGTAGCGATTGTTCCAACCCCTCACTAATTCTTCTAAAAAAAGTGAGAATATATATAAAAATATATAATGCTATATGCTATCATTGGCTCTATATTTATATGGTCGAGCAATAGTTGCACTTTGTCACACTGAGAAAGTACCATATTCAGTCTAATGCGGAAATAACACGTTCAGGCATACTGCCACCCTATAACTTCTAAAACCAGATATGCCGCTAGCGGGGTATTTTTTTTACCCATAGTAAGCATTATAAATCTGAGTAAATGAATAAAATCGTAGGAGAGGATTTTCGGACAAAAATCGTTAGAAAGTTAGAAAGTAAAAAAAGATATTCTGATTATGGAGCACCCACACCTCAATCTGTAGATAATCCGTCTCTCCAGGGTCCCACTACGGTTGCGACACTATTAGGAATTTGCCCCTTAAGTACCTTCCCCTCCCCCTTTTTTTGAAACATTCAACAAGAGAGTGTTAAGTAGGTATAAGCTAAGGTAGAATAGGTAGCCTTACACAATCCGATTATTGTTGAGGAATATACATTTGAGTCGCTTCAACAGTGGGAATCCTCCCAGTTTGTGAATATCGTTGTCTGACAGGTCTATCGTGTCGAACTGGTCAAGAGTGGCTCCCATGTTTTCAATGACAGGAATCTTGTATCCTGCAACGAATAACACAACAGAGAGTTCACATTACACCCGATTTCAATCAGATACATTACATTGCTTTCTAGTGCCTGCTTCCTTACTTTAAGTGCAGCATAACCTAAGCTTGTTTTTTTTTTTAAATTTACCTCTGAGATCGAGTTCCCGATCCCTGACTGGATTTATATACTGCATACTCTTCTGAATTAAATCTGGAGTTAATTTAACCATCTTGATAAGACGACGTACAAATGTAAATTAGTTTCAAACCCCAGTTCACAAATACCGCCTCCCACAAAAAAATTAAACTGAGGGAAATGAGAAATGAGTGACCACAAGCATGCCACAAGCCACAGCGCGACAATGCTACAGTGGCTGCAGACAACTAATCGTGGCAGCAAACAACAACTACAAAAATGGTCGACATATTAGTAGCAGACTAGCAGAAGACAAAACAAAGGGGAATTGACTTTGGTTTGGTATACTGAATTTTTACGTTTTTCTTTAAACTCTGAATTAATAATATGCCGTCTTTATTTACTCTCGTCTAAATGTCAGCCATACCTATGCAAGCTCAGCTTTGGTTATCAGGTATTTCGTCTGTCTACTAATGGGGAAACCACGAAATTTTTCAGTCTCAACAGTCGTAGAACCCCATGTAAACACAGGCGAAAAACATGGTAAATAAGTTTGGACCTGCAGGGTGGGTATTGTAGTACGCCATTTCAAAATGTTCATGTTTTTAGGTACTTACCAGCAGGATGTCGTTGTATCCGTTTCTTCGGTCCCCATTTACTGACCTGACGGGGTTCATGTTCAATGCTCAGCAACATCCAGATTCGTTATGCGCCAAGATTGAGATGCGACTCTACGATTGCTTGGAAGCTTATGGCCTTGATAAAGGAAAAGTGAAGTGCGAGGATTTGTTAGCGGACATGAAGGAATGTGGACTAAGATACAAAGAGGTAATTGTTTCTCAGAATTAGACTCGGAGTGACTGTTGATCTCCTACCAATTAATGATCCTCTTGCTATAAGCAAATGGTTCATATCTCTCTACTCTGGCGTCTGAATGTAAGACAGTTTAAGTACGCACCTACCAGAAATTTACCCTTCACCCAGCCTATCTGGCTGGAAGAGACGCTTTTGACGCGGTATGAACCTTAGTAAGTAATTATTAACTGAACATATATTCCTTTCCAGGACGCCCGTGCGTTACGAATGAAGCACGAACGAAATATGCAGTACTATTTTGGAGACCGTAAAAAACTCTATGAAGAAGCTCCAAAATTGAACAGTTGGTAAACAAAAGTTGGTAGGTATATTTCTTCTTAGCCTGTTAAATTAAATTTATTTGGCGGTATTAAATTCTGAATACCTTTTCAGCCAGGTCCTCCGTTTTTCACTCTGAAGAAGTTGTAGGTAGTACCGTTGGAAATTTAAATAAATAGCAAGTACACGAATAATGGCCCTCCACCCTTGGGCCTGAGGTAGGTCCCGGAATGTTATACTATCGCCGGCGCCGGTGACAGAACTGTTTCCAATCTCCATGATCGATCCACTAAACTTCATTATACTGTTCAGGTAGGTAGGTATTCTTTTTTTGTTGTGAATTTTATAATAGAAGCTAAACTAAATGGCAAGCGGATCCAATAAATCTTAGAATAGACATTAGAAGATAGCATAATATGTTGCGGCATCCTGCAAACAATTCGTCAGGATTCATAATACGAAACATCTGCGGTTGGGTTTACGTAGTAAATAGGGTTAGATTTCGATTCATGTTTCTGACCACGAGGGGAAGGACAGTGACGGCGGTGGTGGACTCCGTTTCGGGAAAATTGAATCTATGGTCACTAGAGTAGCAGTTAGCACATCCTCGTTGTTAAATCGTACCTGCAGAAGAAAAAAAATCTTTTCACGCTGGTGGATGTGTAAACGGTTCAAGTGCTACCTCTTTGGATCCTTTATTTTTGGCTAGAGAGCTCCTCTGCGTCGCTTTTCGTCTTGTTAAAAAAAAAATGGCTCTTAAGTCCCAGAAAAACTGCAAAAAAAAACTTATAGGTACGTCGTTTTACAAAGGAAGGGGGGAGAGGCTCGATGAGTCTGTGAAATTCCATAATATGGGTTTCTGAATACTCAGTTATCAGTGAGAATATGGCCACATTTCACAAAAATGTGAAGGAGTTACCTGACAGTACAGAAAATCTTACCAAACCCGTGTCTGAAACAGAAGCGTCAGGTAGGGTAACTTGCCGCAGCTCAGCGCGAGCTAGGTTCAAGCCGTATGATTTGCGGAAATGGCTTAGAACTTTCTCATTAAATACGCGCTCAATTTCCTGGTGCTCCTCTAATGGCGACTCGTTGTAGCTGAAAACAAACCACTCATCTCATTGACTTATTAATCTCTTTGGGGGGGGGGGGGGGGACTCGATTGGTTACAATATGACTGATCGAGGATACGAGGATAAATTGAAAAGCTGAAATAATTCATTTATAAATAGGTCGTTACGTATGTACCTAATTTGTGAGTACTTACTTCTCCCGATTTTCGGCAATCTTAAACAAAGTGAAATAGTAAAATAGGTAGATACTACATACAAATAGGCCTTACAAGTCAAAAATGAGAGCCAGGTCCCTGACGCGTGTGGAAGTGGTGATCTGATGTTTACGAGCCAGGCCAGGGACTGTGTATTTGAGCACACTCATTCCTTCCTCGTCTTTGTCAGCGCTCCACACAAACACAGCAAACAATGAAGCAAGCTGAAGCGAGTTCAGTTCAATCGGCGTGATAACGAAGTCGAAAACTTTTACTAAAATCAAAAACAGCTATAACAATTACTGCGGTACCTACCGCTGATCACTGCAATATTTTTTACCATAAAGAAGCTGTAAGTGTCCGCTGGGACGTATGCCAAATCAATAGGCATTTAGAAGGGAATAAACACTCCTGTATGTTTGCCTGCCACAGCATTTGCTTTATAAAAACCTGCCCTCGCCATCTGCATTACAGGCAGGTTACTTTTCCCCAAAAATCCCGAGATGTGTTACTGAAATGACATAATAGTAATATGTCATTTCCCTGTTAGCCATACATACACGTATAGTAAGTAGGTACCTACTTGAGTAGCAGACACCAACTATCGGTGGGTGATATGGAAAACTTCGGGATTCAGTTAAATTTGGTTGATTACTCCAGACTGGTGCAATTGAGGCAAACAGTAAGCATATTTACGGACGCGCCGTCTTTAAATTCACCAGCAGAGTGAGTTCAACAGTCAGGGGAGTATCGCAGATACAACAGAGAGCAATAGGATACTTACTCAGAGCATTGTGAACTATTCGAGTCATCTCGGTTTTGGCTTTCACCAGTAGCAGGGGCAGAGCATCGAAGTTTTCTATTGGTTCATGAGATGCAGACCAGTTCACGAAGTAGCCCATGTAAACAGACTCTTTGTCAAATGACACCTCTACCTGCAATATTTACGTTCATACTTACATGGACAGATTTACAGAACAAAGTCATTACCAACCAAAAATTACAGAACCAATTACAATAGCCTCATACAAAGAAATATACCATGGTTATTTTTCCGAGTTGCTTGTCCTTTTTAAAATATCAATTTCCCCTTACTGTGTCCCAACCTATACTTCTCAGCTTCCGTCATCTGATATCTTGGTAATCGAATTTACGTCCGGCATACATGTGAGTTCTCTCCTCATCATTTAGCAGAGATATAGCAGTAGTTAACTAGGACCTATCTCCAATTTTCTTCTCGCTCGCTTGGCCGCGAAGTTCTTCTATGATTTTTCAAAAAATTACTTTTTCCTTGCCAGCAGGTATGTCGTTAGTATAATATAATTTTGGTGGAGGATCGCCCCCTCAGGATTTTTAAAATTTGGCAGGCCTGGAGGATAGTATCTACCTCTACATAAAAACTGAAAGAGCAGAAGGACATTTAAAGAAGAGTCACCAAGAATGCCGGAGGAGTCTGCTGTGACCGCCGAATCGCAGGGCAAGTTGTAAATCGGACATCATATGATTTGTTTTTGTGACCATTTTCTTGAGCTATCAGGTGCGTCGTGGGAAGAATCTTGGACTGGTGATCACGCCTTGAATCCAAAAGTAGTGATGTGTGATGAATTTTCCACTGGGTCTGTAGCATACCTATAATGATTAAAACATCATTTAGAAAGGATAGAATACAACATGGTGTAGGTTAATAGGTTATGGGTGTATTGGCGTGATGGCGTGTCGCCATTTCCATTACACAAATCCCAAGCCCAACCTCCTTCGACTTTTCCTGTCACTTTCGATGGTCCTACTGTCCACTTTCCTTTGCTCCAACTGCTAGGTACCTAAGTCTTTACTTAGGTACCTAATTCCTTTTTTTTGCTTTAAGAAATTTCTGGACAAGTTAGCTTACCGGATAACGTGAAATCATCTTGAAACCACTCCGTATTACTCGAGGTATCTCTTATAGATTTGCTACGCCTAGTCATCTTGTATCACTAAATTTTACAAACTTTCTTTCAAGCGCCCGTCGCCATCCCACTTTGTTGTTTGTATACACAATCATCATGCATATTTTTGGCGGGAACTCAATTAGTCAATAATCGTGGAAGCAGAAAATATTAATCATGGTTGCCAGATATTTTTATTTATTTTGCTAAAATAATTATTTGAATGTGAGGTAAGAATAATGGGAACGAAAGGAAAAGAAGTGGTCCTGAACACAACAGGGCCCATTAAAATTAAAAAATGGAAGGTCCGGGAAGGTATGCCGATCACCCTTCGGCAACTGATTATGCTGTATGAACCAAACGATGCCGACGATTCAAAACAAATCCCACTGGCCAAGTATAAAGCCAGTGATGCTGGCACAGTGAAGAAAGTTTGTGTAGGTGAAGGTGATGTGGTCAAACCAGGGTAAGTGGATAGTATGGGTGTTTTTATCACATTCCATCAATGCTACCCATGTGTTACAGGAGAGATAAGTAGTACTTCTAAGTACATAATATTATTTCATGGCTGATACCCCTCTCTTGTATCCCAGGTGGGCAGTAAGTGTGCCTAAGTAAATTACGACATATCACGAGATAATATCCTTTTTGCCAACCTCTAACCCAGGGTATCCTGATGTTCAATGGCCGTAATTCTTTGATCCTGTTGTTTTTGTTTTCAGAGATGTTCTGCTGCTGTTGGAAGAGTGTACTCATCCGACAGTTATGAAAGATATGTGTGCGGAATGTGGCGCAGACTTGAGGCAGGAAGATGCGGTTGCTGTAAATGCGTCAGTGCCCATGGTACACAGCATACCTGAACTCAAAGTTTCAGAAGAACTAGCACAGATATTGGGAAAAGCTGACGAAACCCGACTGCTAAAAGACAGGAAGTTGGTCCTTTTAGTTGACCTGGACCAGACGCTTATCCACACAACTAATGACAATATCCCGCCCAATTTGAAAGATGTCGTTCATTTTCAACTGTACGGCCCTCATTCACAGTGGTATCATACACGTATCCGTCCGGGCACAGAATCGTTTTTGGAGGCTGTAAGCAAGTATTATGAGCTTCACATATGCACATTTGGAGCCCGTAACTACGCACATTATATAGCCATGTTTCTTGATCCTGATGGAAGATTCTTTTCACATCGCATCTTGTCCCGTGATGAGTGTTTTGATGCCAATTCAAAGACTGCTAATCTGCGGGCGCTGTTCCCATGTGGTGACAGCATGGTCTGCATCATAGATGACCGGGAGGATGTTTGGAACTATGCGCCTAATCTCATCCATGTTAAGCCATACCATTTCTTCCAACATACTGGTGACATTAACGCTCCCCCTGGTCTCACAAAGAAAGAGAACGACACCGTTGAGGATGGTTTCGATTTCACTAAACTTGGTGAGTAAAGGAAAGGCAAAGTGACATTATTTGGTATATGAATCTTGCTATAAAAATCTCCCACCCAACTTTCGTAGGTACACCATTTTGGATGCGTTTTATTCAAGAAACTATTGGATATTAATACATATTATAATATTTCGAAACAAATAAAAATCCAATAGTGTCCAGAAAAAACGTAAACAAATAGGAAATATATATTCAGTCTTAAAAGACTCCTGAAATAACGTGACTGCAGCAGCGGAGGGCAAGAGGTTATTCAGCTAATTCATCCTTTTTGACCTGGGTCACAGCTGTTCTTATTTAACAAGTTGCATTTCCATTGCTTCAGGGCAGCAAAAATTGAATGAAGAAGATGAAGGGGATAAAAAAGCATTATCTGGAGCTGGGGGTAAGAAAAAGACTGCACCTTCAGGAGAAACAACCACCGATAAAGATACTGAAGATGAAAAGGATGCCAAACCCACCAAAGTCAACTCTTACCGAAAGTCAGGCGCCAGAGAAACCTACAGTGATGCAAGTCGTCTTGAGGACTCGTTGAATCAGGAAAACCTTGAAAATGGAGAAGAACATTCTGAGGAAAAATTAGAGACGAATAATAAGGAACCGGAAAGTGAAAACCACATAATAGATCATGCAGAAGTAGAAATCGAAGAAAAGAACAAGGCAGAACTGGAAGAGTTAACAGCTGGGAAAGAATCGACTAATTTGAAAGGAGAAGAAATTGTTAAGGAATTGTTGAAAGATGAGAGAGTGGATGAGGTGGAAGAGGAAGAACAGAAAAATGTACAGGGAAGTATGGAAGAGCCAGCGGAGATCCCTGTGACTGTTCCCCTTGAAGGTACCGCCGAGACTCCACCAGTGGAGACTATCAAGCCAGAGGTCGGAAAGAGCATTCCTTCCACCGAAGAAAGAAAAGAGGCCGAAGTTTCTCGAGAAGAGGCCGTAAATAAAGGAAAGGTTCCAAACAGCGTGGATGAAGATGTTATTGAAGTGGAAGATACCGACGACTATCTTCTACACCTTGAAGACATCTTAAAGAAAGTCCACTCAGAGTATTACAAGGAGTATGACAAGGTCCAGGAGACGTCTGGCCCTTTGCCGGACCTCAAGGTATTAATCATTTAGCTACAGATAAAATGATAAAAGAAAAATAAGTGGTTGAATATTTTGAAAATAACCCTAGTTCCCCTACTATTTAAAATTTTATTCTCCACAGGAGGTCATCCCCAGGGTAAAGCGTGAAGTTCTGGCAGGGTGTCACTTGGTTTTTAGTGGCCTTGTACCTTCCCATGTGCCACTGTCTCGCAGTCGCGCCTATGCTGTGGCCGTGTCTCTTGGTGCCACGGTGAGCGCTGAAGTCACTGCTGAGACGACTCATCTCGTCGCCGCTCGCGCCGGGACTGCCAAAGTGAACTCCTCGCGCCGCCAGAAAGGTGTCCACATTGTCACCCCGCAATGGCTGTGGCACTGTGCGGAACGTTGGGAAAAAGTCGATGAACGCCTCTACACTTTAGGTACGATACTTATAACACTAGCTAAAGTTACTGGGGTTCCCGTGCTTAGAAGAAACAAACCTAAATTTATTTTCAAATGCTTAGTATTGTTCGTTCGTGTCGTTACCCCCAACTATTACAATAAGTAAGAAACAGTTCATTGAATCCTCGCTAAATTTAACGTTATGGTCCTATAATAAATTTATAGTTCTATTCTCGGGAACTCAATACTGAATAAAACTTTGAAATATGAATTAAATCACAATTATTAATAATTCTGTAAAATTCGTTTTTTTTAGGCGCGGCTTGTAGGCTCATCGCTCCAGTTATGGGTGTAATATTTTCTTCTGATTTCAGCCCGAGGGGTAGTAACAAGCCGCCACCCACCCGCCCACTGCGGGAGTCCACAACACCCAGGGGAGCTAGACCCTCAGGTGCCCGCTCCACGCCCCCGCACCGATAGCGGCCGTTTCATCGACAGTATCAACCCCCTCCTGTCCTTTTCAAGCGAGGACATGGAGATTATGGACCAAGAAGTGGAAGCTCTTTGCGCTGATGACGATGACAGTGAGAGTGAAGCCGAGGTCGCTATACGGTCTCCCGTCCTACCGATTGTGGAGCCAGATTCTTCCTCGTCCGACTCCCTTACCGGTGAGCAGTAGATTTTTATGTTTCTGTGAGACCTAATGGATGTATAGGTATTTCTTCTGACATGAAATATTTTTCTTTAGTCAGAAACTAGTTAAGGCTGCGTCCCACCATGCCCAATTAAAAGAAAACCGACGTGACTCTTTATTCATCCCAACGTTTCATTTCAGCGGACTCACCGAAAGGGTGGACCGAAGAAAGTGCAAAGGGAAAAAAGCGAAAACTTGATACCACAACGTGCACGGAGTCCGATCTGGAGGAAGACTCGCCAGTAGCCAAATTCCGACGGGGAGAGCCTCTACCCAGCGATCTTGATTTGGGGGAAAATAGTCAAGAAGATACGCAAGATAGTGAGGAAGATGTCGATGCCGATGACTCAGCTTGGACCCTCATGGGGGCCGCACTGGAAAGAGAGTTTCTGTCTGGAGATTGAAAGGACTGAGACTATCTCTTTACTTAGGACTTCTTCCTTTTAAAGCTTTCACTGTAAACACTAGTAAACTAGAGAAAGCCCAGACTTTATTTTCATGTAGTTACATTGTTGTAGTGTTGATTTCACAATCAGTGTCGGTAGTGTTTAGTCCAATGTGGAGGAGAACCTAGCTGTTTCCTTCTCTTTTTGCTGTTTCTGAGGTCCTTAGGTCACTGTTCATAACTTATTTTAGTCTAATTGGATATGTGAGAAGGGTCACATTGCGTTTGTGTGTGCTGTTATTGGACTCAAACTGGAACAACATGGGAGTTCAAAATACAAGACTACTTGATTTTTATCCAACCTGTATTTATTTCGGGATACAGCATTTAATAAGAGGCAGTTCGAGAGTTCAGTTTGTCATTTTATAATAACCAACTTGGAGCTAACTGCGACTGTACTGGTAGGTACGACAAGGTTTAAAATTCAACTTTTCCACACGCCAAGCCCAGCCCAATTTAATAACTGTGCATTGCAATTACCTGTTCCTGTTATTGAATTGTACTTACACGAAATTCATTTGAAATTATTTATTCTGAATAACAGCAAATGTGACATAGTGTTTCTAAATAGTTCATTAATATTTCTGTTTTCCTAAATGGCGTACGGCTGATCATCGTTATCAAATACGTTGTACTTGATGTAACTCTCCCGATGTGTAAAGTCCCTTTTTTCCTCTTGCCATCCTCTCTTCGGCGCCTGTTTATAGTCAAACGCACTGTCCACTTCGCCAAAACGTGAAGCCCGCTTTTTAATGTCATCTCTGAAACCAGACAGAATTAATGCAGCATCAAAAATCAAGAAAGTAACAAATAATTCAAAGAATCATACAGCATGTAAATCACATGTAAAGGTAGACTTTACCTGCTGCTGAATGGGGCCAAGGACAGGTCCACCAATGTTCACATTACCGTCATATAGCAACGGGAATGTTGATTTAGGGGCTAATTAATTCTGCATTTTTAAGTTGACTGAAAACGGGCTTGCATTGAAATAGTGTGTGCGCAACGCGAAACCTATTTCACTTTATTATAATGGAAATTAACTTACCTGTACAATCCAGCAACAACTTTCTTTCCAGTAATGGGGTCTGTGACATTGCCTAGTTGGTACACTACTTCCATAACTTGGTGCGTTAACGTCGGGGACATCTTCTGTTCCAATTCTTGAATGAGGACAATATCCCCCGTTTTGCAAAGTTTTTTAGGGTCAAAAGCAAAATAGAATTCTTCTTTCTTGAAGTACTAAAAAAAACAGTAGGTACATACAAGTATGTCCAACCCATGTCCAACCTTATTTGCTGAATGGTAGGTACCGTACCTACAATAAACGGAAAGATTAAAATGCCTACCGTTAATAAGTTTTCGTCCAATTCTAGCCTTTTCACGCGTATTTTGGAAGCATTATGCCTCATACATGGAACACAGGTGCCAAGAACTAATATCTTTTTTCCAGCAGCAGCTAGAGCCATTACAAAGAATGTAACTAAATGAAAACGTGATGAAAATAAATTGAAAAATGTGATATAAACAAAACGATGATAGCAGACTCTAGCGGTCAAAATGTAAAGTACTCGTCTCGTGCCACGTTGTTGATCAAAAATACCCGCTAAATATTTATTTTTCTTGGGGATAAGGATATTTTGTTTTCTAACGTATGTAGTTGTGTTTATTACTAGGAAAAAAGTTCTTTATAAAATAAAGATAAAGTAAAAGGGGCTGCTTAGAGTGGTTCGGGTAAAAACCGGAGAAGCGGGAGCGTTGTACCCACCTGTTGTGTCACCTAAGTACTCCCTGGGCCGCTTCATCCAGTCGGTATACCATACCTCATTCTACCAGTGCCAGTGACTCCAGACCGTTCGGTGGATCGTGAGGCGCGTTGCCCTGTGAGAAATTTATCGTATTAGGATATGAATAGAGACCAGTGTGATATAGCTACAACAGTGAACTAGTGAGAATAGTATTTTATTTGGATAGCTGAGCGTCGGTCTGATCAAGTGATGGTCTACAAAAGGTTTGTAATACGGAATACCAATTAGTACCTAGGTACCAGTTATTGTGTACGAACTGTTGCTGCTACGTACGTAGTCGAAAATTCAAAACTTTACCCGAAATAGGAATGTAACAGTTACCTAGGTGAGGTGGTATTTAAATGATGTATCTACTACCTATGTTTCTTATGCCTGCATGGCGGTGCCTAGTCTGGTAAAGGTCTACTCATCGCACTTCCCGGTGCACCAAGCGGCAGAGTGAGCCGCCGCTAGAGGTGAATCACAGGGGTGTAAGCAGCAGCCGCCCTTCGGGCGGCTGTTCCATATATAAAAAAATATCCTCCAGTCAGTGCGACCCGTAACCAGGTGCACCAAGCGGCAGAGTGAGCCGCCGCTATAGGGGAATCATTGTGGAAAATGAAAAATTCGAACCCCATCCGCCAGTCAACGAGCCAAGAAATCTGTTATTGCCTCATTGGGAACAAGTAAGAAGTACCTACATTCCGAAGTAGTCGCAGTGTCGTGCGACAATCGGAAGCAAGTATCGGCAGAAGTGCGATGAGTAGACCTTATTCCCTAGTCTCTTTGGGGTACTAAGTTCCCGCACTTTCCACGATGAAGGACCCGGGTACAAACCCCTGTCAGTAGGTACCAGCTTGCAGTTAATGTGGATTTACCTACTGGTGTGCTCAGTGTTGGTCAGACCCACATAGTCTCCTCAGCGGCTTTGGCTAACTAAACATCTTTGGACGAACCACTGGAAAGCGTCTCAGAAAAATATCAAATAGGTAGCTAGATATAGAACTTATCACCTGCTGTTGGTTCATAAGAATTAATCGCTGGTGTTTTAACGTTGCTGAATTCATGACAGTAACTAAAAGCCTCATCTATAAGTATCGGAAAAAGTGCACGCAAGATAACTGTTCATGACTCCATTAAAAAATTCACACGCCGAGTTGGCGTGGTTCTCACCAAGGTATTGTTTGGGAACCTCGACAACCTGCGGGTAGGTATACCACTTGATTGATGGATAAGGTAACGTTAAGGCTGAATATACATTCGCTATTTTCGACTACATGTACTTGGTTCGCAATGCTAAGTACTTCAAGCCCTACTCCGAAGTTACAGGGCGAGTGGAAAGTGTTTATAGGGGGATGTAAACCTGAGACTCTTTGTCGTGAGGTAGTGTTGTATTTTTGCATGAAATGGAGTAATAAGCCCACAGGAGCGATTTTAAACAGTCAACTACCAGCCCACATGTTTTTTGACAGATCGCGAAAACACAACACTACCTCACGCGAAATATTTTTTTGTAACGATTCGGACTAAAACAGTATGATTTTATCGTCACATTTAGTAGAAAAGCTTGATAAATGTTTGTACTATTTACCGTAGCCATGTTGCATTTTGGCAATTTTTATTTCACTTACGGAAGTGGGTAATTTCAACAGCATTTCTCTACTTTTCTCCTGTAAAAGCCAAACATAGTGTCCTACTTTTACTCGTTCGTTTCGCGTTCAAATAGCACACTATGTTTAGCTTTTAGAGTAGACACAGTCAATACGATATTGCAATTACCAGTATCCGGTTGTACTAAAATGTAAACATTAGTTTTGTCGAATATTTACTTTCGCACAGTGGTTTTGGCGGAGTTCGTCGAGAATGTATGGTGGCCGTTAAACCGGCAGAGGCGAGGCGCCATGACGCCTGGAGAGGTTCCTATAGGTACGTGAATATTTATTTAAAAAAAGTTGATATGTGACCTACCTACCTATGTGTCAGCTAGGTAGGTACAAAACTAAGTTGGAATGGAAAGCCGGTTACAAAACATTAAATGGGCGCTTAGTATGCCTAGCTAGGTATATGTTCTGTGAAAATAAATACATAACTGGCTGTCCATCGATTTACATACTTACACCTATTCGTACCTGGCCCCGAAATTATTATTCACTGAGTACCGGAAACCTTTTTATTTTTATTGTAGCAGTGCTCCTATAAATAAGGGACTGATGATGCTGAATTGGTCAGCAACATCCCTTGGGTCTGCGATATCAGTGCAGTAACTGATGTTGAGTGCTGAAATGAGATAATTGTCTGTGGTGGGCCAGTAGAGTCTATTACATGCCCTACAAAACCTAGATATTGTGTTATCCCTATGGCTTTTCCCTTTCTGCTGTCAAAAATGTCGTGCCCAAAGAAAGGTAATTAATTACCTCGCAACCTCTCATGGCTCCAAATATTATTTTCCTGTTTTCATTTTCCCATAGGTAATACCTACTTAGATGAAGTAGGTACATATGTTATTACGAAATGTGTGTGTTTGGGTGGACGAAGTTCTGAAGTCTAATGAGACCGATTTCATTATGTTCGGTACATAGGCATGTGACCGCTGGCGCCGACCGCTGAGTTCCTTCTAGTACCGTGACAATCCTGCGACTTAAGAGAGGGAGGAAAAGGCCCCCAAAAATGTCAAAAAATCAGGATTCCCCCCCCCCCCCCCCCTCAAAATGTGTCCTAAAGACTCTGACTTATTATCCGTTTGGTATGTTACAATACCCCGTTAGCTGCATCCCTCAGTTACTTATCTCTGTGTTTACAACGTAAAGCACCGTCCATGCAACATAAAGCCCCGTCCATGCAACGTAAAGCACCGTCCATGCAACATAAAGCCCCGTCCATGCAACGTAAAGCCCCGTCCATGCAACGTAAAGCCCCGTCCAGGCAACGTAAAGCACCGTCCATGCAACATAAAGCCCCGTCCATGCAACGTATAGCACCGTCCATGCAACGTAAAGCACCGTCCATGCAACATAAAGCCCCGTCCATGCAACGTATAGCACCGTCCATGCAACGTAAAGCCCCGTCCAGGCAACGTAAAGCACCGTCCATGCAACGTAAAGCCCCGTCCATTTGTAATACCTGTTTCATAGATCATGACAGTTCTGTGACCTCTTAATGTCATTGTTGCCTTATTTTATTACTCATTACTCTCATTAGAGATTGATTAAGGCAGTCTTGTAATCCAGCTGAAAAATTGTTCTTTTATCTTTCAGGACTCGTACGAAGCCTTTGAGACAGTAGCAGGGTGAGATGGAAAACCATGCCGTCAATCCACCATCGACATGAAGGAAGAAGATCTCGAAGTAGCCATCAAGGTAAGGTTGTTTGCTTTAAAAACCCGAACAAGCCCCTTATGCTTATGCTAATAACGTGATGTTAAGAAATTGCTTGCTTTATAATTCGAATTCGTTTACTTTAACTGAAGGGGCCTCATTTTACGGGAAAGATTCTAGCCCTGATATAATTCCAACGACCTATTTTATTTAAACATCCTACCTACCTCTTCGTCATATTGCCTTTCAAATAGTGTATGCATGGCTCATCTTCTAGAAACCCAGTTAGATTTTTGATTGGGGTGGGTCCAGGGAGAGTGAGACGACAAGGTCAACTCGTGGCATTCTCATCGTCGCACAATCATCATTAGGTGGAGAGCCAGTTCCTTGACTAGCATCAAGTATGCCGGTAGAAAGTGGTGCCGCCTATTCCTACCGATACAAGTGCGCTTGAACCAGATGCAGCTGCCCTGCATCGCGTTGTCCGGCACACTACACTACTGCACGCATTATATGCCACCTGCAGCACCTGCTCACTTCTCCCTATCAAGAACTGATTAAGCTTTAAGGAAGAAATACTTCCTATGTGCCGAGTGACTCATTCCACATTTACTATCACAGTCTTCTACTTCTTCATTCTGAACTTCAGATTTGATTTCAATTTCTTCCCAGGCGAACACCTCAATTCCGAGGTCTGTTTGAACGAAGGGAGGTACCTTCACTTTGTATATATTATAAATTATAACGTGGTCCAAACTCGTAACAATGACAATTTGAATCCAGATGAAATCTTTCTAGTAAAACAAACGTCGGCCTTAGAGTAACATTACTGTGGCAACCGAAATTTGGCAGTGGTAGGCCTCATAAATATCATGTTGCCCTATATCTGGAAAGAAAAATATAAACGGAGCGGTCTGCCAGTAGCACTACTAAGTTGTTCGATGTCGAGTGTACTTAGTCGTACATGCACAGCATCAGACATTAATCATCTTTCTACAATAGTAAGTGGGATCTCCTAGAATCAGACTCCTTTCTACGTTAGCGCGCTCTCACTCCCCTTAGCCTCTAGTATTCTGCCTGGAAGTGCAGTAGTGATGCTGCATACCTGCACTGTGCCATGTGAAAGTGATAAATCGCTTCGCTCTGTAAGGGATAAGGGTTTTACGACTGAGCTCCCACCAAAAACCGACATTTTTATTCGGTACCGACAGACCCACAGCCTAAAGAAAGTTCACTGGGATGTATAATTTCGCAGAAACAAGTTACAAAAATTCATTTACTTACAAAAAAAAATCTTGGAATTTTTTCTGACCTGGTAGGTTGGTAGGTAAGTAACAGGAAGTATAGTAGGGGGGTTGCCAACTTGCTACCATGCTCGTACCTTATGGGCAGCGAGAACTTATAATGTTGAAATAGATAGGACAGAAGATGTGCATGTGGTTGGTAAATGATTGATATCAATCAATACTCGTAGAATGAAGTGATCTGAATAATATAAGGGAAATCGTAGTCGGTAACTGAAATGTTTAATTAATGAAATCGAACAGAGACCTACAGGAACGAGGGATAGGTCCGATACGGCGGTGAAAGTGAGTGTACGGTTGATGACTGGTGATGCATAACTTATCAGTTTAGTTAGTCATATCCGTCAGAAGTCAGAGGAATACGACGACGCCCTTTCTGTTGGCACTTTCCTAATATTAGTGTAGTTGGTGGTGTTTAGATTTTGAGGTAATTTCGTCTCTGTCGAGTTCCTGCCTACATACCTATACCTACGGTTAACGTTTATCAGAAGGAGAAATAACAGGAAAATTTCACTGTCATTTTAAAAAATATGTAGATGGCAAAGTCGATGGAGGCAGCTCTTTTGCAGCTGTTCATATTTCCTTTGAAACTTGTGAAATAGTATGTATGTCCTTATGTCCTTAAAGTTGTCATTTGGAAAGGCGAAAAAGGCCAAAAACAGCTGATTAAAACACATTTTCAATTTGGGCATTCCATTGCGGGAAAACGGGGAAACTTAACCTCTGTTGCTTAGCTTCGGTTGAATACGTGCAGGTCAATCATGCGGAGCAGAATTTATTCTGAACAAATGAGTGGCAGTTTGTACATCACGTCTTTGGATAAGATGAGACCGAAGGAGTGGTCTGAGTTTGAGGGCTCTGTGCTTTCGCTGGTCCCTCCAGTGATGGATCTGGAGAATACGGAGAAGAGCACAGAACAGGAAGCGCAGTGTGTGGGCAACCGATGCCTATATACGTTCTTTATAGCTTATGGGCGTCTAACATGTCATCATGCCTTTCGCCGACACTGTAGTCAGGCAGTCCCAGCCGCTATCAGGTAAAGGTAAACGCTGGTGTCAGTGTCAGGTACCAACGTAGGTCATCAGTCGCCTCGTACCTTCAGATCCACTTATGGGAGGAAATCGTAGTGATACAACAAAGTAACCGCTAATCATTGTCGAAAAGTTTGTTCTGAAGGCTCAGTCATGTTCCCTTTATCCCTGACACCTATACTATTCTTTGTAAACAGGCCTTATATTTCAGACCACACACTTATTCCTTCTACTCATTTCTTTGCTGTGTCCGAGGATGCCCGACTCTCGTAGTCTCTGTTCCTCCTCCTGAGTATGCCTTTAAATCTTTGTCAGTTTTGAAACATCGGCGCCTCACGGTTTTTATGAAAAATTGGCAACACCTGGACACCTGGAGCGGCGTCTTATAATTGGTACTGGAGACTGGAGGATCGTGACTTCGTGAGAGTCGTTGCTTCCATTTCGCGGCCTCTTTCTGTGTCCTCTTCTGCATTGAGGAATGCATGGGGTGCAAGATGGGCTAGATGCAGTCCAGACCCAGTTCATTTCAAATTGGGCTACTTCCATTTGAAAAATTATTTTTTTAGGGAGTTGCTTTATAATAATGATATGATGCACCTCTCTACATGTAAAAGGTTACTGTGCTTGTGGTCAGCGTTATATGACGTCTTCGGGAGACCGTGCTTATATTTTTTCGTACGTATGCAACCTACAGAACTGAGAACCCGGTATAGGGATACTGTATCCACTACCGAATTTCTAACCACTTGATATGTGTAGGCTTGATAGTAGAAGTAATAAAGTAATGGAGCAATTATCGCTGCTCGCTGGTGAGGTACAAAGAAAAGTGTTAATAGCTCGAATCTGGAGCATTGCAATTGGTTGGAAACTGGTTAGGTCCCTATGCTAGCGGTGATGGTACCTAGACCCTGTGTGGCAGGTGGCAGGCTATGCGCTGTGAAACTATCTGATCTGTCCAGATGATCCCCA
This sequence comes from Mesopsocus fuscifrons, assembly GCA_950004255.1. Classification (NCBI taxonomy): domain Eukaryota; kingdom Metazoa; phylum Arthropoda; class Insecta; order Psocodea; family Mesopsocidae; genus Mesopsocus; species Mesopsocus fuscifrons. Next base: position 11,812,117 of record OX465374.1, on the reverse strand, counting down.
CAACCCCTCCGCTAAAGTTTTTTTGTGGCGGTAAAGCTTTTTTTTGATAAGTACGAGTACATAGGTAAGTTCATTCTGGCTTTTTCTATCCACTTGTTATGGTTCATGTTTATTTGTACCTTGTACCTCTGCTGTGCCTTCGCGGTGGTTTATAATTTATAATATACCCACTGAACTATCGTCTACATGGCTTTTGCATCACTTTTTTTTACGTCCCCGCTAGCCATAGGTATGACGAGAAAGTATAGGCATGTTTTCTTTACTTATTCGCTTATTCGTTATTTATTTTAGTTTTTCGGGGGGTTTTTTTTAAGTTCAGTCGCTAATCAGTCAACGCAGGTGGGCGGTGGCATGTGGCATGCATTTCCACGGAAGCAAAGAACTTGGAGACTTGTTCTAGACACGTCTGACGTGTACATGCGAAGGGATTTACGGAATGATAAACAGCTGCAAATTCGTTGAAATTCATAACGGGGACCGTCATGATGTCCTCGGGGGCTTGCCAAGCCAGTCACGACGAGGCGGGCGAGGCTTGCAAGAGGTGAGGAAGCACTGGCATGCTGGATGGAGCTGGAGCTATGCTTGTTGGAAGCGAGGGGGTATAACCACTCCAGAGATTCCTTGAGATTCCACTAAGATTCCATAAAGATTCCAAACTATATTAATAGAAATATGAACCCCGAAGGGGTGACCACTCCAAAAAAATTCCAAGATTCCCTGAGATTTCATAAAGATTTCCAATGATTCCCAACGAGATTCTCAACGAGTGGTTAACCCCTCGGTTGGAAGCATGGAGACGGCGTGGTGGAGACTATTCTGACGAGCAATGCATAGGTATCTACTACTTTCTTCAGCTTCGCGTACGGTGATGTGACCCTCAACATCTTGGAGCCTTGCCTCTGTGCAAGTGTTCCCACTTGGCATTTTTCAGGAGCCAATCATCCTTCAGTACGAGCGACCGATCCACGTGCATTCGCTGGGAATAACAAAGTGGGTCTTTGGCACTCTGTACTGGTACTTCTTTACATGTATTCTCCCGAACTATAAATTGAATTATCGAAGTAAGTACGAGATTAGAATCTGCTATCGTCCCTCTTCCCTCTTCTATGGTCTGATTTTGGATTTTGTCGCTACTTCTTGGTGTAATGGCGCCCCATTATTAGCTAGTGCTTATACTCGTACATATATGTGAGAAACTGTCAATCTCTTCGAATTCTTAGCAATTTTTAGTGGATTCTAGCATCAGGAATAAACTGGATTCGTTTTATTGTAAGAAAAAAACTACCGCTTTTTTTGTCGTGATTGATATAAAAAATTTGACCAAAACGTAAAACGTAACGTAAAAGAGAAATCAAAATTTTCGTTTTTTTATTGTTTGTACTACCTCTAGTAGATAATTATTGTCCTAAAATGCGTAAAAGTCAGGTGCTATTTCCGGGCCCTTTATTGTATTTGCTCTTATCTCTGAAGAAGGTCATTACTGTTAGGTTCTCAGGGAGTTGACCAACAGCCCCTAACAAAACAAGTGGCAATCATGTTGGTACCTACCTGGATGCCCGATTGATAATGATATTGATAAGTCATGGTTGTTTGTTGAAAACCAACATAGGCGCGGGCCTCGGGTCGACGTCGATGTGTGACCCCGATACCCGATAGCCAAACCTATTATCCCTACAAGGTTGAACATCACGATTTGCACGATTAAGTAGGTCCTACCTTTGGTTTCCTTTTTTATATTTTGAAGTTATGCGGACGGAAAGGAGCCAAAATCTTGGAATTTTAAAAAAAAAAAGCTGATGTGTCTCCCTTTTTATGATAGATATATTTTATTAACATACAGTAGGTACTGGAGAAACTGCTTATTCAACTTAATATTCCTTTAGCAGAGAATCTATAGTGCAGTGAAGCAAACCAGCCTGATTACCAGCAGACGGTTTTGAAAAGTCTGGAAGTCTGATTCTGGTTCTCGTTGGATGGTTTTCACGGTCGGTGGGTCACGCAGCCGGTACCTAGGTACTGTGGCCACTTGGCCAGGTGAATAGAACAGTGTGTAACCCCTGCTGGGCTACCCTACCGGAACCTCTGCGGATCCTCACCATTACGCATTACCGCCACAGTGCAAGAGGACCTAAGTTTTAGTCTTGGCTTTTCGAGATTTTTCTTGGTGAATCTTGGCTGAGCCTGCATGGTCCTGGTCCTGGGCCCTCACCGACAATACAAACTCAACTGTCGGGCGTGATTATGACCAAAGTCACACTCTTTGGGAATCTCGTTGGAAATCATTGGGAATCTTTATGAAATCTCAGGGAATCTTGAATTTTTTTTAGTGGTTGCCCCTTCAGGGTTCATCTTTCTATGAATATCGTTGGGAATCTTTGGAATTCTTTATGGAATCTCAAGGATCTCTGGAGTGGTTACCCCCTCGGATGTCATGAAAGATGAGACCGTGTTTCCCCCTAGCGTACTCCCTGCTGGCCCTTCACTTTTAGGGCTGTATAGTTAGCGCCACCGAATTTTTCGGGCTAAATTGAAATTTTAGGAATGTTTGTGTGTCCCCTGAGTATAAACAAGTAGTTTCTGGAAGTGTTCCCTGCTCCAGCCCCGAATTTGATGAAATTTGATATGCATACAATAGAATTCATAATTAAACTCACAACTTAGGTACGTTTTTGAGGAATTCCAAAAAAACTTAACAGAACAAAAGTTATTGATAAAATATTGATGAAAAAAAAAAAAAAAAAAAAAAAAAAATCCTGTCACGCCAGGATTTGATACCCATTCCAATATAAAAAGTAATAACTACAGGCATGGTTCGATAGGCCAGTTCTTTGCCTATAAAGCGACTCTATCGGAATATGTATCTAACTGTTGAATAGTTCGCCTATAATCTTAAAATAACTTAACAAATCCGTCGAAAAAGTGACATAGACCTTGACTCGTTCATTGAGTTGTTTTGACCACCAGTAAAACTTTTCAGCTGTGTTTGCGCCACTTTTTGATCAAAAGTACAAAGCCGAGAAACAAATGGCGTGGTAGGTCCGTGGGCAGGCGCTACCTGCCATCGCCTCACTCACTAATTATTGCCATGTCAGACCCGTGCTATGCGCGACGTGCCGTACAAGGTATGGGCCCCTGTACCTACACCGTACTCATATACGATGTTTGTGGACCTCGAAGCTTGGTAGGTCATTCCTCCATTCCAGGGGGCTAATTAAAAGGGGAGTTCTTACCTATAACATGAAACCTACCAACTTGAGAGACCATTGGTTGGGTCTGACTCAGTGGGACTTTGCACCTGTACAAATATGTTATGTGAAGTCCTCTTCTGTAGTCTGTACCTACTTCTAGCTTCGCACCTGCCAAGTTGAGAAGTTAAGAGGACCAAAATTGTACAGTTGTACAATAGAGTTGTAGGTAGGTATAATACGCGGTATAAATACCTAATTAATGGGCTTCAAGAGCCGTAAATGTTAGAGGTGGTCTCGTCTGATCATGAGGTCTGATCACAAATTAATACAAATGCAGGTACTTACTGCACATAACCACCTATCCTTTCCTATAACAGCTGGACGAGTGCCTTCGTCATTCTCAGATTAGCATAAAATAATATCAATGACTTTCCCCATTGTTTATTTGTGATTGCCAATAAGACACCTCTACCGCTCTATCCTCTATCTACTAGTACATACAATAAGTATAATATGTTTAGCGGATAATGGTGGCCATGCAGGCTGATGTCCAGTGAGAAAAAGAGAAAGGGTAGACTGAAGAAGTAATGTTTGTTTAACAGTGATATGCTCGATAGTTAGGTATGTAGGTACGTTTGTCATCACTTAACTCTCGATGGTCCTTTGTTTGCAGACGGGTCGCTTTCTTGTAATTAACTTGTCCTTGTCCATGCTCCTACTAAGTCTAAACTTGGAAATCGCCTCATCATGTTGTCCCTCCTGCATCTTAATACAGCTGCAATTACTATACACGATTTTTATCCTTGAAACAATTTTGTTGGTGCCCCCTGCATCTTTTGAGTCCCCAACTTTCCACCTTGCTAGTCGATAACAACTACCATTTCCAGCTCATTTTTTGTCCTTTGGAGAAAGTGCTATATTCTTCAAAATGAATTGTCCACCATGGTGGACACACAAAGACAAAGACTCATTTTGTAAAAATCACTTTCCTGGACTTGTGATCTCTAGAAACAGGGTAAATACTATATCTGGTGTGAATTGCAAATGGATAAGCTCTCTTTACGTATTATTCGGTACGGGGAAAGCTTTTGAAATAGCCTGTGTTTCAATTTTCAGGTGGTGATCGTAGGGAATGGAGCTGTGGGGAAGTCGAGTATGATCCAGAGGTACTGCAAGGGCACCTTCACCCGCGACTACAAGAAGACCATTGGTGTGGACTTCCTGGAACGTCAGATAGAGTAAGATCTTAGCTGCAATATTCTCGAATTCCTCAATGCATTGTGGATGGGTGCTAGTGGTGCCACAATGGCCAAAAGCCAGACACTAATTTGCCATCCTTACACACACGCTACCCGCTCAGTCCAGGATTTCACCAATTACCGTGACCGCTAGGCGACCGCAGGTCCGGCTGGTGCCAGTACGCCCCCGAATGGCATAGTTGTCGGTACTGCATTGGGAAAAAATAAATTTATGAACTCGGAATTGTACGAGTCTTGATAGTTTTTTTTCCGGACGTGTCGAATATTTATCAATCCCTAAAATAAGCCTGAACATGAGAATAGCTTCAAGCCTTACGACATGACATCAATCGCATGTCACTCACACGCTTAGAAACCAGGGACAAATTCACTGAAGTTGAGTTTGTCACTAATCTTCATTGTTGGAGTTAAAAAATTTAAGGAAGAAGCATCCCAATACAAGGTCCTAGACCTCAAGGGGAGCAAAATACTTGTAAAATTAACTATGTAAATATAATAAAAATACTAAGATACTATACTAAAAAAAAAACAAGCGGTACGACACGGTCGGACAAAACTTTACCTGCTTATTTGCGTGATTCCTAGAAATAAACCCTTGGTTAAATGATTAAAGACGGAAAAACTTTTTGACGAAAGGAATGGTCCCAGAATGTTCTCCCGAGTACTTAGAGACCCCACACGACATACTTCGGCAACCACACAAAACTACCCCCTAAAAGGAGGTGGGGTGGATGGGGAAGCTCGGAAAAACGTTTCGACAAAATAAATTGTCTCAGAACGTTTCCCTGAGCATTTTGATACCCCATACAATGTACTTTGGAAAGTATCCAAAACTCCCCCCATAGGGGGGGGGGGGGTGCGGCGAAAAATCATTTTGACCATATAAATTGCCTCAGAACGATCTCCCGATCATTTTGAGCCCCCACAACCCATATTTCGCAAACCACTCAAATCTACCCCCCTTAGGGGGTGGGGTGCTTGGATACGTTCAGAAAAACTTTTTGATACAAAAACTTGCTTCACAACGTTCGCCCGAACAGTTTGAGACCCCATAAGCCGCACTTTAAAAGTCACTCAAAATTGCCCCCCCCCCCCCCCTGGGGGGGGGGGGGAGGCTCGAAATAAGCCATATACCATTTGTGACGAGTATGGCCGTTGTCACGTGTCATATCCAGAACTACTCATATACCACAAAAAACTGAATCCACTGATTTCGCCCTTTTACAGGTCCAGGGGGGACTTCCCCCCCTTTTTTAGCGGCCAGGGAGTTATGCGGGGGTAGTGGGTGGTATCATTGGATTCGTAATTATTTGTTCTATAATTGTCTAAAATTTGATCGAAATCGTTAGAGCCGATTTTGAGCAAATATTTTTTTTCTACTTTTTGGGGGTGTTTTAGGGGGGTAACCCCCCTTAATTTTAAAGGGGGGAAACTGGGCTTCTGGATTTTTATTTCTTCCAATTTTAGAAAGGTCACTACCGATTTTGAAGAAAATCGGTTGAAAAGTGTGCCGTCCAGGTCAATGCCACATACAGAGCTAGCTAGCTAGCTAGCTACACACATACATACATACACACACACCTACATACATACATACGTACTGACACGGCGTACCTGACCTCTTCTAAAAATTCCTGGGGGCAAACTTTTCATCGGATGAAAAAAGTGAGTTGGTTTTCATATTCCGAAGGCATGGACGTTTCCGAAATGTATATGCAAGTTCCAATCGGTTGTGAGGTCTGGGAGCAATGACGGTTCAAAGTTGACGTTTGCCGAAAATTGGCCCGCACGAATACAATACTTTACCTTACGTATACTCCGTATACAGGTAAAGTAAAAAATCCCTTTCGGCAGCCCCGAAAGGCGTAGGTAGATTTCGAAGATTATACTTCCATCCACTAAAAGCAGTCTAAAATCATTGAGGAAGACGGTTAAGAAGATTTCCAGTTGACCCAAATGCATTCTCTACAATAACAACGGAGGAATTGAGTTTTGAAATTTCACCCCCCCCCCCCCCCCCCTTAACGAGAAAATGAAAGTGATTTTACAAAAAACTTTTTCAGACAAAAGTTGTAGATATTATTAATAGAAACTCATAGCAAAAAGAATAAACTCAATATCTCACCAAATAAGTGAGTTATGACGTTTTGAAAATTCAACCCCCCACCCCCCCCTTAACAAGAAAATGAAAGTGATTTTACAAAAAACTTTTTCAGACAAAAGTTGTAGATATTATTAATAGAAACTCATAGCAAAAAGATAAAACTCAATATCTCACCAAATAAGTGAGTTATGACGTTTTGAAAATTCAACCCCCCACCCCCTGCCTAAACGGTGCGTCGGACGAAAAACTTTTTCAGACAAAAGTTGTAGGTAATATTGAGCCAAATGCATTACAAAACAAAAGAACTCGATAACACCCCTAGGACACAAGTTATGATTTTTTTTGTGCGCAAAACCCTCTTTTTCCACCCCTATTCAACCATTAAGGGTGGGATCAAAAAACGTTACTAAGAAAAGTTGTAGGCAGTACTGTTAGACGACCCTCAGAGAAAACTACGTTTCATTAGTTGCAATATTAAGGGAGTTATGGCCAAAAAGCCAGATTTAGAAAAAGTCCCCCCATTTCCCCCCCCTTGGTCCGATTTCCCCCATTAACGAACTCGACCGAGATTTTAGTCCCTTATATTTTATTAAATAGTCAAAACCAATTATTTTTCAAAAATACGGCTGCTAGCGTGTTCACAAGGAAGTGAAAATGATATATATATATATATATATATATAGATATATATATATATATATATATATATATATATATATATATATATATATATATATATATAAACTTTTGAACTGATGGTGGTTTTGGGATCCAGGGGTCATAAAAAGAAGAACTGTGAAGAAATTTTTCAAAAGTGAGACTACTGGTACGACTACAATAGGTAGATTTTTCTTCGAAATCTACCTAAAATCCCTTTCGGCAGCCCCGAAAGGCGTAGGTAGATTTCGAAGATTATACTTCCATCCACTAAAAGCAGTCTAAAATCATTGAGGAAGACGGTTAAGAAGATTTCCAGTTGACCCAAATGCATTCTCTACAATAACAACGGAGGAATTGAGTTTTGAAATTTCACCCCCCCCCCCCCCCCCCCTTAACGAGAAAATGAAAGTGATTTTACAAAAAACTTTTTCAGACAAAAGTTGTAAATCATATTATTAATAGAAACTCATAGCAAAAAGAATAAACTCAATATCTCACCAAATAAGTGAGTTATGACGTTTTGAAAATTTCACCCCCCCCCCCCTTAACAAGAAAATGAAAGTGATTTTACAAAAAACTTTTTCAGACAAAAGTTGTAGATATTATTAATAGAAACTCATAGCAAAAAGATAAAACTCAATATCTCACCAAATAAGTGAGTTATGACGTTTTGAAAATTCAACCCCCCACCCCCTGCCTAAACGGTGCGTCGGACGAAAAACTTTTTCAGACAAAAGTTGTAGGTAATATTGAGGCAAATACATTACAAAACAAAAGAACTCGATAACACCCCTAGGACACAAGTTATGAATTTTTTTGTGCGCAAAACCCTCTTTTTCCACCCCTATTCAACCATTAAGGGTGGGATCAAAAAACGTTACAAAGAAAAGTTGTAGGCAGTACTGTTAGACGACCCTCAGAGAAAACTACGTTTCATTAATTGCAATATTAAGGGAGTTATGGACAAAAAACCAGATTTCGAAAAAGTCCCCCCGTTCCCCCCCCCCCTTGGTCCGATTTCCCCCATTAACGAACTCGACCGAGATTTTAGTCCCTTATATTTTATTAAATAGTCAAAACCAATTATTTTTCAAAAATACGGCTGCTAGCGTGTTCACAAGGAAGTGAAAATGATATATATATATATATAGATATATATATATATATAAACTTTTGAACTGATGGTGGTTTTGGGATCCAGGGGTCATAAAAAGAATAACTGTGAAGAAATTTTTCAAAAGTGAGACTACTGGTACGACTACAATAGGTAGATTTTTCTTCGAAATCTACCTAAAAGCACTTTGAAGACCACCGGTAGGTATGGTCTTTCCGACATGGTTTACTAATCTCGTTATTAGTTCTTCTCTTCTGATGCAAAATATTATTCATGAAAGGAGAAGTTGGTTTCCATGTTCCACTGGATCGCAGCGGAACATCATGGCTCATGAGAGTCGAAAAACAGAGTGGTTCGACCGGTCCTCGCTAAATGGCTCAACCTCATTCCCCTTCAATGATATCTCGATATAATATACGCCCAGCTGCTTCATCTTGGTAACATATTGATCGAATTTTCATAGAAAGATGCGCGAACATAGTTATTTACAAAGCAAATATACCTGGACAGTTTCACTGTTAAAGTCCGGAGAAAGTACCCATGGGTACCCGATAGGACTTATAGGCTCGTCTTAAGTACCTTAGGTTGGGCGACCATTTTACCTGGCACCTTATAGCCAGAGGATTGAGAGGGACCTTGAAATCAACAGGAGGCATCAACCTGGCCCTCCGTTGTATGAATTATTAAATTAGGTGTGGCTCGGTAACATCTCGAATCCCACCTTAGGTACTTCTAAATTCTGGCACAGCTTCGTATAGCTCTCTGCTCATGCACTATCTAATGGCCTGCTCTGCCAACCGTAGTGATTATCGTGTTTGATGTGGCTACTTCAGACGGTGGATCATTATTGCCTGAGGTGGAGGCCAGAGGAAGAAGAGCCAGTAAACCACTGGCTACCACTTTATTTGCGAACTCAAAGGTTTGATACTTGAGTTTGCTTTTTTGCTAGCAAACCGTCTTAGAATTTTCTGATTCCAAAATGTGTTTTTTATCACACAAAAATAGTTTGATACTATTTTTACAGTTTAGGTCAATTTCTCAGTTTGTAATTTGTCTCGAAAACCAGGTTAGCCCCACCTTTTTTAGACGGAACAACGTCAAAATAACGTTTAAAAAATCTAGGCAACTATTGGTGCCTCTTTTATTCTTAGGATAGGTACCTACAAGCCTTCTTGTACAAAACATTCTTGCATGTTTACCTTCTCGTTCTTTGACAGTTTTGCGTTGGGCTGTAGTGTAAGGTATAAGTGTGACTAGAGGCACCTGAAGGATTGTGCAAGTCATGCTTTTGACCTTTGGAGAACTGGGTATGGTCAGAGGCTAGAGCTAGAGGCTGGATGAAGAGAAAGCACTCGTTACACATTTATTGCTAGTAAAAGAAGGCACGTTGAGTGCGCCACCGTAAAACTCAAACGACAGGTGTTAGTGCGCCTGATTCCTTTTAGGCGAAGTCCACAAAACTGCTTACAGGTGTATTATTGAAATTAGGTACTGCATGTGATAATAATTCGATTAATAGCTATTCATGGTGAATTTTCAAAAATAAAATCAAAAGGATTTTCAAGAAGACGAAAATAGCTAACTTCTTGAAAGAAAATACGCTCTACAGAGTGATCGTCTAGACACAGCCATATCACCCCTGTATAGGTTGGAGTTAATGCATGAAGCGCATGTATGGAACCCAAGCGCGGAGAATGTTCACCAACCTGCCTTATAGGTCTTTTGTGCCATGTGGCGGGAAGTGGGCATGGCGATAAATGTAAGCATCTAGGTACTCCACTATAGAGGATAGATAGATACCCGCGGCGATAGGTTGTTCACCTTCCCTATACCATTCGCCTTCGCGCTGCCACACCTGCAATGACCACTGTGCTCGCCAGGCATCATGCACAGGTGTAAGTAGGTAGGTATGCTGGAAGGTGGGTGTAGGAACCCTCTACCCACTCCCAGTGCCTGACGGAATCATCTTACACTCGTACCTATACCCTCTTACTGTCTTTTAAAAGGCGTGACCTTAAAATGACTGGACTGACTGGACCCTTCAGACAAGTATTCAAGCAAAAGTCTTTCCGAAAGCAACCCAGTCAGATTTCTCAAAAACGTATGTTTAGGGTTTGTTCTGAGAAAGATACGTATCTACTGGCGAAGCAAGTATAAGTTCGCATCAAGGTCAGATCAAAACGTATTTAGGCTGATTTTTACTTTCTCGCCCGTATGTAATACATGGGCTGAGAAAGTTATGTTATCGTGCAAAATTTCGATTTTGAGATTTTCATTGCAAAAGGCGTTTCAGAGGTCCTAGATACCAAAAAAGTGGTTTTTAGGTCATGTCCGTCCGACGTACGTACGTACGTGCGTACGTACGTACGTACGTACGTACGTCCGTCCGTACGTTTGTCTGTAGCGCGGCTAGAGGTCACACCAGTCAACCGATTTGGCTCAAATTTGGAATATAGATGTCTAAAATCAGTTCCGAGATACATTTTTAATTTAATTTTGATTACTCAATAATTGCGCCCACTATTGTCAAAAAAGTGTCAAAAAAAATTCAAAATCGTGTTTTTGTCTACTCAAGATGCATTTCACGGTACGATAATAAAGTTAGAACCTTCAAATTTTGCAGTCGTGTTCCCAGATAGATGTTCCAGGATCATTTTTATTGTTTTGGAGATGGGCCGAAAATTTGGGCCAAAATTGGCCCATACGTGAAAATCTTGGCCCCATGAACAGTATTAGCCGGAATTTCACAAAAATCCACAAACTTGTGCTTAATAACATTACTTAAAGGCTTGTCGAAGAAATATTCAATAAATTCAAAATTGCGGCCAATATAGGCAAAATAAAGTCAAAAATAGGAAAAAAAGCTAGAATCTCGATTTTGTCTACTCAAGACGCATTTCACGGTACGGTAATGAAGTAAGAACCTTCAAATTTTGCAGTCGTGTTCCCAGATAGATGCTCCAGGATCATTTTTATTCTTTTTGAGATGGGCCAAAAATTTGGGCCAATATTGGCATTATCGTAGGAAAAATTTTTCAAAAATGGAAATCACGTTTTTGATTGGTTAGGTCACATTTGCAACAACACTAATCGACGGATTTCCTTCAAAATTGGTGAAAGTGGTCTCAGATAGATGCTTCAAGGGCATTTTCAATAGATTTTCATTTACTTAAAAATTAAGACGGTGACATGCAAAATAGAAAACATATACTTTGCGCGTCGAACGACACTTCACTGTTTGACGGATATGTTTGAAATTCGGTATGCAGGTGCCTAAAAGTATCGTCCAGTGTGAGGCAAAATACTTTTTAGAAAAAGTTAAAATTCTGACAATTATTCACGTAAAAAAAAATCAAATTTTCGATAAAAATTGCGAGAAAGTCAAGTGCGACCATTGTCGAACCCTTTATTTTTTTTTTTTTTTGCGCAGAATGGATGGGGAAGACGTGCGGCTGATGCTGTGGGACACTGCAGGCCAGGAGGAATTCGACGCCATCACCAAAGCATATTACCGGGGAGCTCAGGCCTGTGTTCTGGCGTTCTCTACCACGGACCGCGACTCATTCGATGCCATCCACTCTTGGAAGATCAAGGTATTATTGGTGAATAGGCAGATCCTGAAATAGATGTGCTTTTCCTCAATATTCGCTCAACTTGAGTGCCCTGAGGATGGTAAAAAATAATGTTGAAAAAATGGGAATCTCTCTCATAGTTTTCTTCCATCGTCATCTTCATAACATAGATTTCATATGAGTTGAGGCCGCCTTTTGGCGCCTCAGTTCACATATCAGAATTTACTGTTTCTTGACTCACTGCTAATTATCTACCGATTGTTTCCAGGTGGAGGACGAGTGCGGGGAGATACCTACTGTTCTAGTTCAAAACAAAATCGATTTAATCGATGAAAGTGTTGTTGAACCGTAAGTATATAAGAATACTATGGTCTAATTTATTTCAAGGCATTTGAGGGCCTATCACGTTCAACTCAGGTTAATCCGTATTCTTTACAAGGTTTGGCAGTGGAAATGTTAAAAAAGGAATTCCTACTTTAAAGTCATATTCATTTTAAGAGAATATCTTTTTAGAAGACTATCACCGAAGGATTTCTTTCTTAAGGTGGATTTCACCACTTAAAATGTATCTTATCGTACGTTTAGATGTAGGGAAATCCACCCTTATAATGAAGATATGGTATGTAAAACCTATTTTGAGCCAGCAATTTCTATCCAGCAACTTTATGATGTACCTACAACGGTCGGACAAACCGCTCTCAACAGGATTTACAAAACACAGATGAGGTGCGTTACGATACCTAGTTTTGGTTAATTGTTTGATTTGTTTTTCAGAGAGGAGGTTGAAATGCTAGCCCGCTCAGTAGGTTGTCGTCTGATGAGGACGTCAGTGAAAGATGACGTGAACGTTAACTCTGTGTTTCGGTACCTAGCCGCCAGATGTCTTGCTGAACTGCGGGAGCAGGAAGAGGAGTACTCGATGGGCGGTGGCGGACTTCATCCATTCACCATTAGTGAGTGGTTCTTTTTGGGATAATGTAGTAAAGTAGCTGAGGCAAGAGCACCTTCCGGCTTGATAAAGTGGTCGGCAGTGATGTAGTGCGTAAAAAAGGAATGTAGTTTTTACCTTTTCGCTAGCCAGAATGGAGGAAAAATTGTTTACGCGCCGACAATTTTCAGGGGATCCTCGGATTTCCAGATTACTCGTATTAGGGTTCTTCATCTCGTTTCACAGAATTTACTGAACCAACTAAGAAATTTACTGTTATAGATGCGTTTGGGCCGCCACCTATCAATGGGAAAATGCACAACGGAAACGCGACGATAGTGCTACAACCTGGGCGGCGAGGGCTCCGCAAGAAGAAAGGAGTCTTTCGCAGTGCGTGCCGGATTTTGTGAGACAGGACTACCGCGTCCGTTTGGGTGCTTTTATGTATATTGACCTGAGGAACTCTAGAAGTCAGCTACAAGAGTCGTTCGGCTATAGATACAATGCTATTTGTTTATCTTTCTTAATTACACATTTCTGAGGGACCTCTTACAAGAAATTTCTTGTTCTTAAATATAATAATATGTCTTTTATACGTCAGAAACTAGTTTGAGTGTAATGACAAATTCCATTCATTATGTTACTCACAACGCATTAACTTTTGACTGACTTAGAAGAAACTCGTGCCGTTGTGATATTTTCTACAATAACTATACTATCTGTTGTCAGTAAAACGTTAAAAATAAGTTAGTAAAAAGGTCCACCACTGAAATACCGCTTTTTTAATTAATATCCAGCAGGTCTTTCAGACACATGTCACTTATGGCCCGCCTTGGTTTAGTTGATACTTGTCAAAGTCTCACTCTAATGTCTAAGAAGACAGACACTATGCTTGAGAAGGAAGCCTTTTAAAAACTCTAGCCTATTTATTTATAGAATTCTAAGAAGACCCAGCAGTTGTTTTTTTCTCAAACAAAGTGTCTGTCTTCTCAGACATTAGAGTGAGACTTTGAGAAGTATCAACTAAACCAAGTCGGACCCTAGGGCTTAGGGTGACTTTCACAAGTTACTATACTCCACTGTAGTGTTCTCCAATAGTTGACTGTAAGTGACACTATTGTTCCGAAAATGAACGTTGGTGGTGTTGAACTTTAGAAACTTGTTGAAGGCACCCTAGGAAACAAATAAATACAAAACTCATTTTGTACTATGATTTTTTGCCTTTCAAAGCAAAGATTATTCCTGTAATATTCCGGAATTTTTTAAGTGTTTTTTAAACTTTTTTTCCTCCTAAGGTGCTGCTTACGAGCTATTTTAAAAGCTAGGTATCTATATTTAAATTTCCCTTTTTTACGTGGTTTGGTCGCAACGGGACTCACACAAGTTGTGTCGACCAGACGCGAAAAATTTTTAAAATTGAACGTTCAAAATGGTCATCTTTGTTATTAGGTTGTTTTGTGACTCGGTTCACAGTTTTAAGGTGCTTGAAAGCTGGTAAAGGTAGTGCTCGATCCCTGTACCGTATACCATGTTCTGTATTGTAAAACACGTACCGACGCTATTGCACTGATTAACTGTCGAACTTTTTGTCCCTTATTTTGTAAGAAAACTAAAAATATTAAGCCTGTCGACACGATGCTGTTTCTTGACGTTTTTTAGTATCCATTTCTGAGGAAACTGTTGCAAATCTTAAGTACCTACCTATAATATATTTTCTTAACGTTCGAAACTAGCTACGGTCCAATGATTTTTGTCAGTAAAAAATTGGTCAAAAAGTACTCGGTCGTAAAATCACAACTTAAAAAATTTAACTAGCTTCTGACGTTTCCGGGCAAATAAAAAATATTCAACAGTTTCCTCAGACAAAGGACGTTAAAAACCAATCTGGTGAGCTGAATTTCACCAATGTCCTTCCACACGGGTGGATTTTATAAATTTCACTGCTTCCATGGCTGATATTGATTTATCGGGTACTTATAGTACATTTACCATCAGATATAACCATGGGATTGGTAAAAACTTGTTACACAGGGCTTAGGTAAAATCCAACCGTGATGTGTTGTAAATAAAAGTTAACTAATGCAAGTCGTTATAGTCATTTTCATATAGTCATTATCAGGAATGAATTGAGTACAGTCCTCAGTTCTCTTTGTGACAGTATTTAATGTACACACATACCCTCACCCACAATAATCATGCAAATGTAACATGTAAAACATTTATTATAAGTAGATAGATACCTAGGTACCGACATGTATCCCTTTGGCAGACAGGATGTGTACCTACATTGGCTACAAGCTGAAGCCCCCGTAAGTAGGCTTGCAACAACATCCCCAGAACCTAATTAGGTTTCAATAAACTATAGAGGGAACCTGATAAGTGGCTGACTGAGGTTTTCCTGAATTCGAGTTGAATTTGGGAAATGTGTATAACTCGCAGGTAGGTACTAAAAGAGTGACCATTCAAAGCAGTTTATTTACGATTATGAGTCATTTTCGAAGATACTGTTGGGACAATTTTATTTAATCCAAACACTATGGGTGGATTCACCACTCCTTTAAAGTTACTATAGTGTCTCCGATCGAACAGATTTCGTTAAATCTGTATAATTTTAGTATAAATTAAAGAAGTGGCGAAATCCAGCCTTAGTCCCACGGTAACATGGAACAAAATCGGCGATTTTCTTGAGAATTTAACCCCGTAAACATTCTCTTAACCAGTCGATTTTTTTCTTTCTAATATGACAAGGCAAACATGGAAGAAAATCGCCGATATTCCCTTAACCAAGTGGGACGCAACCTAAGAGTCTTACAGAGTAAGCAAAATCAGTCAGTTTTATCATGTGATCTAGCCAGGCAAAAATGTTTTTGACGCTAGGTTCATGTACTCCCGCTTCCTTGCTAAAACACTCGTAAAAGCCCAGTTCCAATGGCAAGAATCAAGTTGGCTATTAGATACTAGCAGATATTATACCCTTATTTGATGCACACAACACAAAACTCTCTTAATACTTAACTAAGGCAATGGAATGAACCAGTACTAACACAACGAGGCAAGGGTCACAGAAAGATCATCTCCTGAACAGTCAGTCATATGAGAAGAAAACTCAGGGGAACATAATATGGAAGGATTTATTCCGGCACTCCCGCCAGTATGGACTTCCATTTCATTAACTAACTAAATAATTGCGACACTAAAAGTAGGCCAGGTTTTCAATCGATTGTTAGCTGACAGTATGGGCGCTTGTCCTACGCTTCGACTAATTTTTAATAAAGGAGCACACACGGGAGAGTGATCTCTCGTGTCTAGGCTATAAGCAACCCAGAGCAGGAAAACAATGTACGGTTTTTTTTTAGGAAATGTGTCTAAAGCATGGATACCGAAATACGATCTAGGTAGTCCATAAGCCCACTCAAGCGTCTACGGACGCGTTTTTGGTCGTCGATGGTGCAACCAAGCAGCGCGTTTTCAAACCCCTTATCAATGGGGCCACTTTCTGGGTCAGAGGCGCAGGTGTTGAGAAACCGCAGGCACTGTGTCTTCGCCAGATCTATATCCCGGTCAATTTCCACCACCATGCGGTTTATGAGATCGTTCACTTCCGACAGAGCTTCCTCTTGCATTTGGTCGCGATTGGTGCGCACAGTTACTTCCACAGAGCTCACACGCAGAGTGAGACGTTCCAAATTTACTGCTATTTCCTCCTTTTCATCTATAAGTAAATGGAAAATGTTTTCAGATTAGTGGTTACTTGTTACTATTACATACAGGGGTGGGGCGACAAAAGTAAAAATATTTTTAAGAATTACGTAGGTACACATTAGGTATGTTCAGATCGTGGTTTCCTCAACACGGGAAATATTGAATGAAATGCGACTGTTAATCAATTTACCACTTAATGGGAGCAAGCATAAAATTGCATGAGTTCTATTGCTTCCTATCCTCTGCAGGGTAGGTAGGAAGGGCCTTTATGTATTTATCGCTTACTTATTACTGCCTACTACCATCCCAACCTCACTCAACAGATCTACAACTAGCTTCATAAGCTTTTAAAAGAGAAGCTTATTATTAGAAAAATCAACCTTTAGCTTTCGGTAAAAGAGAAATAAACCTCACCTTCCATAAGAGCATCAACGTAGACAGACTGACGAATTGTGTCCAATGCTGTAATAACACCATCCTTTTCCTCTTCAAGATAAGAAGCTTGCATGCGTAGTGATTCCACTTTTTTTTCAATTCCATCAATGATTTCCAACAAATGATCCTTTCCTTTCCTTTTAGATTCCATGTTTTCATACACAATGGGGACGGTAATCTCGCCTGTACCTGTATTCCCACTCATTTTTCAAATAAGGAGACACCCAGGGTTCAAGGTTTGAAGGTGGGCCGTAAGTAAACGGCGGAAAGTTCGACTCGCCTCACTTATACTTGACTCACCCAACAAAGGGTCCTAATTTTTTACTGGCAGAAATTAGGGTAACTTGTCGACTTGCCCACAGAATATTCTAGTCTGTTCTGTTTTGATTGAACTCGGCATTGCGTTTAAGTGGCAGTAGAATTCTAATTCCACTATATTCAATTTCCCGCCAAATTTAAAAGTTTTTGGTTAACAGGGCATGGCGTAATGTTACGCCGGTATTCATGTCTGCCATCAAAAGCTAGCAAGCTAGCGAGGGAGTAATAAAGTAAACAGAAACTGAGAGAGCCCTTAGGAATTCTTTCGTACTGAAAATAGGCGGAGGACTACACGATCCCCGCTACATCCCCACAAAAACCGCCGACAGCAACGACCCGAATGCATCTGTTGCCTTAGCTTTCGTGATCTGATATGCCCCTAAGACCATTTTAATCGTGCTGGAGGCAAACATAACCCATATACCTAACCACCTCAGGAATTGGTCTCTTCTCTTTATATGACAGAAACATAGTTCGGGTTAAATAAATCAAGAACTAGTTCTGATTAACATTTTTCTCTCCTTTTACAAGGGTCATGCACGGTAATTCGGTTGACCTTGTCTTACTTTGAATTTGACAAGGGAGGTACCTAAAGTAGCAACACTGTAAATTTCGAATTAAATGCTTCTTGTAATGAAAACGCCTCTAGCTACTGACGAGGAAAGTATGAGTCCTGACGACAATGGCCTAGCGTCCACCCGACAGGCATAAAATTCTTTAAGTAAATGAAGAAGTAAAGTACCTCATGCTAATTCACGGAACAAAAGCTTGATAGGTACCTACTTTCAAAGTAGTTAATGCAGCTCAAGAATCAAGTAAAAAATAATTCATATAACTAACAACAGAAAGCTGTTAATAAATAAGAAAAATATTAAAGGTTGTAAATAATGCTGTTTTTTTATGTTTCTTATAAGTTCCTGAGAAAAATGTTGGTTCAGCAATATGTCTTTTTAAGGCCAGAAACTAGATGTCAAAGTCCAATAAGTGACTTTTGGACCCGAAACAACGCAAATATCATAGAGTTAAACCACAACTTAACTCAGCTCGTTTCTGATGTTAAAGAGAATGAAAACCCGCTTCATATTTTAAAGCAAATAAGACAAGAAGGTATCCTATGAAAAAATAGTTAACCATTAGCAGATGGGGGAGCACAAACTCGGAGTCATGGGCAACGGAACTAGGCTCGGGAATCTTGTAATGCGGTTGCTAAGGATGTTTTCACAGGACTGAAACCAGCCAATCCATGTACATATTATAGATACACATATCAGTGCCAATTCTCAGAAACTTGTCATCTTGTAATTAAGATATAAGAAACATAAAAAAAAAACATGCAGCTACAGTACAGCATATGAAATGCAGTGCAGATAAGTTTCCAAACAATAGTTTTGACCCTTGGATATTACGGAATCGTGATTGACTCGGTAACGGGCACGCGTAATATTCTAGGCCCGTAGAGCAGAACGTAAGCGCAGTGCCAGTCGCCTCCCCCCGACAACTTGAGCACCTCCTCTTCTGTCACAGGAGACACAAGCTCGTCATCGCATTTCAGCCAGGTGTCGTTGGTGTGTCGCACCCAGGCCACGTAGTGCCCGCTGGACGAACTTCGCCCCTTATGAGTCAACACAGCTTGCAGAGTGTAATAGCCAGAGTTATTTGATCCCAAATCTGCAATGAAGCGAATTAATCTCAAACATAACATATTTTTGGGAGCAACTGAATCAGATTATTTTGTTATTAAAAAAATATTATATTAAAAATTTAAAAATTTTTTAAATTAAATTTTAAATTTTAAATTTTAATTTTTTTAATTTTAAATTTTTTTTTTAAATTTTAAAATTTTTTATTAAAATTTTTTATGATAGAAAATGGGATAGAAGGGAAATGCATATTAAGATACTAATTTTTTTGAAACCTCATCGCCCACCGTAAATGTCATACTTACCGTCAGAAAAATAGAAAGGCTCATCCCTGGTTTCCGGTTTCTTCGCATTCTTCTCTTTCTGCGTCAAACTAGTCTCCACCTGCTTGTCTTCAATTTCTTTAAAGCGGTCCCTCATGGGAAGTAGTCGAGCTTGTAATTCAGGTGTACAGAGTTCGAACACATCAAGGTCTAGAGGGAACTTGACATCTTTAAGGATCTTGGCGTTAATGGCACCCTTTTCTTTGTAAAAGAAACGGACAAACTGAACGGAAAGGTAGGCGGGCAGCCGAGAAATCTTGCTTGTCTTGAGATACAGAGCATCCCGGCCGAGTGTAGGAGAATTCTTCGTTATTTGCTCTTCTAATTTCTGAAATAAGGGAAGCAATAGTAAATATTGTACTAAGAAGTGATATAGGAAAACCCCAGACCGAAAGATGTGAATTTGAAAGATAGAAAGTTATGTTTGTACATTTTTGCGAAGGTACGGTTTTCCTACTCTCACAGAACCAAGAGAAAACAATAGTTAGGGAAATTTTTAAGCGGAAGGGATTCGAACCACTAAGAGACTATAAATAACCACCTTAGCCACTCGCACCGCCTTCACCAGCTATTATGACACATTACTGTGAAGTGTAAGCGAAATCCAGTAAAACAGAAAAAATGGAATAAAGTAGCCAGTCACTCGGTAGATTACAAAAAAAAAAAATGAAGTAGGTAAGTAGTGATGTCTAGGGTTTCATCGAAACTTACACTCTTAAGGCCGGTAATCATGTACTTGACTTCCGGAGAGATAAAGCAACTGAGCTGAAGGAAGTTTTCAGTCGATGTTGCGACAGGCTCATCGGCCTCGGTGCACTTCATCTCTGACACGAACACTCCCCCGAAGAACTGGTCAATGAAAGATCTAAAGAACAAGGAACAGAGTAAAGTTTTCTTGAAAATATGTGCATAATTAAAAAAAATAACGAAAGTACCAGCATGGGAAATAACTTAAATGCATTGGCAGTGGATTTATTACAAAACCTGAGGAAATACTGGCGCGGATAAAGTAAAACTTACTTAAACTTTGCGGCAGCGCCTCCCGCTTGCTGTGGTGCCAATTTCTGCTGAAGCATGCGCACAAGCTCCGTCCAGCACTCATTGGCGTCTTGCTGTTGGAAGCCACCCTGCTGTCCCTTCTCCGCAAAGCGTGGGAATGCAGCGTGAAGGACCCGAAGTAGGATGATTGGGAGCACCTCCTGCCCGCAGCGATCCATATTATTGTACAGGTCCCTCATGGCCGCCGTAATTGCTTCCGACCCATCTTGTGATCCCCCAAGCGCCACTTCTGGGACAGTTAACGAGGAGAATACATGACTGCATGACTGTCACCGTGACAGTGCAACAACTTTATCTCTGCTTTTCACTAAACATTTGATTTCTGGCCTAGCTGGTTCTCTAAATGCGCTTCACGGATGAAAAGGTAATTTACTTCTACAATAAACTCCGGAACGAGGGTATAGTACACCCCCTTCAAGGCCAAGGCATACAGGTTTTCACAATGTTTCCGATAGTTACATTTGAGAGAAAGATTGCCACTGACTGTTTTAGATTAGACAATGAGGATAGTAGGATCAACTCTACAATCAACAAAAATAAACAGTAAGGATTTTGTAAGGAAATAGTTGTGATAGGAAACAACAAACAATGTAGACGGCCCCATAACAGCATAGGATGGCCCGGAAGAGATGCAGATAATGCGCGTTCAACTAGTTGGACTGGTTCATTCCCAGTGCCCATTTCAATAAAACCCAACTTCTGGAACCAGATAGTTTCAATCATAGTTCGTTATGGCCCGGAAGATGACACGACCGTTTTAAACTTAAGCAGAGAAAAAAACGCTCAAATGGAGACACTAATACAGGAGGGAAGTGATATATTTCGGCTTCCGGACGAAGTCACTTGCGATACCTAAGTTGAGTGATGAAAACCAGATTTCGAGGACGACTACTGGTCTACAAAATTCTTGGCACATTCTCATGACTGCGACTTGAAGGAATTTATATGAGTCATTAGTCATTATGCAAGAGGTGGTGCCATCAAGTCGCTGGCTCACAGCTCGAAACTATAATGGTGGACAGGCGAAATGAAATCACAAAAAAATAAGTATAAGCATTTCTTCCCTAAACGATTTTGACGTTTGACCATTCGCGAATGTTTTATTGTAACTCTGAAACCAATTAAATTACACTAGCCATTAAGTAAGATTAACATGCAGCGTGGTTCATACCTCCAGAAAAGGCTGACAAGGCTTCGCGAAGCTCAGGAACGGTTTTGAGGCACTGGACCACAGCATTCATGTAACATGTGTTGCCCAAATTTGTCAATCCAACGGGCAGCTCCAGCTGAAACAAATCACAATCATTGCGAATACAGTGTTTCATGAGAACCGTAAAGGAAAAGGACACTGCAAAGTCTAAAAGGGATACGCCTTACGTGTCCACACAAAATCGAGGTCCCATGGTTTTACTAATAAGAAATCAATCAAACTTTACTATTTCACATGCATATACATGGTAAGTAAAGTACAACTGGGATACTGGTAAGACTGGGACTGGGCTACCCATCTTTATTTCATCCGTTTTCTCCGATAACACTAGACTGCTGTACACTGAAACATACACTCCTGAGAATCTCTTGTTATAAATATGAAGTAGAGAATTCGAATATATACCATGGCTGTTCTCGATGAAACTAAGCACTACAACCCCCTTAGGCAAACGGTAAAATGGGGTGCAGAGCCCCACCTTTCGTGACCACTGCATAGTCGAGGGGATGATTTCGTCAGAATGACAAAAGAAGCTTTCAGCAGACGCTATTTCATTATGGGGTGATTTATTAAGATTCACAATGGCTACTTACAGCAGACGCGAGTTCATTCTCGCTCATATCCTCCATAAAGACAGTCTTTTCAGTAGGCGCAACCGGCACATCTTCATCTTTGCTGCCCATTAGAAGTATTGGTGTTCCCTAATTAGAACAGGAACTAATTAAGGCTTCACCATTACACCACTCCTCCTTAACCGCAACTCCTCTCCTGTATGTTGCTGACAGGACAGAGAAGGGACACAGTTTTGGAAGTACCTGCTGCTTTCTTTTTAGGGGACCAGGATGTCCCTAAACCACGTAGGGAATTTTCTGAATACTCTAACCATGCGGTGCACACCCCTTTTAAATAAAATTAAATTATGTCATGTTAACATTCGCAAAACAGTTGCAATCCAAACAATCTCTAGGAAACTGGTGAATATATTTCGGTAGGTAGGTACCTAATTTGCTAGGAAATGACTGAAGCTGCCCCTAAGGGAAATGCGCCGCCTGCAGGCCCACTAGACCCAAATAATCCGTTGTACAGTTCCCCATTCTTAATACATATACTTACGTCCTTTATGGAGACACTGGACCAGTCTTTTAGATTCGTTCCCTTCACGACAATTTTCTGTCTGTCAGGATGTACCCCCGTTAAGGCAAACAGCTGTGCTTTGAACACTAAAGGATCTTCGTCTGTATTCGCTTCCACATCTTTGAATGTTTCCTTTCCCCATTTTACCTTCACTGGAATCAAGATATAATAATAATAAGCACTGAAGTCTCACCGATGATGTGACAACATCCAAGGTTAGGTTAGAATATAAGAGATACGTATCTATCGTATCTATCTTATGCATGTACGGTACCTTTGTAAACTGGCATTTTAGTATTACAGTAGGCGGCAACAAATTAAAAAGCAGTTTACTCAATTTTGTAAAAAATCACAAAATTTTCAATTTTTCTTGCTAGAAATGTTTTGAAATGAATGCTATTTCATTCAGGTGCAACAACCCTTGCAACAAAACAACACATAACATGCTCAAAATTCGTCTACATTAGAGGGACATCTCAATATTAAATTTTTAAAGTTTTTATTTATTACAAAATTTAGATAAAATGAAGTTTTTAAATTATAAAATGCTATATTATTTATATTAAATAACTAATAAACCATAATAATTAAAGTATTTGAACAAAAACATAATCTGGTGAGAAGTGCCTCTACAATTAGAAACAACCAAAACATTCCCGGTTGGCTGCGACTGTCATGGACGCCAAGTGTTAAAAATATTAAAAGTTTCTCTTTTATACAGTTTTAGATGATAAACTTGTGTTTATGTTTTGTGCGTTATATGCATTACAGTACGTTAAAATGTAATCGCTGTGGTGTTTGCGCAGTGCCTTGCTAACCAAGTCGAGAAGGAACAAAGTGAATCTGTTGTCTATCCCCGCCCCTGCTTCACTTTCAATTCCCAAGGTTAGGTGAGCTACTTGGCGCACGGAGATGGGGAATTGTCTAACCCGTCACCGGAATGCTTCTAAAAAGGATTCAGGTCCTATAGTGGCAAATAACTACCCCGATAGACCCAATACGACCCCTGCGCAACAGGCCATTCTGGCCACGCCTCACGACCGACCTCAAGTTCCCCCCGAAATAAACAAAAATGGTCCAGCGCCCGTGGCACCCGAGCCAGAGACTTCAAGTAGCACAAATGCAAAAATATTTGTGGCTCTGTACGACTACGATGCCCGCACAGATGAAGATCTAAGTTTTCGAAAAGGTGAACACCTGGAGATATTGAACGATACGCAGGGCGATTGGTGGCTTGCCCGGAGCAAGGCGACCAAGCAGGAAGGGTACATTCCGTCAAACTACGTGGCCAAACTCAAGTCTATTGAAGCGGAACCGTAAGTATATTACTTTTACCATAATATATTTCCCGTGAAGTCCTCTTTACCTGAAAACGATAGTGATTCACGTGGGTGGCTATGTCTTGTAGTATTGTCTACGACGCCCTTTATATACGGCCATCTGACCTTCAGCTCTTACCGAGATGAATGAAAACATCCTCAAAGTAATTAATAACACTTAGGGTGCGTCCCACCATCCCCAATTAAGAGAATACTGGAGATTTTCTCCCATGTTTACCATGTTAAATTTCCGAGAAAATCGGCGTTTTTCTCAGCCAAGTATGGTGGGATGCATCCTCAGAATAATAACGTAACCATCCGGGTTTTAATATTTTTGTTCACGACCAGTCTAAAATTAATTTTAGGAGTAGAGCTTTTCCTGTGTTAACAGCCTCTGTATGTGTTCGGGCGATAATCAATAATCACTATTCTTGCTCGTTTAGGGGTGGTGGTCTGTGAGCAAGTCTGTGCCCCATACATGATGGATGGGATACTTTCCATGATTTTGGTTTCTGCTACTAAGGATCCCAGGTTGTGGCCTGTTAATTATGGCTGGGAGTTAAAAAGGGGTTTCTCGTAAAAAGAAGAGTGCGCTTTACATCTCATGCAGATGCTGTGATGTAGTTGTCTGTTTTGTGTTGGCATCGTGGGTGCTTGATGCCCTTGTAGGTGTCTGGATGATTAGTGTGGAATGGACCAGTGTCCCCACTTTCACTCTCAGTTTTCTCCGGCAGAGTTTGCTCCGGATAGCTCTGCCGAACGCCGTCACTCACTGCTCCAGGATTCTTGATGATTTGCTTCTTTTCTCCATATAATTTTTCTACTCCTTTCCTAGTATCGGTATTTCTGGCTTATTCCCGTTCTTAAAGCTCCAGTGCAGCTCCAGGTTGACACCATAATATGGTGCGTAAAGTTGTCACTGGAAACTAGTTGGTGTTAGTTAGATGTTAGTTAGTTAGAAGACAATGAGAATAGCCCTGCTGGTTATTAATGCATACAATTGCTACCATGATGTGGAAGTCAGGACACTTACAATGTTTAATTTTTTTTATATTCAAGTATATTATAATTTTTGTTAGCATGGATGCTCTGCTTACTTTGGTTTTTGGCTAAATTAAAGGACTTGTCCCTGCTGAACCGTAGGGCCATTAGGGAAGCTGCACTTTAGCCGAAAACTGTTATGCAGTGCATGCGACCTTTCATTTTACCTGATACCTTATCGGCAGTGCCTAGGAATTAACTTTCTGTTAAAAAATTATTAATAAGTAAAGAGTTATTCTCGGAAGGTTTCCGTTCCTAGAAGCTGGAACTTCTGGAGCGGAGGACGCCCAGGTGCACGTTGGAAGGCACGGGCACAATTGCAACATGGGGATATTACCACGGCTTGAGCACGTTACAAGTTGGAAGTTATTCGCACAGTCGTTAGTCGTTGATGCGTTGGCCAATCGGCACGTCTCAGCTTCAGTCAAGGTCGCGTATTGGCACAAGCAGCTGTCAACATCCCTTGTGGCAAGTTACTGCAATTAGAAGTCGAAAAGTTGGTTCTTTTAAAGAGAATACTGCCCGAAGCACTGAGATTACGTGATGGTACCTTGCAGAATGAGGACGTTTAGGCACACTCCACATACGAAAATAGCTGGATTTGGTTGTAAACAGAGGTTTTTTACCATTCCTTCCAACATTGGATACTTGCAGATTTATTTATTTAATTTTGCAAATAGTTTAGTTTTATTTTTCGTCGACATATGTTTTAGAACATATAAATATCCAACAGCGTCCTCAAAAAATGTTTGGAAAAACACATAAACAAACATGATTGTGTGGTCGCTCTTAACAATAAACACTTTTATTTAACTGTAAATTAGCTATCATCTTGCGAAGTGTCATTAGCACGATTCTAGTTGGCGCCAAGATGCGATAATGCTATTCTTCTCTCAGTACCCACTTCTTAGTCTCAAGTTTGTGGTTTCCAGAATTTTCTTGGTAAAAGATGGTGCACGCGTTCATACCGTGGTGGTATATAGAGATGCTGACAGTTGCAGGCGTTCAAGGCGAACGGGGTCCTATGGACTTCCCTGCCTGGTGGCGTTCTGTACTTCTCGGTATGGACCTACCACACGTGATTCCATGCGGTCCCTCGACCTCGCTATGTTACACCATACGTAAACAACTATTCCAGCTAAAGCTTCCTTTACAAAAAAATTCGATAAACTTAAAATGTTGTTTCCATTTGCATACGGGAGTAAGAGCTGCGATAGTGGTCTACAATGTATAAGTAGTATCCTCTGTGGTAGTATGCTTCAGTTTTCTGATAGTATAGCAAATAGTTATTGCCCATTGATCTTTTTATTTGAGGGAGCTTTCATAGGTGGAGCTCAGCAGGCTAGCGGCCACTTCTCTTGACCTGTGGTCGCATGGAATTGCCCGCTATACTTACTTCTTTATGACACCTCAAGCCTGAAGGTTGACCTTGCCTGGTAGGTTGCCCTGACTAAATCGTTAGGTATTGAGCTGGTAATGAGCATGCATGGGGTTTCCCAGCTACATTCCATGCACACTTTCTTTGGTAGTGAACAATCAAGACCTTACTAGTTTGAATTGAACCTTCAGCGGTCCACAGTAGTTCTCCTTTAGATTAATCTCCAAAGAAATAAGTAGATATATCTTTGAACTGTCTCGTTCCTTTGTGGAGGGCCAGGATGGTTAAAGTGTCTATTTTCAAATATCGAACATTAATATTATTTTCCTTAAAAGCCTCGTTATAAACTTCTGAAATTCATGAGTCGCCTCCTTCTGTACCTACAGTTCTGCTACGGATTTCAGCTAGATGTCAAATCACAGAAAACGCTTTCTAGTATGAATATAGGTGATATAAATATTTTTTATGTAATTTTACGCTTGCTATACTTTTAATTTTGCAGTATCTTCGTAATTGCCTTGAAGTTGTGTTGTGAAGTGAAGTTGCTGTAGTTAGATATACTGCTGCAGCTACCTTTCTGCTGTAGGTACCTTCTCCAGTCTGTTTTCGTTAGCTTTGTACCAATCGTTGTTTCTGCTGCCTGTCTGTCCTCTCATGGGTCAGGCAGGTCATGTGACTGGTGGGGAACCCCGCAGGGTTGTGCAACTGGCGCCAGTCGCGTTGGTATTTAACTATGTCACGTAACCCTCCCATTGGTATCAGCTAGCTGCCATAGGTGCATTTCTCCAGCTGCTGGACCGACCTGCCTCCGAGCATTCCGATGTGATTACTGATTACATGCTATTTTTAGCTCCGATCTACTTTCATCGATATTGTTCACCTTTACCTGCCATGTTGGCCTAGCTTCTGTACCTACGCAAGGCTGCACGCGGTGCGTCGGTCATTTTCTTCTCTTCGTTGCTTTTAAATCAGCTTTTGACTGAAAAGAAGTCCCCGCACATGTACTCGAAAAGCACTAAGGTTGACCAACGTTCACAGCAGTTTTTTTTCACGATTAGGACATTCAGGGTGCGTCCCACCATGCCCAGTTAAAATTTAACTGGAGATTTACCTAATACCAAAACTTTGAAGGTTGAAAATTGAAAACATCAAAAACCATGGGTGAAATTGAGGTCTGTATTGGTAATTATATTATATCTGCCAGAACAATTCCAGATTCATCAGGTCGTTCGGCTCATTTCCTCCAAGGCAAATAACGGAGACGGCAATGATGATATTATACTTGATTTTCTCTTTCACTTATACGGCCGATAATGTGAATGCACAACAAAACTTTCCGGATGGGACCGTTCAACACAATTTGGATTATTTCATTCCTATCGTTGGTGATAGTATAAGTGATACGAGAAGGACGTCTTCCGGAAAAAGGAGATACTAAGAGCTTTCCACTTGGGTTATAATATGGGTACCTTGGGTTCATCTTATGATGCGAGCTGCTGGAGAGCGTGCTGCGTGCGACTTCGTGCCTCCGCGCGCTGCTCCAGTATGTTTCGCTCCATACGCGCGTTGAGTTCACTATAGCACCTACCTACCTATCCTTTTACTCGTACTCGTACGTATCAAATCGTGCGCTCATTTTAATAGGACAAGTCGTGGTACCCGTTTTAAATGTGAACGTTTTTTAGGGTTTCTTGTGAAAGCCTTGTGAAGTTCGTGTCGGGCGTGAAGCTGACGATTGTGGATTAGTGCCTCCATACGAGCTGTGTATTGTGCTTTTTGTGATTGTGGATTAGTGCCTCCATACGTGCTGTGTATTGTGCTTTTCCGGTTTCATGGTAACTAAATACGATCGTATTTTGGGGTACTGTTGGATTAGGTTGACCTTCAGCCTAGGATATTTCATCTCAGAATTTGAGTGGGTGGGTTTAGCCCGGCAGAAAAATATGTATTTTGATTGCTTAACGATTTTTGTTCGCTTTGACTCAGCCGCCTTAAAATGGGAATTATTAGTTTTAGAAATAACGAAATTGGGGTGAAAGAATATTATCATTTTAAATTCTTGTTCTCTCGAATGGGGACTGTTAAATAAAGATAAAGAGTAATAACAGTCACTTCTCTCAATGCATGTAGAATATAGAGAGTTATCCGAAAGCTATGAAGGGGAACACGTGACTGGAGAAGCTGATACCAAAATATAAATGCACAACGGCGGCTGTGCCATTGCCATTAAAAGTCATCTGTAGTGCATTTGTGTCAGTTCGACTCACTGTACTGGTTAGTTTGTTGTTATACCTTAAGTCTGGTCTCATGCGAACGTTATCAACAGTATAGGGTGTAGCCGGGGTTGGGTGCAACAAATTTAGGATGCAGAACGCCCGGTGCAAGGCACCGTTAGAACCAATAGCCGGTCCAGCGGTCCCCCGCGTTTCCGTGAATCCGGACCAAGTGCCCCCGTGTTCCAGATCGGGTAAATGATGTGTGCCTGATGGTCGCGGCTGGCGGCGTGGTGTGGTGCTGGCGCGAGGGGCGCTGGCTGCCGCTGAAGCTCACGTCTGTCCAACTGAGCAGCGGTGGCGCCGTCACACAGACACAGCTAGACGCCGTAAGGGACTTGCTGCAGAGTTTTGTGCTTCCTCAGGATGGCTCGGGGCCCAGTCAGCCCCCACCTGTGACAGTTTCAGTGCCGAAAATGGACAGAGCACTACAACTGGTGCAAAGTGGTGAAAAAAGTACTGCCCCAGGCCGTTGGGAGGGATTGGTTGCCGAATCTGCGCCTGGGAAAAGGTACAGTTTGGGGGATCCAGACGATGGGTTGGAGGTAGTGGAGTCAAGTCCACCAAGTCCCCCTCCCCCACCCCGTGCTTTCAAGCACAAACAGCCCTGCCGACAACCTCATAAATGTACTATATCCCAGGCGCGACTGGAGTGGCATCAGCTGATAAACGATGAACTCAAAGACCCTGTCGAAGTGGAGGTGAAACCTGCAAAAACCGCTTTTGCCAAAGTCAGTTCTAATGTTATGAACCTTCAGAAATTTTATCGATTAGTCAAACAAAGGAAAAATAGTGATAAGAAGAAGTCAAAAAAGGAATGTGGGTTGCACCGAAGTGACAGCGACTCCCTCTGCCATGACCATGGGGACCCAAATGTAAAGGACGGTTTCCGGAGTTTCCGCAAAGACCGAGGTCTGCTGATCGGGAACACGTATGCTGCACCTCGCGCTGAGCAGCGCTACTCCGACGAACCGCGCAGTGCCCTCCTGTCGCGCTGCCGAGGCGCTGACGGCAATGACGCCCGTCGTTACTCAGACCCTCCTGCTGCCACCCGCAAACAGCGCGAAGCGTGGGCCCGCAACACCCGCAAGCTCAGTGATTCTTCTCTCAGAGATGTGTGAGTCAATGTTGTCAATGTCCTTGTTTACTGCAATAGCTATGAGACAAAAACCGAGCGAGTATCTAATCTAATAATGCTTTCTCTTATTTGATCAAAGAATTTGAATCATTTTCATGTCTTGCTCATTGTGACGTACGGCTGTGATTTCAGTATGTCATAATTCACTCTGCAACACCTTGAAATTCTCATATAATCTATCGTCTAAGTGAGTGGATGACAGTGTGATGGCATTGCCATCCATCGTGCGGTAGTCAGTTGGCGACCTGTTCAAGCCCCTCCAGGACAAAGCGGTGTCAATAGCCTCTTTGCAGGCTGACACTCTGACGCTCTGCAGCTGCCATCCGCATTGCTTCCATCTTGTCA
The DNA here is from genome assembly GCA_950004255.1 of Mesopsocus fuscifrons. Taxonomy (NCBI): domain Eukaryota; kingdom Metazoa; phylum Arthropoda; class Insecta; order Psocodea; family Mesopsocidae; genus Mesopsocus; species Mesopsocus fuscifrons. The sequence continues at coordinate 11,781,977 of OX465374.1, read as the reverse complement.
TCCCTCACCTTAATTGCCCAGCCCGATGTCTGGAATTTGACAGAACATGTCGCCTTACGATGCTAGTGCCGATCGGTGGTATGGCATGTGCGTCCTCTGCGGGTTATGTCAGTTATGGCACTGCGAGGACTTGACCGTATGTGGAATTTCGTATTCTTCAAGTCGTTCCGAAACCGGATGGACTGCTTTTTAGGGGGTTTCTACATCTGATACTTTCTCTTTGAATTTATACCCCTGTTGCTTCTTGAGAAGTTGAGAACTTAACAGCAGCACACTGTGGAGTTCTATGCCAGTTTTTCGGCATGAACCGTGCACTATCGTCTGAAGAGATGGAATGGAATTGAAATGATGTGTAGTACGTGCGTACATGGTGGCCTCAGTAGGTTTTCGATCTTTCCATTCCTGCTGACTGAGGATATATACGTAAGGTATTCGACAGCTTATGTTGGCTGTGTCCGTGTTAAAGTCAAGTGCCATGTGGTGGCGAGGATAGCGACCAAAGGGTGTTGCTCCGCGCACCATGATTATCTCCGGCGGAGGCCGGCTCTTGCCATCAAATCCCAATTAACCCATAATGGAGGTTCTTAACGGCCATCACAGATCTTCTATTTTTGGTAGTTGTTCGATTATAGGTATGTCCTGTGGGACAATAACCGATGCTTGGACAGGAAATTTGCAGAAAGGGAAAAATTTAAATTTCAGCAAAATGTGATTTGTTACATAAGATTTCCGGTTTCTGAATTGTGAGTTGCTACTTACCTCACGCTTTGGCGTCTTTTCTTTAAGATGTCAAAAACAATGAGTAGTTTCGTCAGGATATAGTCAGGGAGACAGGTGTAGATACAGTACACCTAGTGTCAGTTAATAAATATACTATATGGTTTCATTTTGAATTAGGCTTTGGTCCACTCTTGAGGTGCATAAAGGGTCTGACATTTCGACTTCCTCGGTAACTTTAGTTACGGTATTTTATTTTATTTATTTATTTTATTTTATTTCTAAAAACATGCATACAAAATTTCATTCAAATCCAAACAGTATAATGATATCGACAGCGAACGAACAGACAGACAATTTCAGAAACCACCCAGGATCATGGGATACACTAATCTCAGAACTGAAGTTCTCCACGAAAAAAAAAACCGGCTTGCCATATGATATCAAGAAAGTAGAAATGCTAATCCCAAAGTTTACCTCCTGCTTCTGCTGCCAATATTTCACGACTCTGTTTTGTCATTGATCAGCCTTGAGGTGGACGCGCCGGCGTTTGTGACTTCCTTTAGGCGAGCCGTTGTATGCACTTATAGTCGGCGCGGCGTCACACCGAAGGCTCCTCTACAAATTTATATGTGACCTTGTGTTTTGCTTCCTAAGAGCTTCTTTGTAGGTCTGTTCTATTAGTTGAGGACTGAAATTATTTGCATCTGGTAAGTGGGTTTCGGGGCTAGTGGGTCATACTAGTGGAAATATTCGGATTATAAGTTTGATCCCCCAGCAATGGGGGATATCTGCAGTGCGCTGATTTCAGGTGTCCTGAGAATTTTGTTGGTTTAGAACCATGCGCACGTATTGTCCTTGATCAATTCTGAATGGACTTGCCGAGTTGTCTCTTATCGTCCGTGTCGACTTCCCTGAACCTACTTAAGGTCACTGCTGTTTGTTTACGGTTCCTGTTTTGCTGCCACCCATTTTAATGAGTTAAATTACTATACCGATGTTGTTCTTCTAGTCTTAGTGAATCGCGCTGTCAAGTTTGTTATTGGCGTTGCATTAAATTATGGTTCACACTCAAGCTCAAGTTGCATGGTGACCCTCAGGTTTTGCACTAACCAGTTCTGTGCTGCTCAGTTATGTGTCACTACACATACTTTGCAGAAGACACGAACCCGGAATTATACCTGGAATAAGATTTTTAAAAAAATGCAACGGAGGCTGGTAGCAAATAATATAGTTCCCCTCGTGAAGCCTGAGATAATGACAGAGAGAGCGTTCGTGGGAACCTGGGCGTCCTGGGCGCACCCCCGGCCAACCTACGGGCAGGTATGGCGTGCACGTTGTGTGCCCTCTGGGTACCTAAAGCCCTACACGGTGTACACGGGGACACGGTTACCTGCCCCCTCGCTGCAATTACCAACTCGCTGCTAATCGCTCCCCCTAGGTTCCTGAGGACCGCTGGATCCCCAGTCCCCATAGCTAAGTTCTGCCTTCACGTCTACCTGACATTTAATTGGGGGCCTCCAGTTTTTTGTTTGTGTTTAGTTTCGGTTCTTTACAAGATTCCTGGGGTAATTTTCTGTCTCTGGGAAAAATCTGGTTAGTTAGAGTTGCGTATTTTTTCATGGACTTATTTGAGAGGAAATTAAGGTAACATGGTGGTGGTACTGGTGGTGAAAACTTACCTTCAAACTCATTAGAGGAAAACCTTCGGAAATTTAGATCGATACTTCCTAAAAACTAGCGGTGATAGGTAGTGTGAGGTATGATGCTATTCAATTATGTTCTGATGCGTTTGTACAATGATTTTTCTCTTTCGCATGTATTCAGGAAGCATCGGTGAGTGTCACGACATTTAATTTTTCCATGTTACAGAGCTTAGCAAGTATTTACTGTACTACATAGGTATATTGTAAATTGTGGATATAGTTAAGTTGTTTGAGTTTGTTGCCTATAACTATATTCATAATTATATAATATATTCTAACATAATTATATGATATTCTAGACTGGTATTTTAGCACTTGATTATAGGCTGAGAAATTTCGAGTCAATGGTAGACGCTCGCTGCTTCATCGCTTTGTATAGCCGTGTTCCGTTTACGGATCGTTCCTCATGCAGTTTTCCGAATTTTTTGTTCAGGCTATTTTTCCAACTCTCACTTTTACAAACGATTTTTCATTCATTGAAGTCTCATTTTCATTAAAGGTAACTTTGGGTCAGAATGGATCCACACAGAAACCATTTAGTAGTGTATTACCTTAGTACTGTGACATTCATTAAGGCTTTCGGCTTCATTGTACAATACAAACTATTCTGGATCTATTTTTCTGATCCAAAAGTACTCGTATTACCTAGGGTTCCGTACGTTCAGGGATCAGTTTAGTTAGCTTAAGAGTCACCACACAATCCTGTTTGTTTATGTTTTTCCCAACAATGTTTTGAGAGAGCTTTTGGAGATTTATAATACTTATGTCTCTCTAACGTCAGACACTAAGAAATTATTTACGGCCTTGTAATTATTTTCAATAAAAAGAAATGTCCAAAATTACTCGATCGTAAAATGACTACATAGCCATTTAATTTCTGATGATAAATTTAAGTATCCAACAGTTTTAGCAAATAAAAAGACATCAATAAGCAGCGAATGTTATATATTCCGGCTTAAGATTTGGCTTCAAATTAAGATTGACAATTACTTTTAATCTTTGATTGTAGAGACTCAGAATTTCACTCAGTATAATTCTTAGCAAGGTATACTTATTACATATTCTCCTGATTCCCCGTGATTTTTTCGATCACAACTGTTTTTCTGTGCTAACATAGCATAACTCATTTTTTGTGGGGTAAGATCTCGAAATCTAGTGGGAAATTGTAGAAAATTTTCAATTAAGAGAAGAAGTAAATCGCGCTCGGTTTTATCTAGCTATCCACAAAAACACAAAGAAGCTTAAAAAACTCTTTTATTGGTGATTTAGAACCTGGCCCTCAGATCCCTTAGATTGGCGTTCAGCGATGAGACGTCAAAAACTGATTTTTGAAGCGATGATAATACATTCACTCTGAATTGGAAAGTAAATAAATATAAATAAAGGGTCCGACAATGGTCGCACTAGACTTTCTCGCAATTTTTACGCCAGCGGTATCGAAAATTTTGATTTTTTTTTTACGTAATTTATTTTTTTTGGACCAAAATTTTAACTTTTTCTAAAAAATATTTTGCCATACACTGGACAATAATTTTAGGCACCTACTCAACGGATTTCAAACATATTCGTCAAATGGTGAAGTGTCGTTCGACGCGCAAAGTACGTGTTTTCTATTTTCCATGTCACGGCCTTAATTTTCAAGTAATTGAAAATCTATTGAAAATGACCTTGAAGCATCTATCTGAGACCACTTTCACCAATTTTCAAGGAAATCTGTCGATTAGGGTTGTTGCAAATCCGTCTGAACCAATCAAAAACGTGAATTCCATTTTTGGAAAATTTTCCTACGATAATGCCAATATTGGCCATAATTATTATGTTGGATAAATTTCGTTCGGTAAAACATGAAACTAGGTTAAAGTACACCTCCCTACCAATTTTTATTGAAATCGATCGAATAGTGCTACCGGAGTGACGACCAACGCGTTTGGGCCAAAACTGGGCCAAGTTATTGGCCCACCTCCAAGTGATTGTAAAAGACCTAAAAGCATCTATTCAAAAACACTTTCGCAAATTTTCAAGGTTCCAACTTGATATACGTAGCTTCCAGCCCTTCTTAACTGTCTAAAAACACGATTTTTTGCCTTTTTTTGACCATAGCAGGTGCAATTTTTGAGTTATCAAAATTTATCAAAAAACATGTCCAGATATTTACATTAGGTACCTACATACCGAATTTGAGCAAAATCGGACGAACGGTGTGACGTCCAGTTGCGCGACAGACTGACGTACGTACGTACGTACGTCGGACGGACATTTTTTAAAAACCACTTTTTTGGACTCGGGGCACCTCCAGGATCATGGGAAACCCAAAATCTCAAAATCGAAATTTTGCACGAAGACATAACTTTCTCAGCCCATGTATTACATACGGGCGAGAAAGTAAAAATGAATGATTCTTCTTATCCAGCACGCGGAAGCGGTTGCACATGCACGCACGTGCTGCGCCACGCAGCGGATAGTACTAGCTAATTGCCAAGTGCCTGGTGCGCGCATTCCATACCTTGTCAGGTCAGGTAGGAAGCTGCTGCTCCATGAGCTCGTCAACCTCCTTGTTTCACTCATCCGGAAACCAGCAATGACCCATTGTTCTCAGACAATCTTCCCTAAGTATTATTCCTTTGACACATCTCCCTGGCAAGCCTCCTAGTCTTAAGGCTCTGCTTTACCTGCTGATGCATCCTATATAAGATTGACTTCGCGAGCGGCGAATTTTAATTTTTTCCTTGGCTTGAAAGGTGGAGCCTTAGTATTGTTCTACGAACTGATCTAGGTCCACAATTCCGCAATTTCCTTGTAGTTTTCTTATAAAAAATTAGAGTACTTATGTAAATCGTATGTGTTGCAGAAATGCACAACCAGGTAGAGCAGAGCCTAGGGTGGGTGTCCAGTAGAGTCCAAGTCACACTGTGTCAAGAGTCTTCGACGCGACGTTAGAATTTTTCTGTCCATATCTTGAAAATAGGAGAGAATGGCAAGTAGATGAGTGGGCATCGATGCTCGGAAATGGTTCGCTTATGGTCGCCCATCCCTACTTATTTTATTAAAAGTTTTTATTTGTTTTGGAAGGCGAATCGCTGAAAAACTGATTGTGGTAAAATTGTAGCTGTGATTGTAGTTAAGATGCTGTTGTGTACATGCATTATTGGAAAACTCAAGAGCTGGTCGAAGTGATAAGAACCTACGTTACCTTTTTGCAGTAGGAGTCAAAGAATTTTCTACTTAAATGCAGTCATCCATTACGTTATCCGAAAAGGTGGATAGTTTCGTCATGAGCCGAGAGTGACTTTTGTTCCATGCCTGTCCGCCAATATTGACTATCAGGCTACCGCGGAAGCCACCATGTTTCCAGGATGGCCCATTCCTCCATTCCTTCATTCCTTTTACCATTTCCAGTCTAAGCACGTCCTCGTTAAATATTCCCAGGATGAGTGGCAGAATACGCTGCTCGCAGACGTTTCCACTTAGGCTTTTTTTTAGCTGCGCAGATTCATTGACAGGAGGGTGACGCCAGGCCTGAAAAATAATGCGAATCATTTATAATTCTGATTAAGACTTTGGGTGACATTTGAATAGGGGCACGCGATAAGTTGGTTGACTGGTCTAGAGATATCTAGAAACAATATGAATCGTTATATCCTCTATTTGTACCCTGTAACATCGCCTGTAGTTAACATGAAACCTCCACGGGCTCCACGTGTTAGGCACGTGTCTGGCGCCAGTCAGCCAATCAGGTGCGCCGGTTGTGTTTACACTCGCAGCTGATTCGCTCTTCATGGGGTGACCTCCGGTCGCCTGCCTTGGCGTCGTCTGGAGAAATTGTGTCCTAGTTCGTGGAGGTGCGACCGGTCACTACTGTAGCTAGATCCAACAAGTCATTCCCATTGCGCGAAATGGCAGTTGATCAAGAAGCTGTCGGGGCGATGCTGATTTATTGATCTGCTCACAATCGCATTCATTTTTGAGCTTTAAAAAAAAAATAATAATAAATGAAATAAATAAATAAATAACTTTGACACCTTTTGTGTTTGGTGAATACGCGTAAAAGAAAGGAAGCAGGTACCTAATGCTTGTTCCACGTCTTAGAGATTTCATGTATCTTGTGATTGCCCCGCTGTCTTCCTATTTCCACTTACTTCATTTGTGCAAAACATAGTTGTTTACCCAAAGAAGTTTCTGTTGAGATGGAAGAAGTGTAAGTATGAGGTAGATTGAGACGCAAGGTTCACTTTGGGAGTTTATCAGTTGACAGGAAGTGATTGACAGTCAAGGCCTACCGGTGTCTTGATGACCGATGTCCGATGGCCGGCGTTCCTAATGGCAATGTCCTACTGCTAGTGCCCGCCTTGACCGCACAATTGACTAGACGGAATAGAAGGACGCATTGGACCAATAAGAACCAAGAACATTGAACTAATAAGAATAAGTAGTGGCAGCAAGGTGCCGTTGGCGACGGGCGCCTTGCTGTCTGTTGTGTATCCTTCCTTTGGGCCATTACGCTCAATTAGGCTATTATTTTCCTCTGTTGAAACTCTAGGGCTAGGGAATCGGGAATGGCTTAGACAAATCCGACTCTGGTGCCTTAGTTCTTTACAACTGCGGCTAGGAGAATAAAGAGGCGCAGTTCAAAAACGAAGCATTGGTGGGTATGCACTCTTTCCGTTACTGATGTTTTCGGGAAAAATCCCCTTGACCTAACCTCCACATGTCACGGCTGATTATCTGGAGGATATCATCGGGTGTTTCATCTGTTGCCCCTTCCACCACGTAGGCGAATCCCATAAGCACCCCGCTGTTTCTCCCACTAGCCTCCCCACGTACAGGCCTCACCTGGTTGCGTTTCTGGGATAAAAATACGTTGTGGACGGGTTGGTTGACCTGGAGGTTCGAGTCATAGAACAGGCTTTCAGCTCTCAGGCATTTGGCGCGTCTAATAGTTGAGTGTGGATCGCAGATCGCCTGGAGTAAAATCAATATATTCTGGACAGGCAACATAGCCGTCGAATACGTCCATTTTCCCGTGGACCTGACCTGGCACACCTACCGTTCCAACTCCACCCACATCTTTAAACTGAACTTTGTGATGAAATGGCCGAGTACCCATGCTCCAAAATGTGAAAATTGTGGGGCAAAATAGCTAGCCTACACTAGCTGGTACACTATACCACAAGGGGTGAGCATAAGGGGGGGAGCATGGGGTGATTTCCACAACTGCTATACTAGCTGATAGGCTGATAGCAGCCTACAGTAGAAACATCTGACGGAAGTAGTTTAATAAATCTGTAGCTGCACAGCAGATACTTGTGTGATCATCTGAAAAGATTTCATAATTTGATCCAGTGATTGGTTTGATAGATTGGAAAATAAACGAAGTTAGTTCGTAACTCCCACATATATTGTTTGCCAAAGTTTTGGCTACAGTGGGATTGTGATGCCTCCGGCACTCTGGTTATGATACTTGTAGTGACTGGGGTTGTGATGCCTCCGGCACTCTGGTTATGATACTTGTAGTGACTGGGGTTGTGATGGCTCCGGCACTCTGGTTATGATACTTGTAGTGACTGGGGTTGTGATGCCTCCGGCACTCTGGTTATGATACTTGCAGTGACTGGGGTTGTGCAGGATCCGGCTCCTAACTCTAGTGCTCAGGTCCGCGAGGGACGGACAGCGTTGGTTAATGATGGACTGCCCTGCATCCTATTAAAAAGTTAATTGTTGTGACCTTCGTACCAAGTCAGTGCACTTTACTTACTCCTTTTCCACAGTTCGTGACTTTCTCTGATTTTTGACGATATGGGATGCATGAAGACAGTGGGCACCGAGTCTAGTGGCTACTTGTCTGAAGTTTTGTCTTTTGGGTCTCAATCTTGTCGCCATTTCTAGTAGGGGGTTTCCTGTTGCATTTCCTTCAATAGTGAAGTGAACTTTGAAGTTTTACTGATAGTTTATTTTATTTTATTTTTATAAACGTTTTATTGATCTTGCACCCTCCTCCAAAAAAAGGGGGGGGGGCTAAAGGGGAAAACGCCTGACCCTCCAGTATCCAGCATCATATTGAGCAATTTCTCTAATCTACAATATAAAATATACTTTTTCACCTCACAAGCGGTGTATCAGCTACATAAAATGTGGGCGGTGTCCAACTGAGTACCTAACTATAGTATTGGTAGGCACCTATTACGCTCAATTTAAAGGATGCCTATATCCTTTTATTATATGCTTGTGCCCATTGTTCTTTGCTGCTTTATTTTTCCCATAAAACGTGTTACGCAGAATAGTTAATTATTATTTAGGCAACAACGCTAATTTTACCGTTTCAGAATATTATATTGTACGTGCAGGTACACTCATGCACTGTTGTATTCTATTCAGGTAGTCTTTCAGTCCCTCCAGCATAATGAGAGCCTTCATGCTGTAGCAGCATGCACAGTGACCAGTAAACTGCTTGAAGTCTTAAGCTGCCCGTCCACTGGGCCGAGACGGCAGCGGGCCCCAGAGGCTTATGTTCATCTTACGTTCGGCGCTTCGGCCCAATGGACGGACAGCTTTACACGGCTTGGGGTTTTCCGGAGATTTTTTGAAAAAGTATTGTGGCAGAAAGGTTCCTCAGGTTTCCCCCTTTCTACCCTTAGAAAATTGAATTATGATGTGTTACCGCAGGCAAAACAGTTGAAATCGAAAAAATCACTAAGAAAGTGGGGAATTAGCTAGGAGCGTAAACGTACTATAACTACGCATTTGCTTTAATGTTACCTACCTAAAATTCCTGTCTGAATATACATATAGGTTAAGTTCGGTGTGTTGACGCGTTCCGTAGCGGCTTAGCCTTCGAGTTGGAGCGCGGCCCTGGCCATATCATTATGAGCCCTGCCATTATGGAAATAGTCCGGGTCGTTGACAAGACTCTTACCTGGAAACATAATGTAGTATGTTCATCATCATAACCGTCCGCTATCTTATTTCTAAAAACTGATAATTGAGTTAAATGCGTGCCGTGACATTGCGTGTTTGAAAACTGTTTGAAAGTTGCTAAAATGTAGCAGTTGCCCTGCTCCCAATTCCGATTCACTGGAAAAATTTCTTGTAATTACAGATGGTACTTCAGAAAGATTAAACGCATCGAGGCTGAGAAGATTCTTCTTCTTCCTGAGAATGAGCACGGAGCTTTCCTCATCCGTGACTCGGAAAGTCGCCGTAATGACTATTCACTTTCAGGTGAGTTACACCTAGCGATTCAAGTCTCTTCGTGGATCTGGCTTTTGAAAAAGCTGTATTTTAAGTACTTCGACTCACCTTTTCTTGCGGTTTTCGGAATTATCGAATTATTCTTAGAGGGACAGTGCCATTATGACTTCGGGGAGCAGTAAAAAGATCCTACTCTCTCAAATAATCTTGAAATGCCACCTGGATATAGGGGTAAAAAAGATCTGCCCTGTTTTTGGTGCTCTGAAATTTCATAATTTGACATCCCTTGGAATTAGAAACAATAGTAAGTTTGTGTTATGCACCACATATTCACTCTTTTATTGATTTCGTGTTATCTGTGTCACAGTTCGGGACGGAGACACGGTCAAACATTACCGAATCCGTCAACTGGACGAAGGAGGGTTCTTCATTGCGAGAAGAACCACCTTCCGCACGCTGCAAGAGCTCGTAGAGCACTACAGCAAGGACCCCGATGGTCTCTGCGTCAATCTCCGCAAACCCTGTGTTCAGGTACAGTTCAACTAATGTTACTTCCTGTCAGAACTATTGAGTAATGATACCAGATCACTTGTGGTTAAATTTAGCGGTGGATAGTGATCGGATCTACCCTGAGACCTACTGTCTCAAATAATTATTAACGTAATTTCCAGATTGAGAAGCCTGTTACGGGTGGACTGTCTCACAGCACAAGAGATCAGTGGGAAATTGACCGATCTTCCCTGAAATTCGTACGGAAGCTTGGGCACGGACAGTTCGGTGAAGTATGGGAAGGACTCTGGAACAACACCACGCCAGTTGCTATTAAAACACTCAAACCAGGTATGCGCCAATATTTATAACCCAAATAAATTTACATTATTGTAATAAATAAATTTTCAGACAATACCTTCTCGCCTTCCACCCACCCTGACCAGTATCATAAGTAATAACAAGATAGCGCAAATGTTGTTTGCGATTTCACTCACAATGCTACTGTTAGAAACTTCATCTTTGAGGTAACATGTATTTACGCTTTAAGTGCTTTACTGATGCTAGAAAGTAATTAATTGAAAATGATAATCCCAGTTGACTGAAAGGGAGGACCACCTTTTACTTATGAGTTTTTTTTTTTAAATATGAATTACCTGCTGTAAGAATTTGCGCGTTCTCTTGGAACAACTTCAGGAAATTCCAACGAACAGTATCGATCCAGTAACTTGCCCATAAATAACATGGACCGTGCGTCGTTGCTTACAGGGACGATGGACCCCAAAGACTTCTTAGAAGAAGCACAGATTATGAAGAAGCTGCGACATCTGAAGCTGATTCAGCTGTATGCCGTCTGTACTATGGAAGAACCCATCTATATTATCACGGAACTTATGAAGAACGGCAGTCTACTCGAATACCTACAAGGTCCGTTCACAAAGTTTATTCTATAGTGATTGTAATGCCAGTTGAAGTTTATTCAAACAAAACTGAACACAGCTTTGGTCAAGGGTGCCAAATACCTGTATATTCAGCCCCCCCCCCCCCCCCCCCCCTCTTAAATATGCGAAATTAGAACTTTTCTAGTGGAGCCGCGATCGTAGTATTGTGACTTATTTTCTGCTGGAAATTAGATTACTATTATTTTTTAAATACCTCTTTTTGGACTTCTTTTCCTCAAGTAACCATACATAATAATGGAATAAGTCTGTGATGGAAAAGGAATGCCTTTAGGCTGAGGCACAGCATGTGTTCTTATTCTTTTTATTTTATTTTTTTGTGATTTTTTGGTGTTTTCAGGGAAAGGACGTCAGCTGAAGCTCGCTCAGTTGATCGACATGTCGGCGCAGATTGCAGCGGGGATGGCGTATCTGGAGAGTCAGAACTACATCCATCGTGATCTCGCAGCTCGTAATGTCCTCGTCAGCGAGTCTAATATAGTCAAGATCGCTGACTTCGGCTTAGCAAGGCTCATTAAGGTTCGTTAATCTTCTTCACTGAATACTCTACACCCGAATACAGATAATTCACTTAACGGTTAAACTCCAGTTTTAAATTTGGCTTTTACCGTGCTATAATTTGAGTTTATTTTAAACATAAGTTTGGTATTTCCTGTTGTTCCGTAGGAGGACGAGTACGAGGCGCGGGTGGGCGCTCGCTTCCCTATTAAATGGACAGCCCCAGAGGCGGCCAACTATAGCAAATTCTCCATAAAATCCGATGTCTGGTCCTTTGGTATTCTTCTCACCGAGCTCGTCACTTACGGCCGCATCCCCTACCCAGGTAAATTCAAGCAATCCCAGTCTAATCTGTCTAGTTTTTTGGGGCAAACTGCTGTCACTTCGTCAGATCTTGTGCTCAGGATGTCTCTGCTATGCATTTGTTGGTTAAGATTGGTTGTTGTTTGCTTAGGAATGACGAACGCGGAGGTGCTACACCAGGTGGAGCATGGTTACCGCATGCCGGCACCACCAGGTTGCCCGACTGCGCTTTACGACATCATGCTGGAATGTTGGCACAAGGACCCCATGAAACGGCCGACCTTCGAGACGCTCCAGTGGAAGCTCGAGGACTTCTTCACGCTGGATGGGAGCGAATATAAGGAGGCTTCGGCCTACTGAGAACAGGCCCTGCGGGCGGCGCTGCGCCAATGACACTCACTAGCGCGCCACCATGCGCATGCACACGCGCATTCGCACGCGCACGCGCACCAGGCGCGCATGCCCGCCCTTTATCAGTAGCTTTCGCACCTGCTACCCACACACACTGCCATTAGAAATCCCCTTCCGCTCTTTATACATTTTCCTCTATTCCAAACAGTGTTGCTAGTTATTATGTCATTGTAATCAATTCAAGTTTCCTCAAAGATACTTTTTTAAGAGACTGCGAATGTTTTTACAGTTTTACAAGTATTTTCGTCACCAAAAATAACTCGGGTAGACGTAGGGTTGGTTAGTTGGTCAGTTGTGACTAGAGAATGAAGTTGTTTGCTATGCTTTTAGTGCTGGACGGACTAATAGGGAAGATCAGTAAAAATAAATAAATAGTGTTCAGTAACCTCCAATATAAAAACGATTGTTGGATCCTTGGATCTTGCAACATTTGGCGCATGTGGAATGGTTCCTATAAAAAAGGAATAAGTAAATGGCGATAGTCTGCGATCATCCGTATTGTCTTGTCCTGCACTTGTACTCTAAGTGTGCAACCGTAATAATTTACTGCTTGAACGTAGGGTCAACAGTTTACATCGTGCCAGTGAACCAGTTATTGGAGTAAAGCTAAGGGTTGTACGTTGGTACGAGTGTGCGGGGGTTGGAGGGTGAGGGTGAGTATGGTTATATCGGGGAAAGTGTCACTGAATTCCAGCGTCGTTAGCAGGGTTACAACTTAAGTTTATGATAGCTTCAATTTTGAATTGAAAGGTGAATGTAAATAAGAGTATGCATAGAAAATGAGTCGATAATATCTGTATGGGCTTATAGGAGTTTGTTCCTGAACTTGTAGACATCCAGATAAATCTGAAGTCATGATTTGTGTGATTCACGACAAACTTCACTCTACAGACACTTAGTTACTCTCTGCGCACAAGCCCATAAAAAATCGTTTAGCACTTGTGCACTAGTGCACTGCACTAAATGAATGTGTACTGTGTTTTATTTATACGTGTTGGCAATGCTTTGCTATACACGAGTTCCACCTTACTGGTGCGTATGCACTGACTATAGGTAAATAAATATATCTAAATTAACTGCAAATCAAACTGACAGCCACTGTAATGGGGATCGTAAAAATGAAAGTTCCCGTGTACCTACACTGCAGACTTGTAATGTCCAAATCTGTTAATAATGTATTCAGGAAAAGTCTCTTTCTGATCGATTGTTGTTCACCGATGCTTTTGCTTGTGTTGACATTTGAGCTGACCTCAAGTACCAGAAATTGTTTGTATAACTATAACCTATACCTTTCCTTCTTTTTCGTAGTGGATGTTTTTCGGAATTGGTAGTTTGCATTGCAGAATGGCTATATAGCGTAAGCCCTAATGGACCCTTGGAAAACTCGATATGCATGCGAAAAATTATTTATGACTCGAACTTTGTAAATATTATCTAACAAATTTACGGATTAGTTTCCAATTTATCGGGTGGCGCACATTGTCAGGCTGCAAAAAATTGGCAATATGATATTTTTTGCTGCTGTCGCGATTCGCGATATTGAAGATCGAAGTGCTGTTTTTTGACGTTTTTTTATTGACACTTTTCTGAGAAAATTGAGGGCATTAAAAAGACACTAGGTACATTTCAGAACAAATAAATATCCAACACTTTTTCCTCATGAAAATGTAATGAAGAAAAGTCAATAAGCAGCATACAGACTTCAGAAGCTGCTTATTTAGGAAAATTAAACTGGAAGTCGCTATCGAATTGTCGGAATAACGCTATGATTTCTTCACTTCGTAAATTCCATTGAATGTGTTACGGAAATAGCTACTAATGAAATTGAAGGAAAATGGTATCTTTTCACAATTTAACGAGAAAGTATGCTTCGAGATTTAGCCTTGAGCAGTAAATTATGCATGTATATCATAGTATTATAAACGATACCATTTTCCTTGCCCTCCCTTGTCTTAGTTGTATCCAAGATAAAAAAGAAGTTAAAACTTTCCTAATACCCATTTGTACCATTATTTTGTGTAGTAATTGATTTCTTTTGTAAGGGCAAAAAGTTTGGCAGTAGCATTTTCTTTTGAGTTTTCAGCTTGTCAGCATTACTGTCACATCACTAGCCCAGTTAATTTTGCAAGGGGATACGGAGAATGATTTAAGGTATTTCGCCGATGTGTACCTACTTTAGAGACGAATTCGTATAGTAAATCAGTATGTATTGTCGCTGAACCCTCGAGGTAAACATAGGCGAACGGCTGTTTGTCGAGATCGGGCGTCTGATGTGGTGCAAATGCTGCCCCCTATTTGAGAGGGTCTCATCCTGTATTTGCGGGGAACTAGTTTGTTACTATGAGGAAATAATATACAGTAATTTTTGACCTTGATACATATTTCATTATTCTGAAATGTAACTAAAGTCGTCTAACTAATTCTTTTTCATCACTTTGATACAAGGTGCCTTCTACACATCAATATCCCATAACTTGCCAACTTTGTTCCCCAAACAATGTGATTGACTCTCTTAATGGTGTATCACATGTTATTTATTTCGTAATAATGTATAGTCACATTCTTGACTTTTTTAATCTATTAATGATGACTGCATGCATGTAGGTATTTTAAATGTGATTTCTTGACTTCTTGTATTTCCGTAATGTATCATTTAATTATTTCTTCTGCGCTCAAACTGTAGTTTTTACAGCAGTGAAAGACTTGTTATGATAATTAAGAAAAATAAACGTACTTCTTTAGTGGAGCTTCTTCTATCCTTTATTAAGTCACATTTCTAGAAGAAGGTAGGTAATCTTTATATACCCACTACAGCAAAAACGAAACTGACTTCCAACTGTTTTGTGTACCACAATTTGATTTCTAAAAGCTAATACAAATTTACTCGGATAATTAGAAATATAATACGTAGTGACAAAAAAACAGGGAGGGTTCACAAAAGAACTGTTTGCGACCTACGTCTGTTTCTGAGCTGCAGCAGCTGCAGCGGCCGCCGCTTGGGCTGCTTTCTTCTTTGCCTCTTCTTCGGCCTGTTCCTTCTCGTAGGCAGCGATTAGGACTTCAACATCCTTGGCAGGAAGGATGCGGATCGTAGTCTTCCCAGTGGAGTCGTCGTGAGTCAATGTTGCCATCTCGACTTTATCCGGCGTCAGTTTTGTCATATCCAACGTTTTGCTTAGCACTCGAATGGCCAGTGCCTCCGCCTCTTTAAGGGTCGTCTCTCCTTCCTTGTACTCTTGCTTGAGATTGGAGACGGCTGCCTGTAAAGCATGTTCCCTTATTATGAAGCAACCCCTAAGAATGGTGGTTTAATAAAACAGAGGGGTCTCTAGACGATTTAATCTGCATCTACAGTAGACATATGGTGTGAAAGTTCAGTGTCGGAGCAAAACTATGAAAATTAGTCGGAAGTGACTCGCAAAGAGGAATCACGTCTTGGTTATCGTGGGGGTCAGGAAGGTTGTCGGAGACATGAACCGTCACTCATTTTTCAAATTCATAGTTATCTCGAAGGTGGTGAGACAAGAATCACCTAACTAAATTTTCCCCAATTTGTCTTTCCAGGATTTCACCCCATTACAAGCTCAACCTGGTTCAACCGGTATGCTACCTTCCAGCATCACACTGACAAAGTGCAGAATTCACCACTTAACACTGGCAAAATGTGGAGGAGGCTAAGCCTGTGATGTAACTGTAACCTGGACGAGCCCTTATCTAAAATACTACATATCCTCTTTAAAAAATCACGTACCGCGCTGTTGTTGCCGATGCACGTAGCTTTCCAGCCACTGTAGTTGCCACTTGGGTCAGACTGATATAGCTGATACCCGTAGTGTTTGTCCCAACCCATGTATAGGATTGAAACACCAAACGGCCGTTTACCACCAAACTGAGTGTACGCTTGCTTGATGTCACACAAGGAAGACACGAGCTGTTCACAAGGGATTGACTCTCCGTAGGTCATAAGGTGTCGCTGAGTGATCAGTCGCAATTCATTGGTTAGAACGTTAGCATCTGATGTGATTCCTGCTACACTACACACCATGTCGCTGAAATAAACACAATTATGAATAACCTTAAGAGGGTTGGAAAGTCACCGAGACAGGGATGCCTACTAGCACTGACTCCCGATTCGGAAGATACCTACAGCTTTGGGCTGACTGGATCCAACCTGTACAACCTCCAAAAGCAAAAGGCATTACCTAAGTAGTGTAAGGAGTTTGTACAGTTCATCAAAAATCACTACGCTACTACTCAGTACCCGACTGGCAGCTAATTATAGAACACTGCTGGCTGCTGGACAGCTGGAAGATGTCTTTTGTAACCACCCCGTAAAATTATTCAGATGGATTAGATAGATTCTCCTCCATTCTATAGTGTAATGAACTTACTCATTTAGCTTGTAGATTTTTTCTGAGAAGAACACTTCATCAAGAAGCCTATTGACATTCCTCTTCTCAGCAGCAAGTAGAATGCCATCATTTGCTAAGATTCCTAGACACGTCCCTGCGTGGCTGATGGCTTCCATGGCATATTCGACCTGGTATAATCTCCCTTCCGGGGAGAAAATAGTTGTTCGGGTATCGTAACGTCTTGCCTGGAATCAAAGTAAATATGACATCCGAATCGTTTACTTACCTACTTTCCAACCTAACTTCGACATCGACACCGGACAGTCTGAAATCTAATGGGCACAAGAACAACAAAGACACCTAGGACATCAATTCCTGATTCTTACTTACCATGTTTTAAAAATAATAAAGGCGTTTTTACAAATCCCTATTTATTTCTATTATATTTAAAAATATAAAGTGCGAGATGATGACTTTTAAAAAAGGACGCACGGCATAACACAACACAGAAGCATGAGACAACCACAGACCAGATATTACAAAATAATTTAAAATGAAACAAAAGTACAAAAACAAAAAATATTTAAAGAAACATATTTAAATTTAATAAAAATATTCATAATATATAAACTTTTATTAAAATAAAATACATAAAATACGATTTTTTTTTATTTTCAGTTTTGGCATGTTTTGTTGCAGTTGCAGCCACGCCATGTTTCTACTGCCACGGAAAAATATTGTGTTATCACCCACCCTAATCACCTAATCACCTGTCAGAGTGTCAGGAAATTATTTCAAACTTTTTACTTTTCCGCTCAACAAATTTTTTTATGGTTTTAACAAACGTAAAGGATGGCACCGATCACCACTGACCCTTTTCCAAGCATTTCATTATTACTCAGCAACGACTCGGTTGTGTTCTCAGATGCTGTAGATGTTCTTCTAAGAGTGGCTCGTAACATCCTGAAGGATCCTGCCAATCTAAAGTACAGAAGTATCTCTCTGGCAAGCAGTGTAGTTGTCAATAAACTTTTACCTGCGTCCGGTGCTTTGGAGTGTCTCTTTGAAATGGGGTTTCAAGAGGTGACTTCCTATTTATACTTATCTTGCACTTACATGCTTCAAATATATAAGGGAATGTCCCCTCATTACTCCACCTCTAATCAACAGGTACCTAGGTATTTAGTTTCTTTTAAATTTTTCTAGGGTTCGGACTGCCTCGAGCTCCCCCTCAGCAAGCCCATTACGACGGTTCGCCTTCTACACAACGAATTGCTGCGAAAGAGGGAAGAGAAATTTCAGAGGGTGAATCCAATTATTCCCACTTCCAGCATTCTGGGCTCTCCTTCAGCCACCACCGCTAAAGATTCTCCGTCAACCTCTGCTGTTCCAAAACAATTTAACGATCAACTAAAGGAAACGTCACGTACGCTAGTGCCCCCATCGAAGTTTGATGGTATTCGTAGCACAATACGTAACAATTTCCTGCAAAAAGTGCTTTACAACTGTGACCGTGTATTACAGTACGAGAGCAGCAAATTACAGTTACAAGCACTTAACTGCATTCCTCTGCAAGAATTGAAGACTCGTGTCGAGACGTCTATTAGAAATATACAGGCAGCATACAAAAAGAAAGAGGTGCCCAGTGAGCATCAAAACTACCAGGAGTTGATGCTGTACTCCCTTATCACATGGTTCAAGTCTGACTTCTTCTCTTGGGTGAATTGTCCTCCTTGTCCAAAATGTCAGTGTGAAGAAACAGAAGCGAAAGAAACGAGAACTGTTTCTTCACCTGGGATCGACCGTGTAGAGGTTTGGGCTTTTTGCTTTTTTGCAAGTATTTTTAAAAAATCGAGAAGATGGTGTTGCAGAGTCGTTTTTCGGATTCAGAAATATGATTCAGATACATGAAATAAATAATTGTCCCGGCAGTTTTCCTTTATTGCTTTGATAGTGACAGGTGAACAGGAACGGCATAAGAATGATTTCCCTATGCCGATGACTTCTTAGCCCCGCTAACGCTTTCCTTTATACAACAGATATTTCAGTGTTCCAATTGCAAAAGTGAAATTCCATTTCCACGTTACAATGACGCTGCGAAGCTGCTTCAGACACGGCGTGGACGCTGCGGAGAGTGGGCGAATTGCTTCACTCTGCTATGCCGGGCCATGGGCTGGGACGCACGTTTGGTGCTTGATGAGACGGACCATGCTTGGACTGAGGTATTTTTATTATTCACTGCACTATATCCCTCTCCCCGCCCTGTAAGGAGGAGTTTTGTAGCAAGTAGGAAGTATTTTATGCAGCCAGAAGGGAAATTAGACATATTTCCTAAGTGTGCATCTGTACACGCGTGTGCTTTCTGTACCTTAAAACTGTGATTCCAGCGCCATTGTAAAGGTGAAAAACTGTTCCTATAAATACCATAGTAGGTACATCGATGACCTAAAATTTGCCTCCTTATTGCAGGTGTACCTGACTTTACCAGGGACCTGGGTACATTGTGATCCCTGTGAAGGTACGCTAGACGCTCCTCTTATTTACGAGGTGGGCTGGAAAAAGCAACTTACCTATGTGATGGCATACTCACACGAAGAGGTGCAGGATGTGACCTGGAGATACTCCGCGCAACACAAGAAGGTGCTGAGAAGACGAAAACTGTGCCGTGAAGAAGATCTCGTTCAATTAATTATACAGATTCGGGACTTGTGCGGCCTTTCGCTGTCCCCAGCACGCCGTCAGTTCGTACTCCAAAGGTATGGCGTTTTGAGATTCGGTGTCGGGGGTTCCGTTTATTTCTTGAGTATTTTTGTTGCCCTGCTCTTCTCGGTACCTATTTCCATTATTAGTGGAAATACTGTTGAGGCCCTAGAGAAAATGTTCATTTTATTGAGTATCCCTATTGTGATGAATATTGTCACCATTTCTTGAAAGCTCTAGAAAAATCGTTGATGGAGAACAAAGAAATCAATTGTTTTTTGACTCAGTGGAAATTTTTCTTAACCATTCGGGTGTCAATTATGATTTTACCCTTAAAGAAATTGTATGTCATCAAAGGAGCCTAAGAGAGGTGATAGAAATGCTGTTGGAAAGGCAGCCTAACCCCGGTGACCTCCGAGGGCGTGTGTCTGGAGCATTGGCGTGGCGCTTAGCGAGAGGGGAGACAGATGACGCACCTGCACACGTGTGGACCGTCAAGACAGAGGACGCAGTGGACGGCTCATGGACCATCGGTTACTCAGCCGCTAAGGACGAGTACGTGGTGGGTCAAGTCCAGAAGGGGTGGCGCTTGGGGGTCCACCAAGCGACTGCAATCCAACGCAAGGTGGAGAATGACTGGAAGATGGCCTACCTTGCCAGATCAGGTTGGTGTCTTCCTACGGGAATGGTTATTAGCGACTCACAAATTAACATTGAAACGAATGAGGAATTTTTGTGAGCGAGAGTTCTTTTATTATTACGCTTTTGAACTTGCCCCCGAATGGGGATTAACTGCTCATGCGCACATCACAGTTATTTATTTTTAGAGGATTCTGATTTTGGTACCATCACTTGGCGCTTTGATGTGGAGGAAGGGGCTCAAATGGACACTCTGGAGCTCACCTTTATGACCACAGTCTACAAGAATGGAATGGTTTCTGTCACAATTTGCTCCGGTGATCTCTGTGTTAAGGTACCAGCAGGTATGTTTAAGGGTCGACAAAGAAGTGGCATCAGAATGGCTGTTACACCTTTCCAAGGAAAATTGAATAGTTCTCTCTCGGCAGTATAATGCAATATTTCGCTCTGATACATTATAAATCTTTTTAATATCAGAGACTGGTTGACCTGAATTTAACAGTCGAGTAAATTTTTTTCATTTCAAACCTCTGAAGAGGAGCTTAAGAGTAAGAAACTCGACAGAGCAAATTTTTTCTCCCACCTCCCGTTGGACTAAACTAAACTAAAAATAGTTATTTCTAGACAAAAACCAAATAAGCATTAGTTAATGGAGGGATATTTGGATACATGAGGCATCAGTATCAGGAAGACCATGCACAATACAGCAAGGCATTCTAAAATCAGTTTCTGTTTGATGCAGACGGCCATTTGAAGACTTCAGCTTTCAGCGGGCGCCGCTCAATAGAGCTGATTGCAGTGCTGAGTGGCGGGGAGGGAGATGTGGCCTGGCAGCACGCGCAGCTCTTCCGCCAGCCTCTCAACGATACCGGCTTCCCCTTTCAACTCAGACTTCGCCTACTACTATCACAAACTACCACTGACAGTCATTAGGGAAAATACATTGGAGCATGAAAGTATGTTACGAGCCACCACTTTAGGTGCGAAAATTTCGTCGAACGGACAATTCGACAAAAAACCAATTCGTTGGAGACAGATCGTAGAACGGACGATTCCCTACGGCTTCGTAGTTTCTGTAAATAAAGGTTTAACTAATCGTCAAGTAAATTACAATTTAAATTTTCCATATATTTACAAGAAAAGGTACAACATTAAAATCTCTACTATAGTCATCTTCATTATCACACCGGCGGCGGGCTGACGTTTTCAGATTACGATAGATTTCTCATATCGTCTGTCTAGCACCTCATATCAAATAATTTCGGGATAGACAAAGCAAAATACCTATTCGTCATTTCACAACTACTTTACCTTTTCTGTCTTCTCTTATCTTCGAACACCAAGCAGCAAATAGCTGAAAGATGGTTTGGAAGATGAGTGGACTAGAGGGAAGAATGCGAAGAAAACGATGGGGTAGTTCAAAAACAGCATGATATGCCCAAATTATGAAAGAGAGCACCATGTGAAATTATTCATAAATACATAATATGTACCACGTGACTGCGACACAACCTTTACTTCGGCTTCCCAAGCTTCAGAAATTGTTTTTTTTTCTTCGATTTTTCCTTACTGACTTTTTAAGACCAAAGAAATTTCAGATATTTCATTATCATTACCTAGCAACAAACGTACAAAGATCTTTTTTTTGGCTTACTAACGCTCCTATCGGCGTTTATTTCTTCATCACATAGCAAGCCCAACCTATTTTTACCTTTGGGGCCACTATACAGATACTAGGCGGAAGGCTGAGCTTGTGATGTGACATTAATATGGAAACGCCCTATCTTCTTGGAAAAATCAATCTGTATATCTCTCCATTAGACTGGCTAGCCCTGCCTCACACCAGAGCCGTGGAGTTCAATAAAGCTTTCGAGAGCTTTAGGCACTTGTCCTTGGTATGTCAGATCGTATGCTTTCACCATTTTGGCAGCAATGCATTTGAGCGTTATGTTTGCTTGAGTCTGTAAGATTATTTCAGCTACGCCTGGAAAGGACAAGAAAAACAGTTTTTATGTAACAAAATTGTTGACATGGGCAGTCTGCTACGATTGGAAGGGAGAGGGAGGGTGATTTAATGATTTTAATACATAGTACTGACCGTCCTGTTTACTCATCGCAAGCCCGACCTCATACAACAGGTCACACCTGTGCTTACCTTGGGGGTTCCACTGACCTCATGCTATAAAGAATCCGCCCCTAAGCATAGGCGAAAAACCTGCTCAACGAGCGTTTGTTTTATTTGTTGTTGTTTACATTTCCTATAGATTAGTCATAAGGAAGTCTTGAACGTTTTGGATTGTCTACTCACCAGTGGTGGCAGCCTGCAGTGGCGTCTCACCATTGCAGTTGACAGGGTCCATGTGAGCTCCGGCTTTTACCAGATCCATTATGATTGAGTGAAGTGTCATGAAGTCACTAAAAAGAAAACGAGCAGAAATGAAGCGTCATCACATTCATCACTCATCAGCGTTAGTTTTACCCTTATCCTAAAAGACTGGCTACAGAACGGAATGACGCAAAACATTATTCAGTGAAGCAACGCATAGGTTATTCGTTACTTCTTGCCGCAATGACACTTTATCATGACTGAGTATAAGCCACCTGGGCCTCATACATGGGTACTTTATGACCCCCAAGATCCCATCGCCCATGAGGCCAGGAACTAACAGCCATGGGCTACTCGGTTGTACGCGTTGTACAGCACATCGTTACACTCTACTCTCCGCTTTGATGAGGTGCCCTCAGGAGAGAGCCCTCCAGATGCGCTATGGCTATCTTCTGCGTCAATGTGCTATCAAACCGGAGGTGGTGCGAATGACTTAATCCGTCCCTATGCCGTTAACGTAACTAAGACAAGTTGGCTGGCTCGCCATTGTTGTCTAGGTTCCCTTAAATTTCATAGAGAGTTCTGGGGAGACTAAAATAATCATTCGATCGCTAAATGCCATCGTAGTCAACATGTTTAAGAGCAAAAACGTGCGCCAGAAGAAATATTAGGAAATTATTTTGAAACTTCGGAGGATGCCACTGCCACTAGTTACACTTAGATTAATCATGCACACTGGGACATGTTATGAGCTATCACCTGACAGGCTTCTGGTAGCTGACGATGACATGAAGAGGAGTATTTCTTGCAGAGTCCATGGCATCGACATCAGCGCCGCACTGGATTAGGAGTCTCGCAGCGTCCGCATTAGGGAATTTGCATACATCATTCGTGTGGAAGTCATCCACTGGTGTGTGGAAGTTGACACATAGATGCAGCAGAGTCTCTCCGTTCCGTGTTTTTACCTGGACATTAATTTATCAAAGTAACGATTGACCCGAATATCGTCTGCATAACCTGTTATGTGTTTTAAGATTGACTACTCAAAACAATTCTACTACATTTCTTAACGACATATTTTACGAGAAACCTATGGCAAGTCTTTCTGAAATATATGTAGCTTTCTAGCAACCGAAAACGTAAACAAACACGACAGCGTAGACGCCCTTAACCACCAGTTATATTACATAAGGTTCGCCGGGTAAAGAAGCATGTAAGTTAAAAAACAGTACGTTACCTGAAGTTTGTTAAGATCATAGATGAGCTTCTTGATAGTCCGCTGCTCCGCCTCGCTGACGCCGCACTTCATTAGCTGCGTGATGATCACCACCACGTACAGGACCGTCGTCAGTTTACTCTCCATATTCTCCTGCAAATTACACTATTATTGGACAGGACTTGCCTTTGTTATACCACCGGGCTCTCACATGAAAAACGTTGGGAAAAAATTAGAACATTAGCCGCAGAAAGTGCGTTTTGTAGCAACTAAAGCAAAACCTACTTCCATTTTTTTTAACTTATAAGAGTGCCAAACCTATTTCGTCTAAAAACAGCAATTTTAAGTCATTTCTTGGAAAGAAAATGGAGCTTCAGAAATACGAAATACATAATACCTCCAAGGAGCCGAGAGTACCTGCAGAGTGACTCACCGTAAGCTGCTCGAGGTCATCGGCTGCTGTCGTGTTTGCAAGTTTCCGTTTGCCCCGCGTGAGTTCGAGGACAGTGGCGGCGAGGACGTCCCGAACGTATTCAACATTAAGCGTCACACCAACATGCAGCATCTGGCTAAATACCTGCAACCAAAAAGTTGTATAGGAGTAATGATTCTATTTTTAGACAAAATAAGCTTGATCTCAGCCTCAGCGCGGGCTAGGGGAAACCCCACTCTTTCACACGACTGAAATCCTGGGTTCGCTTGTCAAACCATGGGGCATGGATACTCCTTGTTATTTTACTTCGACCCCTTCCTCGGCTCTGGCCAAAAATACCTCTAGTTTTAACTTCGTGGAGAATTATTCACGTCAGTTTCTGATGTCAAAAACAGGAAAATAGAGGAAAACAAATGCAGCAATACTAAAAGAAAAAGAATTATTACCTGAGCAAATCTTAAGAGATCTTTTGTGACACAAAGTTCGTTCTTTTGCCTTAAATGGAGGGCGTGAAGCCAGAGCTCAATGCACCGGTCAAAGCGTGCGTGATCCGCGAACACAGCGCCCCTGAAAATCACAGGGTGTGGAACCTGCAAAAACATACAAGATACACGATAGTTTATTCCCAGATAGTTTTTGACATTTACAGATGGCAGGAAGAGGTGAGGCACACTGCCCGTGTGCAACTGAGATACCAGGGCGTCTGCATACCTATAACCTACGTAGTACCATACATAATAGCCTACCTATAGAAAAAATGGTGTCAGTAGGTGTTTACTTGGGGCGTTAGGAAGAAGATAGATGGGCAGATCGTTTATGGTGTAAGAGATTTTTTCAGTACATATTTTGTAATATACAATTCTTGTGCCAGAATAGAGTGCGTGGGGAAGGTAGTATCGGTTTTTTAAGGATTTCAACCCACTGACTTGAGCCTCTATAAGCCGGAAAGATCAAAATTTAGGAGGCGGATGACACCCGTACCTCGGGGTTGAGAGGGCCCAGAACTCGCTCCCGGATGGCGAGGGATTCCATGTGGAGAGAGTTGCTGTTGTTTTGAATCCTCTCCAACTCTTCCAAAGTCCTCGTCTCGCGCCAGTTCTCGTAGGCTGGCACAGGCTCCACTTCTGGCTTCGGGATGACGTCATCAGGGTCGCTGTACCTACACAAAAACGTCAGGGTTTACCGCTGGATAACAACAATTTTTCTACTGTATAACAAGTGCACTGTTTTGGTTGAGGGCTTACATAACTAAACATTACTGAATGATATGATGAAATAATGATATTACTCATTAATGACATATTTCATATTTCTTGCGAAACTTTTGTTTGTTCTACACATAACGCGTCTTTTTTATATTTCAGAACAAATAAATATCCAATAGTTTCCTCAGAAACCTGTCACTGAAAAACTCAACAAACCAGCATTGTATCTACAGCGCTACTCACAGGGTGAGACACAAATACAGAATGGGTGAACTATACCTCAGTTCCATTGCCATGCGAAGGTAATGGTACGCCTTCTCAAGTGAGTAGTTGTCTTTATCATTTGCGAAGGACGCTCCAAGCAGTTCGAGGGCCTCAATCACCTGTGGCTTCGTGATCTCGGGTCTTGTGATAAGGTACTCTACCACTTCAGCTTTCGTGCGCTCCGCTGCTGACACCAGTTGACTCATTCCTAACACAAACAGAACTTCATATGTATTTCGGTCAGAAAGTCAAAAAGAAAACTGCTTT
Source organism: Mesopsocus fuscifrons (assembly GCA_950004255.1). Classification (NCBI taxonomy): domain Eukaryota; kingdom Metazoa; phylum Arthropoda; class Insecta; order Psocodea; family Mesopsocidae; genus Mesopsocus; species Mesopsocus fuscifrons. The sequence continues at coordinate 11,756,307 of OX465374.1, read as the reverse complement.
CAAAAAAAGTAAAAAATGATTTTCGATCGCTTGAAATTTTATTACTACAAGTATACGACAACCCACCAATATCAACCTATTACAGTTACCACCACTTTCCCTCTCAGCTGACGTTCACATTGTTTTAAATTCTGGGCAACCGGCAGGGTACAAAAGTTCCGAATCAAATGACTCTAGCCGTAAATAACAATAATATAAAGCTATTCGGACGAAACCTCAGATCACAATACTTCATATTTCTTCAAAATTATAAAAACTAAAAAAATGCTGGACTACAAAATTTCTTGATAGTGAACTAGTCCTAGAGAGATTCTAATACAACAGAAACTCGAGCATACCGTTCTCGTTGTTTAGGAAAGCAGCTCCGTAGAGTAGGAGTTCCTTGACGACGTCTAGATGTCCACATTCGACAGCGAAGTGCATGGCGGTAGCACCGCAGTTGGCTCGCGCATTAGGATCAGCACCTTTTTCCAGTAGATAACTAACTACGTCCAAATGCCCTTTGTACGACGCGATCATTAGGCACGTGTTGTTGTACTTGTTCGCTGAAATCAACAAAGGATGAATCTGAGAGGTGACTGATGGTCTCCTGTGTACCTATACGGTCTCTGGTAGCTGGATTCTAGAGATAATGTCAATGTCACTAGGAGCCACTTAAGTAACGCTGACCAAAAGCAACGTTCGTCTCCCGGGATTGGCCAGCGGAGGTAATTAACCACGTCATTTCCAAACTCAGTATGAATACGCAGCTTCCTGACTTACCACAGTAACCAATTTTCAAACAAAATAAGAGTAATTCGTCAGAGAGTTGGCAACAATCCAGAGACCTAGGGAGCACCATTCAGTATCGTCGTGTTCCATAAACAAAAGCCTCTGCGTTTTCTGTTGCCCACTCAATCTACGTCTCTGCTGCCGGCCATCCCGCACTCACACCATGCGTACATAGAGCAATTTCGTGTTTAAGAGAGAGAACATGAGAATATAAAGTTAGGTAGTACCTTCTAACAAATAGGTACAGCCAACAAACTCAGGTGGATAATTTACATGAAGTAACAAACCTTTTATGAAAAAAGATATGGAGGTAAGTATGCTCAAAAGTTCAACATCAATCTAAAAACTGCAGAAGAGTCGCTACCACACAAGATCAGATACAAGGCACAGCAATGCAAACATTTTAAAGCTAGCTTATAATCTACCCCAAGTGTTCATTGTTATGGACAGAGACGTACCCATACCAAAAGGTTTCTTTTCCACACCTTGAATGAATAGAAAATGACTAAAACAAGTTTAGAAAAGAAAGGGGTATCTATCTCACATTAGATAGATTGATAGAAACATTGATTGACTGATTGATTGATACATTATTCTTCAATATCGGTAGCCTTTAGAATGTCTTCTGACCCAATGGAGGTAAATCGAAGGCAACAGGAAGCAGGAACAAAAGGAACTTCCGGCATTGGTTTGCCATCGAGGAGTCATCGCTCGCTAATGTCAGAAGCAGTCAGTCAGTCAGCACTTCCAACTGGCGCTAGCTCGTAGTTGAGTTATAAATAAGCAATATAATGCTCACAAGGTCTGGCAACCAACGACAACTGCCACTGATCCCTTACGGGGGCCAACGCCACTCACACAAGGTCACAATCCACATTTTCCTGATTTATAATGGAAAAGAAAGAAATCAAACAGAATATTTTTCGGTCTGGGCCAGAACACCACGACTTGGTTTGCTTCTTTACTACCATTAGGCTACATTTTTGACAGAAATCATCACTTATTTCCAGAACTGTGGTCCAATGGTCCAAAACTCTCCATACCAATTAATGTATTGGAGGACCGAAAGGTGCAATTTTTGCCATATAAGCGGAAATGCAATATTTGATCAAGACAATAAATTCAAATTTAAGGAGATTAAACATAACAATAAAAATGACTGCTGAGATAAGTGGCTTGCAGAAGCTGAATCGGCTCTTTTCACCAGTAATCTTGCACTAACTACTCCAGCATAATCGTACAATATAACGTACAACATAAATGACCTACGAAGTAGGTAGGTAGTTAAATCAGCTCGACAAGTCACCCCTAACCTACAGAGATGAGTCTCTTTGATTTTGTACAAAAGGAAGGCAAACGATCACAGTCCTAACCACAAAGCTGGTTTTCTTCTCGCCCTGTCGGACGTTGGTCTTGAAATGATCAAGGCGAGCGGGCGAGTGGCCAAATGCGTGGACTGAGGCCACAAGAAAAATAAAACTTAGTGCAGCGCCCCCAACTTCTTAATCGGGTCATGGACGATTAACCCGACCTCGCACAAACGACCAATATCAAAATAAAAGTGGGAAAGACCATCTTCCCATTTTTCGTCCCACTACTGGCTAACTGATGGTTAGATACTAAAATGTCGAGCCACTTGCACGTGGACACGTGTCATGACGCTAGTTTATTCTCTGTAGCCTAGGATGTACAAACTGAGTAAGAGTTTAACCTTACCTATATGGATGTCAGCCTGATGCTCCGTAAGATACTGCACGACATCCAGGCGTCCATCGAAGCAGGCTGCCCTGAGAGGTGTGGAATTGGATTTGGTAGCATGGTTGACATCCGCCCCCGCTTTAACTAGTTCCTTCACGACGTTCAAATGGCCCACCCCAGCAGCAACCCACAAAGCACTCGCGCCCTCGATTATAAAGTTGTCGAACTTGACCAAACCTTCCACCTCCAGGTCAGGCCTAAAGCTGGCCAGAAGTGTTTTCACTACCTTGTCGTGCCCATTTTTTGCAGCGATGATCAGCGGAGTGCATCGCTGGCCTTCATCATCTTCCATAATCTGCAATGAATGTAGGTATATTGTAAAAAAGAAAGAAAAAAATTAAAGCACTTGGTAAGGAACACCTGTCAGTACAGTCATGTATAGGTATTCTACCCCTACGTAACATTACGACATTATTTTGATGTGACTGTAATCACCAAGGTATTACCTAGATACTATATGGCTAAGTGTATATCATGTACTACCTAAGTACAAAGTAGTCAAAATTTGGCGAACTTCAGGAGAGTTGGGTATTTACCTCACTGCAGACTGAACATTCGCAAGGTGATCACTCAAATCTAAACTGTATACCAACTAATCTCTGCCCGCACCTCTCAGCAGATAACTGAACAGTCAGGCAGAAAATGCACTCACCTCATTCAAAAGCTGTAAAAGAGCCACTCTGTTTTCCGATAACAGGGCATACATCGTAATTGCGAGGCCATCTCTTGCAGCGAAGAACACTCGGTCCCGCACCGAGGCTGGCACTTCTGGATCACTCATTTTGCTAGTAAGTTCAAGCCAACAGGAGCAACATCACGCTAACAAGCTAAACCTACATACTTGCACAGCGAGATAAAAGCGATCGGTCATCATTGTAAAGGAATGCACGGCCCGAAATTTTTTACGAATGAGTTACGCGAGTAAGTATTTTTAATGCTGCAAGTCAGCACGCAGCACAGCTGACAGAAAGACTGCCCCACACTGCCCCAAAATCTTCAAAATAATAATCTCCAAAATACCAAAATAGAAACACGTCTTCTGCTGTTAAACCATAGAGTAAAATATCATAATATTTCAAACGGCCATTGGCCAGGTTAGCCAACCATACTTTCCTTTGATACTTTCACCGCCAAAAGTACGGTGTTTTTTTACGATTGTAGCCAATCAGAAATCACTAAAATCAGCATCATGTTACTGCTTGCTGTTTACCTTTTCAGTATCAGTTTCTTACTTGACGCGTGTGCTGCTGTGGGGTTGTTATAAAATCAACAAATTTTATCAAGTGAATTATTTATTTTATCTTGTATCTTCTCCGGTATCTTCGCATGTCCCTTTTGCCATTTGGTTTGAGGTAGGTTAGGGTTAGGTACCTATCAACAAAACATGAAAACATCAGCTTTTTCGTGCGTCGAAAATCGCTAACGACGCAACCTGTGTTAAGTAGTCGATTTTTAACATTCGGGAACGGTAAATCAATCATTATGGGCAAAAATAGTGCTTTATGGAAGATGACCCATTGATATTCGATGTTTTCACGAGTCAAATGTTAAGATGTTTTGGCCGTACCGCCGCAAACCGAGCTCACATTGTTATGACATGATGAAAGATGGTTTGCCTTGGTGATCCTCATGTCACTGACGATTTATGGCAAAAAAGTGGTTGAGCATGATTCAAAACGTGCTGTTTGATGATTTGCTAAGCGCTACTGTCCGCATGGCTATTATTCCCGAAAAAGCAGGCCATCATTTCCTTCAAAGTGCTTCTTGCAGTAACAACCTTTGTTGTGTTCGGCTCAGGTTGGGCTAGTTGGGCTCTTCTTGGAACACAATACAGGCCCACACACACAGTCGGTTGCTTCTCAGTTTTTGACGAGTATCCAAGATTCAAGTAGATTGCAGATGACTTGTAAATGGCTTATTCTGATGCGCTATGATTGTATTTTTTACATTTCCTCGCCCCAGTCAACATATTATGGACAATTTTTAGGACTTGTCAAATTATGCGGCATCCAGCGGTACGTAAAAATAGTTGCGACGTAAGTAAGTGGTCTGACCGTAGTTCTAACAAAATACCTAACCGATTTTGGACGCCCTTAGTTTAATTCGCCTGTGGGCGGACGTCGGCCATGTTTGACCATGACCAGTGATATACCTACAGGATACCTACATTTTTAAGGTGCTTTACCAAAATTTGAAGCCAGTTGGTCCGTATTATAGGTAGGTAATTTCAAATTCAAGTCCCATGTACCTACCTTACTACCTACATTTGCAAAAAACTATTAAGATATTTTTTAGAAATCTAATTACCTATAGTTACCTACCTACCTAACAATGGCTGGAAAATAGGAGAATTCTATGTGAAATTCCAGTAAAATGAAGAATTCGTCTGCAACAAAGAAGAGAGTAATTCCACACTTTAGTCTTTCTCTTTGGCTGCAGTCCTGGAATTCCAAATTTTATAACCTTAAATACTTATATTGTATATTACCTACATTATTATATTTAGGGTGCGTCCCACCATATGCTCAGTTAAAATTAAACTGGAGATTTTGTCCTATGTTTATCATGTTAAATTTAACTTTTAAGTTAAATTTAACATGGTAAATCTCCAGTTTAATTTTAACTGGGCATGGTGGGACGCACCCTTATTATATTATTGTTATATTTATTAAGTATATTATTAATGTTAATAACACATTAGCGAATGGATGCCTCTGGATACCTAATACCCACCTAACTGTGGGTACTTCTGGGATTTATCTTCGAATACCTTCATGTGATTTGTGTGTTGTGTTACGTAATGGTTCCGTGAAATACATGAAAATGAAAGCAGAGCAGTGATGTGCCGTTACTATCTTGGATACCTTTTTGGATATACCCGTCTGGATTCCTGCCGCCTTAACTGTGATCAACTTTGCATATACCATCGGATACCTCCATGTGATTTGTGTAGTGTAAAGTGGTGCCGTGAAATACACGGCATTGAAAGCAGAGCAGTGATGTGTCGTTACTATCTTGGATACATTAATGGATATACCCCTCTGGATTCCTGCCGCCGCCTTAACTGTGATCAACTTTGGATATACCATCGGATACCTCCATGTGATTTGTGTAGTGTAAAGTGGCGCCGTGAAATACACGGAAATGAAAGCAGAGCAGTGTTGTGAAATTCAGTGAAAAACGATGCGATCTTCGGTAACTTAATGGAGACCATACCTACCACCCACCTACCTTGGATACCTTAATGGATATAAGGGCGCTGGATTCACATCACTTAGACGCAGGTAAGAGCATTTTTACTTTACCTGTATACGGAGTATACGTAAGGTAAAGTATTGTATTCGTGCGGGCCAATTTTCGGCAAACCTCAACTTTGAACCGTCATTGCTCCCAGACCTCAAAAGCGACTGAAACTTGCATATACATTTCGGAAACGTCCATTCCTTCGGAATGTGAAAACCATCTCACATTTTTCCTCCGACGAAAAGTTTGCCCACAGGAATTTTTAGAAGAGGTCAGGTACTCCGTGTCAGTACGTATGTATGAGCGTGTAGCTCCTCTTTGTGGGCTTACTTAATGGCGTTGTGTGTGTAGATTTCCGCGTCCTCTCTCTGGGCCTGCCACAAGAGGATAGGGAAGCCCAGTGTTTAGCGTGTAGGTACAATTTGCCCCATCATCTTAGCGTTTATCGTCTAATCCCATAGAGAGGATTTTTTTAGGCTTCATTATACTTTGTGACATAGAATGTCTTTCTTCTCAACACTCAACAGTGACATGCCACTATTTAATGTTCAAAAAATTGGAAATTGGGATAGGACTATAGGGATGGGGAAATGAAGTTAGATAACACATTTTCCAGGTCACTTCGCATACCGTTTTGGCTTCATTCCGAAATTATTTTCTGTCACTTAGGCTGAATTTCACCACTTTCCGATAGTGTTTTTAACGGGAGGATTTAACGAACGGATTTACGTTATCGTACGTTTAGCTTACGACAAATGCGTTGCGCTTGCAGTTGTTTCTCATCGAACGCACTAGTCGTAAGCTAAACATACGATATCGTAAATCGATTCGTTAAATCCTCTCGTTAAAGACACTATCGGAAAGTGGTGAAATTCAGCCTTAATAAACGTTTCATGTGTGAATAAAGTAGGTAGGTAGGTAGGTACCTAAATATTTACCTAAAGATTGCGATAACTACGTACCTATCTGGAAATGAACCTGTATAGATAACTAGACTCTAACTTGGCTCTCAACCTTTCTCTACAATCCACTTCGTGGGTTTGACGATCTTTTATTAAATGTAATGTAACTGAAGGTTATGGCAATGTCCAGCTTACGGACTTGAACTTCAGGTCCGATCCACCACTATAAGCGCTTGGTTAAAAGCTCCCAACCCAATATTGTGAGAACTGGAAAACTTGATATGAATATAATGAGACATGTGCCCTGACTAGGCTAGGCACCACTACTACTACTATAGTCCAAGTCAGGCTGGGAGCATATAATAGGTACCGATTACTCAGAATTTCTTGCAAATAAAGGCTGATCAAAACTTTTTCGCTCCTTTTTCGTCTTTTTCTCCCACATTCTGCTTCGCTTGGCACGAAATGACAAAAATACTAAAATAAAAGGGCCTAGAAATAGAGTCTAGCTTGGGGCCTCATTGAAGGTTAATCCGGCTCTGACCACGGCACAGCGCGGCTAGATGGACATAATTCTTTAAGTAGTGACGCTAAGATTAACATCGTGAGCGGGAATTCTCATGGTTCATTCAAAATTACAGTCGTAAAAAATATCCTACGAAATTTTGTTGTTGAAAAGTCATGAGCAAAATTCAACTTTCATGGGTCACCTCACAATCCTCTTTGTTTACGTTTTTTTCGACCTTTCATGAGGAACCTGTTGGGAATTTATGTTCTGAAAAATGAATGAAACGGCTGCTTCGTGACTTTTGTCACGAAACATTTTTCCAAAATTGCTCGATCGTAAAATCACAAATCAGCCATTAGCCAGTTAATTTCGGTCGTTAAAAAGACATATCAGATTTCAGAGCATTAAATTGTTCAAGTTTCCTCAAAAAACTGTCGGAAAAGCTATTTCTTGTCGTTTTTTTCGACCATTTTTTGAAGATACTATTGGATATAGAAACGTATTGAAATCTGGTATTTTTTTTTAACGTCAAAAATTGGCCATGTTGTGATTTTATGATTGAGTAATTTTTTATTGACAAAAATCACTCAGGGTGCGTCCCACCATACCCAGTGAAGAGAAAACTGGGCATTTTCTCCTATGTTTACCATGTTAAATATCCGAGAAAATCTCCAGTTTTCTCTTAACTGGGCATGGTGGGACGCACCCTCAGGCGTAATTTCACAATATAGCCGTACATTTCTGACATTAAAAAGATATATCTATTGTATTTTAGAACACAACAATAGCCAGGAGTTTCCTCAAAAAATAGTCGGAAAGAAACAGAAACAAACAGGATTGTGTGGCGACTATTAATAGTTAGCAAAAACAATCATTTCTGGCAGTAATTTTAGCAATAAATAAAAAAAAAGAAATATTTTAAACCACTAACAGAAAACTTGAAACTCGAAACTCAACGTTGAAATTTAAGTTCACGAGAATTTTAGTGAAATATCCGTAATATTGGTAGGTACATATTTCTCGTAGGTATTACACTCTCGGAAGAAGACCAAGAGTCATGAAATTACTGATGTTCAGTTTGTCAGTTATCCCGTCATGCTATCCCCACCTCTCTCCGTCGAAGTCAGTAGTTAATACTGCAAACTTCTGAAATGAAAAAAATCCTGATTATTTTCTATTTTAATTTTTCTTTGCCGAGTAAGAGCCAGGCTTATTTGTACCTCATGTAAAAATTCTGTGTGATTATGGCCGAGGCTGACGTTGGAAGTACAACGGAAGCCTTAAAATCGTTCTTCTACTTCTTTCACCTGTTCATTTTCTTTTAAATATAACACATGCAGGGGCGCAGAAATCATAATTCACCATTTCTTCGGGGGAAATTACGATATATCCAATCAGCTAGATGCTAGATCATACATTATTCATACCATTTTTTTTCACGTTCTTGAGAAAGTCAAAACTTGATGGTCTTGATCACATTTAAGATGGAATATGCACTAGTTGTTTGTTTACGTTTCTTGCGACCTTTTTTGAGGACCATGTCTGATAGGTACTTAAATATTCTGAAAAAAAAAAAAGTCTTTTTAACGTCATAAATTAACTGGCTATGTTTTTTTTTAGACCAAGTGATTTTTGTCCTTAAAATAATTGTTCAAAATTACTTACTCGATCATTTAATCACAACGTAGCCATGCAGTTAGTTTCGGACTTAATGAAGACATATTCATAGTATATGTATATTAGAAGATTTAAATATCCAACAGGGTCCTAAAAAAATTGTCGGAAAAAATGTTAACAAGTAGCGAATGTATATTCCGTCCTAAGCATGACACTGTGTAAAGCTGGCCATCCATTGGCTGGAAACCAAACGAAACGAAACGAAAGTTTTCTCTGGTCGCTGCAAGTTTCCGATGCGTAGACGAGTTTCGCTTTGTTTCGTTTCCGGCCAATGGACATTTAGTATAGGTACTTAATGTGGGTCCTGTTCAGTTACAACATAACACATACCTATCTAGCCATATTCAAACTCCTGATGGATAACTGAAAATTAACGTCAACTCAATTCATCAGCTCTAAACACCTGAACAGTCACCTACAGGGCACTCAGTCTGAGTTGCTAATCGTTTTCGAATACTATACGTACCTACATGACCTTTAGCTTCATCCGACCGGTCTCTCGGCTTCCACCTTATTTGTCTTTTTAAACTGATGTAGCTGAATACAGATATTAAATTTCGATCTGGAATCAGCTGTTGAGGGATGATAAGTACACATCTTCTTTTCTTCGATCAATCCTCAAATGGGCCTCAACGGCACGCCTTCGTCGGTATCTAAAAAAAAAAAATTGCACAAATAAACAAACGTCCGAAATGACTCGTCTATACCTATAGGTACGGACACTGCCTATAGGTAGCACATGCGCCTTCAGCGAGAGACTTACGGCACTTTTTTTTGACGAAATCTGTGCATAGTGTTGATATCTCTAGTCAGGCCATTTTATTCTGCCACTTATAAAACTCTTATAAAACTCGGTCGTGTTCAAATATACATGTAGGCAAATTTGCTACGTCCCTTCGTTTGAACAGTCCTCCGATTTTAGGTGTTCGTCTATATAACGCTCTCCCGGTTGAAATTAAATCTGAAGAAAGTTTAACGATTTTTAAAAAATTGCTAAAATCATATTTACTTGAAAATATTTTTTATAGTTTAGAGGAATTTCTAAATTTGTAATTTAACTGGACAACCAGGCGTTTTATACTTTAGTTCCACCTATTTTTGGTGGGACAAGGTCAACAAAACGTAATAAAAAAAAAAAAAAAAAAAAAAACTTCCCCTGTGGCCTCTATCCAAAGCCAATGTTTACTGGGATGTTGCCTGGGAAGGCACCACGAGCTTCCCATGTAGAACAGTCTCAACCATCAAAGACCAAGGTTGAATGGAAAATTCATCTTTTTAAATGGCTACCTATACTTCCCCAAATTTTGTTCCCCGAACCCCTAGTGAAACATGTCTGTCAGCCATGCTTCACTAACCTATCTATCGAAACAATATCACCCATTTCGGTTTTCGACAGCCCTTTGTCAGTGTAGGCCCGACAACTTAGAAAACCTTTACGTGGCAATCAGCTGCACTGTGGACTGGATGGGTTTCCCACAGTGCCAGCTAATCCACCTCTATACTTCGTTGCCTACACATTTTCTTAAATTTTATGTACCTATTTAACAAAAAGTACCCTATACTTAGTACCAATACCCATAGGTATATAGGTAGCAAGTACTTACGTAAGGGGGTGGGGAGATGATGATAGAAATGAGAAACGGCATTACTCCTATAGAAGTGCTCAGTAGGTAGGCACAGCCTTCGTTTGTTGATAATGTTATTGTCTCTAAGTTTGTCAGTTGCAGCAATAACTTCCTCCTCATTCAGGGTACTTGATCTGAAATTTATAAAATACAAATGAGCATCCATTTCTGTTGCTGTCTCAACTGGTCGGTGTTGGTATTAAGAGCCGCTCCATCTAGTCTCGCCGCCGCTCTGATAGCATGAAGTAAGATAGGGAACGCGGTGCAGCTGTCCTACTCCATATATTATCAATGGGACAGCGCGCTGCGCCGAAACCAGATGGGCGGAGTCCTTAATAGTTCTAAGATCAATTTTCAATAGAAACTCAAACTTGGCGGAAATAGACACAGAATTGGTTCCTCCGAAATTATGTAGGGTCCAGCACTATTAGCATAGGTAGATGTATTGTATGATGGTCTGATAGCGCTAATTCCCGCCACAAGATAAAGCCAAAATGCCACATTTGTTGTTACTCCATCTTCTAATTTACCTTATAACTCAACACTGGTACCTACCTACATACAATGCTACCTATTGTAGTAAGCTATGTTCAAACCAACTCATATGCACATTAATAACCATGACATTTTATAACAAACGCTACTTACTTAGTATTTATTTAGGTAAATACCTACTTGTGTTGACAGTCCTCAAAATAGCAGACGATTATAGCAGACAGAAGCTGGTTGTACGTCAGCGAACTCTGTAGGTACCCGTAGGTACCAATACGCACTAGATAAACCACATTTTGATTTGATTACGACACTCACTCATAAGCTAATCATAGTTGAACACGCGCTCCTACAACATTATGCTGACTCGGAAGAGGGGAGATCGGAGACATACAGGGACACAACGCAACTCTCAAAATACTTCAAGATGTTTTCAGAAATTAGATAAATTAGGGGATAGGAACCGGGATAATGTATTTAATGTAGCTATCTTAAGTAGATAGGTATTACCTATTTGTTTTCATTTTATTATTTTTATGACTTTAAGCTGATGTTCCACTTTTAAGTTTTTGCTTCTTTAATTTTTTGCTTATTACCTAAATCTTTTATAGAATTTTTTAATGAGTATGTAAGGTTACCTAGGTACCTAGATTAGGTATGTCCGTTTATTTTATAAGCTGCAACACAGGTGTATCGTATTCTTCGTTCACCTTATATTTTTTAGTATTCGTATTACGAGGGCAGGAACCTAATTATAATTACCTAACTTATTTTGACCACATAAGAGACAGAAGTTAGTGGTCAACGAATGGAAAATTTTATGTTCAAATGATATTTTAATACGGGGGGCAGAGTTCCCCGTCTCCCCTACCTAACACAGCTACTCTGCTTCCCAAGGCAGGGTCAGCTGACGATGCGTTATTCTACACTCTTGGCAGAGTGTGACTGTCAACTCATACTCTGATTTGGGTGTCATTAGAAAAATATTGGAAACTACGGAGGAGAAAGGGGGCATGTGGAAATTTGCTGGACCCTTTCTCCACAATGGGGGGAAGGGGGGAATGAAGATAGAGGTACCTACTTCGTCGTAGGGGCTTTTCAGTTTTCTGGGGGGAGGGGGGTTACGAATGGGGGTCAAGGTTAGGTTAGTTTTTCTTACCTACTCCTCAACGTATAAAAAATATTGAACAGGGGGAACAAGGATTTATTATAGGTACTTTGTCGAGCGGTTTCTCCTGTTATTTCTCTACACCTAAACATCGGATATTTTAGGTTTAGGTATGGTGAGGGAGATGGAGGTGCTACTTAAACGGGGTAGGAAGAACACGCGATTTTTCAAATTTGGAGGGGGGTATGAGGGTAGGGGTTGGTACTACTTTCAAGGTATTGTTCGTATTTTGGGGGGAAGGTACCTATACCTACTTAAGGGTAGGGGTAGGTAGGTACTTTTCACGCTATCGTTCATATTGGGGGGGAGTAGGTATAGGTAAGTATTGTTATTGGGAGCAAGAGAAGGGTTTATTCCCATATATGGGCTGAACTGGGAAAACTGGAATTTGGGTTTTTCGGAAAACTAAGCTTACTTTTATTACCATTCTAAAGGGTGTAGAACTTGAATCTGTTAAGGTTTGGGCAGAATTTGGGAATCTGGAATTTCGGGTTAGCCCAAATTTGCTTTTTTCGGAAAACTAAGCTCACTTTTATTACCATTCTAAAGGGTGTAGAACTTGAATCTGTTAAGGTTTGGGCAGAATTTGGGAATCTGGAATTTCGGGTTAGCCCAAATTTGCTTTTTTCGGAAAACTAAGCTCACTTTTAATACCATTCTAAAGGGTGTAGAACTTGAATCTGTTAAGGTTTGGGCAGAATTTTGGAAACTGGAATTTCGGGTTAGGCCAAATTTGCTCTTTTCGGAAAACTAAGCTCACTTTTATCACCATTCTTAAGGGTGTAGAACTTGAATCTGTTAAGGTTTGGGCAGAATTTTGGAAACTGGAATTTCGGGTTAGGCCAAATTTGCTTTTTTCGGAAAACTAAGCTCACTTTTATTACCATTCTAAAGGGTGTAGAACTTGAATCTGTTAAGGTTTGGGCAGAATTTGGGAATCTGGAATTTCGGGTTAGCCCAAATTTGCTTTTTTCGGAAAACTAAGCTCACTTTTATTACCATTCTAAAGGGTGTAGAACTTGAATCTGTTAAGGTGTGGGCAGAATTTGGGAATCTGGAATTTCGGGTTACCTAGCCCAAATTTGCTTTTTTCGGAAAACTAAGCTCACTTTTATTACCATTCTAAAGGGTGTAGAACTTGAATCTGTTAAGGTGTGGGCAGAATTTTGGAAACTGGAATTTCGGGTTTGCCCAAATTTGCTTTTTTCAGAAAACTAAGCTCACTTTTATTACCATTCTAAAGGGTGTAGAACTTGAATCTGTTAAGGTTTGGGCAGAATTTGGGAAACTGGAATTTCGGGTTAGGCCAAATTTGCTTTTTTCGGAAAACTAAGCTCACTTTTATTACCATTCTAAAGGGTTTAGAATTTGAATCTGTGTAGGTCTGGGCTGAATTTGGGAAACTGGAATTTTGAGTTGGCCCAAATGTGTTGTTTTCAACCAACATAGCCAATTTTCAGTAACATTCTTTACTGAAAATTGGTTCAATAGTGTGGTTCAACCTAGGTATAGTACAGCCCCCAAGGAATAGAAATTGAAGAAGTCTCATCCCATTAGATATCAAAAAGTGTAAGATTTTGTTAAAACTCTAACAAAGAATCGTATCCAGTCAATGTCGTATGCAATGCCTAGGTATATAGGGCCTCAATAGGAACACGTATAATGCCCGCATCACTATTTCTCGTCGCTGTTATAAAATATTCTTTATTAATTTTTAATTCCTTTCTTTTGCCTTGACCCTTGTATGCGACAACAATTTTTATTTCACTACGTAAATTTTGAAGACTAGGTGAACTTAAAACTGCATTTAATGAACAATTAACTATTAAGTCGATGTACCTACTGTAACCAATTACTTTTTAAAAAAAAGCGCGGCAAATCCCGAAAAGACGATTCTACACGCGATACCACAAAGACGATTCTACACGCGATTCCACAAAGACGATTCTACACGCGATCCCAAGAAGAAGACTCTACACGTTTTCCTTTTAAAAAAGTGCGCGAGATCTTTCCTAAATTAATTTACTCTACACGCTTTCCTTTTTGAAAAAAGGGAGACAAATCTTTCCTACAAAATTTACACACCTTCTTACGAAGAAGACGAGTTGTTTATCCCAATAACTTTTTAACTGCATATTTTAATATATTGGACCTATACTTGTACCTACCTTCTGTATTAAAAAACGGCCTCGATAGCCGAGTGGACTAAACGGTCGACTTTTGAGGAGCAGCGAGAGCCGGGTCACACCGGTTCGATCCCGATCCTACCAAAAAGTTTTTCTGCTCGGCATTCACCTCTGATATGTTCAGCATGTCAAGTGAAATGTATATCGAGGCTGTGGTGGTTCGGAACCCACCTTAAACTGTAGGTCCCCATCGTTTATTCGATGGCTGGGGAGCTGGTATTTGGTAGTGCTGCCAGCTGAGCACAATGGATAGTTCTTGAAAACGGTCTAGTTGCTTGTCCCCCCAACCCTCAGCTATTATTATTACCTTGTGTATTTTTAAATTTTCTTTTTACTACCAACTAGGGAAGTTAATGTGCATAGAAAGGGATGAGTTGATGATGGTCATATTTGGAAATAAACCGTAGCCTCCAGATTATTTGGAGGGGCTGCGGTGCATGGGGAAGGAAGTGTTGAACGGTGAGTGGTGATTCAAACTTAAAACCGAGTTGGTGCTTCGACCTTCCACCAAATTTGGATTCGTCATATACAATAGCTAGCTGACTATAAAAGGTTTGGGGGATCTCTCAGCAAACATACAATTTAAAATATACCAAATGTACCTACTGCACTCCAGTCATTGAACGCAGAGCAGGTCTCCGTCTCCGTGATGGAGGTTGTCTTGCGATCGATTAAGTTTTCAGAAAACAGGAGCAGCTTCTGAACTTCTGATAGTGTCCAAAATCAGGGTCCTTATTACTTACCTTCAGGCTAAAAATATGATTACACCTACTTAATCTTACTAAGTACGACGACGACTTTTATATTTCCTGCACATAAAAAGAAACTACCAACCAATGGAGCACCTGAAAACGATTCAGTAATATCAATAGGTACCTATATATTTATCATTTAAAAAATGAAACTTGAAAAAGGGCGGTAACAGTTGTACCGTTTCTGCATAAAGTGGCTGGGCCCGGAAGGAAGATGCTACACGCACACTTTCGTAAAAGTGTGTAAGGCAGGTCACGTGGTAGTCACGTGGTACAGATGAGCCCACAACGACGAATCTACACGTATAGGTGTGTGTGTATGTATGTATGTATGTATGTATGTAGCTAGCTATGTATGTGGCATTGACCTGGACGGCGCACTTTTCAACCGATTTTCTTCAAAATCGGTAGTGACCTTTCTAAAATTGGAAGAAATCAGAATCCGGAAGCCCAGTTTCCCCCCTTTAAAATTAAGGGGGGTTACCCCCCTAAAACACCCCCAAAAAGTAGAAAAAAAATATTTGCTCAAAATCGGCTCTAACGATTTCGATCAAATTTTAGAAAATTATAGAACAAATAATTACGAATCCAATGATACCACCCACTACCCCCGCATAACTCCCTGGCCGCTAAAAAAAGGGGGGAAGTCCCCCCTGGACCTGTAAAAGGGTGAAATCAGTGGATTCAGTTGTTTGTGGTATATGAGTAGTTCTGGATATGACACGTGACAACGGCCATACTCGTTACAAATGGTATATGGCTTATTTCGAGCCTCCCCCCCCCCCCCCCCAGGGAGGGGGGCAATTTTGAGTGACTTTTAAAGTGCGGCTTATGGGGTCTTAAACTGTTCGGGCGAACAATGTGAAGCAAATTTTTGTATCAAAAAGTTTTTCTGAACGTATCCAAGCACCCCACCCCCTAAGGGGGGTAGATTTGAGTGGTTTGCGAAATATGGGTTGTGGGGGCTCAAAATGATCGGGAGATCGTTCTGAGGCAATTTATATGGTCAAAATGATTTTTCGCCACACCTCCCCCCCCCCCCCCCCTATGGGGGGAGTTTTGGATACTTTCCAAAGTACGTTGTATGGGGTACCAAAATGCTCAGGGAAACGGTCTGAGGCAATTTATTTTGTCAAAACGTTTTTCCGAGCTTCCCCATCCACCCCACCTCCTTTTAGGGGGTAGTTTTGGGTGGTTGCCGAAGTATGTCGTGTGGGGTCTCTAAGTACTCGGGAGAACATTCTGGGGCCATTCCTTTCGTCAAAAAGTTTTTCCGTCTCCAATCATTTAACCGAGGGTTTTTTTCTAGGAATCACGCAAATAAACAGGTAAAGTTTTGTCCGACCGTGTCGTACCGCTTGTTTTCACGACTTATCGTCTTTTACCCAGACTTTTTGAATGAAATTGAATGAATGAATAGTCTCCTTCATATGCAAGGCCAAGGAACACTCGAGACATCAATGATATTCACATTTAACATGTTGCCCGCAATTAAAACTGAGCCGCGAAAAGGCTCCAAATTAATCCAATTTACAAGGGCACTTTTCATAACTACTTAGGATATAGGTAGGTACCCATAGCCGTATCCACGGGGGGGTTTAGGGGGTAACCCCCCCCCCCCCCCCCCCCCCCGTGAGCGGAAAATTAACATGGTAATGCCAACGTGAAGCAAAAAAATATAGGCGAAACCCCCCCCCCCCCCCCATGACCCTAACCCCCCCCCCCCCCCCCCATGACCGCTTTCTGGATACGGGCCTGTAGGTACCAAATGTACGATGGTGCAATGTGGGGTGTTATTTCAGTGCGCGATACAGGTAGATGATACCAGGTCCCACACAGAATATCGTGTGCATGGGTGAGTCCTAGAAAAGTGGGCAAAATACCTACACATCCTCTTGAACCTGATTAGTGATAACATAGAATAATAGGGAAAGGTGGCAGAGTCTTGTTCAGAAGTAGACTCTGAAACATATTCGTGCCGTGGTCTCGCAGTGATGTAAATTTCTGTTACCTATACAGTAGGTGCAATAGGTTCTGAAGCATATCCATGCTGTGGTGTAAGAATAGAATTTCTGTTACCTGTAGTAGGTGGAAAAGAAATGGAGCCCAACTTCATGGACAAAAATACTGATGTTATCATATTAACAAATTCTGTCACATCTCATACAATAATTATACATAGGTAGGTGCATCTTACCTGGCCGTAACATTTCCGTTATGCAAACCACTATTTAAAGATGCATGGTCAGAGCAAAACTATTCATTTGTCTCCATACTTGGGAGAGTTAAGTATGGGTTAAAAAACTTTCCCCTGTTAAGCTTATGGCCATTAGGTGTGTGACAGGTATGGGAAATTTCGACAGAAGTATTTCGACGTGTTCATTTAAGGAATTCGGTACCTCTTCTTCAACATTCCAACTTCAACCTAGAATAGGAAAGTGTGTAGGCACCTTGGCACCTACCAGCACCTACCATGTTTTGTGTAAAAACTGCGACACGTGTATAGAAGTACAAGGCTAGTAATCAAGTGCAGAAGGTCCACGATGGTGAATTAGCCTCAATTTTCCTCTATTTGTAGCTAGGTTCTGAGTACGCAATACGCATCGACTCACCTCTCATTTGAGCTGCGTTATCAAGGTGGAGCAAATTTTCCCCCTGCGTCGCAGAAATTGCTTGTGCGTGGCACACCTTCATATCTGGTACTTATACCTAAACAATGAACCAAGATCACCGACGACGACCGAAACTTACAGTCATGAAATTTATTTTGGTCATTCAAATTTGTCGTTTTATAACTTGTACTGAACCACATTCATGCCAATATTCTTATGCTACATTGGTAGGTACACAGGTCGTAATGAATTAGTTTTGTGTGGGATTAGTGCTATGGATACTTGTATACTTTTGCCCTTGGTGAAATCACGATAAACTCAGTCAGACTATTAAATTTAGCTGAGATCACGACATGGGCTCACACCTCTAGCCTTCCCTGAACCTATAGTCTACCTAACCTTACCCAAGCTTGGGTAATACCTTATTTGAGACAAGTAAGACAGTTACGAGATAGGAACGTGCATTTGTGGGTCGAAACATTACAAGGTCGCCGAAACAGTCGACATCTTTGTGATTCATTTCATGACATCGAGATCAATTATCAATAAGATTGTATAGGCATATCTACCTACCATTACTAATCTGACCATCAGGGGCATCACCTTAAGTATTATATTTTGAGAAACTCAGAGGTACTTAGGAGGAATATTACTTGCAACTTGCAAAAAATATCTTACACCGGAATTTTAGCCAGCAGACATCTCAGTACCTACGCAAGTCACTGAGACACTGCTAGGAGCAGTACAGAACATTTACACTTGCCCGAGAAAAGTACTTTATGCAATTTCATCTTAATTCAAGCTCTGCGTCCCAAATAAGAGAGCAGTCCAGTTGAGAAAATCCCTCAGAAGATTGCAAATGTATAGGTATATCTTTTTTAATTCAAACCCTTCAGAAAAGAGAGCAGTTCAGTTCAGAGGAAGCAGTAGGGGTGTATATGCCCCTACAAGAAATATAGACAAATGTAGGGAATAAGAACGGGAGGGCAGTACAGACCTTGACATAGAGAGCAGTCGCTTGATGAAACAGCTGTTTTACACGGCTCCAACATAAAGTCTACTCCAACTGGCTAAGATGTATTTATTATCTCTGTTGGAAATTAAGTAAGTACCTATAAGGTATATGTGCCAAAAGCCAGCTTGATTGTCTTATAATGTTACTTCCTACTATTGTTCCTGCAGATACATCCACTAGCATCTCTCTTTGGTGCCACGCAAAAGTATAAACATGTTTTTTCAGTCAATCCAGCTGGGTTTTGTTTCGGGTCTACGGCTAATAATTTCCACGCACCATGTACTGATGCACCCATAATACTTAGCTGTCTCGCCTAAAAATCATATTGATAGTCACCACAATTTACCTGTTCGTACCTAATTGAATCTTTTTCACGACTTGCCACTTTGCGGGTGTCACGGTCACCAATTTCCCCATTTGTCGAATGTGTTGCCCAAGTAGGGACATCCACCTTCAGTAGGTATACCTTTGAAGAACTCATATTCAGGCATATATTCAGCTCCAACCTTCAATTTCAGCAATCTGTCATTTTATTCATTTTCTTCTTTGGCTTTGTAATCCTTTGCATTACTACTTATCCCATCCCATCCAGTCATCATGAGGTTAGTACTTTCATGGAAGGAGGCAGTGGGCCAGTAGGCCCATAATTATCTATAATTTTCTGTTAAAAAAAGGATAAACTCAGATACCTAGGTCGAAGAATTTCTATTGTTAAGTACCTTTCCTGCAAATTCATTTATGTGATGTAAAAGTGCCTATAGAGGACACTTACTTTGCTGGGAAGCATAAAGTATTGCCAAACCATTCTTGCTGATACTATCTTGATATTCAGAGTGAGCTTTTTCTGTTGTTTGAGGTCTCCCTGCAAGCCCACGAAAATATTTAGACGTTTTCTCATATAGTAAATTTGATGGTCTCCACCGTAACTTTGTGATACTTCGACATTTTAATAGAAATAAAATAACATTGCACATTACATTAGGCGAGGCATCCTATACAGGGGCATAGCGAAGGGGGGGGGCAGGGGGGGGAGGCTCCCCCCCTGAAATGATGAATTCTCGAAAGTTGGTAAATCGAAGATGGATTAAAAAAATATACAAATGTTTTCTACCAAGTTGGCAAATTGGCTAAAGCCGTAATGATGGCTTTAAGTCCTAACTTACGGTCAACTTCAATTTTCTGCCAACTCCTATGTTGGCAAAGCCATAAAACCAACTAGTGCCAGGTGCCAGGTTCTATCCAAGTCCTACGTCCTACCCAATTCAATTTTCGGCCAACTCCTAAGTTGGCAAAGCCATAAAACCAACTGTAGTGCCAGGTTCGATCCAAGTCCTACCCAATTCAGTTTTCAGCCAACTCCTAAGTTGGCAAAGCGCTTTTTACCAACTTTGAATGAGGGATCTTTACCAGCTCTTCAGCGAAAAGTGTAGCTGCCAAGTCGCTCTATCCCATACAAATTTGATCTGAAAAGCCAAGTCGCCTTTTACCAAGTTTGAAATTGGGGTTTTTATTTCAACTACTCAGTGGGAAAAGTGTATACCTTAATTCTTCTTAGCTCAGCTCCTCAGTAGGAAAAAAGTAAACGCTAAACTTCGAGCTCTGTTATTTTCCTACTTTTTAGTTGGAATGCCAGTGATGTACGGTAGGCAGTGATGGATCATAATACATAATAATCAATACCTAAATAAATAATAGTGAAATTGAAAGTTCTTTCCGTGCAATACGGAGATTTTATGGAGATAAGTTAAATTTTCTTCTCGCTCGCTTCGCTCGCTCGAATCCTGACTTATCGTCTGTGTTTACCCCCGCGTCCTGCTTCGCTTCGCCCCTCTCAATAATTAAGGATGAAGTTTATCTTATCTTAAATTTTCCTCGAGCTCGCTTCGCTCGCTCGGCCGTAAGGTCCTGTTTTCTTTTCTTGTACTAATTTTCTTTTTTCTCCATATGAGCAATTCGTGTTGACAAGTTGATACGACAATATTTGCTGCCCTCACCCCGATCTTTACCTACACTGCAACTGCGTGATCCGGCGCCATGCGCGTCTATGCCCAACTAGATCATAGAGGCCCTAGATATGGTCTATACTAAATTAGAGAAAAATAATAGGGCCTAGAAACAGAGCCCAGCTAGGGGCCTCTTAGAAGTTTAATCAGGCGCTAACAGTAGGTATTCGAACCCAGCCGTAACAGTAAAGAAATTAGAAAAATCACATGAAAAAAGCAAAATAGTGACTTGGCAAAATCGGGGTCTCTCCCCCCCCCCCCCCCCCCCCTGCAAAAAGCCTTCGCTACGCCCCTGATCCTATACCTTAGTTTCAGCCATTTCAATGTAATTTGATTCTTCCTACTGGATGTAGGTGCATACGGGCATACCTACCTGTTGAGCGCAGTACCTACTTATCTACCTAAAAAAAAGTGTTGTCCACTTACCCACAGTTAAAGTCACACAGTCAGGGCGACCAGTTGCAGGAATAGGATGAGCATGACTAAAAAATCTAGTAGAATCTTTTAGGGACCTACGGATAGCTTTGTCCACCTGAAGTTCGTCATCTAAGCTGGCCAGAAGGATTTGGTACTTGGCACGACTCAAACCTGAAATGTGACGGAATGACTCTGTATCCCTGAAGATCAGACTTTTCAGCAAAGTTTGAATTCCTACAGTTGAAAATTTTGCATGCATATAAATATGTATGGACCTACCTGCTTGCCAAAATTTATACTTAACATGGAATTATACCAAACTCCTCTACGTTATAACACCTACCTTTAAAATCATAATAGTCATCGGTATAAACGGAGTTGTCAGCTTTTCTGATATTAGGTTCTTCTAAAACGTCCATCTGCAAAGAAATACTTATATAGGTGAGTCCGGTAGATATAGAGCCAATTTGGTGATAAACTGTAGGGGCTCCGCGAAAAATTTTCTGGTCGTTTGGTGCTCCGCGGTGCAAAAAGTTTGGGGACCACTGATATAAACCATAAAACACTTTTTCAGCTTTTTAGATAAAGTTGTAATTGTGGCCAAAAAAATTTAAAAAAGAGTAAAAAGATTATACCGCTGGTGTAAAAAGAGCGAGAAAGTCACGTGCGACCTTTGTCGCACCCTTTATTATTATTATTATTTTTTAATTATTAGAATTTCTTTAAATTTGATTTTCATGCAAAAACATGCATAAAAACTTCCTGAAAACGTGACCTGCAAGAAGGCACGGTGGCACCTCTCTGGTGCATGGCACCTGAGTCAAAATTTTAGTAATTCTTTTAAAAAAATTATATTTGCTCAATATTCTCCTTTACTTTTCCCCAGAAAAGTATTCCGTAACTGAGAATTGGGTACCTATAGTATAGATTTCTAACTAGCGGATAAAGGAGCCAGAGCTTCTATAGTGGCTATAATATTAGAGCCAGTATAGGCTTGTTAGTTGTACATACGTATTGTTTCAAGCTGTCCAGCTGCTGCTGTAGTAGCATTGCCCTATCCTTCAGTGCTTGATAGGCCTGTTGTTCAGGCCAATGCGTCTCACATTTTGGTGTGCACTCGGCTGGGATAATGCGCTGTATGACTTCCCACGGCTGGGGGGGAGGAGCGGGGCTAGAACAGATAACTTCACAATAAAAACACAAATGCTGACGACATCAACAAACAGCAAATGTATGTTCACGTACCGTAAAATAGGTTTAATTAAGGAAGGCCAGCTGAAATCGTCTTGTGTTCGACTCATTTGTGTGGTATTGGGAGTTAGGGGGGTAAAGTGGTCACAGATCCTTTCCCTGACAAAATCAACTGCAAATTTATGACAGTGACATAAAAAATTATTGCCTCTAAATAAATAAACAACGTGCGTTCGGCAGTCTTCTGTAAGTGCCAGTTACCTGCATAAAATTATTTTCAGTGAGGGTAAGCAAGGTAAAAGGGTACATATACAGGTGCGGTTTATAGTGTAGGATATAAACATAGGTAATGAACACATTATACCTTCCCCCAACAGACCTCGTCCTCCCCCACCTTCCTAGACACCCTTTCCGTCTGGGTTTTTTTACTAAGATAGTTTCAAGGGTAGGTCCCATGACTTCCATACCATTCGAACCTTCGTTTTAGACAGGGACAGATAGTTACTAGATATATAGGTAAGCAATGCGTGGCCGATAGTGATAGCCGATTGGCGGTGGTTATGGAGAATGCAATGTGCAACCAAGACACTAATTACGGGATTGGCACGTTTTCGTGATTCCATATAAATATGAACTCACAAATAGTGAAACCCTTCGTGCGTAAACGCCACTGCTAGCCGAGGTCGCACGCTCGTGAGACCAACACGTCCTTTCAATGCCAAACCTCGTCTGGACCCTAAGGACTAGATAAGATACCAATAGTACATGTGAAAGGGGAGGAAAACAGGTAAGAATTCTTTTCCATACTATGCAGGTGCCTTTTAGGAGTTTATTGGTGAGGGAGCTGCAGATCCTTGGTGACTTCCGCAGCTCAACAGGACATCGGTGGACTTCTACGGCGGCCTAGCCTGAAATGTCAGACATGTCGCTTCCGCACGGTAGGCACGGAAATAGGCCAAGGGCGGACAGAGGGGGCGCTTGACCGCCAGCAGGTTGCGAGCCAAATGCCAGAGGGACAGCATTGACAGTGGCAAAGGCACGAATCTTCCAAGTACCTGGACGGAATTAATAAGAATCCCTTCTCTCACCAGTAAGTAATATTTCACTCTCTTCAGTCATCCTCAAATAGGACACCTTTTTCCTTTTCCAATGTTCGAGACCTTCCCATTATCCTACGCGCATGACGCATGGATGCTTGTGTCATCAGGAAATCGGACTTTCTGTTTATTTACTCTTGGCCACGGGCAATCGGAAGTTCGTATTTTGTCAATATATCTGGAGTGGTCTTCAAATTTGCTGAGGTCTGCGACTGATACAGGTACAATAATAGGAGAGAAGCCAGATGACGTCAGTTACAAACTGGATGGGTTATGTCGTACCCAGGTACCAGTGTGGGTTTTTGCAAAAGTAAATATAAATAGCAAATAGGAATATTAAAAACCTTAAGTAATACCTTTTCCGTCAATATAGGTTATGTAGGTAGTAAGGTCAGGTTTGTGAGTAATTGATCAAATTGATCTAAACCTTGCGCTATGGAGACTAGATGAATAGTTCGAATGCTTTCCTGTGGCATGATTGACTCTTCGTGATAGAGTAGTTATGATCTGAAGGATGTTCCAAGTTGCCAATTACCTGTGCCTCCTATGAAAGGCAAAAGGAAAGGAAAAAGAAATATTGAATGTAACTTTAGGTACTATAAACACTTGACGGAGCAAAGTAAAGGGCTACATTGAAATTGCATTTCTAACTGTATATTACCTACATTACGGAAGGCCGGTGGAAATCCTAAAAATAATTTGATAGTTGTGAGAGCTGCGCCTTACGTCTGTGAAGTCTCTGTCGCAATGGCACAGGCTTGTCACCGGCCGGCTGCCGCTGCGGCTGGCAAGCCATCTGGGCCGAAGGTTCCAGTGAGAAGCCCATCAGCCACAGCTTGAGTGACATAACTCCCAGTCCGCTGTTATGTGCGAGCTGTTGTCACCAAGTCACAGGCTCCCGCCCATCTGAGTATACAATATTATGATTAACCATTTCAGGTACTTACACGCTATTAGAAGTAGCATACGCAACGTGAATAGTTTTAGGCGGAACGAACTAGAGACGTCATAATATACTGAGTATTGCGGTCATGTATGACTGCCGAAGTCGAGGAAAGCCAGAACTTGGGTTATTTGAACTTTGAAGTTTCCTGCTTTTGTTCATCGTATCTTTCGACCGTTGATGCAATTGTTCCTTTTACTGCCCTAGCTTCTCATTCCATAGGTTCCAGTGACTGTATATCCATGTAGGGCTGGCACCTATAGGTGATGGAGGATAAAATAATTATTGGTCAACCTTGTGCATACTTATGATTAATGTATTCCTGGATAGTTGATTGCTTGCATAATAACCAAGGTTTCATTTGAATCCTTAGTCAGTTCTAAAATCACTGTGAAATAAAAAATAAAAAAATGCTCGTCAGAAGACAAGAGACCCTTTCCGTGGTAGGTACGGATGACACGAAATGGCTGCATGGGCTTCCATAACATTTTCCAACCTGCTGACATGCTCCAAAGAAAGGCAGTTTCTCAGGAAAAATTGCAACCC
Source organism: Mesopsocus fuscifrons (assembly GCA_950004255.1). NCBI lineage: Eukaryota > Metazoa > Arthropoda > Insecta > Psocodea > Mesopsocidae > Mesopsocus > Mesopsocus fuscifrons. The sequence continues at coordinate 11,731,401 of OX465374.1, read as the reverse complement.
TCCAAACATGGAAGTGCGCTCCGGAACTTGGTCACAAGAAAAAAAGTGTGGAAACTTGTTGATTTGACTATAAATTGCTGAATATATTTCTTTGCTCTGAAATACATCTTTCGAACATGAAACAGTTTATAGATGTACTAAATTCAGTAAGTTCTGATTTTACTAACCCAAAAAAAATTAGAAAGCTCGATTGCTAAATCCACCAGTTTCTGAAAAAAGAATCTGGAATATTTAATAATAATGACAATGACCTCAGTTAAATACGTAACATCAGTGACTAAATAGAGTCACAGTTATCATATACCATGTTCGCTGTTATCAAGAAGTGCCTTCAACTAGTTAAAGGTACATACAATATCTACCATTCGCCTACCTGCAGTTAATGCAGTTCCATGAAAATGAGGAAGAAAGCTACCTGTCAGGTACTGTTAGCAGCTTACTATGGCTACGGAGGGCTAAAGTATTGTGATGTAATCGAATTCGCTGATTATACAAGCTAAGTAGTGTGATTATCATGCCGCGTGATGGCGGATCCATGCACACGCACCTTCTGGGTGGTAGCCTATCTATCTACCTACACATACTGACTCCTGATGGTACCTATACTATCAGAGAGTGACTAGTGTTCGGCCGGGTGTAAAGGTCACCACCTAACCCGTGGTACAATAGGTAAATGGAACTCAGACTACAGGTTTACCGGTATTTTAAGCAGTTGTGTGAATTATCTTGGACCAGTAATTTTCAGGTTTCTTACGTACCTATTACACCATATCTCGGTACAGAAGTGAAGATGGGACAATACGGCTTCGTCCCACCGTACTTAGTTGTGGGAAAATCGGCGATTTTATCACATATTTCCCATGTTGTACTTCAAAGAAAATCGGCGACATTCTCTTAACCGTCGAAGGTGGGACGCAGCCTTAACTATAAATAGGTTTATCAGGTCCAAGATTTACCAGTGTAAATATTGTACATACTTAAATTTTTGGAACGGTATGGCAGTAGCTTAGAGCTTAGCTGACCGCCAGGCGCCAATCAGAAGGCCGTAGTTTCGATGATTTTCGATTTCCCTTATAATAGCCCATAACTTAATATTTCTTTAGGAACTATATACAATAGAATAGACAATAGACTATAGAGGACTAAAGAAACGTAAGATATAGGAATTAGGGAAATTTGTGCGAAGGATTTGAATAGCGGGAAGTGGGAGGGAAATTTCCCAGAGGTGAGTGTCAAGTCCGTCACCCTTGGCCCATCCAGCAATTTATGGTAATTTGAATATCTGAGCCATCCATTGGTGTTGATGGCATTGGCCATTGGCCGCGGTCCAGGTGGACAATGTCCACTGCGCCTCACGTGACGGCAATGCATGCCGGCGCCTCGGCCTCTTATTGACAGGTTGCCTGTTATTACTTATGGCATCGAATCACCTGATATCGTCACAGTTTTATTTTCTCTGCTTTATCAACCACCGCAACCATATTTCCTATAGGTATACGTTCGAGGACAGTGTTGAAAATTTCCTGATGATGAATAAAAAAAAAAATCTAGTACTTAAGTAGTGAAAAATTTCTTCGTGGTTTTCCATCTCATCCCTATGGGCTCCCAAAACATTCAGGTTCCAGTGTATAGGATACATACTTCATAAAGTTCACATCTATTGTCGGAGTTCGAACATAACTTCGGTATTAATTCATTATTATTGTTAGTTGTATAATGTACCGATAAGTAGCGCTACCGGCGTTGTTATTACTCAGTGCTCGGTGTACCGCCCTCGTTATTAGACGTAGGTACAGAGGCTCCCGCGACAATAAATACTGCGGCTATAATTATTCTATCAGGCTTAGTAAGCCGTGTTTGATTGAGGATATTTTCGAGTGCTTATTCTCGTGACATCCATACCGGAATACTTAAGAGGAACACTGCGAGTTGGTTCGTCCTTTCCACTGATTATCTCTGTTGTATTTCCCATATCCTCCCTTATTTCTACATTATCATTATACCTACCCTACGAACCTAATTGTCCTATGCACCTTTACGGTCAACGAGGGTAAGTTGCGATTCATATTTCCCATTAGTAGGTATACCTACAAAACTCCATTAAAATATATACAGTCCACTATTACCAAAATAAAAATATAACTGGGTGGTACCCAGACAAAAGGTCCTTACGAGCCAGATATTGAACTGGTCAAATTATTTAATTAATTAATTGTTGAATTAATATTGAGGGGTTCGTTCGGACTCCAGACTAAGAAGATTTGCCTTCCTATAGAATGTGCATGGGTGAACCCGTCTTCTTAGCTTGTATTATCGATATACTCTATTTTATTCCTTATACATTGAGGTAAAAAGTCGAGCATCAGGAATTGAGCATTTTGCCTCAAACGTCAGGCAGGTTTGCTGACACTGTACTTTCTTATCGTTGGGCCGCTGCCAAGTTTGCTTGGTCGCTGTCGGCATAATTGCGTGGGATTCGTAATCTCTAAGAATTGTTATCTCTATTTATGGGTTTATTGTCATTGGTAACTAACCATACCTACCTAGTCCAGGATGTGTGACGAAGGTCCAAATGCGAAGGCTCTGTCTGAGCAGAGACAGTACCTCGTGCGAAGAGTTCGTGAAGTTGTAGCACAAATCAAAGAGCTAAACGTGGAAACTCATGCTAGGGAGATCCTCTCTAAAGCAAAGCGAGTAGATGTATCTTATCAGCCTACTTGGGATAAGGTGGAAAATCAATGTTTTCTGTATAACAGTTCGGTTAGGAAGAGCCAGAAAATCCCTCTCGAGGATGATCTTCAGAAAGAGTTTGCGGATTGTGTGGATTTCATCAATACAGCAGCGATTACTGCTCAAGCTAAACTCCAAAATGGTCAGGCTCCTCCTACAGCTCCCTCTCAGCCAGTGGCAGGTCAAGAATCTGTCCGAAGTTACCTAAAGCCAATTGAGCTTCCCAAATTCTCAGCTGATGAATTTGAATATTTTTGGGGATTATTTGAATCTCTTGTGGATAAAAATCCTAGCCTAAATGCAATCTTGAAGTTTCATTATCTATCCAATGCATTGTCAGAAGATGCAAAAGCAATCATTTCGGGATTTTTACCCATATCAGCGGAAAATTACCCACTTGCTAAAGAAGCATTGATTTCTCATTACCGAAATCCTCGTCGGCAGGCCAGTAAACATGTTACCAGCCTACTGAACTACGATTCTCTGCCCGGCAACCACAAGCCAGCAGAATTAACCAGTCTTGTCAATCATTTCCAGAATACTGTTTCTTCCGTTAAGAAAGTGGAGATGGATGACTTAGGAGATTTTTTATTGTTCCAAATTCTCTACTCGAAGTTGGAGAAAAGGCTCCGTATGGCCTACGAACGATCGCTTGAAGATAGCAGGAAGATTCCTACCCTTGCAGATCTTCTAAAATTTCTTAAGGATCAAATTCAAATGTCAGATCTGAATGACATCGCTTCCTTGAATACTAAAAGGGATGCTAAGGAAACTCTTAAGCCTGACGGTGTAAAGTCAGCTCCCATAAGAAAACCTTTCGCCAAGTCTGCACTTCTTATCAAGGACGACGCTACTTCTCCTTCACAGAAAAAGTGTGGTTATTGTTCTGGTGATCATTTTATTTACCAGTGTGAGAAATTTAAAACCATTCCTGTGGAAGAAAGGTATGCTTGTGCAAAGGGAAAGCATTTATGCTATAAGTGCCTAAAGGCGCACAAAGGCAACTGTACTTTTAGATTCAGCTGTAGAACCTGCGGTGGTGATCATAATTCATTGTTGTGCAAAGGACAAAGAAGCTTCAGTCCAAACGAAAATGCCGAGATAAAGGTGCATGGTGCACCCAACCTTAATCAGACGCGGAACTCTGGCGACCAGCCAAGTAATTCGCTGAATACGCAAGCTCTATCATGCAACTCAAGGAATGCTCAAGCGTTACTTGCTACTGTTATCATTGAGGTCCGGGATACCTCTAACTGTCCTGTTCTAATTAGGGGTGTTGTAGATTCAGGCTCACATCTCAATTTTATCACTGAGCGAGCCGTACAAAAACTTGGATGTGCACGTACGTGCGATCGCACAATAGTTAATGGAATCTCAGGTACCACCTCTTCAAAGGGAAAGGTCAATCTTCATTGTGAATCACGATTCAGTCATCAGAGATTCAACGTTTCAGCATTGGTGTTACCAAAAATATGCAACGATTTGCCAAGTTGCTTAGTGAGTGAGGAAGCCATCTCACAGACAACAGACCTTCCACTCGCGGACCCATCTTGGGGAAGACCAGGGCCTGTTGATATGTTGTTAGGAGCAGAAGTCTATGCCCAAATTCTGTCAGCTGAACGTCCTATAGTCAACGTAACCAACAGCTTGGTAGCTCAGTACACTTCACTGGGATATGTCCTCGTAGGTAGTGCAGATGCCAGTATCCTGCAAACTACTTCATTGCTATCAGTAGATGACACTCTTACTCGTGCTGTAGAGAAAATGTGGAAACTAGAGGAGTTTCCCGAAGCACCTATATTAAGTCCTGAAGAACAGGCAGCTGAGACATTTTATAAAGAGACCACTAAGCGTGACCCAGATGGGCGTTATGTAGTCAAGTTACCGTTTCGTTCAGACGTTACTGAACTCCATGCAAACAAGTATCCCCCGAAAAAGGCTTACGAAAAGTTGGAGCAAAGGCTCGAGAAAACGCCGGAAGTTTCGAAATTATACAATGAATTCTTCGACGAATATCGTAAGACAGGAATGATGGTGCCTGCTGAAAATGCAGTCGAATATAAATTAATTCATCACGCTGTGGTGAAAAGTTCAACCACTACGAAGGTTCGGCCCGTCTTCAATGCGAGTAGCCCGGATATCCACGGCTACTCACTCAATGAGCAGCTGTTGTGTGGACCGTCGCTGCACTCTGACATTTTCGATGTGTTACTGTCGTTCCGATTTCAGCCTGTACCATTCGTATGCGATGTAAAGCGAATGTACAATTCGGTTCTTGTCGATCAGGACGATTGGAAGTTCCAGCACATTTTGTGGCGACCTTCCGCGTTGGAGGAAATTCAAGAATTCGCCTTGACGAGAGTTACATTTGGCATGGTTCCAAGTGGGTACCTAGCCCAAAGAACCATCCAACAGTTAGTAGAGGACGATGGTACAGCCTACCCTCTCGCTTCTCATGCTTTGCAGAATCAGATCTACGTAGATGACCTGGCATGTTCTTACCCTAGTATAGAGATTGCGTGTGAAGCAAAGAATGAGTTAATTGACTTGATGAAAAGGGGCGGCTTTGAGCTGCGCAAATTCGCTAGCGCCAATTCTGAGCTTACTAGTGATCTGCCGTCTGAGCACTGCGAAGATATTGACTTCGGTGACCAGGACGCCACCTTGAAGATTTTAGGATTATGTTGGAGCCCATCCAGTGATGATTTTCGATATAATGTTCGAGAATTCGATGGATCAATGACTAAGAGAAGTGTCCTCGGCTATGCTGCACGTCTCTTCGATATCAAGGGACTTTTAACGCCAATCACAGTCGCAATTCGAGCCTTTATCAAGAGACTCTGGGAAAGTGATTTGGGATGGGACGATAGGTTCCCCACCTCGCTCTGTGAAGAATGGAGTCATTACTCACAGGAAATGCCGAAACTGCAACTACTGAAAATTCCTAGATACATTCCAGTATTTTCATGCAATCGACTGGAACTGATTGGATTTTGTGACGGGTCAGCTGTTGCTCATGCTGCCTGCATTTATTTGCGTTGCATACAGGAAAAGCAGGTTGGAATATACCTGATTCGTGCTAAAGGGCGTGTTAACCCCTCGAAGCCACAATTGACCATACCCCGAGTAGAGCTTCAGTCAGCAAAATTACTCGTCGATTTGTACAAAAGTGTTCTGCCCAGACTGGCGAACCTCCCCATCGCAGAAACTATTTTTTGCACTGACTCGACCATTCTCCTATCCTGGTTAAGGATTCCCCCGCACAAATTGCAGTTGTTTGTTGGGAATCGAGTGTCCCACATTCTTAGTGTGACCGATGTGGAACAATGGAGGCATGTTAATTCGGAAAATAATTGTGCTGATCCGGCATCCCGCGGTTTAAACCCTTCCGCGATGGTTGAAAACCAGCTGTGGTGGGCAGGTCCTGAATTCTTACAGAAAGAACCGATTGAGTGGCCATCTATTGAGCCTACATCAGTGCAGCCCTCAGAGTTGCCCGAGTTAAGAAAAACTGCATTGGTTTGCACCGACGCTGCACCGTGCTTAGACCACGAGCTATTTGAGAAATTCAGCTCCTTATTGAAATTAAAACGCGTTCTCGCTTGGGCGAGAAGATTTATAAACAATGCGAAAGCCAAAACAAATGGTACTCCTCGGAACAATGGTCCTCTTACCGTTAGCGAGCTTCAGGCAGCTTCGGAGAAAATACTACTAAAGGTTCAGATGGCATATTTTCCTGAACTGTTCAATGGGAGCAAAGTTCCTAAACATTTGCGATCCCTTACTCCCTATGTGGACCCAAACTCTGGACTGGTGCGAGTTGGTGGTAGGTTAGAGAACGCCCCTCTCCCCAAAAATTCCAAGCATCCATATTTAATCCCGATTGTGCACGCTTAAGTAGCACGTTCTTAAGTTAATTATTAATTACTAATCTATTATAATATCCTTTGTTTTTATATCATGGGTATAATGTTTTACTATTTACATTCATCTCATTATTCATTAACCTATTTATGCTCAATATTCACTAATCTTAACCCATTATTATCTGATTATCTATTCACTATTCTTTTATTAACTGCATGTTCTTACTCTTTAATCAATGATTTCCCTTGGTCAATCATGGTGGTCGGGATGTCGGAGTTCGAACATAACTTCGGTATTAATTCATTATTATTGTTAGTTGTATAATGTACCGATAAGTAGCGCTACCGGCGTTGTTATTACTCAGTGCTCGGTGTACCGCCCTCGTTATTAGACGTAGGTACAGAGGCTCCCGCGACAATAAATACTGCGGCTATAATTATTCTATCAGGCTTAGTAAGCCGTGTTTGATTGAGGATATTTTCGAGTGCTTATTCTCGTGACATCCATACCGGAATACTTAAGAGGAACACTGCGAGTTGGTTCGTCCTTTCCACTGATTATCTCTGTTGTATTTCCCATATCCTCCCTTATTTCTACATTATCATTATACCTACCCTACGAACCTAATTGTCCTATGCACCTTTACGGTCAACGAGGGTAAGTTGCGATTCATATTTCCCATTAGTAGGTATACCTACAAAACTCCATTAAAATATATACAGTCCACTATTACCAAAATAAAAATATAACTGGGTGGTACCCAGACATCTATTTACAATTAAGTATGTTGTTAATTTTGTATTGGTGATAAATAAAATAAAAGTAAAATTGGTATAGGTATATTAGGAAAACCACTTCGTACTTCGTATCAAAGGGGGAAATTGGCCGAAGAAATTTCACAATTCCTCATTTAAGATATTACTAACTTTCCGTTATTGACTTTTAAGGGTAGGTAGGAATATATTACAACTTGTCTACCTACTACTCAGAGGCCTTCTACCAGATGACCTTTCCTAAAGGACGTGGATGTAATTGCACTCATCTCGGCCATAAAAAAAAACTAAGTAGGTACCTAGGTAGGTAGATGTTTCATAATTTTATATTTAGTGACCAGTAATCTATCCTACTAGAGGACATAAAATAGGAACGGAACTAGATGTTTAGGTTGGTACCTACATAGGTATTACGTTCTGTTTATGTGTATGGATAACCATCACTCTGTCAGACTTTAAAAGAACCATCTAATGGTCGTCTGGGAAACCATCTTAGAGCTTGTGAGGTTCCGGCCTTTTATATTTTTAACTTGAACTCTTTAGAATGAGAACTCTCACTCTTTCGTGCTAGAAATTAAGTGATTAAATGCGTGTGAAAAAGTAACGACTTAAAAAAGAACAAACGTTGGCCTTGGCCGACTGCTTCTCAGCGCCATGATGGCCACTGGCACAACAATTGCTCGCACACCGCCTATTTCCATCACTTCCACTTTCCATGACTGATTGGTGAGCCATTTGGATTCACTTAAGTAACGAAGAAATTGGGGTCTCCGGTCTATGCATGTCCGCCATCCCATCCAAGGTGAATCTTTGACCATCCATCAAACCTGTGACTGACGCTGTCAGTCTCTCTCGTCCGTCATTTCTGTTGGGTAGCGCTTATACCTATAGTTAAAATATACCGTCCCAAGTGCTTCAATCTCCGATTCCTGTAATATATTATGAGCCACGAGGTTAACCCAGAGAACTATTTTTTTTGCATTAACTCCATACTTCGACCAAAAAAATTATTTAAGGTAAACAGGAAAATCAAAGTTTTTGTTTTTTATTGGTTGTGATACCTACACATATAAATAGTCAAGAAAGTCCAACCGAGGGGGTAACCACTCCAGAGATTCCTTGAGATTCCATAAATATTTCCAAAGATTCCCAACGATATTCATAGAAAGATGAGCCCCGAAGGGGTTACTCCAAAAAATTCCAAGATTCCCTGAGATTTCATAAAGATTTCCAATATTTCCCAACGAGATTCCCAACGAGTGGTTAACCCCTCGAGTGCGACCTTGTCCGTGGCTTGATTTTGTATGGACCCATGCACTGAACGGAGTCTATATGTGAACCATCTCGTAAGGTGCGATGAGTCAGGCTAAAGATGAATCAAAACACGCAGTAAGTTAATTCGATTGGAATCCATCGATGAGTCTCTTCACGGTGAACCGCGTGGCCAGGATGATTTTGAGAGTTCAAGGTGTGTTAATGTGCAAGTAGGGGACAGTTGCATGTTGCGACATCTTCACGCTCACAGCCCTGCACACATAGGTACCTACATATCATTCATGGATGGCTGCACACTTGACTAATTTGTGACAGATCCTCTGTGTAATGTGGACTTTAAGTCTTTATGCACTTAATCGAGTCATAAATTCAGTAGTGTCACGCTGTTGTGAAGGTCGCATTCAACCAACCCATAATATATATAGGTAGGCATTGTATTGTAGGTGGCGCAATGGTCAAAGCTGCTTGTACTTCACCTCTTTGTATGCTAAGGTATGCACCAAAATATAAATATTCCTATCAGAATCGGTCGTATTTCCCACGGCCACATAGGAGAAGTATAGCGGCTGTTTTTTTTTAATGAAAATCTCTCTTAAATATGAAGTTAGGAAGAACTAGTTTGTTAAGGTATCTACTTATACGATTGGAGCATTAATCACACTCTGGCACCTCACCTGGGTTAAAAAGAAAAATGGCTGGGAGCACAGGGACGTAGGTAAGACATAAGGGGCACGACAGAAGTCGCACATATTTTTTGCGCCAACCCACAGACGCAGCCTAAGACGAATGGTTGGTTGAAAGCTCGATTAACCTCGTACCATACCTAATAATGAAGATGAGGTACAAGGAAATGATAGAACCTGAGAAGAAGTAGAAGAAATTGTTATAACTACTTACTCTTTGTACAATACTTACAAATTATCAAAAAATTCCTACCTCAGATTGGTTTTATCGTTTTATTAGTCCTCATTTCCTATCTAAATTGTGTGCCATAATTCTTGAGTTTAGTAACTCCCACGTATTTAACAGTAACATAATTCAAGGGATAATGAGAAGTAGCACGTCATCTACGCCAAGTTAACGCTATTTTGAGAAGCTTACTGTCAACCTTGATCCATTTCGAAAGATTTATCTGGCATGTTGAGGTGCAAGCATGGCGGAGACCTCTGCCCAAATGAGGCGACACTCGGTCCCGAATCTGATTCTCGCTGACCTGTCCTCAAGAACTTCCCACTGGACAACTAAAGGGACAAGGTGCGGATGTGGATATGTATCGTAGCAAGTACTTAGTTAGATAAGGTAAGGCAAGACATGGACGGTCATTGTGGGGGTGCGGCAGTGGCGCGCAGGAAACAGCTTCGTTACAACTTACAAGAGTGCTTCATTTCTAGATTGTCAAGGTCCACCTTACATAAGTCTCATGCAGTAAACTATGCAATGAGGACTTTGGCTCTCTTTCGGTCTCAAATTCTTTTTGTAACTATGGTAACGGTCATAAAATTATCCGGCAAATATTCAGGGCATCGCTGGGACACTGTTTTTAGCCCAAATTTGACGCAAGCCAGTAGAATGGTAAAGTATTGTATAGATAGACACAGAAGAAATATGGTAGATACAGGTCTGACCGCGGCCTGAAGGGCAATTTGGTCTCCAGATCAGTTCCCCTCAACAGACCAATACAGATCTTCTTTCTTACCCTGCTGTGCTTAATAAAATATTGCAATAGCGGAACACTAACTGACAGTATTATAGCAGCTGGACTACGGGCGCCAGTGCTTAGTGGGGCGCCGAGGTCGAGGGGAAAGGTCAATCAAGAGGATTCGCGGCATCCTATAGCCATCCAAAGGTGGACATGTCTGTTCAGAATATTTCTCCCAAGAGCTCCAAACCTCTTTCTTTGTGCGAAGTTCTCGAACATAACCGGCATTCTTGTTTCTTGTTGAATAATGTGTCAAAATCAGCACATCATTTCCGTTTGAAACGAGAGGTCTGATATTTCTAGTTCTAGATTGTGGAAGAGTTTCAGAGAAAATATGTTCTACAGCCGACTGGATTATCTTGTATGGGTTGAAAGGTGGGCTCGTGGCCTATACAGCGTAGGTTGGAGAGGAGGAGGGGGTGCTGGTGTATGACTTTGGACAGTTCAAATTCAATTTCTCTTAATTTATTTTGGATAAGTACGTCAACAAATTTTGGCCCCATCGGCCCAGTGGCGGACATAATGGCCACAGTTGCAGGACTGCACTAGCGCCGTACTTCCCTTGGCTGCCATTCAAACACTTGTCCCGCTTAAACATACTGCTTTCCACTTCGTTACGCTGCTGCTTCAACACCCATCCATCTTTGTCTTCTCCGATAATGTGGATGACTCTGTACCAGTCTGCAGCCAACATCCAGTGCTTGAAGTTGAAGAAGCCCAGGAAACCGTGGAGTTGACATCCAATTTTGTCACCAGGTTGCCACTTCATGGCATCGAAACGTTCCCATGCTATACTTGATGGAGTTGCAATTGCAATCAGTAGCAGCACTAAAACTTTCATCGTATAAAGGGCTTAATCTGAAAAAATGACCTAAACCTAATTTTTTTTAAATGTTTGAACATGCGAAAAGTGAGAACACATAACAGGAAGTAGGCATAATATACCTACTTCCTGTTATATTATTTAAGAAAACTCTACCACAGACGTACAGAAATGCTATACTGGCAAGTGATATACAATCAGTAACACCCTTATCAGACAAATTTTCCTATCTTCGAGTAAACAAGTATGTTTAATGTTTACTTTAGGGAGGTTGGAGGCACGTCCACACTATAACAATTATTATCCTAAACTACATATTAGGCTTAACGTATGCTAGCCATGTATGGCGAGAAAATTGTGTTTTCGACAGAATTTCAATTGAAAATTTTTTATCCGTGTTTATATTTTTTATTAATTAATTTTTTCTAGAAAAGTTATCCTAACGGATGTTATTGACAGAAATAGGTATGTACAATGCGCATTAGCAATTTATCCCGTCTATCGGCTGCGGCTATCGCATCTGATCATGTAGGACACAAAAGTACCAAGCCGTGAAATCATTCATTTCGCACATAACAGCCATATCCAACTGCCTATGGGAGCAATCGTTGCAACAGTCTGCAAACTGTCTGCACCCATGCGTGAACCGTCCACAGAGATTGGTTTCTTCCTACCTTCTGGGCTATACTTAGCATAGCCATAGATTTTTTTTTTTTTTTTTTTACAGATATTTGATTTTGAGGTATTGCGTTACCCATAGGGGTATCCGGATTCAATAAATCTGGTTTGTGGAGGAAGTCAGTCTTTCTTCACTTTCGTCGACCCGTTTCTGAGATAATCGTCCCGTCGCGTCGGTGTCGTCTACCTTTGGCACATTTATCGCTTGACATTTCATCATTTAATTTTGTTTTGTTTTGAAATTTCTGTAAATTTGTATCTACCTGGTAGGATTCCCTCCTCTGCGAGTTATTATGATTATAAACTCAAATGCTGAAAACAGTCATTTTCAAACAGCATTTTCTCCTCCTAAAACCTAGTTTTCACAAAAAAAAAATATGTTTAAGAGATTTCTAAGGTTCTGAAATACTTAGAGGGAAATCTATTGTCTAAATTCGTTTTCCCTTCATTCCCTACCTTAAAATGCTGCTTTCCGGAGAGAAATCTAAAATGGCTATGTCTCAGCAGTGAGCATTATTTCCCCAATTCAGAATTATTTTGCTAAACCATACCTACTTATGCGATAGTGGTTGATATAGGACGTGATGATAATTATGAACGTGTATATTTCTCACTTATTATTCTGATGTCTTGACATTTTGGATTTCTCAGTCGAACTGCCCCTTTGCGTCAGTTTACAGAATAATTGACCACATCCAGTTTGACTTATTTCCAGCCACTTTGTTGAAACAAGCATCTTGTTTCTCTAGTTTTTTTTTTCGTTTTTAGTAGATTTCTCTCCTTTTGGGTGGTGAGGTTGAGTTCTTCTTCCCCTGCATTCCACCCCCTCCTACGTAGATTGCCCGTGCATGGCTGGGAGAGCAGTGTGATGCAGCGGAGGCCATATTGCAACATGATGGCCTTTACCGCGTCTTCCCGCCCGGGAAAAATTATACAATTGCTCCTAGGGGACCTTGAAACCGTGTAGAGCCTGAAAGGGCCTGAAAGCCTCAAAGAGAAGTCTTTTGTGATAGCGGTATCTGCCAATCGGTAACCACTAACCAGTGAGAAAACCAAGTTGCTGTTATGCATATTGGTAATTTAAAAGGAAAAGAAGTCCATATGAATTAGCATAGGAATTACAATACAATACCTGACAACCCAAGTCTTGTAAGTGCATGGGATTTTTGGTAAGAGAACGCAGGGCGGTGGCAGGCTCCGCGCGGTTTTCAATTATCACTTCATCTCTTCACCTCCATCTTTTTCCATGTTCCTTACCGGCTTATCTTAAATATGGCTTGCTAACGAGATTGCAGATTTGTCGTTCTTGGTTTCATGGTTTTCACGACTTCATGGCTCCTAAGGTTCTTGTTGCCGATTAGATACCTGCTTGTAGGTATCTACTGAGCTTGAAACAGACATTATGATAGAGCAACCTTCTTTGTTACTATTGACGGTAGTGTCAGATTTCGCCTATTTCCAAACTTTGGAACATAGTATTAGAACAGATCAATCCAGTTATATCTACTTACTCTTGTTTCGAAATTTCCCCGTTTCGGCCGTTCGGGGGGTTATACTGAGAAGCTGCTAAAAGCTCCCTTTTTAACAGCGTGAGGATAGGACTCATGCTGTGAGGACGTGAAGTTGTCATTCCCCTGTGTCCGACGCGCCGACGTGCCAAATTAATGGCACTACGGTCTGCTGCCTCTGAGGACGATGTGAGCGCCGTTATAGTATCCCGGCTAAGGCTATACAGCTGTAGTAATCCTTTGCGATGTATTTCCAAGGCTATATTATGTTGTAACAGGGAACAACCTGAAATAGGCTAAAGGTTTGAGAAGGCAGAGTCAAATCTTCAGCAGCGGAGAAGAAGCTGTAGGATAAGGTTAAAAATTCCATTTTGGCGTGGAAAGTCAATATGTAATGTATACGAGTGTATACTTAGTATGACAGGGATTGAAATTTTCACGACTCTTCAGTTTCCCTCAGTTCTACCAGGGGTAGGGCGTAGAAAGACAGGTTGCAGATCATGAACTTACAGACTCAGTGGGCGAGAGTCGTGAAAAAAGAAAAGCCGGAGGGTCGTATCAGCAGCCTTCTGAGCAGCTCCGTGGAAGCCATGGTGCCATAAAACTGAGTGTGCCCGTCAAAACATTCGATAAATGGAATCTGTGATAGCGATAGGGGATTGCCGATGGGCGCCTTGACCTATCGCTATGGCTTTCGACACCCGTGCGCCGCATGTCTTGTTTTCTGGGCATAACTCACGCCTTACACTCTAAAAGACTAAAGAAGTGTCGTCCGGTCCGTTATCCTCGATGTCTTAGGAGCAGGTGATCGTCTTCAAGATTTCACAACTACTTAAAAAGTCAAAGTCATTCATCTGAGTGCGAGTTTGTCTAGGCGGAATACGTTTACTGGCATGAATCCATAATCATACTATTCCGAGATTCTTTACGCAGGGTAATTTATCTTAAAAACACCCTATCGGTAGCCTTTGCAGGGAGCTTCTTCGCAGGAATTGCCAGGTACAGCTGCATGTGACCTGGAAGGAAGCGCACATGTGAGGATATGACCTCTGCGTGGGAGGTGGTCGACTGCCCAGTGACATCCGTGTCAAGGGGAAAAGTACGTACAGCCAAACACCGAGCAGGAGCAAATACCGTGAGGAGTCTAGGTTGTGTCGCTAGACGTGTACTACACCTATTTGGAGGTGGAGGGCCGTAATTAATGGGACAGGGCGAAACGTTGGGCAAAAAAAATACTGTATAGGATTAGTGCAAAAACAGACGGCTCTTGTGGTACATGCGAATTCCCCATATCCCCTCCTATTGTACTATTGAATGAATAAAATAACGTGGCGTGGGATGTACCCTATACCTACGAGGGTTGGTACGTGTGCTCTTGTCCACTTTCTGATTGGCGGCATACCTACGTTTTGCCGCGCCCGGTCACGAACACGTGCTACCTGTAAAATGTCTTCATAATTCTAGGCCTGCACTGTGAGGGTGTGAAGGCTGCGACCATCAGCTGTAGCGTGGAGGCACAAGGCTCAGGGTCTCAGGCTGTGTACTAGTCCCTTCTATAGGCAAACACGAATCGATAGATAAACCAGATATATACAAATTTAGATGCTGTACCAATTACTCCATCATGCCACAATTTGAAGCAAAGGGCACGTGTGACCAGACGTCTATGTTACCATTACTGAAGCTTGGATAACCTTATAAGCGGCCTCGTCGTAGTTCAGTGGTCACACACTTGACTTGCAGGACGGAGGTCCAGGGTTCGAATCCTGGCACCTGTTGGTAGCAGGGATGTCGTACCAAATGTTCATATGGCTTCGACCAGCAGTCAGTTTTGTTAATTAACGTGTGTACCTTCGGGCCAGTAGGATGGGCTGAAGCACAGAGGGCTGAAGTTAGCAGCCACAGGTGCGTTTGCCCTTACCATGCAGCTTTTGTAACAGCGATTTGAAGTTATATGATGGCAAGTGTTATATTGTAATGTCAATTCTTGATTCTCGAAACTCGTCCTGTTATCTGCTGTGTTGCTTCGTCTGCATACCAAACCTGAACAAAATCGGCCCGTAGTTCGGAGCAGGCGTTTGACGACAGAAATTAGACTGGTAGAAAGACAAACGGGCACACAGACGATGGTTTTTTAAAAACTACGTTTTGGGCTCGGGAACCACCGCAGGATCATGCCATGGGGAGTACAAAATCTAAAAATTCGCCTCCCCCATTGCCCCACCTTGATTACACATTTAATTTATTGAGAAAAAATTTCGAAGTTAAGTAAATACCAAAAATCATCGCTTTTTCAATAGTCAGAGAGAAGAACCCTACGAATCGCCACCCTTTTTAATGTAACAAAATGAGAAATGTTATTTAATTACTGTAATAGGAGTACGAGTATTATAATGCATATACCTATACCCACCTCTGAGCCAGTGTTTGCAATAGTGAATAATAGTGATACCTACGTGATTCGTGACAAAGTGATGAGTGCGTTACCGGTATCGATACCTACCTACTTTATTTACTTAACAGTGATGTCGTGGCAGTAGCACGAATTATACAGGTGATTGGTGGAGGCCAAATATGCACGTTCATGACTTGTTGAAATGACATTTTGCTGTTCTTCGTATCAGTAGAGAGGGCGAGAGCTCTTCCGCTAGTAAGTGGTTTATACCTGCAACGGCGTAGGTAGGTTTTTTAAGGGGAGGTGTTGACGACGCTTCGGGAGGGAATCGTCCCCTTCTTGGTGCCCCGAATTGGTCTGATGCCCTGTGCGGGAACTGCGGGAGAAGGGAGAAGGAAGGGGGCAGAAAATATTGCTATAACTTCGTGGCTACTCTAATAATGGGTTCTAAACAAAGTGATGCAGTATCAAGCTGCTGCTGCTGCAATGACGTTATGATACGTCAAGTCTGATTATATAGGCTTCGTCCTCGCCCCAATCAAGGAATCTTACTTGTGTCACGATTTGTCTGATTCAAATCTCTATGGGAAATATTTAACTTATTTGCTGTGTTTTTGGAAGACTGCCCTTGATGAGACATTTGGAAACGTATTGGAAAATATGAGGGTGGGTAGTATAGAGATGGGCAGGGGAAGTTTGTGCAATAAGGAGCCATTCATTTGCGCAACGCAATTGTTGAAGATGCGACTCCTGATGAAACTGAGGCGCCCGGCGGTATAACTGACCCTAATGAGGGGTCTCAATTAGCCCGCCGGCCATTAGACTGCAATCCTTCGGCTCTAAAGAAGACTGTCAAGAATTTTCAGGATGAAAGAGGCATGGAATGTGCACCACCTCATGGTGGCAGAGTTGTGACAATCAACGTCTTGTCTACTCTCGTGTTTTTAGGTTTAAAAAGCGTATTCCTCAATTGCCGCGGGTGTACCGACGGACCCAGTGAATTCAGCGAACACTAGATAGAATGAGTTTTAAAAATAAAATAAAAATAAAGGGTCCGACAACAGTCGCACTTAACCTTCTCGCCCCATATAAAATTTTCGTTTTTTTGTTGTTAAGATTTTTTGGATTTTTTTCCGGACGTAATTTTCACGCAACCCTAAATCGGTTGAAAAGGACCCACGAGCATCTATCTGAGATCAGTCATACCAAATCTTATGACTGTCATTTTATTACTGTAGTCCCAAATGCGTTCCGACCATTCAAAAACGTGGTTTCTCATTCTCAACTTATTTTCAACACAAGAAGGTCTACAAATTAAATGTAAAATTAAATTTAAACAACATTTTTTTTTTAATTTAGCGATGAAAATGGCTATATGTATTCGATATGTCGCCCCCCCCCCCCCCCCCCCCCCCCGAGAAAGACGTCTGGATCCATCGGTGGGTGGTTACTATCTCCACCACCACCTTCGGAAGAATTTGGCATGGCTCGGTTTTTGCCAGCCTTTCATTCGCTACACTGAATATACTTCACTGTACACTACAGAACGAAGGGGAACTTTTCTCGGACGTCTCCCTTCAAAGTGGCCATTAAATGGTTCCGTCGACAATACGTCCATCAGTTGGGAAGTAACTAAATTGCACATGGCCGGCTGACTATAAGCCAAGATTTTTGCAGTTGTACCTTCTACCTGTGCTTCTACCTAAGTTCTTCGATACGTGGATATACTTATTTTTAATCATGACAGTTGTTAGGGTGACAGAGAACAACGCAGGTGTTTGAGAGATACGTTACTCGACGCAATATACTGCATGGACGGCCGAAGCCTGATAAGGAATTAATCGAAACATATTATTGTACTTTCCATGCCACAAATTAAATCATCATTCCGGAATTCGGCGCAGACCTCCCATGCAGGGCACAAGCCAGGTTGTTTTCAAGGTATAAGCCGCTTAGACACTGAGAGATGCTATTGGATCTTAAATAAATAATTCCTCCTGTGAGACCTGTTACTATCAAATGTCTGACATATGCATAACATCTGCATATTGTCTGCTTTAACAACCGAATAATCTACTGAGCTTTCAAAGCTTTTTAAAATGAAGAATGACTAATTATTTAAATCCACTTAAAATTCAATCTGTAGACACTATCGGACAGTTTGAAAACTACTCGTTTATGGTCGCACGGCGCCTTTTAATAATAGTGACATCGTATACATATTAGCTATCTTACTTGGGTAAATCAACTGTAATGAGGTCTTTCTTTCCTATTTATGGAAAATGTATACAATAGAGGTGCCTACTGATCAGTATTTTCTAAAATGATGTGGCTTGACAGGATAGCCACACGTGTCGTACGACTCGTATACGTAATTACGTCGTACGTCATATTTTGGTCATTTCGTTCAGTTCAGCCTCAATGCTGAACCTACGTAAGTATACGTATAAGAATGCAGTCAAAACTCAATAAAATGTCTATTGAAAGTACCGGAAATCTCCCTCTGTAGCCTTTCTATTCGTTTTTCGTAATGATTCGGAAAGTCAGATGCTATCGGTATTCCATCATGGAGGCTGTTTTGACCCCGAGAAAGAACGCGTAACCCTGAAGGAGCTCGATTTAGAAGATCAAGACCACGTGAAAACCCACGGAGGCTTTGCTAAAAATACATGGGGAGCCCTAGTCCATTGGACAGGATCCTGGAAGGGTAGCTGGTGCCTAGGTTATAAGCTAAATATAGATGACTCACGTCAGGCTCGCGGTAGTTTTCACTTTCGTCGGTGGCTCCAGTCAGTTGGCCGCGCGCCGTGGTGCGTATATGTTGTGTTGGCACGTCTGTGCTTCGTGCTTACCGGTGTGATGTATATGTTGTGTTGGCACGTCTGTGCTTCGTGCTTACCGGTGTGATTGGCGTGTGTGATTGTGTTGACCGAGTGATTGCTGTTGCTGCAACCCCTTCATGGACTTACCCCTTCGCAAAGGTAAGAAGACTGATATTTATCTTTCCTGATGAAATTTTTGAGTTGGTATTAACAAATAGGGGTGTGGTGTCTGCAACCTATTTCCAGTCCGTAAGTTAGGCAACTTGTGTAAAAGAGGTAAATTTTTCCCATACAGTCGTGAAGCAATAATAATATTGTCAAATATAATATTTGGTTGATTTGCAAACGTGGGGCAGGAAGAGTGAAAACATTCAAATTATTAGCAAGAAGGACGATAAATAGGCACCTACGCGGTGCAAGTTTTCTCCTTTTACGTCTAATAATTTTGTGAGCGGTAGCCGCATGGTATGAAATTAAGAAGAGCTAAGTACCTATACCTACCTACGCGCGTAGAAGGAAATGCCATGTTTTGCTTTGAAATAAGTATCTATACTTAGGTGCCCAGGAAAAAATCATCCAAAAAGTGATAAAACAATGTTATTTGAAAGAAAATCGTCGATTTTGAATTAAAAAACCAATATGATAGTTTTTGACAGTTATGATGACTACCTATAACCTTACTTCACTATAATCGATAGTTTGAGTTGAAATTTTAAATTAGCTTTTATTAGGTTCGACCAGGTTTTGTACCTACACCTTCATTTGAAATTCAAGATATCTGAATTATAATTTAGGTAATGATAACCTAGGTACATACATAATAAATAACGAATCTCCGCGTCCTTAGGCTTTTTTAAACCCCCTTTATTTAGTAGTGTCTTTCAAAAAAATTGTTGTAAAATAACCGTGATGTTGGAGATCTGTTTGTAGTGAATAATGAGAATGAGTGATTGTGGTTTGTTGGTTGGTTGCATGTTTGTAATGAGAACGAGTAAAGATAGGATCGATCCCTAACCCACCGTTCGACTGAAAAATCATCAAGTCCCTTAAATTGAAAATTAGGTCTCGTGACGTCAAAGAACACCTGTGGATACCAAGAGATCAGAAAGTGAAAAACCGCTGAAAACCTTATAACGGCATAAAAAGCCTGTTGTTCGGGATCTCACTCCTTATTGCCCGGCTATACTGCAGGGGGTTCTAAAGTTTCGGTTTATTATTATTTATTGTTTGTTAGTTTTAAAGCTTATCGTATGGCGTAAGCTGGTTTTTTTATTTGGGGTGTGAAACTACACAGAACCATGTCGGGTTAAAATAGAGAAGGGCACGGGGTGAGACCCCGAGCGGCAGGGACGCCTGGATTTCAACCTGTATTCCTTTCGGCTTAGCTTCTAAATTATTCTTCTCTATCCTTCCACCATTTCCAACATTAAATCGGATCCCTCTACAAAAATTCAACGCATCTTTCCGGAAATCGGAGTAGGCGCAGTTATAACCTCTTGATAAATCCGGATCAAATATGCATAATTAGAAAGAAAGAACTCAGCCCAGTTTAGTCACAATAACATGAGCACAGTGTTATCTACCTTTACCTTAGGCTTAAGCTGAAACGAACGGACGTCGACCTGTAACAGCCTACTACTCGAGACGCGTGAGTCAGTCAGCTGTGCGGGGAAGGTCACGGTTAAATCCCGTGACGTCACTTGATTTAGGTACAGCTATTTATATCGCGTTCCAGTTATGCAACAACTCGTCTGCGCTCCCAACGGGAATAACAGAAGTGGCCATCAAGGCGAGTTCAACAACTTAAGACTCCTGTATTATTTTACGGCCATTTGTATGTCTCCAAACTTTTCTTTCAGTCACATTTTTTAGCGCAGCATTACTAACTGGCCGTTAGCGTAGGTACTTTCTTAATGGCACGTTTGCATGTGAGATGTGAGGAAATAACTGTTGGATTCTATTATTCTGAAATACATACTATAATACTTATCTTTTCATGACAGAAACTATTTTCGTATATTGTACCTCTATGATTTAGTGAAAGAAAATGTCAAAAACCACTCGACTGTAAAATTACTTAAAACTACCTATATAATTTCTGACGTTTAAAATACATTCGTGTTGGTATTTTAGAACATATAGATGTCAGTACTTAGTTTTCCTTAGAAGTGCTAGAACCAGCATTGTGGCTAAATAGTCTCGCAGTGGTGTCCCTAAGCATCTTATTGCATGTTACTGGTACAACTGACTCAGCTAAGTGCAAAATTAAATATTCTGCTACCATACTGTCAAACTCGCCGAGCATTCTCATGTAGGCAGAAGATATCAAACCAATAAATTTCCCAAATTTCATCGAAATCCGCCGGCTGGTGTACCTAGTTACAGGCTCCAGGGCTCCGGATGGACAGACAGACGTACTAAAACGATCGGACGGACTGATAGTAGCACCCTTTTCCAACTCATTGGACCCTCAGGGCTCAGGGTCATAAGTCATAAGTAAGGAATTTAAATTTTCAGAATAAATTATAAGCACGATAACAGTATAGGATATTGAAAGTAAAGAAAGTAAAAATTCTAGGCTTATAGGCAGGTGGGTACTGTACCTACCTAATAATTGGCAATAGGCGTCAACGTATTTTGTAAAATACGGCGTTCACCTGCATCGAACGTGATGGATTGACTGATTGATAAGATGACAGGCAACCCAAGGTCTTAATGGATTACGTTAACTATTCTGTATACCTGTATACCATTAGCAAGTAGGTAGCTATGTAACTCTGTATTCAGCAGTTTTCTTTCGAGACCGCAATTCAGAAACAACGTGCATAGGTATACCCGTACATCTGGTTAGACCTGAATCAGTTGTAAAATAATGATGGGTCTTCATACACTTCATTCCTCAGCTAAATTCAGATAGCGATTAGACAACTTTTAATTTTTAACAACTGGCATTTAAAATTAGAATACCCCCCCCCCCCCCTCCTTTATTCACAATAACAACGAACGAACATAAACCATATTTATAATATCAAAGGTCTTACGACTTAGGAACTACAGAATTACCATTTATTTAATTTTTTTCAGAAATCAGCCGCCTCTGTGGTTCTGAGCGCTGCTTCCTGCGCTAACCGAGTCTTCGGATACATCTAAGTGAGTTCCTTTCCTTTTCAAGTGCTACTATCAAATCATCAAAGTGGTAAGGGGTCGAACAACTGAAGTTTTAAGAGCTGATGACAAAAAAAGTTAGTGTAGACCCTTGCCGGATGACTTTTTTCGGGAAAGCCATAAAGTAGAATATCGTGTGGGACTATTTGAGCTTATTTTTTTCCTAATGTCGATCTAAAAGTATTATACCAGTTTTGAGAAAGAAACCAAATCCTTCAGGGAGTTGACCTGCATGAATATGCTCCTGAAAGAAATCAGATTTCTGACTGAAGAAGGCGTCATATGGGCGTGTATGCGTCACCTAGCGCACTTCCTTAGACAACGGGCAAAACCATTAAAACCATTAAGTGTGCAGTAGCTCAAACGGACTACTTCGAAAGAGATTCTATGACTGGATTGTTATGAATAAAGGTCAGGTATTGTATTTGTTAAGAAACCTCGCACTTAGCCACCATTTGAAATTTTTATGTATAACTGGTTTTCTCGCAAAATATTTGAAGTGGTTATAAACCCCTCCAGAGATTCCCAGAGAGTCGATAAGGATTTCCAAAGATTTCCTGAGATTCCCAACGAGATTTCTGGAGTGAAACCCCTCGGTGTAAGCAGTTAATAGAGCACGTACTAGGTACGTGTACCACCATACTTTGGCGACCCAAACTTGCGCAATTAAACTACAGGCTTTTGCAACACGTGCGTCGCACTGCGTCCCGTCACCAGGCACTTCCGATCATCTTGTGAGTTATGATGACTCCACGTTGTTTGAACTTTCTAGTTTCTTCGGTTCCTATGTTTCCTCATCGACTGACCTCTCAGGCACTCTAGCCAGCATAAGCTGCAGAGCTGACCAGGGTTCATCCCCTGCTTAAAATGAATTTTAGTAAAAAAGAAAAGGCAATATTTCTCACAAGTATAGTCCTTTTCTGAACTTCGTTCTTGTTCTTAGCTTGCAGCTTGCAACTCATTAGAATATTCTTTTACACAAGAGATGTAAGAACGATGCAGAAGAGCTACTCTGTGAGCACTCAAGTGGCCGTTTACTCATGCACTCTCACTCATCCGTGCTTATTCATTCATCCTTGTTTCCTATCCTTGATTTACTCTAGCCGTTATTATAAGCTGGCGATTGACATTGGCAGGCTCATCATCTGTGACCACAACTCAACTCCACGAGTCTTGTGACCTTAGCACATGCAGCGTATGCGATCCTTGTAGGCTGGTAGACGCACTGACCTATCTGCCCGCGTACAGCAGGTGTCCGTGCCCAACCTTCACTCAATTCTACATGACTCGCATCCAAAAGGGTCAGTATCGCTGTAGGTGTAGGTAGACATTTTCAATTCCTTAAATAAACACAATGACCTATAAAGCCCTAGAACGACGATGACGTAAGTAATTTGTCCTTTTTGACCGAGGGTTAACCAGTCGTTGGGAATCTCGTTGGGAATCATCCGAAATCTTTATGAAATCTCAGGGAATCTTGGAATTTTTTTGGAGTGGTTACCCCTTTGGGGTTCATCAATCTATGAATATCACTGGGAATCTTTGGAAATCTTTATGGAATCTCAGTGGAATCTCAAGGAATCTATGCAGTGGTTACCCCTCGTTTTTTACATTTGATTCAGAAACTCGTCCCCTCAGATTGTGCTTCCGATTATTCGAGCTGAGGTGGGAGGAGGGAGGAACATCATGCATGTGCAGTTATGTGCATATTTTATACTTTTATCAAGTTTAATGAAGAACCCTTATCTTACCCCCCCCCCCCCCCCCCCCTCAAGAATTATGAATCGAACCTCGTGAAGACTTTGGGGGCGTTCCTCCGGGCTCTGGATCACTTCGCGAAAAGCAGCCCGTAGCGTAATGGCGCAAGCGGCAAGGCCGTTCTGCAAATCGTCATTATTACCTACCAGGTCCTTGTCATGGTATTTTGATTGGCTTCGTTCCTTGCGCCATCAGTGCACTGCCCAAATAGTTATTCATTGCTTTTATCAGCCCCTCTGCCTTACTTTCTGCCTTACTTTAATCGTCACTGTACCTGACTGATTCTGAACTTAGACAAAGTTCCATCTACTATTTCTTATGCATAATATAATTTCATCAGGTCAGAGTAAGCCTATATGTTTTGTACTCTCATGTACCATTTCAATTTATGGAAGATATTGTTTCATTTCTTCCATTAACTGCTTATTTGGCAGTACGGGTGCAATCACGAACAAGGGCTTCGAGGAAAGTTGTACAAAACTTTCTCCTATACTTACTGTGTCGAAAAAGGAGACAAAAAAATTATATTGGTGTTATTATTGGTGTTTTAGACTATTCTGCTAATTCACTAACGGGTTCCCATGACTAGAGTCAGGCAGTATTTAGATAAATACGGAAATATACCTATAACTGGATAAAATGAAAACAAAACGTTTTTTTTTTTTTTTAGAAAATGAAAAATCATATTTTTTATTTTTACCGCGGCAATGTTCTCTAATGCCTACCTCTGTACTTCTGTAACTTTCACTTCTCTGAGACAAAACTTAGTGAAACTGGCCATAAAATATTCTCAAACGTATTTTCCTGATTTTTTTGTTGAGAAAAAAATCATCAGCTAATTATTTTAAATCGTCAAGCTGAGATCCCGGTTACTTTCTGTTACTTTAGGTTCGAAAAAGACCTTTGGGAGTAAAACTTCGGCACACACTCTGCTTCAAGTACCTACTTACCTCCTTTGTTGCCCAGCCGTTGGAATAGGGAAAATCTTATTCAGTTGATTTTTAAAACCACTTTAGAAGTTCTGGAAGAAGCATAAAATTTGTAAAGTTGAGGTTTGCCAAAAATAGCTGGCATAATACTTTACAATACTTTGCCTTAATACAGGTAAAGTAAAAAATGTAAGCTTGCAGCCTTACTCTGTGACACCGGAGCTCCTCTTCAAGGTCCACTGTCATTGCGGTTTGTTGCACTGCGCACGAGTAATTGAACATAACGTCTTACTTTGCGGGATAAAAGTACGCTTGCAGGCGAGTAACTAGTCTACAATCTATGGATTTAAATGCATTCTGAGTGTCTGAAAGAAAAACATGAAGCTATCAGCCATCTCCTTGAACTGTCGGAGTGAGCAATGTGTGACATGGCGACGTGACGATCTGAGATCCTTTTGAGGAAGGCAGAGGACGCGCCCACGCTGCCACTAGACTACAAGCCGAGATCAGATGATTGTCCCCAAAAGGCAAGCGCAAGGTTCTGGGGAGGATGAAGAAAACATGGTGACCAATGCAAAATACGATAAGGAAAGGGCGGAACTACGGAAAAACCCTCGACAGCTCCAACGGGCATCCTTATAGAAATACGTAACGGGCGGCACCCAGCAGACTGCCTGCCAGTGATACATTTTTCTGCTGGTTGTATATTAAAACGATTTACTAAGACAGGATCCAGGGTATCCTCTCTCGTCTCAGTAGGTTAGCAATAGGGAGTTAGGTCAGGAGCTTACCAACTCGCCCCCGATCCATTCCTCACCCACTTTTGTCCTCGTCCGTCAGGTATTCAGAATTATCATTGCAGCGTATCAGGTAGGCCTGCACGAGCAAGTATAATCTTCTCCATGTATGACAATTGACAATTCGTATTTCTCCGAATCAACTTCCGTCATTGACCCGGCAGTGGTTGATAGGGCACGCCCCATGGATGGTATGTTCACCGTTAAGCACGCCTAGCAGGCTCATGCTGGCTGAGCACGACTTTGGGGAAGCGCCATTATGGCCTAGTTTATGTAGGGACACCAATGAGTGACAGACTATTCTTAAACTTTCCCTGATCCCTCAGTAGTCAAAAACAGGGTTGGTGCGACTCGATGCGAGTGATCTTCGGTATCTGAATACTCACTAATGCATCCAACGCCAACGCCCTCCCGCAAATTGTGTTTTAAAATTTCCTGCTCCATCACAGAAATAAATAATAAGTAATGCATGAAATAATTTCTTTATGGTGCGAAATTTCTATTGTTTTGCAACGCGGATTAACGGTGAACTTGAGTTTTGCAATTTCAACCCCGCAACCTCTGCAAAAGAACATAAAGTACTGTACAAGTTCGGGGTTCTTCTTTCGGAGGCAGCAGCGGCTGCGGATCTCAGCGGGGATGAGGAGCTTCGTTAGTTGCCGCGATAATGAAAATGATAACGAGACCCAGTAGCGAATTAAAATGGCTGTGCATGCGGGATCGTAACTCTGAAATTGGAAGAAGGCGTTGGAGACAGGAAGACTCGGTGTCATATGAGTATACCTGATGGGCATGTAGGTTCAAATATCGGAATTCACACCAAGTATAGTGTTACGATGTTATATTTAGGTAAATGTGAGCCGTCAGGGATCAGATATCCTGTATTCTGTAGACGGTTTCCTGATCGTCATCGGCACTTTGGTGGCCCCAGATCACGTTATGAATCATGGGGCATTATGTCACATACCAACACGACCACGGACTAATCGTTAGGAACGAAGAGGAAGGCCCCTAGGGACCCATGACGAGCTGTATGATCTCCGTATTCGGAGTCCAGAGAGCGGTGCTCGTGTATGATTTGAGGACTGCCACCATTAAATACGAATAGGAAGTAATCGAGATTTTCTGAATAATTAAGGTAGAAGAAAGTCAGTGTCTAGTTATTTGACAGGAACGATCCTGGTTCCTAGCTACTCCCCTAGGAACCTAAAGTCTGCATTGACGTTATTTGCGACGCAGCGTTCGGCCTCTCCAACCACAAACATTTCGCAAGTCTAACAAAAGAAATTGGAATGACGATGCCAAAAATCTGGAAAGTATTGTTGTAGTGAAGATCAGAGTTGACTCGAGTTGTGACGGTATCTGCGTTCAGGTTAGTTTTTACTTTAAAATAAGACAAGCGTCAGATCGGGATCGTCAAATTGATGAACCTTAGTACCTTGAAATGGCAGAAACAGTTCTTGTGGTGGACTAGTGGTCCATCCATTGTTGCAAAGCAACTCGAGAGCTGAGAGATGTTACAAAACATGGTATTGGTGGCTATAGCTATGGTTTACTGTCGCCATGACCTTGTTTCGTCCTTGAGGGAGAGTTATTAGGTTCTTGTTCCTTGTAATTAGTGTTGCGCATTGCGCCCCATCGGAGGCAAGGTCACTTCTAGAGTTCTGCTTCATTATATTGCACCATGCAGAGGTAGCGGACATCCACAACCCATTTTCACGTTTTTACTTCGTTGTGGCTCTTTCTAATTGGAACGACCATGGATGAGTGGCACAATCAGACATTACATTCCTTGTTACTGTTGTGACTATAGGTATACTCTACAACCATGACCAAAGTCAAACTGTTGCATAGGAATTTTTATTAAGATCATCAACAATAATTGCTGTAGAAACACGTAGAAACATCTAACCATATTATGTTCTTTATTATTTCATTCGATGCCACGTGTGGATCAGGATCTTTTGTGAGGAATGAAGCCTCAAAGTAGGTTACAATCCTGCTTTGGTAAAACTGACGAAAGAGACTAGAGGAGTGGCAAATGTGGGATTTAGCTAAATCTCTGGATCTAGTTGAGTTTGAGGTTTTCAACTGACGGGTGGGAAGCCTTCAAAAGTTGGTATGCATATACAGATGTATGAGGCATGAGGTGTCCACATCAGACTTGCGCAGTCTTTCACACCTGCACCTCCACGTCTGTATAGTAGGTACAGGCAATAAGCATCTATTTGCCTACTTATTTAGAAATTTATTTACCCTATCAGCCTGACACTTGACTTGAAGTTACTGCAAATGCTTCTAATGGGCTTGATTGCTTCAACAAGTTTGCTTTTGTCACAATATTTTCATAAATGACTTTTGCTTGATATTGTGTGCAAGGTAGAAGTACAACTTCAGGTGTGGCGGCAAAACCGTATTACATTCTTTATGCGACTGATGGCTGATTAACCATCATTGTCTGGTGATCGGGCGGGTCAGGTCAGGCGGATGAGTTGCATTGTGACATTTTACAGGCCACATTCCGTACCGTCCTTTTATAAGAATGAAGGCGGCAGCTTCAGCCTCGCCTCTGATGTGCCATGTACTTAGTCTTGTCCGTCTTTCCCACTATATTGATGTAAATTAGGAAACAAAGCAATAACCTTTTCTGATTCAGAATTCCATCAATAAGTCAGTATAGGTTTCGTGTCACCCATGCAGTCTCATCTTCCATCGTTGTACCAGTCACATCTCCGTCTTGCTTTCTTTTAGCGCCTTAGCTTCGGACGTAGTTCTATAATTTTGCGTTAAATATTTGCTGGCACATGTTTTCGTTTTGTTGAGTTGTTCGGTGCCCCTCTATATAAATGTGAGACTAGTACCTGTACCTAGTATAAAACGCATGACTTTCCAGTAAAAATAAAAATGTGAGAAATTCCTGTTGTCAGTGACTCGTGCCTTCACCGTAGCTAGTATGGCTGAGAGTGAGTCCCCTCTAAATATATGAATTTAAAACTATTCCAAATTCAGCTGCTAACTTCCCTATATACCGAAGCAACCGTAGCAACTATATGTTTACAGGTTGGTGGGATTCTGCACTGTAGGCACTCGTCAGTGCGAAAATTCTATAGAATATCCCTTTTCGGAAGAATAATTGGCCATAATAATATAGGTATTTATACATACCTAAGGATGGTAGGCGTATACGAAGAAATGGCGGACCTAAGGTCGACAAAGGTGAGAAGGTGAAGAGAGGTCAAGGCCGTTTGAGGGGCGGGTCCAACCAGCAGGCCATCCCATACACTTGCGAAACGGCAATAATAATTGTTGTTTTAAGATAATGGGATAATACGATAAATTATGCAGTCATGACAGAGAGGCCCCTGGGCGCAGGCGCCACTGGAACCCGACCTCATGTCCAAATCGCAGCCAAGGATATTCTTTACAAAGATATACAACTTCTGTATCTCTTCATTCAAATTCACGGTAGTGGCGGCATATGTATAAAAAATGTGATTTTGCAAGGGAGCGAGTCATACAGTGGCGTCATTTCAGGTTTTTGGAATAAGAAAGTTTTACAAATTTCCCCCTTACAGTTTCCGCACATTTTCCAACCGACAAAATGAACCAGAGGCAGTCCAGTGAGGTAGGGGACAAACCATCCAACGCGACTATTTCAAGAATTTATTCTTAGTACTTAGCTACCAAAATACCAGCTCCCCAGCCATCGTGTTTGGGGACCTTTACTTTTAGGTGGGTTCTGAACCACCGCGTGCCTCGATATACATTTCACTTGACATGCAGAATAAATCAGAGGTGAATGCCGATCAGAAAAGCTTTCTGGTATAGAACTGGTGTGACCTGGTCTAATCAGTGTTCTTGTAAAGTCGACCTTACTCAGCTGTTAGACATGCTTAGGGGGAAATTAATGTAAATATTTCGCTGTACCATATTGCACCGAGATCCAACTGTCAACGGAACATTATCTCCTTATCTGTCCCATGCAATTTACGTACTAACAGTAAGTTTGAGTAGTTTTTGCTAGGACCATTTGGTGGTGAAGACTCCCTTCAATTAAGGAAGGGAAGTCCTGTTTCTGGATTTTTTCCTCCTGTTTCGGGAATTCTTGCTGAAATTTTATCGATTTTTTTTCCCCCAAAAAAACGAGTTTTGTAGAGACTATGATGCGGAATTTTTGCGTTTTATCCGCGCCTTTTTTAATGATACCTATCAAGAGCAATGGATCATCAAGGAGTTTCTACTGTCATTTCAAGTTATATAAGGGGATTGAGGCTAATAGTAAGACGGCGGCGGCGGTGAGTTAATATTTGGTAACTACTGCTCCACCCAGACTGGTACTGTATAGATAGATAGGTACTACTCAAGCCTTCGAGAAGTAGTGGGTGTTTCCAATAATAACTCTCTATAGTGTCTACTGTCTGGACATAGACCTTTACTATAGGTATGGAGTCTGTTCTGTTTCACCAAGCAATCACCAGATACCAAACGTTCAAACTTTTTGTGTGAACTGTGCCCGCGTTAAGGCTTCAGGTGTCCACTTCCCTCAGAATAACGTTCGTTCTCATAGGGAGGCCTGCGATGGAACTTTAAATACCTTCACTGTGCTATTCCTACATTCATTCATTGCAGTACTTTCTTATATGTACCCAACTAATTCGATCCGTGTGAAATTGTGAAAGTAAAAAATTGAAGGCTGGAGAGACTGGAGGTATTAGTGGTTGCCAGTGCTATAAAACTGCATCTCTGGAGGAAATTAAAATGCCAAATCTCCACAAAGTGAAGCTACTTTCTTGCACTTTTGAATTAAGCGATGTCCATTTATCTATCTGTGCAATTGTTAGACTACTGCTGTTGTCAGCTAATCTGTGTGCGCCTTCAACAAAATGAATGCGATTCCTACGGTAGCCCTTTTTATAGCTATACCGGGGAACCACTTAATATTTTCGTTCGCGAATAATGAACTTTCTGAACAAGTAATGCTTGTTGGCAGTGCGAGGGTCATTTTTTGTTTTGCTTTGAATAATTTTCTAGGAGAGTTGAACTAAGCAGATAACTTAAATGTTTCATGAACGAAAGGTATTTTGTTTTTTCAGCAGGAGCCCCATGAGAGGAAGTATCAGATGGGGCATTAGCTCCCCACTCGAGAATGATCAGGTGGCTGTCTGGCGCGCGGTTCAAGTCAGCCTCCGAGCCATCAGTGACCCAGGATCCCCTGGCGGCCTTTTCAGAGCCCCACAAAGAAGTCTACCAAGTCAGCAGGTACATAGTATTTGCTTTACATACGGATTATATAATACTTTAGGTACATTGTTGTATTGGTGCGAGCCTTTTTTTTGGCGCATTAATTGCGCAAAAGGATAGCTAATTGCAGTCATTATGAAAAGCTAAATTCTTGAAGATTATGGCAAGTTTCTTCAATAAAAACTATATGGTTGTGAGACTTCAAAACAGTGGTCTGGTTCACTGTGTTGGTAGTAGCTGTGTATTTAGGGAGATGCGTAGCTGTGTAGGTATGTACCTGGTATGGTACAAACGCTTAATTTCCCGCCCATTTTGAAAGACTCAGACTGGATTAAGTTATATCTGTCAGCTAAACGTTGCTTTAACGTTATATTCTGTAATTGTCACTCCTCTCGGGTGGGTTCCCACTACGGTCATCACTTAAATTTAACTGCAATGTGTTGCTTACGGATCTAATCCCTGGATTAGGATAGCTGACACTGAACTGAGGAGCCCTATCAAATAACCCCGGTTCGACAATCAGGTGTGATGTTTGTCCCTAACTAATGTTGCGGGGCGAAACAGTGGTCCAGAATGACCGGTGGGTGCTGGTGAGGTGGTCAGCCCTAGTTCCCGTAATGAAGGCCATTGCCCAACAACGGCTCGTTGAGTAAGTGACGGCAATACAACCAGGGCCGCGACCACGGGAGCATTCTGTGTTTGTAAACAGTGTGTTCTCTCTATATCCTTGCTAAAGCACAATGCCTATTTCTCCGTGAGAATAGTTGCAGCCGCCATCGAATAATGAGTTTGTTACCTTGCTCTAATGTCCTTCATTTGCCTTTCAGAGTAAACCCTCTCTACAAGGAGGAAGCCAAAATTTCCCCTGCCGCAGGTGGACAGGACTCACCACGCAAATCTGTCAGCTCAGGATACGAGAGCCGTGGAAACTCATCCTCTGACAGTGGCAGTTGCACGGAATGTGACCCCAAGCCTAAAAGAGAAAAACGAGGAAAACAAGAAAGAAAAAAGCGAGAAAAACCGAATGAGCTCATTGGAAATGTACTCGCCGCGAATTACTCAAGCATCAAACGCCGTCCAAAACGCCTCAGCAATGGGTCCCCAAATGGTACCACTCACCTCAGCCCAATCCCTGAGGGCCAAGTTGACGTGTCCATACCACCACCCATTTGGCCTAGATGCATTGGCTGTCAGATGCCCCTACAACGAGTTCACAATGGAACTACTGACCCACAGAACTTCATACATAAATACAACGAACACTTCCCTGCCTCCTCTAACTTCCGTATCCAGTTCCTCAAAGAAGTGGGGGAAGATCATAATCGAAATGAGTACCAACACAACTGGGAGGAGTGTTTTAGAATTCAGTTTGAAAAGCACAGGAAGCGGGTCCATAGAATGGGTATGGGAGGGGAAAGTGAACAGAGTAGCACGACGCATAGCACTCTGGAAAGACATTCCAGGCAGTCTAAGCACCCCGAGCTCTCACAGGGCATTCTACAGGACTTGGCAATGTTTCTCTCCCAAGTCATGACCCAGAAAAACTCCCTCTCATCCGAGGAGATCCTGCTTGCAGTATCCGAGTCGATTCAACGGAGTCTCCACGCCCAATCAAACACACCAACCGTTAAGGGGGAGTTCATCTTGTATGGGTCACAGTCTCCTCGAGAAGACGTCTACAGCACATCTAGCAGTAGCGGCTATAAAGATATTTACACTGCTAGTAGCAGTAGTAGTGTGGATTCTGTGGCTGAGCGACTGAAAATTTTCCGTAGACATAAAGAGGATGAAGTTTACCACGGGGATGCAGAGAAGTCATCCGAAGGTGAGGGGGTTCCGCACCTTCATCACCACCATCAGCGGGATCTCTCATCCTCTTCCATGGATTCAGCTTCCAGCTTTTCTCCTCAGTCTTCTGCCTCGGGGAAGGCTATAAGCACGAATATGTTTCTTCATGAAGAAATCTACAGTGTGCCAAGTAGTGTGCGGAACATTCTTTCTTGCGATCCCAGTACTGTCAATGCTAAGAGTGTTCACAGTGCGGAGTGCGGGAGTAGTGCTTACGAGAAGCTGATCACTGCCAAACGTAAGGTCAGCGATGATTGCACCCCCCAGCACCACGAGGCAGCTGCACCTGTCATTACACCCTGCAGCACCAAGGGCGCCACCATCCTCAAGAAAGTCGAACACCCTTATTACGTAAGTTCTTCTTTCATAATTTATTCTATGTATGTCATCCTATTGATGTGAGGCTGTTTATCATTCGACTCGAGGAATTCTTCAAGAGCCTGTTTTACATACTCTCCTCACGTTTTTTGTGCTCACCACTCATTCGACCATTTAAAAAAACGCAGCCAGTCTAGAACCGAATTCATTTTTACTTTCTCACTACGAGAAGTTAATATTTTTGCTTGTAAAATTCTGAAAATGACATTGTAGGCTACCCGTGATCCTTGGGATCTCCTACGTGAGTCGAAGTGGTTTCTGGAAAAAAGTCATCTGTCCTTGGCTAATTTCAGTGTTACCGTAAAAAAATTTAAAATATTGAAAAATGGACGTAGGGCGGGAAAGTGAAATGTGGCTGCTGTCGAACCTTTTATTGTTTAAGTATATGCGTCCATCTCTAGAAGATGTGTCTACTTCTCGTATACATATAGGGCCAGGTTAACTGTCAGGAAGTGTGAGGCAGTGTGAGGCGGAGGCAATCACATATTTTCTCCCAGGGGCGCAAAACTGGAAGGAGAACATCTCTTCTTTATTTTCTCCCGCTGGCCAATGTGGAGAGGAAGTATTTTTTTCATATACAAGTTTGAGAAATCGAGGTTTTATATTTCCCATGATCCCCTCTGAGGCGATAGAAGCGGTAGAAACCTATCGTTGAGATTGTTGAGCCAACGTTCACATCCTGTGACCCATATTTCAAAATAATTTGTGCCGCGCGTTCTTTCCCTGGATATACCTATATTACTATAGGTACAAGAGCAGGCAAATGAGTAAATGATTGGTCCCATCTGACCCTTTCTGTTATTCCAATAGTACATAACTTCGCAAACAAATTTCTTGTGAGTTAGGGAAGCAATTTTTTGCAGGACAAAAGGAGGGAAATGGCAAGTCATGGCAGTGATTATCACAGAATCTTTGCGCCGAGCCACCGACCTACATTTGTTTGTAGTCTTGTTGGTGCTGTTAGAGGATTCAGATTATATCATCCTTCAGTGCTCAACAGGAAAGTATATCGCTTGTTCCCCTTGAGTTCTTTCTTATACGGTCAAATACTCAGAGCAGTTAGGGACAAAAGAGGTGGGGTCAGCTCACTCAGCACCCACTCACCAATTCTGTACTGATACTAATTCACACAAGTTTTTATTAGTCCATCATAAAAAAGATGACATCTAAATGGGAGTTGCACATCTTTGCCTATCCTATATCTATACGAGTATATGCATGCATTTCGGTGCCTTGAGTTCCCTCACTATTCATTTACGACTCGTTTCACTAATAATTATTTCCTGTGTTCCGCTAGATAGATAGATAAATCGAATCAAGAGCAAAAGAGAGGGGAAATGAAAGTTCTAAATTCGATTATACTGATGATTAGCTATCAATAATCAGTGATTAGTAACTGCTGTCTTCCAGCAGCCTTGGTTCCGACATCTACCTTTGTATCAAGTGTTTTATTGACATTGAAAGTCGTACTCGTAATAGTAAATATTTTGGTCATTAGCATGGAATAGAAGGGCTCACATTCCTTTGTCAGATGTCAGGTCAGACAAGGCCTTGTATAGGATTCAAGAAAATTGAACTTTTCAATTTAACACTGAGTGAAGAGAAATGTAACCTTTCTTCCAGTACATGTATAGGTATTATACAGATGTAGATCACCCGTAAGTCGAAAGTCGAGGGTTGTATAAAAAATAAAACTAATTCGGGGACAAATCTTAAGTATCTCTGTGCAGATAGATGGGATCTTTTGACCATCGCAATCACTTACTGACCAAAAGTAACTTTGCCTGTTGCCAGTTGGTCGTACCTATAAGTCGAAATCCCTACCGTAATGGCGGTCACGGCCCATCACAAGGATCTCCATAATAACCATACTGGAAATAGTGGTTTGCCATGAAATTGTCCTCACAAAATTGACCTAGAGGCTGAAATGCCCTCAGTGCCCTCGAATGCCGTCCTTGGGCACTCCGTAGCTCGAACATTGACCAAGTGGCCGACATTTTACGCGACGGTCCCAGGTGCCGTAGTGGAGTGCATTCATATTCAAGTCAATTTCAACAGTCTTTAATCTCCGTTAGAGGAGTTTTTTTTTTAAACTCAACTATGCTCTGTTAATTGCCTGTCCTAGAATGCACTCATGGGAAGAGGCACTGATATGAGTCCTGTTTTGGATCGAAATTATTGCGATGGTTCGAATTTATTGTTACTGTGGAATTGACGACAAGCTTTTTCAGGCGACATGTTTCCAGGCTTCCAGGCTTATCTTATCACGCAATTCTGAAATTTTCTATTATTTGAGAAAAAAGAGGTGGATTCAACAACCCATATACCGAATACCTTCTTTCTTTATTCCCTAGAAATAGAGGTACGAGTATATTAAATTTAAATACGCGGAGTAAGTAGAAGCTCGCTATTCTTGGTGGGGTTAATAATTGATTGTATACAATAATTATATACCCATTGTCAGATTGTCCGACCCCAAAACGGGAACTGGTTCGTCACGGTCCCCAAAAGGGGGTAGACGTGCGTGACTGGGATGATGGGAAGCTGGCATGTGCTGTGTGCTGACAGGTAGGCCAGCTGCGTTAAGAGGTTTGCGATCTCACTGCCCCGATCTGCCCAAATTGGGTTTGGTGCTTGCCATGTTACTATTTACTTGCGGTGGGACTATCTTTGGCCTTCTCATGCATGTCTTTGGAGGCAGAAGCAAGGTCACTGTTGATGAGTACATTTTGATACTATAACAAGTGAAGTGCACGATCATTTCTTCTTAATTTTCTTGATGGTTTCTATTTTATTATATTATAATTTTTTTGGTGATAGTCTTACTTTTGAAACTAACCTCTCGATTGTGCCGTTGGCCACTGTTGCGGTCATGATAGAACATAATGGCTTTCTAGACCGCAACAAAGGCCAGAATTGCACACCTCCTCGACGGATTCAACAATGAGAGGAAGGTCATTCATTAATCAGTTGGATGCTGGTTGCTGTACAGCTGTGGGCAGGTAGGTAGATACTTACCAGATGTTAACTAATCCTTTCTGTCCTTTCTCATTTCCAGGATGTGTGCATATTCTGAAGATTAGATCTCTGTTACATTTGTATTAGAAATTATCTTACATAATGATTCGTAAGCACCTACATCACGTCTGAGGAATGGAAATGACCCTTGATTTCCGTTATAATGCATATTTTTTAAACCCCACTTTTCTGGACTTAGTGACCTCCTTCAGGATCACAGTAAACCCAAAATCTATACAATTCTTTTATGGAAGAAGAAAAATAAAATAAAGAAAAAATAAAAATAAGGAGAATAAAAAATAAAGCAATAGTATAAGGAATTTTTTTTTAAATACCTGGTTTGATATTCCCATCTAATGGCTCCCAATATCACTGCGTCTGCGCTTTACAACATTAATTTGTTGCATGGGAGTGACTCTGTGCTTTGTGGACTGTCTGACCGCGGAGGCTGCCGCTTGGTGCTTAACTTGCCCCATAGGTACACATTTGCATAGAGGGGCGTTTCGTGCCTATGTAGATACCTCAGACCAGACTTGCAGCCATAATAGCGGCTGCGCATTGAGTGTTGACCTAGGTCAGGCCGCGAGACTGCGTCTCACTCGCGGCTCCAGCCGGACTTGCAGATACATGTATTTCAAATAGCAGATTGCTGGAATTCTGCACTACACAGACACTCGAGGAAGTCAGGCCAAGGAGGAACCGAACTGTTCTAAACCAGGGGGGCATTGTACCCCATATGTGATGCAAGACCTGTTTTATAAAGTTCAGTATGGAGACCTTCTCTTGAACATATAGGTGTAAAATAAATCCTTTCTAAAGTACCTAATATGCATCAGCCATAAACTTTCTCGAGGAACCCACGCATTTAAAACGTGTCACCGGCATTTTGTGTGGGTATCCTTGAAATAGATTTCCAGCACAGATTAAGTTGGTAGGTATATAACACGATATTTTCGTAAAGTCAAGATACCTCCTTGGTAGTATAACTCGTTTAGGTGCAATAAACATATATATTTCTGGCCACGTGGTCTGCACCTATCGTCAGTTAAACTCGTATCTCTCGTGCACTGATCAATCTGAATTCAGACGATGACATTGTCGTGCTTCGAGCTTCAGCAAGTTCCTATTATGCCCCCACTTCGGGCGTTGTCTGCTAATGGATGTTGAACGCCCAGTCGCGAGATAACACGCTTTTAATAGGACAAGGAAACTTAGCTTCCTTTCTTTAACTGATTGTATTGAAATTCCAGCTTAAATGCCTATAGTACGTTCCCTGGAACAGTATACTTTCACGACAGTCTCTTTTGTTTGCTATTAATAATTATTGTTATGTTGGGTTTTTAAAGCCAAATCTGTGTGCCCGTAAAGACTTTGACTTCGACTATATGGTACCTAGTATTGTATACCTTTACTATTTACTTCCTTATAAAGGACAAGTTAAATGACTAGAAAAAGTCCTTTTTATCGGAATGTGATAAAATTTCTACTCTCCCCATCACAAAAAGGGACGGTTAGGTTTCTCCTCATCGTAGCACGGTATGAGGTTCCCATCACCATTTCTCTCTCCATTCTCATCGTAGGTGCTTACAAATATCTTTCCCGTCATATCTTTGTCAACTTACCAGTCATTATCAGTATGAAGTCTAGAAAAGGGGGCAGGGGCCTTGTAGCCTTGGTGGTCAAAGGGAGATGGGGTCAAGGGCTTGGGTCACGGAGTCAGAGAAGCTGCTGGCCTCTCTAAAGCGCCAGCAGGTGTAAGGTAAACACGCTAGTCAGACAATGAATTGTAATGAATACCTCTTGTGGCCGAGGTGGCGGGGCGTCAGCCAGCGAGTCCTTATGCCGGGAAAATGATGCGCGGTGCATCCCGCCTGCACTTCAGATGGAAAACCAGCCAATACAAATGGCCCTGAAATTTACTAGTGAGTTAGCCTTGAGTTTAGTACCTGCTCCTAATTGCTAGTGCACACGTGGCACTTACTTTGCCTTTGTCTTGGTACCAGTTCCTTCGGCGAAGGGCCGAGAGTTCTTGTGTAGTCAAATTGCCTACTACTTTTATATAACTAGGCATAAATACTCGAGTTATTTTTAATGTGTTCTACAGATGAGTTTGCAACTATAGGTACATAATTTGTGTAAATTTGCTGGAGCCTGGAAGTTAAATAGATTTTTTTAAATTTGTTACTTCATAAAGTGAAAGCTGCTGTCACCTCTTGCATAGCCTTAATTGGCATGGGACCTAGACTAAACTACAGTAATTGTAATATCTGCAATACTTATGTAGTTACTATACATATAACATCTGAAGCCAAATCGATAACTTTTCATTAAATAGCACCTCTCAATGTCACCTAACACATATTGGTTACCTTTTCTCTCGCTTCACTCTCGCTTGTGG
Organism: Mesopsocus fuscifrons; assembly: GCA_950004255.1. Lineage (NCBI taxonomy): Eukaryota > Metazoa > Arthropoda > Insecta > Psocodea > Mesopsocidae > Mesopsocus > Mesopsocus fuscifrons. Next base: position 11,693,299 of record OX465374.1, on the reverse strand, counting down.
TGCAATCGAAATGGACAACCAACGGGACGGGGTCTGTAAACGTCCTTGAGTGTAGTGATCTCCTGGCACGGCTCTCCAGCTATAGGCTGATCTCGTGCCCTCTGACTCTCTGACCAGCCACTTCATTTTAGTATACCTGTTATTGCTTTGCTTGCTCCCCAGACACCAGTTTACGACTGTAAGACTCAAGTTTTTTCATACGATGTTGGGTATTTCACGTAGCTCTGAAATTCCTGCTTAAGCTGAGCTATTTGGAACATGTGAAGGCACCGAAGGGAATGTACTATGAACTTGGTTGCGGTTCCCACATTGCTGTCACTTTCTCCAGGTTGCGCAACACATCGACCAGACAGCCTCAAGGCGTATATCCACATACGGAGACTCTAACGGGACGCATCCTTGCTACTTAGGCTCCTGCTAGGAGGTACTAACTTGTGAAATTATACAATACTAACCCAATGCCAAAAAGTATAATAATAATAGCTTACCTAATTTGAAATTATGAAGTGGAAAACGGGAGAACCTTTAGTAAGAGTTAGTAGGTACTTAGTAGGAATATTATTGCAGGTACAGGTAGCGGTGTATAGGTAGTAAGCATTACTATTTGTAATTTTATTCTGGGGTGAGTGCTCTGGTAAGAGTGGCCCATGGGCCATGGCACTGCAACCCATAGGATCTATTGTCCCCACCCTCCGAGGTCTGTGCATGGTGATTGTCATGGAGAAAGCAATTCCTGTGTAGTTTTTCCACACCATGGCCATGATCGCTCCCTGCGGGTAAATTTATTCAATAATTTAATCCCTGGTATGTGTTCAGTGGCCATGGGAAGCTCTCTCGAGAGGAATCAATTATCTCTGGTATGTGTTCAAACTCTAGACATCGAGCGACCAAGACAGACTTTAGTGGGCATCTAATTTAAGGTGGGCTCCGAACCACAGGCCCTATTTCATTATACACTGTACAAGTTAAGTGGGAAATCGAAGAGAAAAAATCTCGACCCTTTCAGACTCCTGTCGCTAGTTCGACATGCAGCCACTAGACACTATGACTATGGTACCTACTCCTCAGAAGTACGATAGTTAGTAAAACAGTGTAGTAAACTGATTGTTGTCCTTCACACAGTTGCTTGAGTTGGGGGCATTTTCTTCAAATTAACTGTGATTCATCAGTGAGTACCATTCTGGGACGGTTTATGGAGGGGCGTGTTCGCTGTCCCTATTACCAATCAGTTGTAATCCGCTCAAGTATATGAGCAGCACGAAATGTCATGATCAGTAGGTTGACCAACGTGGTGATAGCAGCCGGTGCCGGTGTCCAAAGCACTTGAGTTGGTCGGCTACACACGGGCTCAACGCCATTGACCTCAAGCAACCAAACAGCGCTGGATCAGAACTCATCCGTGCCCAACAACTGAAACAATGTCGCGGTGCACGAGACTGAGAACATACTGGCCTGGACCAGTTTCATCGAGGAACCGACGATGCGGTGAACGATGACCTCTGAATCAGTGAGAGTGACTTGGGTATACCAGTGGAATTTGACGTATACGTTTATCCTGGCAATAACAATAATGAAATTAACCTTGTGCGCATGAGAGCTTGCATGGGCATGACTCTCTTTCTCTCTCTCTCATTCGGGTTATAACATTTCGGAGAGGTATATGCTGATATTGATAGTATAGTTGGCGCAGTCTGCCTTAATTGAAGGGTTTGAGAAGAGTATTTTTTTAACCTCCTAATTCTCTTTGGGGGACACACGCACTGTTGTATAGGTGGGATGACCGTCTAGGTTTGGCTAGGTGCATCCTTTTCCTATTTTTTATATCTGTCGAGATTGTACAATGTCTAGACTCCAGACAGTCTAGAGTCTAGAGTGTCTAGACTATGGCAGACTTCGTATATTTGTAAAAGCCCTTTTACCCACCTGAATCAATTTACGCCCTAGCCCCCCCCCCCCCCATTTTCAGACCTTAAGGTTTTTCAGACAGAAAACCACGTCGCCTTGCCTACGCCAGAGGTGTACCCACTGCCAATAAACGCCGGGGCATAACCGTTTGCATAATAGCCAATTCACCATCCGCTAATCTTTTCTTCGTCCTTGAAAGCGTAAATTATTTAATGATGGAGCGTGGAGACTGTGTCTGGGGCTGCGGCTGCGGCTGTGATATACCTACGTCCATCTGCCACATGCTGGTTTGTTTGCCTCAGCTGCTTGGTAGTTAAATGTGTATTTAGCTAGTTCTAAAGCGCTAGGACAAGGAAGCTAAGTAAGTGAATAAGATAGTTACAGTCCAATTTACTACCAAGCTTCTAGGATCATCCTTTTGTTCCCTCAGCGAGTAGTACTCTGTTTTCCTTCCCTTATCTTTGTCCTTGTTGAAATTTGGTTTTGTGCTCTCCTTACCCTCCCCCCTCCCTACTGAATTGAGCGACACGTGGAAAATACCCGATAACCTCACGTGAGGATTGAGGAATGACAGTGCTAACCCAGGTCAGAGCTAGAACGTGTGCCCCTGAAGGAGCGAGTCTGCGAGTAGTGCATCAACAGGTTGAGCAACCCACTGGTGGACATTGCAAGTTCCCTTGCCCATATTACCTACTAATCGCACACCTCTCTGTACTTGGCACTCGAGCCTCTCAAGTACCTGGCACTCCGGGAGTCACGTGTGTGTTCTTCGGTACGTCTCATCCTCATACCGATATTACCACTTGTTATGTACCCTAAGGATCTGAAAAACACAAAAAAACATTAGTACTTTTTTTTGTTGGGGCCATATAGGAGGACGAAATGGGATTATAGCTACCGTGACGGTGACACGAAGACGTGACGCCAAACACTATAGGAGTAATGGAACCCTTGACACTCTTCGGGGGTGTATAGGCCCTAGGAGGGAAAAGTTGGGACTGGACTCACTTTTCATAGCTCACTATGAACTCACTTATATAAAGTAGAATACATCAGACCGAGAAGAATTTACTGAAGAAGGATCTGACACAATAATTATCCAGCTGTACTTATTTCGTGTGACTAATTTTATAAAGAACACTGAACAAGATTCTGCTACCTCGAGGGTTTTTCCAAAACCGCAATTGATTGTTGACCATACGGTTACCACATGAGCCACTCCACTTGCTTTCCAGGGCACAAACATCCAAATACCGATCACGGTCAAGTAGAGCTACTTTTACACCAATCAGACATTTTCTCGTAAACAGTCCCGGGGAGTAAGGTGGACCTCATGAGGCATACCGTCATGTTCCAAAAAACCTCTCCTTGGACTTGACATTTCCGGATGATGACACGTTCTTTCTGGGTGTGATTCGATTCATATCATCAATAATTACATGCAGCTTCGGGACTAAGAGAAAAGATCTTATGTCTCACTGCAGTGCTGTCTGCAATTTTGCTGTATTTCGCTATATACGACAATGTGCACGTATCTTCGCTCCGTTTCTATAGGTATACGCATATAATTAACATATTTTTACACCTTTATACGGTTTTCGATGTTATTTACCCACCGCATCAGTGTGACCGTACGTGTAAATTTGGTAGAAGACTTCTATAGTATATTGTAGTGCAAGTATTCCACATACCAGGCCATGGAGGAACGCACCGAGATGGGTTGACCTTGAGGAACCGTCCTGGTTCACCGTCCACCTTTAGCTTTCCCAAATGTCTGCAAGTGTTCATTTGACGGTAAAAAATAGAGCTCTTGGTTCAACTTGTGTGGTCTCTTTATGCGTCACATTGGTTGTCTTCTTAATATGTACAATAGTAGTGCGGCTGCTTCACACAACGTCAGGTTCGAATGAAGAATTCTGATTTTGTTTGTAGCTACAACCCCGAAAGGGACCATTTGGTAGACGCCACTCCAAACCCAAAGCTCAGTATCTCATGCAGCTTCTTTTGTACCTGCTTTAAGTTGGGGCTAAACTGTCAAGCCAGTACGATGAACAGAATGCGGATGTACTGAAAAAGCAGTGGCATAGTTTGGAATGTCGTCGGTACTAACAACGTGGTATTGTGGCTTTGTCCGTAAAAGGGCTGAATACAATTTGCTCCACTCAACTTACTCTAGCCCAGCCCTCGTGGATACAATCTTCGCTCTTCACTGTACCTACTAATATAACTCTTGCGCCTTGAACAGTTTTGCTCTATTCCAATGGAATTGTCACATTTTGATTGTCATATCTGCGCGCGCGTATTTTTGTCTGACGTTTGTCAAAAAAGTCGATTAATAGACTACCCCTTAACTTGAAAGACTACATTTATATCTCGTAGGTACGGACCACCGGACCACTTCAACCTCATGCACGGAAACATCAGTTTTTTTTTTTTTTTCAATTCAGAAAATGGTTATAAAACTATAATTTAGGCGCGCCCTCGCATAAACAACATCGCTTCTCTTTCTAACAACTTTTATTAATCTGGCATTGTCATTTGTTTAAATACTGCTCTGCTGTAACACTTATCCTCAGCCTGTCAGGAGTGTCAGGATGGGTTACATTGAGGTGCACGGTCAGGTTGCTAATCGGTCGTGTCAATAGCGGAAGCACCCGCGTGTTGTCTGGCCCGTCGCATGTAGGTGCAATACCTTACTTACCTAACAATGTCTGCAAATTGCGCCAGATTGGTGGGTAGGCCCCCGTATATACTGTATGACTTCCAGCATGTTGCGATGTAGACATTCCGAAAATAAATACTTGTTTCAACGGTACGTTTCTTTCAAAGCTCCTGTGAATTACTCTCTCCTGTCCCTTAATATAGGTACCTACTGTTGAATTTTAACTTTTAGGGAGATCGGAGCATAAAATACTTATTTTGTAAAGTTTGTAACCAGTAGTCTCCGCGGGGTACGGATGAGCAGCTTCTCTCGCACGGGTCCACTGTGGTTTTGACCTTGGGCTCTGCATTTTGCGGGAAAGTCGTAGCCAAGTCATCAGTAAGGCAACTAGTGATGCACGTTGCAAGAACAAGAACAAGAAACGGCATTTCTTGTTCTTGTTCTTGCAAAGCGACTCTTGCTCTTGTTCTTGCAGTTAAATTCCTATCTTGTTCTTGTTCTTGCAGTAGAAATCATTTCTTGCTCTAGTTCTTGCTGCGAGACTCTTGCAATTTCTTGCATACACATGGAATTTTCTGCTGTTATAATGTGGTTTTTTGCCTACCGAATGGCCACTTCAAGTGCAATCTATCGTCGCATAGTCTGCAGAGTTTTTCGTACAAAATATAGACTGCAATCCATGAATGCAGCTTTGGAAAAAACTGCCTAGGTTTATGCAAGACTCTTGCAAGAGTTCTTGTTCTTGCAAATCACTTCTTGTTCTTGTTCTTGCAGCCAAAATCAACTCTTGTTCTTGTTCTTGCATGCAAGAAGTGCAAGAACAAAAGCAAAGACAAGAAATTTTCGTGCATCACTAAAGGCAACACTCGTGGCCTGGCCTTATTTATCTTTACTTTCGATGTGTGCATCAAAGTTGGCTTTGGCGAAGCAGCTTACCGCAAATCAACGACATCCTCCAGGCTTTAATGACACTGGCGCGCGGCAGAAAGAACTGAAGCGCTCAGCCTTAGTGGTCAGATTATGCGGGTGGGTACCATGCTTGCTATGCCATTATAGTAGTCGAAATGTCACCGCGACGGAAGTGAAGGCGGGAGATGGGATGATATGGAGTATCATTAGGTAGGTACATTACAATACCGTAATTGGGTGGGTACCTTACCGTCATCATAAAGCAATCAGCTGTGGCCTTTGCAGTGTTCCCACGCTGGAGTACCCTCATCATATAAATCCTATATCTACCTGGAATTAGTTTTGTTAACTTTCGCTCTTGTTCGCTTTTCCAATAATAATATGTCATCATAAAAAACACTGCTGCCTTTGCCGGAAGGTATATAGGGAAGCTATACGTGGGACTAAAGAATCTAAAAAAAACATGGTTTTATGTTTCTATATGGTTAGTATTTTCATGTCACTGCTATCAAAGGATACTCATGGCTTTCCACAAAAATCATAAAGTGCAAGTGACAGGAACATTTCAATATCACTTCAGTTCTTCAAACAAAACCTTGTGGTTTGCTATCAGGAACTACTCTTCTGGAGTATGTGGAGGAGGTAGAACAATGGCATGTGGGAATTCGGGTATATAGGACCTTTGAACTTGAACTGTACCAGTCGAACCAAACGTGAGAGTGATGATGAGCAATAGAGAGGAGAGCGGAAAGGGACTCACCTTGGCCGTGGGTGGCCACCCCCGCACCCTCTTCACTCACTTCCTCACAAATACGAGGTATAGGTCTATCCAGTTGTAAGTACATCCTTGTCTTCCTGGGGATTCGCTCTGCCTGATTCACCCCACGCAATCAGTTCAGTGGGTCGCGAATTGAGACAGGTCACCTACTTGTTAAAGAATTGAAAGTGTACCTATGTTCATTGTCCTACGAAGGCTGTACACTCTAAATAGTCCCTCGTGAACCGTGACTCTATAAACAATGCAATGTTAAACAGAGCAACAGAGGACGAAGTGCAGTTGGGAAGAAAGACCGAAGACATGAAGCACGAGCTGTGCAAATTTTCAATGCCAACTGAAACCGATTTTGATAGACATTACCCACTTATTTTACTATTCATTGGCAATAATCGCACCCCAGTAAAATCGGCCCAAAAGCTGAGGTCGTTTCAGTTTTGGTCACTTCACACTTTTGGATTTAAGAACATTTGTAAATAAATAGTAGACAGTTTTGTAATCTTTTTCAATATAGCTTATACCTATGCTTATACTTATGCTTTTGGGACGTTTGGTTACGAAACTTAATACCTATAATGTTCTTGTTCTAATTAAGTCAGTGCTTCGACCTCTGTGCGCCTTTAGAACAAACACAGACTGAGCCCAATACCTCAGAGCCCTTCTCTATAGGCTCACAGGGCAAAATTTTACCCTTCACTTATCTCGACCTTTTTCACTGCTGATAATATTAGCATACTGTAGACTGTAGAGTGTAGAAGTGATGAAACGTCTGCTCTCACCCGTCCTGGCTTAGACAGGTGTACCAAGCTAGCACGTGCTACTCGTGCGGGCAAGGCGAGTGAGCCGCCCCGGGCGGTAGGAAGTGCGGGCAGCATAGCGATGGCGATGGCGAGTTCTAGTTCACCCGCTGATGTATGGCTGACCGGACGTCCCGTGCTGTCAAGTTCACGGCTTCCAGTTCCTTTCAGTTCTGTCTGCAGGCCGTCTACTTTTATTCTTGACCGTCATTTATGGTCTGGTATCTACAGAGTCACTCGATACTGCAACGTACAACAGATTTAGTTTTTATAGCTATGATTGTGGGTAAATAAAGGTCTGTCTTTTCAGTCTACGTTCTGAATGACCTATACACACACTACTTAAATAATGCGCTGAATAATTCGAATGTAAGTATACCTAACTGCTCTGAGCGGACATTATATAGGTTCTCTCATCTTCTTATACTTGCCAAATTTACTTTTGTCTGCGTCTTCAGGTCACTGCAAGGCTGTAGACCCATATATGCAGAGGCCACGTATACTCGGAACAAGGTTATGGTACGTACAAGTATGAGCACCCAATGGTTCCTCTAAATTCCTCTTTGTTTCATTTGTAAAAGGGTCTAAAATTTTCAAATTCTTCACGAAAACAATTGGTACTTTCTCTCCATATTGTCTAACGAGAAGGTATAAAAAGTAAAAAGAAGGTTATTGGAGTCTGGAGAGCCACAGGGCGTGCCTGCTTTCATACACCTTGACGGTTGCTGTGTACCTGAACTCTTGAAGAATGTGCCTATTTAATAATCAAATGGCAGCGGTTAAGCAGCCGGACTTGCTGCTTATTGTTACTCGTTACTGTTCATTCGTTCCGTCCAAGTCGGACTTGAACCCTTGACACCTGACAGTCCCTCAAGAGTCAAGACTCACTCAGACTGAGCTGGTAACCGTAGTGTTGCCAGATTCTGCTTCTTGTCAGCCAATTTATTGAGAGCTGCCTTTTTCATGTCTCTCACCTTGTAATATTAATATTGTATATAAAGGTAATCTATGTCTATATGTGTCTACACCTGGGGTCGTAATGGAACTGTAGAAAAAATAAAGGGTCCGACAACAGTCGCACTAAACTTTCTCGCCACATGTGATTTTTTTTTTTTTTTTTGGATTTCTTTGAGATTTTTTTGCGGGCGTAATTTTTAAGCAATCCAAAATCGGTTGAAAATGACCCAAGAGCATCTATCTGAGATCACTCCCACCAAGTTTCATGGCTGTCATTCTATTACTGTAGTCCCAAATGCGTTCCGACCATTCAAAAACGTGGTTTCTCATTCTCAACTCATTTTCGACACTTTTTTGACTACAACGGCCGTAATTTTAAAGATAACAAAATTCTGTTCGACAAATGTTTAAGTTACATGGTTCTACACAAATTTACCAAATTTCATGACAATCGGTCAATAAATGTGAATGGCGCCGAAACGATCGAACTTTGGTCCAGAACGGCCGTAATTTTCAACCAATTCAATTTTAGTTGAAAATGACCTCGAAGCATCTATTTGTCAACACACACACCAATTTTCAGTGTTATAGATTGAAAAGTGTACCGCCGGCGCTTGTCCGACTAACCAAAAACACGATTTTTGAATTATTTTGGCGGTTTTTTGACAATAGCGGCCGCCATTTTTGACCAATCAAAAAATCCTTGAAAATGTGTCTCGGCAGTAATTTTAGACAGGTCCATACCAAATTTCATCAAAATCGGATGAACGGTATAGGCGCTAGAGCACTGAACGGACTGACTGACGGACTGACGGACTGACGGACTGACGGACTGACGGACGGACAGACTTTTTCCAGAAACCACTTTTTTGGACTCAGGGGACCCCCAGGATCATGGGAAACCCAAAATCTCAATTTCGAAATTTTGCACGAAAACAATACTTTCTCGCCATATATGGCTAGCGAGAAAGTAAAAAATATATAGCATTGGTGAAAGCCTTGCTTATTTCCCCGTTAGGTACTTTTAGCTGATTTGAATCAGTTCAGTCAGCAATCAACAAACTTGAGCCTTGCCAGTTGCCATTAGTATATTGGTGTTGCTAGGGTAAACTTTTATTTTGATTGCGAATCAACGCTGCGAGTTTTTTTGGTGAAATTAGCTCATGTAGGTACTTACCGAGTAAGCATACAATGAAGTATTATTATTATTTTAAAAAATTTAAATGGCCAGTATCAATATAACAGTAAATTATATTCTTCACATAACAACATGGTATTAACGACGGATCGGTTTATATTACCTTTCGTATTAACCACGCCCTGCTGCATTTCTCGGTTGACCTAGGTTAAATGACGCTGGTGAATATTATACAACGCTAACTATCCCACCCCATGCACTAGCGAATTTGTTTTGTTCATTTGACAAAGCATTAAAGGTGCGGGCCTGTACGTAACCATGCATTGTCTGGAGCTAAACTCTGTAGGATTACTTGTCCCACGGCTATATTACAGGTTATTATTACATATGTATGCATGCCAATTTATGCAAATTTCCCTTTAATTGCTTCCAGGCGTGAACAAAGACCTTTTGGTTGCATCAGGGCGTTGCTCAAATGCCTCAAACAATTCCATTTAGTCCATTATTTGCACTTCCATCTTCCATTCGAGTAATGGGTGACGAACTATGAACCTGCGGAATAGTTGCTCGTATGAATGACAGTGTAACAGCAAAAATTGATGTCCGAGTAGTAATATACTTAATTTACAAATGGGAAAAATCCTTCAAACAACTGCAAATTATTTATTTTGTTTGATTGAAATGAATCGGTGAGAAACTCATTGATCTCTCAGCTGATTGCAAAAAACATAATTGTCATTGTAAGTACTTGCTAAGTTTCTGGGGGTTACTTGCAAAACCATTCTCGGTACTCGGGTACCCCAAGGGAAGGTTTTCTTTTCAGGTCTAAACGATATTGTGATCGATACTATCTTCAATCTTCAGCTTTTCCGATACAGTTAGTCGACTCAGTTATTTAACAATGGAGATGGGATCTGGGCAGGCGTGCGTAACGAACGGCTGTTAATTGATCTGATGGGAAGCACTGGCTCAGTACTGGTGAGGCGGTACCTGCAGGCAATTGGTAGGTAGCAACTGACCGTTAAAAAATGATGGTAATCGATTACCAGTGCATTTAGATTATGTTATAGTATAATAGAGTCTATGTTGAAATACGTTTTCAGTTTATTCATACTGCAGACAATGCGATTCTTGACAAGATATCAAGCGGACTTCTAGATCCCACCTCCCGGGGGGTTCAAATCCAGTTACTGACTAAACTACGAGTATTTGGATCTTATAGATTTGTTGTTCTTGAACTTCTGTACACCTATTGCTTTCGGCCAGCATATTCTTGCCTACCAAGTTAACTTAAAATGCAAATATGTATAAGTAATGCGTTTATTTCGAGCACAACGATTTTTTTTTATAATTAGCGCCCAGTCTAGAGCCACCGAGTGGTCTGAGATAAGTAGGCAGAATGAGGCAAGGAATACAAATACAGAAACGGGCAACTAAGTGAATACGTATTTAAATATGGGACTTCTCAAAATAACTGCAATAGGTACCTACTTGTACTCTACATTTCACTTACCTATTCCTAATACAAAAGTAAAGGAAACTTGACACAGGTCCTTACAGAAGCAGTAATTCAGGACTATCGTAATGAAGCTGAGGGGTTGGTTGAAATTAGTATAGAGTGAATGGGTTTACAGTGTACTATGTACGAGGCGTTAGTGCTTTTTTCTTGGCCAGATCCCTTGATGGTGATGTTCTCGCGCTATGGTTGTCTTGTAGCTTCTATGGCTGTCTGGCTAATGTTAGGAAGGTATCGCAGAGTGGCGCTCCGAGAGACTTGGCTGGATGCATGAGGCAGGATGGTGCTTGGGGTCAGGGCCCACGTTGACCCTTGCGTTCCTCTGACTCTGACCTTTCCAGGTTTGCCATATGCCGCACGGGGAGTTGGCGGCGGCGGCGCACTGGGGAGCTGAAGGTCTCGACAGGCGCTTAGATAACTAGACAGGTTGGACGACGCGACGAAGCAGGTCATCCTCCTCGTATTGTTATTGGCCTTCCCCCCAGAACCTAAATCATTTTCTGCCCTCGTCTGCTTCCCAAAACAATACTCCAATTTAGTGCTTGTCTAATGACACTCTCCCAATAGAAATCAGACCTGAAGAAGCTTTAACTGTACGTGCTCGCATTTATAGAACATTTCGAAAACTTTTTTTTTTTTTGTAGTTTCGATGGTAAAACCCAGACACTTCTTTCTTTAGTATCAACACAATGTATGACACAATCACATACGGTACATTCCTACATACCTACAAGGACTACAGTGTCACATGGCTTACGCGATAGGATATGCATGTGGGCTTTGGCATCCATTTGTATTCGTATAATTTTCGTATAGCATTTGGCACATGTGGTTTGTTGAGTGCATCACGCAATGGAATCTACATGTGGAGGTGTATTAGTGGCTATAGGTATACGGGTATATGAGTACTAATTACATAATAATGCTGCTGCTATATTAGGTTCGATAGGTCCACAGCGTCCTCCAATTTTATGCACTACGTTTGTGAGCTAAGTCAGTTATTTAAGTTAAAACAAAGATGAAGTAGTTTCCTTTCCTAATTGACTGTGTGACTGTTCAAGTAGACTTGAATAGTTTGGGTTTTTAGTTTTTTCCACGCAGTGATCAGCTCAGTTATAATGAAAAGGGGCGAGTGGATAGACCTTCCTCTACAAGACGATGGCTTCTTTGCAAATTGTCTTGACGCCAGTTCGCATCTGCAAGACCTTCTTGTGAAACCCCATGAACCCATTACGGAGCGGCGCCGGCCTCCTGCCGTTCGCTGTTATTTATGAGACCAGTCACCGGTGGACCAGTTTCTGTCAGTTGTTGCTGAAAAGGAGGCTCGTTGCAATGCACCAATGGAAAGTAGTGTCCTTTGTCCTCTCTTCCATTCAGATCACCCGCGTGTCGGCCTGACGCCTAGGGAGCTCATAAGAGACCTGTAGTTTTATCCCTTACTATGGTTACGAGTTATGCACTCTACATCGACCTAAATGATCTGCTTTTCCTTCGGGCTCGTAACTGAAACCTTCTGCGGTTGTTACAGTTTCTTCAAATAAACTTCATTTCTTAAAATTTGGTAAATGGTACATGACAGTAGATATACCTATAATTCAAGTGCTTATGATGAGAAGTCTTTTATCGTGGATGGACAGCGTTCAGATGGCGAGTCGGCGCCCGTATGCGATGTCTCAGGAGCTGTGAGGAAATAATCACTTGGGCCACCGCCCTTGCACGGGTGACCTGTGCGTCTGAAATCTGAACGAACCTAAGTAGCCACGTCGACGCGTCGGTCAGAAAATTGAGTCCTGCGTAGGAGGCCGCAGGAATCTCGCGGCTCGGATAAACATGTGAAGAAACTTGACACCGCCCAATGCAGCACAGGGTGGCGATGGCGTTATGGTAACGTTGCCCAATCCACTCTGTTTCACCACACACGTGCTCCACGCTCTTAAACTCTTCGCTGGGGCCACCAGAATCCTCGAAGGCCGTGAAATCCGCGCCGGCCTGCCCTGGCGCTCCTGACCTCTCTGCACTCCTATGGCCATTCCTCAAGTGTTCTTTTGTTCTTTTATCGGATTATATGCGGTCAAGAGCTGAAGATTCTTCGTCACAGGGTCGTGTGATCAGTGATCACGCATCATCAGAATTTTGATTAGGATGGATTATAATGAGGACGTCACGGTTAGGCTTTGGTTACTTATGAATCTTATGAACAACACCCATAGAAATATGCACTGCTGTAATGTAATAGTCAGGGCCGGATTAGCCATATGACCAGGTGTGTGCATGGACACCCTATTTTGGTCGCAGGGGCGCCATGTGAAGGCAAAAATAAATAAAATAATTGTGATTTCTTGAAATAAATCGTCTGCTTTAAAATCGAAACTGCAGCGATTTGAAAGCATCGTAATGCTTGTCGTATGGACCAACCTCCTAAATCGATTCCAAAAGGCCAGTATCTTTCTGCAAAAAGTCGACCTTGACTTGGGAGGGGCAGTAAACAGTTAGATTCTCTGGCTGAGTTTGTAACTGATCTGAGGGACAAATTGCCCTCGTTCGAAAAGGAAGCTTCCGAAATATTGCCTGGGAAAACATACGAGGAGAGGAGACAAAAAAAAAAAAAAGGAAACTGCAGCCAGACGAAAGCCGTGAGGGAGAAGTATCTTTCAGTGACGGCCGGGAAAACTTCCGGATAAATACTTATCTACCCATTCTGGACAAATGCTACAGTGAGCTAAGTACCAGGAAGGTAGCTTATTCAGAAATAATGAAACGGTTCTCCGTTATTGAAAAATGCTTGAATAATGCACCAGATTTTGAGGCTGCTTTAGACAAGATGGACCTGACACAGTACCCAGATATTACGCCAGAAATAAAGAGTGAGTTGCGGCATTTGAGACTTCATATTTCCAAATTATCAATCACCGAAAAACCAAGTAATGTCAACAACTTCTTATTGTCATGGATGAAGATGTGGAGCTTCGAAGATGTGTACCCGAACGCGGAGATTTTACTTGGAATTTACAAATCTCTGCCAGTGGCGAACTGCTCAGCGGAAAGGAGCTTTTCGGCGTTAGCGCGAATAAAGAATCATTTCCGAACTGCACTGAGGGAAGCCAAACTGTCGGGGCTAGCGCTTCTCTCGATCGAAAGTGAATTCACAAAAAAAGTGGTGCAGGCTTGTATTGAATGCAGGAGGGAAGGGGGGGGGGGGGGCGCCAAAACGAAGATTGGTTTACCCTAGAAAAAATTGTTAATCCGGCCCTGGTAATAGTGCAGTGAGTTCAAACAATATAAATTGTGCTAGACCTGTGATGAGCGGTAGGTATTACTAGATGCAACGAGGTATCTTCATTTTGAGGTACAGACAGGTTTGTTTTCTTTCATTCTTTACGAAAGACGGTTGATAATACTGATGATACTGTAGTCAACCGACTGACTGAATCCCTGATCGCGCCAGTTTTTTAAACCCTTTGCAGGAGTTTATCGAACACACTTCACACTGTAGTTTACAAAAATGTGTAGGTACTCACATACCACCTCATACCAAAGCATAATATATACATTGTTTTCTGACTTCGATGGTGCAGGTCTGTTCCCAGTTATGCACCTCGGTGTGGCGCGCGTTGCCTCACATTCCATTTCTTTTATATATAAAAAACGGCATTCCTAAATATTGTATGTAAATATCATGGTCAGCCAAGCAACAGAAGAAACGTCTATGAATACTTAAAGGTATTTAAATAATGAAATAAGTTGACTTGTCGTTGCAGGTAGCAATGGGGCGGCCAGATTTCACCCTCGATGTGCCGCAAGCTGAGCGCATGATGAACAAGATCGCTCTGGCGAAGCGACAGCGCTGCTGGTGCCGTATCACCACTTCCTTGCTGGCCCTCGTCTTCTTCCTGGTGTCCGTGGTGGTTGTGAGTCTCGTCATCACGCGAGGCAGACGCACCTTCGGGGCCATTTGAAGACAGCAGTAGGTTGCCGTAAGTCTGACTCCCACCTCCCATCAGGTTCATTCATTTATTCGTTTCTAACACTGCGGTCATTGGTCATCCAGCATGGATAGGGGCATGTCAGCTTAACCTGGACGAGAAGTGGTATGGCTATTGAGGAAAGAAGTGCAGAAGAGGTACTGTCCCCCTTTCGTTATATACCCTCATGCAATCGGGAAACACGTTGGGAACGGAGGAACGGGTCCCTTTATCTTATATTCAAATTCTTCAACTGATATAATTATTTGCCACTACTCAAATAGAGAATGAAAATATTTGGGGCTTGTGTATTTATACGAATTGTGGCAAAAAGTTCTGTCATTCGGTCTTACCTTCTCGTCGTTATGCACCTTCATTAACTGTATGAATTATCTATATCTAAGCAATAACTAACATGTTATAGATTTTAATTCTTGGCTGTTGTAAATATCATATTAAATAAATAGGGGCTAAATTGTCCCACAGGATGACATTTAGGTATAGCGCCTACCCCTGGATCCACCTTTGTTCTTGTATGTTCCTTTTTATGTCTTGGGCCCTATAGTGCACTTGTTACTTTTGTTTTCTACCCACCTGGCTTCTGAACGCCAGATCTTTCAAGATGAATTTGAGGTGGAAATTATATGATGTTGGTATGATTTGTGGAAACCAATCGATTTTTAATGCATCCATGTTTCAGCAGTGAGGTGAGGGATGTGCCACTGCAGGGACAGGTAGGTCTCAGCTCCTACTGCTATTCAGGATTTCTGCTGTCAGCAATAGTCTGAACAATACTGGGAACTCTTCAGACCCTGAAAACTACAAGTTTCCACCACATCGAAAACAATAACTGACAGTACCTGGCCATCTTTAAAGTAAACTTTTCCTATTGTCCTTATTTTTTTAAACCTGTAAGTAAGAATTTATTAAGTGTGCCTTTTACTGGATGTTCTCATAATAGTCTATGGCAGGTGGGTGAGTCCCGCTCGCAGACAGCCGTCAGCTTTTCACCCTAAGTATTTACCCCATGAAATTGTATCATGTGTGAGTCTAGGCTAGTACGACAGCTGTCTGCGTGTGACGGAATTCACCCTTTGCATATCAGTTTTAATATTCGCCTTCATGATTTAAATCTCTCCAGAACTGACTCGGCTTCTGAATAAAAATATGACTTTTTGCTAGCTGACTTTTGTCGTGTACTAATGTTCCTGCTTAAATGTATAGGTAAATTGCTTTCATGTGTCAGGTGAGAATTCAACATCTCCAGGGGACTTATTGAATCGCTGCTTGATACTACAATAAAATATGGCCAAGTTACCTATATATACTTTGGTACATCAATCAATAATTCGGGATTGTATTGCCAATATAAGGTAGTAATAAGCTAATCAACAATTCTTTCTAAAGTCAATTTTGTTTACACATATAGGGAGTTTCCGCTTAAAATTTTTAACCTAACCAGTGTTTTCTTTCTGTTTCTTCTATTCCTATAGATGCCAGTGCCTAGTCTTACAAAAACTTCTAGGTTTCACAATCCTCAGTTAAATCTGACTGCAGGTTAGTGCCATGTTTAGCTTATGGATTTGAATCTGCCACTAATTGACACACACCAACCTGAGGATGGTCGCACCTACCTACCCTACTTGCATTTAGTTTCGAGTGATTTTGTTTGTTTGCTTCCGACTACTTCCGAGGTAATAAGTACCTACCTATCTAATTTCTATATGTAGTTGATGTAACTTAATTTATTCATCTGAATTTTAGTTGAAAACATGAAATTATCATGTTGAAATAAATATATATAAGCATACGAATTATAGTTTGTGTATAATATTCCGTTGTGCCACTTTTTTCTTTTTGTGGATATTATTAATGTGGGGTGACTGGTAGAGATTGGGAGAAGGTGTGGAAGTTTAACCCAGCCCACCCCACCTTCCGTGGACACGGCCTTGGTAAACATCTCAGTAAATATTAGGTACTTGCCTGTTACGAATTATTTTCATGTGTAAGGCTAGATTTCACCGCTTCTCTACTGTATACTATAATGCCTCCTATCGAGCAGATATCGTATGTTTAGCTTATGACAAGTGCAATCGCACTATCGCTATAGTAAGTATAGGTACTTTAAACGAGATAACTAGCACGATGACCACAAAACTCGCTTGAGGAAGTCTTTATCCGAGTATGTTGAATACCCACATGGCATGTTTTGTGAACTTCAAAAAACCAACCCATCTCGCAAATTCGAGTTTTCCCAGATATGCCGCTAATGGGGTCTTTTATCCCATAATATGCACTATTACCCCTGAGAAAATGAACGAAATCGTTAGGAGCCAATTTTGATTAAAAAATAAAAAACCAGTTTTTTTTAGGTTTTTTGTGGGGCAGAGTATTTTAATTTTCACCAATGGAAAATCCGAAAAAGTGTATTCTGCATATTACATTTTTACATCTGTGTACCAAATTTGAACCAAATGGTTTGGGCCCAGGCTCTCCGTACGTATGTACGTATGTACGTATGTACAAACACAAAAAAACAACGTGTTAAAAACGCTTTTTTCAGGGTCTGGCACCTCTGCTCGACGCTTTGCAATGAAAAACTCAAAATCAATTATCTGCACGATCACAAAACTTTACTTTATACTACGTAACATAGAGACCGGTAATTGCAACACCATTTCTCCCTTAGCTAGTATTTTTACTAAATGAAGCAAAATAAACATAGTGCCCTCCGGTCAGTCATCTGTTTTGCGTTCGAAGAAAAGCTCGGAAATTTTTTAAGAAGTGGTGAAATCAATCCTTTGTTAAATGCAGAGAAGTAACACCAGAGTCTACCAGGTCTTGGAATTTATAAATCTATAACTTACAATTACAATAGTTACCGGCTAGATTCCTCATTTCCAAACATTGTTCGACTAGAATTTAAGTTAATATTTAACAGTACACCTACAATTAATTTTGTTGTGATCTAAACCTGATACCTTATCTGCTGTATTATTTTCTGTAGTATGTATAAGATCTTAAAATGTGAATTGTCGTCATCACAGTTGATGGTTTGAAATACCTTTACATATAGTTACACCATTCTATTGTACTTAAAGTCCGTCCCAGCCAACAGTGTTAGATGATAAAACGACGTCTTTGTCACAGAAATAACCTTCAATTTTTACATCGTGGTTTTGAAAAATGTGCAGTATTAGATGATATGTACCTATGAGGGATGGATTATTCACGACATTTTCAAGTCTTTTTGCTTGCAGGCTGGCTGGGGTGCCAGCCTCTCAGGCATACAAAGAAAGTCACTTATTGCTCAAAACTGTACATACGTTTCTTATAACTAGATTGTAGTTGAGAATTTCCTAAATGCCTTTACCTGCCTGCGTCTTTTATTGGACGATACTTGTACCTACGTATACCATATAATATCTACTCCACGTGATTCCAAGGTCTATTATAGTATATGTACCTATATACCACTAAAAGTACGTACCTGCCTACCAACCTACCAGTGCAGACCCAAGGCACTAGACTTGGGGTTTTTTAATGTGAGGGTTTTCCTCAAGTACCAATGGTTTTATTACTTTTTAAAGTGGACTGAGCTACACACTGCCGTACCTACTACGCAGGTACACCACACCTAATGCTTTATTGTTGTGCCTAATTATTGTACTTATGTTAAGAAAATAAAGTGATATTTATTTTAACTTAACACCACTTATCACCATTCCGTATGTTTCTAGTAAAGGAAGTACCTATACATATTTCGGTAGTTACTACAAATTGTGTTGTCCTAGGCCTAGGTGTTCAGTACATTGTAGTTGTAATACAGAATCTAAGTAGTTGAAGGTGAATCCTGATCAACAGCTATATTTTATGATTAAGTATGGTCAGTTCACGAGGATATACAATTCACTTTAACATTCCGAAAACTGTGTAAGTATATAACCGTAAGTAGTGTCTTTTTTTTTTTTTTTTTTAGTATGAGGAACAGCAGCTTTCCTTTTCAACCCCTTTTCGATAAATGTCCCATGGATCTGAGAACCCCATATTAAGAAAAACGTATAGAAAAACGATGAAACGATGATTGAGTTAGTAATTAGTCATTATTTCTTAATTGGTGGTACCTAAGGTAGGTATACTAAATTTGTCTCTTGAATGTATAGCAAATACAACTGTATTCGTACAACTTGCTATAGTAGGTACCTACCTAACCTAGGTTCATGTGTGTCAACTGCATTGCAATACCAACGCGCCTATTGGAATGCATTCTGCTCGCTTGCACTCAATGTTGGTCAATGGGGCATTGTCGTAGTTGTACACCGGCAGCGAATACTGAAGTCTCTATCAGCTGATAAAACAACAGACAGCGTTACTCCCCTAAACAGCCCTTCTGGGACGGCATCATCGGATTACAATGGCGTTACTTCCAGTAGCGTGTTCGACAGCGCGCATTTCTCTGGCCTATGGGGCTGGGTTTGGATTCATCATCCTCATGCGCTTCGCCGTAGAATTTTTGAGGAAGGATATTGTGGCTGCAGACAGCAGACCGAAGAACGTGGCGCAACTGCATGAGAGTTACGACTTCATCGTTGTGGGAGGTGGCTCGGCTGGCGCAGTGGTCGCCAGCCGTCTCTCTGAAAATCGGACCTGGTCTGTTCTGTTAGTCGAGGCTGGCGTCGATGAAACCGTCCTGAGCGAAGTTCCTATCACTTTCCCTGCTCTTCAACGCACCACCATGGACTGGCAGTTTCAAACTGAACCTTCAAGTAAGTGTTTCGTCCGAATGAATGATGAACTAAGTGTGCTAGAGGGGAGGATACAACTACTTGTATAGGTACATCATTGTTAAAAAGTTCGGCTTTTGCCGATGATGCATTTCTGCCCCCCACTGTGAACAGCGAATCATTTAAATAATTTGTTCCCTTTGTTGGAAAGACTCTAAATTTTGCCTAATGTTCTAGTGAGCGGCTGAGGTAGATGGTATTTGAGATTTCCCTCTTCTTCCTTTTAAAAAATCAAGTTATGTCACGTTTGGAAAGAGGTTGAACTGTGTCTCCACTGTCCCCCCCCCCCCCCACCCTCCACAAAATAAAATTATAAAATAATTTTGAAATTATTTTTTACTATCGAAAAGGCAAATTCTGTCAAGCTATGGAAGGACAGCAGTGCAACTGGCCTCGGGGAAAAGCCCTGGGGGGCTCGAGCGTGATAAACGGGATGGTGTATGTCAGGGGGAACCGACGGGACTATGATCACTGGGCAAGATTAGGCAACCCATCGTGGGGCTATGATGACGTGCTCCCATACTTCAAGAAGAGCGAAGACATGACCATCGAGGAACATCTTGACGACCCTTATCACGGTACTGGCGGATACCTTACTGTGGAGCACTTCCGCTATCACACACCTTTGGCTCACACATTTCTGGACGCGGTCCGAGAAGCTGGGTGAGTGCGGTGAGTGAATAAAACATTCAAATTATAAAAGTAGGTAGGTAAGTACCTATAAATTAAGTTGCCAGACTTATCCCTAATTAGCCCGTCCATGCACTAATATATCCACCTAACCCTAGATTTTGACGGGATCTGTGTATTGTTAATTGAATTATTTTTACTCTTTTGCAGGAAGATTTGATAAATGTAATGAGGAATAAAAATTTATGATGCTATGTGTTGCGTCGGTAAGAATAAACTGAAATAGGAGGCACTCTAGCTATGCAACCCTTTTCTTATTTTAGGTTCCGTGTGGGTGACATCAATGGCGCTACCCAGAGAGGATTCTCTCTCTCACACGGCACATTGCGAGAAGGTCTACGGTGCAGTACTGCCAAGGCCTTCCTCAGGCCAGCTAGGCATAGAACCAACCTACACATTTCCCTCGAGTCCCATGTCCTTCAGGTAAACGGTTAATAAACATTTCGGATCATGAGATAAGGTAACGTAAACGTAGGATACACTTTGAATCGCTCGTTTATCAAACGAGAGGGTAGGTAGTAGGTACCTTGTTAGCAACCATTGCAACTTAAAAGTGCGAAGTACTACCAGTAAATCAGTAAATAAGGTTCACACTGAATAACCTCATAGGGGTGAACCTTGTACTTATAAGGTGAATTCCCTCGCCTTTGTGGACGCTGCTGGTGCAGAAGCAAGAGCAATAAATTCAGCTTTCCCAGCTTTTTGCCATCTGAATAATCAGTGAGTTTATCTTATAAATTGCATGCCTTATGTTCTCCATTTCCAGGTGCTTGTTCGTCGCACCAAGAAAGAAGCCTATGGAGTGGTCCTTGAGAGACCTGACCTGGGAATAGTTCGAGTCTATGCGAAGAAGGAGGTAATCCTTAGCGCAGGGGCAGTGCAGTCTCCCCAACTTCTTATGCTGTCTGGTATTGGACCGTCACAGCATCTGGTGGAAATGAACATTCCTGTTGTGCACGACTTACCTGGCGTAGGTGAGAACTTGCAGGTTAGCAGAAGAGTGACTATGATTTTATCATCCATCGGTTAGACCTCGTAGACGTGACAAATTAGCAGAGCTGGCAACCGGCTGAGTGGTGTGATGACTCAGCGGTAGTATAGTAGTGTACCTTCATACCTACATGCCCACCTAATACGCTATTGGTACCAGTCACGTGGTTAATTGCAGTAACGGCTCACCGTCTCATCAGCTTGTCATCGCGACAATAAGGCACCGCAAGTTACGTCATCTGGGGTTATGGGAGGGATCAATTTTTTTGGAGCGGGAACGTATTCCTAGCAACAGATAAGCGATATAATAGGCGAAAGAATGTCTTACAGTGCAAGTCATATTAAGGAGTGGTTGAATATTTCGCCCAGTGCGTACCTACTGCACGACCTAAACCTTGCTTTATATGTTCATTAGGAATGTATATGGAATTAGTGTAACGTGTAATTGGTATGGAATTAAAGTATCTATATCTCCTGGATCCTAGCATAGCACTTGGGCAACTTTTGATGGCTGAAAATTGCAAATGCGGGGACGGTGCCTGACTCTTGCCCCCCCCCCCCCCCCCCCCCCGGCACTGTCTAGAGACAATGAGTGCAACCTGTTTATTTTGCCTAGGATCACATCGCCATGGGTGGGAGTACCTACCTCATCGATAGCCCCAGTTCTTATTTACCTCTGGGTCTGGGTTTCGTTCTCCCTCGCGTGATGAACTGGGATGCTGCGCGACGTTTCCTTTTTCTCCGAGAAGGTCCATTCTATGGATTTCCTGAAATCGAAGTTACAGGCTTCATTAACACGAAGTAAGTGATACGATATTTACATCACCATATGTATGTGCGGATGGCAAATGGCCGTTCCAGGATGAAAGGAGTGAAATTTGAAACTTATCTTTGTATTGCTCGTATATAAAATGCTCGGTAAGGGTGAAAGACATCTCAAAGAAATCTCCCTCTCCTGGATTGTACGGATTAGTAGTGGCATGGTGTACTTACTGTGTACCTACTGTATACCTGCCTTTTACCGTAAACAGAATCACGATACCTATAGTTAACTAATTAAACGGAAAATGATAGACAAAAACCTGGCAGAAAAAAGAAAAGTGGATAGGCAATTTCGTACTAATAATTTCTGTTGCCTATCTAGTGGAAACTGCCCTATTTGCCTCTATTTATCTTTTATTCCATGTGCCTAGATACAATGAAGGAAATGAAGACTGGCCTGACATTCAGCTCCTTTTGGCCACTTATTCTGAAAGTACCGACGGTGGAGTCTATAGTAAACGAGCGACAGGATTAGCCGACGAGTACTACAATGAGGTCAGAGTGTACCTAGTTGTAACAGTATCCTAGGTTTGTTCAGGGTCACTTGGAGAATGAATGCCGCATAGTGACTTAATTAAGTAGGTACCCGTCTACCGAAACTTCGTGAATCTTTATTTTCGAAAATATACGTGATGAACCTACATGTACCTAATCGTAATAAGTGCTATTTTTGTAGTTGTCGTTGTAGGTGTCACATAATAAAGTGACCCGGTATTCCGCATTTAGTTAGTACTTAACTCAACGCTCAGTGGGAGTAGGGAAATACCTTCCCGAACACCCCTTATTCACCCATCTTAGTATAATTCTTTCATTTACAGATGTTCGAGCCTATTCTGTACCATGATGCATTTTCGATAATGCCTCTTCTTCTACGACCAAAAAGCTCTGGACGAGTGCGACTGAATAACAAAGACCCATATTCTCATCCTAGAATCGAACCCAACTACTTTCACCACCCACAAGATATTGCAACATTGGTGAGCAAAGATGACAGTCAAGTTTTTCACACCTACCTCCTCCTCCGCAACTGTACCTACCCGTATAGCCTAGATAGAAGAGTTAGGTCTAGTAAGCTGTCTTTTTCTAAAATCAAATTCCCACGTCTTGCCATCACAGTTATTCTGATAAGTATCATGTGGAACTGAAATTTACAGACAGCAGTGGTTTGTAGTTGTCTCCGTCACGTCCCCTCTGTGCCGAGCTTTACACTTTTCAGTCGTTATCATACTAACTATTGGTTATAATTTCTAATAACTTCGAAGTTATAAGATAAGGGTAGTTCTCTCAGGAGTCCCTAGAAAATCACCTATAATACGCTTACCAAATCCACCATTCGTAGGTACCTACTATAATAATAGGTATCAATTCAAAGCTATATTCCAGATAGAAGGAGCGAAACTGGCTGAGGCACTGGTAGAAACAAAAGCTCTCCGAGGAATAAACGCACGCCCCAACCCCCACATGATTCCCGGCTGTCAGAAATTCAATCGAACTTCAGATGAATATCGCGGATGTCAAGCGAGGTATCATTCCCTTACCATCTACCACCCTGTGGGAACATGCCGTATGGGGCCAGAAACCGATCCCAACTCCGTTGTAAGCTCCAACCTGACTGTGCACGGTGTCCGAGGCCTACGCGTTGTAGATGCATCTATAATGCCAACCATAGTTAGTGGGAATACAAACGCTCCGACGATCATGATTGCTGAAAAAGCAGCTGATATCATTAAAAATTCATGGGGATAAAAAATAACGCTAATTACTTACCTATACCTACCGGCCATGAGGTACTTACTTAGAGTAGGATTCAAGCGGGCTATCTTTTAGTGTTAACCAATATCATTCTAAGTAAGTGCTAAATATATGATTCTAAGAAAACGTGCCTTTATGTGGCCAGAAGCTCCAACCTGAGTAAACACGGTTCATTTAGGTACTGTGCCAAACTGGTATTTATTTTCCCTTTAGAAAGATAGATATCACAAACAAAACCCGCATGATCCTCGAAAAACTAGAGTAGGTACCTACAATATCTTGCACTATTGCACTATTCTTTTCCTAGTTTCGTTTCAATTAAATGCATAAATATTAGATATTTAAAATCGAGAAGGGGTAACAATTATTTCTTGCGAGAAAGTTTCGTAAAACGTTTTGGTATCTTCCCGCTTATTTTACAGTTTAGCCAACATTAAAATTGAAATTTTTGCTCTTGTCATGTTGGTGAATCTGTCAGAATAAACAACATGGGGAAAGACGTATAACTATTTTTTATTTTTACTTTTTATAATGATTTTAAACATTTTCAAACGAGCTTTGAGCTTGACTGAAAAAGAAGTCGAAAAAGATGAAGACCCTAGACCTGCACCAGCACCTTGCGATGAAGCTGCAGATATTGAACTCAAAGAGACAATCTATGGTTAGTGACTTGGTAAATAAGTCCTTACACAAGCTGCTTTGTTGTTCTGTTATTATTTACCCTATATTGATAGGTATCTCGTCTCCTTGTAATTTTGAGTAGTTAGGGCAGTAAAATGTCACTTAAGAAATTCTTGGTAGGGTACTCCATATCAATTAAATCTAAGTGAAGTCAAGGTTGGAACCTGGTTGGTAGGTGTAGGTACCCTACACCTTACGTGGGTGATTATCTGTAGGTAAGTAGATAGTCTAAACATACATAGCTTTTGCTGTTGAGACAGATGATACTATTTTATTCATAACTACAAAAAAGATAACAAAGCTTACTGATTATGTGGCATGTGTAAACTGAGCAATAAAGGAAGCAGAGTTAGATATCTTCTTACCATTAGGTACTCAAGCTATCAACTAGGTGGTACCTAGTGGCTAATGGAGAGTTACAGGGACAGACATAAGATGCATGATACCCCTTGTCCCTGGCGGGTGTTGCCGGTTACGCGCTTTCATTGTATCAGCTTATTTCTAATTGTTCGCCCCTATATATCAGCTTGAATCTTTGTTCATGTAATGCCTGCCTTTTTTAACAACTCGAGTATTACCTACCTAGTCGGCTCCGCTTACTTACACTTATGATTGATTTATGAGCCCAGTTCTGCAAATTTTACTTGCTGGACCCGTGAACGAAAAATACCAAACAGCGTTCAGCTCATGATACGGTCATATAATATGTCACAGCGCTCTGGAAAACGTCACTATCCCATGATGTAAATTAATCTGACTTCCTAAAATATATTTTCAGACATAATAAAAAATATAAAGGACCCTGAGAAGCCATCTACACTGGAAGATTTGCACGTAGTTTCTGAAGATGACATTTTTATAGTGCACGACTTGTGTCTTTGTGAATCAACCAAGGTCCGTGTTGAGTTCAACCCTACGGTACCACACTGCTCGCTGGCTACTCTAATTGGACTCTGCATTCGCGTTAAGCTACAGCGCTGTCTGCCTAACAAGATAAAGCTCGATATATTCATCAAGAAAGGCACACACGATACAGAAGAAGAAAGTAAGAATTTTTGTATGATAAGTGACGCTTTTCTGAGGAAACTTGAATATTTATTTATTCTGAAATAATTTCAACGTCCGAAACTGTGTTAATAGGTAGACTTGTGCAAGGATTATAGGTAGGTATATAAATATTGTACCTAGTTAGGTACGTAGAGTTAGTTTGGTGGGAGTAACTAGGTCTTGTAATAGTAATTCAAATATGTTAATAATAACTCTTGTTTTAGTTAACAAACAAGTAAATGACAAAGAGAGAATCGCTGCCGCCATGGAAAACCAGACGCTCAAAGACTTAGTGGAGCAGTGTATAGCTGAAGAAGAGTAAATACTGATTAGGAGAACTGTTGTTTGAATAATGATTTTTTCGTTACTCAGTTGGGTACTAACCTTTTAGTTGAGTAGCGATGTAAAGGCTACACTGTATCTGTATATACTACTACACGGTAGTTGGTAGTTTGGTAGGGTTTTGGGTCAGCTGTGGGTTGCTAAAAGCACGTGGGATAGTCCACGCATAGGTAAGTACTTCCTATTGGTGAAATAAACTGGAAAATTGACGAACTTATGCTGGGTTTTTTGAACTAGCTAGCAATAAGGGAATTACTGAATACAGAACGGGAGGGCAACCTCATTGGCTCATTGGCCACTAATGTTACCACGATCTCAATAATCTCATTTTATTATGGTACCTACCTACATTTAAGCTCCTACATTGTGAGGTAAAGCCTCGCGAGGTTTCTATAATATTGGTAGGTAAGTAGTAGAGATAAATTTCCGTTAAACCGAATGGACTATTTTTACTCTATATATGAAGATTTTCTAATTACGATGGTAACGTGGGTGTAAGGGAAAAAAATCGAACAGAAGCAGTTGAACTTTAAACAATTTGAAAAAGCGCGGGATCTCGATGGTTTTGATGGTAGCGCCACTGGGACGTAGTGGCAGCAGACCAAAACACAAAACACGCAGTTCCCATCGCAACCTCTGCTCGTCGGGTGTGAGGGGTTACTCAAATTTTAATTTTTAACGAACTTTTTATCTTTTTCTGGTGTATTATTTAAATTATTTTGTGTTAAATGTGGTGTGGGATCGTGGTTGGATGTTGATTCACTGACAGTTTGCAAGGTAAGGGACATTCGAACAGAAAGGATCATTTCTAACCTTAGTAGGTAGGTACTTACATAGCGAGATATCATGTAAGGTAGGTAAGTTACACAAGAAACGAAATAATAATTTATTTAAAGCTGGAACGTTCTCAGTGTAGGCACCAGTCTGGCTTTTAAGGTAAATTGTTGTGTCTGAACTTCTTTTTGTGGTTGTTAGCGCGAAATGTTCGTCGGGCAGGTTGTTATTGTCGGTGGTCGGACAGCCCAACCATAGTGGTTCTTTCCACCTACCAGCCTACCTACATATACCACTCGATGCGCCCCTGATGAGTTATGGTTCGATACCGCATCTTTACTTACCTGCTCAAAATGCCAAAAGTCCTACCTACTTACCAGAAATTAAATGTCTTGTTAAAGACCGCATAAAATGATAGAGAAAAGTTTCCCAAGTTGGTCTGATACAGTACACCTGTTTCGTCTGCGCAAGCCGTAGTTCGCGTAGACATTACTTTCATATTTTGGTTGAGTTGACTGGATAGGTCCGTCCAGCTCTTATTATAGTGCGTCTGTTCTTCCAGTTCGTATTATATATAGTTACGTGCTTTATTGACACTGAAAAGGTAGGGGTATGGTTGGGGTCTTTGTCAATTACGCGAATGAGGCAACCCGTCGGTGTTTTTTTCAGTTAACTACGACTACGTGACACTTCTCGGGGAATGTATGGCGTGCAACCTATTTGCTGGACTTTCGCCAATTCGGAAGACATTATTGGCTTTTTGCACATGGCTGACGGCCGACGCGATAGATTTAGTGGTGCAATAAAAGGGTTTGGTTATTAGCCATTTCCGAATCTTATACGAAGCGCAGAGCGGTCCAGGCAGTTCAGTATTGTTATTTGACGTATGGAAGCCACCCAGGTTATACTTCGTCGCTTATTGTACTTCCCTGATGGAAAATTAAAGGTCCACATTTGGTGATATCGTAGTATTAACTAGTAAGAATATTTTACCCGATTGTAACCTCCTGCTGTCGCAAAACGAATGAAAAAATACGAATTTTTGATTTCGTTGCCATCGTTTGTAGTTTTGGCCTCTTGAAATAAAAATCGTTTCGTATTGAAAGATCTGTGTTGAGCGCTTCTGAAACGGTGCTTTAAGGTTTCCTTGGCCTTGTTTTTGTGAAAAGGACTCGCTGTGTTTTTCCTATGGCGCTATATTTGAAGAGCCCCCAGTCAAGCCCCAATTTGCATTTAGGAAGATGATACAGAGAACTCTGGAGACCCGACGATTGCTGGAGGGAAGGTAGACGACCCGTACAACCTTGCGAAGGAGAGTGCTAAGGGCCCCTCTCCAGCAAATAATGTCGATACAATTCTTACTTCTACACCCTATATTTGCTTTAGGTACTTTTCGTAGCGTTTTTTCCTTGATGTGACATTTAGACCATTAGCACCTGCACCCATAATGTGATCCAGTCGCATATTTTCATTATCAGTATCATACTGTGATTTCTCTTTTTAACGATACGGTTTTCTTATCTAAAACCATTCAATTTAGATTCAGGTGTTGCTTGCGTCAGTACCTCTATTATCATTTTTTTAGTGAAATAATTGTTCACTAGAATAGGCGCCGTCACGTCGATTAAAGTTCGAAAGTTTTTTGCCCGTTTCTGACGATTTTCGATTTCTAGAAAATTCAAGCTCGTTAGTTAGATGCAATGCGATAGATCGCGTTCCAATTAGAAAATATGGTTACTCCGTCCTTAAATTAAGGATACTCATATCTGTATTATTTCCCGGCCAGAGTCTGGGTAAAATGAAATGTGAACTGCAAAAGTCCACTTGACTACAACGTAGCACCAGTTCGGAAAAATACTGCTATAGTCAGCTTTTAGGGGGCAGAATAGTGGACGTTATTTAGTGAGTGATCATGTTATTTTTTATTTATTCCTGAGTTGGAAAGACTAAAAAATTCCCCTTGACGTAGCCTGCGAATTACCAACACAATTTTCCTTACTCCCCAGAGATTTTCGAGTTCCGCCGTTTTTCAAACGCTAACATGGCAAAACATAATATAGTAAGGGGAAAAGTGAGATACCTTGAAATCCATGCACAGGAAAACTGGGGAGTCTATTTCGGTCATTCTCCATGACGTTACCAAGTAATGCTACGTCTAGGTCTAGGTCTAGGTGAAGTTAAATTTTTCCAACTATGAGAAATATCAAACTAACTCACAGAGCTAGCAATTAATCAATTAATCTTGTGGTTTTGGCACAAGTTCGGCATTAAAAGGTTACTAAAATGGTATATCCCAAAATACATCTATCCAGACTTGAAGAGTGAAAATTTATAAATTTGTGACTCTTTAATTAAATGATGGTATTGAGGACGTAAGGCTGCTTCTAGGTGGCCATCACTTACTGCAGTGTTTGCAGTGCTGCCACCCTAATCCCTAATGCACCAGGGCTTTTACCTAAATCCGGTGCCAAGGACACCACATGCAGCCATGAACCTTGAATTCGGTTAGTTTGAACGACTTAGCTTCAACTGACCAGCCTCTGTCCATTCCACCTTTTTCAAAAGTATACTCGTCGAGGTTTTTCATTGAGAGTTGCCGTTCTTCTAAAACCCGTTGGTGAAAATAAGATAGTCGAAACTTAGATCTTGTTCGACGTCTTCCTTTTATATCCGAGCTGAAGCGGAGGTAGTGGCAGTCAGGTATGACAATTTGAACTTCGACTATCGAGAGAAAACGCGTGACTTGATGCCTTGATGTGGAAAAGGAATGGATGATAATAACTGATTGAGGTGGTTATTCGACTGGATGCGGGTGATGTGCTGAGGTATCGTCTGGGGATCCCTCACGAGTCGGCACGTTTGACTTGGCTGCAGCTGACCCTGACAGGCTGGCTAGGACTAGTGGCTGCTGCTGACCCTGACAGGCTGGCTAGGACTAGTGGAGCAGCTGTCAAGCAATCCTCTGCCGGCTCTACCTCTCAGTGTAGCTTCTAGAGTAGAGTGTGGTTAGCACTGGTTAGCCAACTTTAAGGACAGATAAAATGGAAATGATATGACTGGTTAGGCACGCAAGCGTATTACTTACTTGAGTAGTTCTTCGTTAGTTTTCCTTGTTTTACCATCGAGGTATGAATCATGTTTTTACTTTCTCGCCCGTATGTAATACATGGGCTAAGAAAGTTACGTTATCGTGCGAAATTTCGATTTTGAGATTATAATGAGTTACGAGTAGGTATAATCAATAGAATAAGCAAGCAGTTTGCGCGTTGTAACCATTCAACTATTTTTCTTTAAATTCGGTATGCAAGTGCCTAAAATGATTGCCTGGGGGTTTGAAAAATATCTTTGTGATAAAATCATAATTATTGTGGCCAAAAAAATAATTACATTAAAAAAATCAAAATTTTCGTTTTTCAGTAGCGCAAAAATTGCGAGGAAGTCGTGTGCGACCATTGTCTGACCCTTATTAGGTTTCCTGCTGTAATATTTGGGGGGACCCTCTAAAAACTCCTATATGTTGCGTTTTCCATTTCCACGTTAGTAATGAATGAGTTAATAAGAATTTATCAGTGATTTCTACTAAAAATAAGAAAGTCGATCAATTATCTGAAGAAATATCTGTTTATTTGGAAATATACTAAACAAATTGAACCGAGTTGTCGCCATTACCGCAAGAGCAATTTGAAATCTTGCTTTTAGAAGTGTAGTACTTTTGGAAATATACTAAACAAAATGAACCGAATTGTCGCCGATACCAGAAGAGCAATCTTAAATCTAAAGATATTTAAGGTTTTATAACTGTAGTAGTGTAGTGCAGTAGACTCGAAGTAGACAGATACCGTAGTCGTCCCGTACATTTCCCGTACATTAAAGAAACATTAGTTTGGCTGGAGGAGTGGGATAAGATAGGAAGTGTCGAATGACATACGAGAAGCTCGTGGCTCATGGCTTTGAAACACGAGGCGGAGTCGGATAATTAGCTACTAATATAACAATAATGGCACACCTGTGACCTTCTGACGCAGATCAGAGATCAAAACCATCGAGTGACCTTATCGTCTGCCGCCGCCGGACAGCCAGACAAGACCAAACGAGGTGAAATCTACAATTCTGTAAATCTGACAAACTCACTTGCAGGCATGACAGAGAAATTTCAGTTTTGTCAGTGCTCTGCTATCCTTCACTGGTTTGAGCTGAAGTGTGTAGGTTTTCCAAGGCAGCTTTAACCGCCTTAACCCCACAGCCACCTTATAATTGCTGTTGGGGAAAGTGCGAAACAGAAAATATCGACTTCGAAATTTTGCACGAAAACAATACTTCGTCGCCATATTGGCCAGTGAGAAAGTAAAATGCTGTTATGACCATATTATGGGGAAGCTGCTTCCAACAGTGCCAATTCGTCCCACCTACTGTATATGAATGAATGAAAGTGACATTTTTCCCACTACAGATGCAACTGCAGCTCTATGTCGGATCTTGCACTAAAAATCGTGGAGGCCTATCTTCATTTGTTTCTTCCCAATAGTTCATCAAAATATGCCTTGCATTTTGAAGGAAGTACCGTGATGTTACACATTTCCGTTTCCTCATACACTTCTCGTCAGTATAGCTTCGTGTAGCACCTACTTCCGTTTGGTTAAAAATAAGTATTTCTGAGTCTGCTCCCTCCTCTATAGGCGCCCCTGGCTCTTGTAATTAATCATCAGTTCGCGTTCCAGCTGTAAGTAGACACCGTATATTCCCGTTTGTTTACACTAGCCAACCAACAGAACGTGTCATGCGAGCTTGTGGGCAGGATTACCTACGCTCCCGTCCTGACTTCTCATTCAGCATTCACCAGTCATCCGCGAACGACATATAACACCGTCCGTTCTCTACCTGTGCAATCCGTGCAATCGGCTGAAAATCATGTTTAGGGTAGAAGATTGCGCGATGTTTCGTGCAGAGAATTAGATGATTTTTACTGTGTATGTAGTAATTCGTATGTATATATATATAGAATCCAAACCCTAATTTTAGTCAGTGGCAATAAAGCCAGTCGTGTTAGAGTATTTTTGGTTATTACCACTTATGTGGTAACTGTTCTGAACAATTACTGCTTCTGAGTAGTTATGATTTTCTTCCGGGCCGACGATATTTGTTTGCTGTTTGCTGCTCCGAATTTTTCGAGGAACCGTTAGGGGAACGCGGTCTACCATTTGGGAACCACTGTCTTATGCGACACCTGTGTATTTTTCCCCAGACTTGAATCCGAGGCCTGGCCGGTTGAACGATGCTCTGCCCTTCCCCTTATCCTGTCGCTCGATCTGTCCCCGCCGGTTCCAGAGAGACCTCAAGCTCAGGCCATGAAGAAGACCACCACCAAGTCTGCTACCAAAGGGGTAAGTCTGATGATAAACCCTTGCCCTTGGTGACACAGTTAGTCAGTAGTGGTTATGAGCTGTACAACGTATAATCTGGTTGATTAGTACCAATACTTGTACACTAGGTTTAAACTTGCAAAGCGGAAACAGGCCTTACTGTCGATCCTCGCTCATTAGCATGATTTGAGCGAAATTGTTTACACATCAAGAATGCAATCAAGTGAGACTGATGTCACATGCACCATTGTGTCATGAGACTGACTGGTACCTAACCAAGATCTTGCAGCAGGTCACTTTTTCAGAAATTCTTATTATTCTCCCAGCTGCTTTTGTTTCTATTTATCAGGTATATTATTATTTGTTCGCGAACAGCCGGACCACTTCTCTCTTTTCCCTCGTAAAAACTAGGTCGTGTTCAGATATACATATATATAGATATCAGATCAGATCAGATATATATATAGATATAGGCAAATTTTCTACCTCCCTTCGTTGGAAAAGTCCTCCCATTTTAGGTGTTCGTCTGTATAACGCTATCCCGGTTGAAGTCAGATCTGAAGAAAGTTTAACAATATTTAAAAAATTGCTAAAATCGTATTTACTTGAAAATGTTTTTATAGGGAATTTCTCAATTTGTGATAACTGGAGTCAGAGTAGTCAGAATGGTTTTGCGTTTGGAGACAAATGCTTCGATTAGCTAGAGTGATCTTGAGGGCTGCGGCCTTCTTGAGGCCCCGTCCCACTAAATTCAGAAAATCACCGCGCGTTGCTTCTTCACCATTAGTTTTTTTCAAAATGTGTTTTTCACACATATTTATTATTTATTATTTGCCAACCTAAGGAGAAATTCAAAAAACTGCTTCGGTCACGAACTAAGTTACACCTTCTACATAACAACTGTAATAATTCGAAATTTTTATTCCCAGTCAAATACGCTCCCTAGCCGTTTGAAAAAACCGTGTTTCACGATTTTTAATTTACTAAAAAATTAATTTCTAATAATCCGAGAACAAATTCGAAATTCTGCTACGAACGTTCCCTAGACATTTACTGGAGCTACTTCTATACAAAATTTTAAGGCAATCCGTCGGCCCGAAAAAATTAAAAAAAATTCAGAAGATAACATGGTAATCTAATGGGTGAAGCGCAGCCTTAACGGAGTATGGTCCAACGACCAACGACCCCTCAAATCAGCCCATCTGCTACTCATTTATATACCTATTTGAATTTTGTTCATTGTTCTTGAGCTAATATCCAAATACGTACTGGTCCGAGTTTCCCCTGTTTGAAATTGTTTGCGGTACGCCCTTTTTCTTCCATTCTAAACAGAAACTGTCACGTAAATTTCCGGTTGAAATTTACCAGGACCGGGACTGAAACTCTGGTCCATAGTCGGAAGTCCTGACCTCATCACGTGTAAACCGAGTGAGAGAAATTAATGTTTGTTTAGCCCTCGAACTAAGTAGTTTTCGTGAACAAATTTTACTTCGTGCGGTCGCTGAAATGTTAAACGTATGTGTGTGAGCTGTCGTGATTGATTTACCAGCCAGCCGATTGATTGATTGATCGTTTTGTTTAAGGCCCTTGCCCCTTCCTAGGGTGGCATCAGACGACTGATTGTTGCTCTGTTGCTCGCACAGCTGGTCGATTCATTGATTAACTGTAAGATTCTGTTTGTTGATTCTAGGTGGGGGCCCGTAGCTGGATAGAGGCTACCTTCCAGAAGCGTGAATGCTGTCGCTTCGTCCCCAGCCCAAAAGATGAGCATCGGTAAGTCTGGTTTTTGATTTTGTATGTATGGAAGCTCAAGTGTGACCAATCTTCTGCATCCACTTTTTTGCTTTGATTCTGATGGAAACAGCAAAAGAGTGCATGGTTAAGGAGGCTCCCTGGTGTTTTTTAAATAATATTCAGCTTGCAAAGGTAACTGGACTTCTAGATCTGGTTTTTGGGCCTTGCTGTTATCACCTTCGCGGCCTTACTCTTAATTAGTTAATTTTATTATTATTATTATTATTTTTTTTTTTTTAACGCGCGACGTTCATTGAACCATATGCGCCAATGAGTGGGTCGGGAGATTTTTGGTCGAAGCCGAAGAGGAGTAGGCCGAAGTCGAATATGAGTGGGCCTCGCACCCCTTATTGACCGAGACACAGCACAGCCGCATGACACACCTCTCTCATTTTTTTCATGAAACGTACCAACGCTCGTATGGATATTTATCACGATGTCTATGTCGCATATGATTCGCTGTTACGTTATGGAGTTGGTTGTAGATATAGAACTCTCTGCTTGAGGATGAACTTGAAACTTACTAGAAGCCGTACAGCTGGCTCGGAAGCGTTGAGCGTATTTAGTATTGAGAAGCGACCGCACTATATGCTAACCGGATCATCCGAATGGTGAATGGTTCCATGGTACGTAATCCCTGTAAATGCGGTTGCTAACATGCATTGTCTTGCTTCCTCACTCGTCCCTTTATCTGTTGCATATTATGTTTATGGAGTGTGGATGAGTAGCCGATGGAACTCTCGTTTAGGGGATTATAAAGCGAACAAAACAGAACCATTCTTTTTATTTGCGCTTTCTCATAGGTTTGCCACCGTAATGTCATTGCTCTAGAGATTTTGGGCTTCCTATGATCCTATGGAATGGTTTTTACAAAATAGTCAAAACATTCTGTAGGTTACATGCACCGTTCGACCGGTATTGAATGCTCAACTTCGGTATTTTGGTAATTACAGTGGGCGGCAGGGTGTAGGGTGGCGTTTGAATAAATTTTGATAACTCGAAATTAGCGTTGTTATGGCCAAAAAAGAGCACAAATTCGCATTCTTGTTTCTGATGTTCCGTCGGTGTTGTATTTCTCTTTTGGGTTTTCAACGATAGCTTGAGTCTGAGTCTAAAAGGAATGGCCTCAAGCTTTCTGGGTAATAGCAATTTCCGGGCAAGAGCGAGAGAGGGGGAGAAACTAGCTTTTCCTTTGATGACTCCGTCACTTAACGTAACTGCCTGGTCCCTGGTCCATCCTCCCACCCTCATTAATTCAATTACTCATGGAACTTGCGATTCGAACTCTAAACACACACATGAGGTAACAATAATCACCTCTGGCCCTCTTGAGCTGTTCGTCAGTCCACTTATTCCTATGGAGGGCGAGGTTTGAAACTTGGTGGGAATTGATTGGGGTCAACTGAGTATCTATCCAACTTTCTCTAAACGATTTGTGAGCGCATAGGGTGATTGAAAATGTTTTTCAGGTGTGCGGAAGGAAGTTTTTTTTTTTACTTTTTACTTTCTCACTGGGGTCAGAATAATATGCATATAGGTATGTAGGCGCTCTGGGGCGTATTTGTTGTCGTTGCAACGTGGTAATTTGCCGTGCATCAATAAGAAAATCCTCGCTATACTACCTATACGATAGGTACATACCAACGGAAAAGTGATGCTGGTGCGCAACTCAAACCCTGAACCTCCCTCCTGAGAGCTCACTAGCCGACCGCTGGCGCTGCACCACGGAAGGCCACACCTGTGGAGGATGTGAGTGCGGAGGTCACGAACCCATTACGCACGTCTAGTCGCGTTTCGTCACGTCTCTTCACCTTTTATCTAGCAAGGCATTTATACCAAGTCCATGGAGGGGCACGAACATCCCGTTAAACGGACGCTGACGTTTCTTTCTCACATTTCCGAGCTATTACCAACATTTGTTTTTCTGAAACTGGGCGTACCAGTTTACCAAGTTCTACTTAGAAATAAACTAATCTTTGTCCCAAATTGTGAATTTCTGAATTTCACCAAGTCAGTTTAACAATTAGTTAAATTTATAAACAAGTTGCGAATAGATGTAGCTATATTAGCAAACGGGAAGAGGCTAACTGATCTCTAAACCTCGCGATAAGCTAAACATATTATGCTTGTATTATTTATACTGTTTATTGTTAAATTGGACTGATGAAATCCACCCTAAATCTGCACTCTAAGGATTTGTAATTGCACAAGATGGATATGGAACTCATGGAAGTAAGGTTTCGAAATCCACGTATACGAGTATATGAAAGCGGATTAGTTCTTAGTTTGAAAATAGTCTACCTAGATTTAAAAAAACTTTACCGATATTTCGTAGCCATTTAATTACAAAAATAGGGGAGCCTCGGGGCTACACCTGCCTGAATAGAAAGAAAGAAGGGGTTTCCTCACATCGTGTAGTAATATTAATTTCTTGCCTTACCACCATTTTCCAATTATGTGACGGATTTTATATCCGGTCCGAAGAATGGGTTGTGAAAAGGTCAGGCCCCTCATGATGAGGTATGATCCACTGGGAGAAATTTGGGTATGAGACAGAACCCGACAAGGCACCTGGCTGCCTGTGATGATCGCTGATGGCATTCGCTAATGCACTAATTACCTCCCATTCCCATTCTTTCCGACATTCTCTTCATCGCTTTAGCATTTCATTTCCCCTTCATTTTATATTTGTTTTGTCTTGCCCCCGGCGGGGCTTTGTGTTTACCCTTCTGCAAAATTGATGTCTTGCTCTCTCACAGGATGTGGTTTAGGTAGCAGTAACTGTGATACCTCAACGTCTACATTTATTTCGATTAAATAAGGCTGTAGGGATCAGCTGATTTTTAAACATTTACACACTCAAATTCAGTTGTAAGGCATATCATAGATATAAAATGTATTGCAAAATTATTTTTAATTATTCCTCACGAACGAAGAGGAAGACAATAAAATATAGTTATGGTCAGTGCTAACATTGGGCGGTTATGGAGTGAACCGAACCCTCATCATTGCTTTAAAACACCCGAGCCTATTCGTTGTTTTATTTTAAATTTTCAGTTTTGGTGGGCTCTAAAAAGGCTGTAATTTTTTTTTTTTTACTTTCTCGCTCGTATGTAATACATGGGCTGAGAAAGTTATGTCTTCGTGTCAGTGGGAGATGAGTCGCTGATGGTGTTGTCTCTGGTGTCCCACTGTCCATGGGAGACGAATTCTTGATGTTACCGCTACTGGCCACGTCTCGGGAGGCGAGTAAGTAGCTGACGCTGTTGCCCGCTACCCGGATGGAGCACGTGGAGGGGACCACGTGACTGCCGTTTGAATCGATGCTGCGGTGCGAGATACGTCCGGGCTGCACCGCCACTCCGCCTGCACGACTAACCTTTCTGCACTGACTCAGGGGGCAGGTACAGGGTCATTCACACTAAAAAATTTAAAGGGGTCATTCGCATGAGTTTGTGCTATTTACAAATTTTTCTATTCTCATTATTAGTATTCCGGTGACATTCATGGGGTCATTTATTTTCTATTTATTAATTATTATTCATTCCAAGAGAAAAGAATTCCCTGATTCATGTCACAGCCTATGTAGTGAAATGTGTGAATGACAGCGTTTCAGCATTCCTCATTGCTTGAAAATGAACTTCTACTGTTGGGATTATCGATGATTCGGATAGAAACGCCGACCAGCACTATTTTGAAATATTTCGCTGCACAGTGGCAGGTGTGATTTTTTTTTTTGCATCACTGGCCACAAGGCATTTCGACCCTTAAACCAACCTTGAATTTGCGAAGGATCCAGATCATGAGAAAAACTCAGAAAACATGGCACCATTGAGCTTATAAGCCTTTATAAAAGTACCGTTGTCCTTTTTGTTTAAACACTCTTCATCTTTTGAATAATTCCGACTGAACGTGTGCGACTAATTACTTCCGTTGGCAAGTTTTCTCGATTCCGAGTGTGGGACAGTCGATTTGTACCATGTTGATTGTTCGGCCTTAGTATGGAACTCTTCTGGGGAGTAAATCAATTGAGTTTGTGAACTCAGTATCTCTGTATAGCATTGATTCGGTGAGAGTCTAATTAAGCATAATTGATGCTGGCGGCTGATTAGCACTTAGCGTCAGACAAGAGACGTTGATGCTGCTTCAATGTGAGCTTTGTAAACAAACACCCGAATTAACTGACAAGGAAGACGACTGTGAGCTAAGCCGCCGTAATTTAACTCCAGCACACTTAAGATTGCTGTGTTGTGATATTGACTGAATTTGGGGGATGGGGACATTCTCATTTTGTCCCCTTATTTCGCGTTGGGAGAGTTGTTTACGGGGTTGGAAGTCACCGAGATAGGGGAGTCTGCCCTTTTGCCGTTCCTTTCCAAAGCAAAAGTCGAGGCAAAAGTTAAAAAAAATGCTCTGTGAGAGATATTTTTATTCTTAGTTGGTCCTTCAGAGGTCGGAAGATATTTTGCAGGATTTAACAAACAAGTAAAACTGGGTTTTCTCCATTTGAGCCAGCTGGAAGTTCATTATAACAATTTTTTTGTTATTGTTGTAAAGGTTGCTTTGGCGCTAGTCCCTTGAGAGGGTTATCACGCGGCGCAGTAGGGATATCTCCTCGAGACGATGGTGTGGTGTATATTTAAGTAGACGGTAATGTTTTTATTTTATATTTTAGTCATCACCCCTGAGAGGGCGAGGGGTGTGAATAATTTAGTGACTGCGCCTTGGTCGTCCTCCAGTACACGTACTACTGTCAGACTATCTATTTACGAACGAAATCCGCTATTACGAATATTTTGGATCCAGCTGTAACTGCCAGTGCTGCCCTGTGCCCCATCCAAAGTAATCTCTGTTTCTTGATAAAATCTTATGTGATTTGTAGGAGGAGGATGAACTCAAGTGGAATACAAACACAATTTTCCACTGAATGAGCAATCATATCCAAAATGCTGCTCGAGGTGTGCTCGGCTGAGTCTTGAATGGTCCCTCTCATTTTTTATTTGCTTTATCGGCCGATTTTTCCTTCCCAGAATGATGGGGGTTCCAGTTGATATTTTTATTAAACTTTGAACTTCAGCCAGTTTCAGTTGTGCCTGTAGCACTAGCAGACGCTTTTTTTTCGAAAGGGTGACTTCGACTATCCTCATTTTTTTTTTTTTTTTTTACGTTTTGTTGACCTTGCCCCACCAAAAATAGGTGGAACTAGAGTATAAAACGCCTGGTTGTCCAGTTAAATTACAAATTTAGAAATTCCTCTAAACTATAAAAAACATTTTCAAGTAAATATGATTTTAGCAATATTTTACCCCAGGTATCCCAAAGTATTTAGTCCGGAAGCTCAACATTGTCCTTACCTTTAATTATATGCCACTAATAAGGATCGTCGAACCATCCCCGCAGTTATTACAAAACAAAATGAAAATCATCGTCTTAGTACAAGTACTAAACTTATCTGCCTGAATTTCTCGTAAGACTATGTGATCACTGATTAAGATTACAGTATCTACAGTTTCAAAATGTGATAAGTTCGCATGAGTGAAATCCAAACGGTCTTCCTTCTGCCCCACCTGGAGAAGCATGAAATTAGCTGAGGCTATTTCTGAAGTTCGTATCGAATATTGGAAATCATTAAGGAGTCTGGAGGCGACATGAAATAATCAGATTTGTAAAGGTATCTCGGTTAAAAGCCTTATCTTGCTACTTGAACTGTTGCTGACTGAACCCACTAAGTTTTTTTTACGTTATACCTAATATAATATATATCATATTATGACGAGACAAACTTTACTACGCCATGAAATCTTTCCCCGCCCCTCTCTTTTCCGCTAGAATGGCTCGAGAACGGGCCAGCCCGTGACCTGCGACCTCATGGTGTTTCTTGATTTCAAAATATTGTTGAGTATTGCAACTCTTGTTTCAGATGTTGTTGTGGTTTGTCTCTCACCTTCCACTGCGGAAACGGGGCGGACATCAACCCTCCATACCCCCCTCAATGGATACCCAACAAGCACACTGTCGCCCTCCCAACCGACGCCTATGGAACTATTGAATTCCAGGGTGGTCCCCACCCAAGCAAAGCGCAGGTAAATATCTTCTCAGTGGTAAAAGTTCTGATGCGGCGAGTATGATAAACATGTTATTGGGATGTAAGAACCTGGTACAATTGTTTCTTTTGCTAAACGCTTTGCCGCAAACTGCATAGGGCATTTTAGTGACGATGTTGTGACCTAAAGTTGACTGCGGAACACCTGTAGCTGTAGGTATGCTGTTCTTTTTTTGCCTTAGAATAAACATGTAAAAAATGTAAGGTTACGTATTGCATGCGCATACGCTTTGGGTAGTTAGTTCTTGTGCCATAACTAGAAGTTTTTTGCTAGCTATACCTATTCGTTTGGAGATGAACTCTGTGGGAAAGAAAAAATCGCAAGGTGTGAGATGAAACTCTGTGCACGTACATTGTATCCAAACTGGGGAAATGATTTTTTTTTTTCTACAAACAAAAGTTGAGCACAAATTGGAAGTTGCGACCTTTAGGGAAGCCAAAACATCACGTTCTGCCCATTTGCCAACTCTTTTGTAAACTTTTCCGATATAATATCGCCTTTTTCGCGCTAGGGTGAATGTTGGCACGCCTTTTTCTTCCGGAAACAACCCACGAGGAGCCACTGGCAACTTCGATAGGAATTCGATATTATAATAAGCCGGTATTCCGGGACTGCATCGCATCATTCGTCGTTCCCACAGGGTCCAAAAGCTTGCTAATTAATTCGTGTCTCCATGCAACAAGCGCTAGGAGGCGTGTGCTGGGAGTGCCAACAAGAGTAAGAAATACGGCGACATCTCAGAATTCCGCACTTTTAAAGGGGAAATATACCTAACTATGATGGTCTTTAGTACGTCATTGCACTAAGAGCACGATAGTTCTCTTTTTGGAGTCGGGCTGAGGTACAGCGATTTTAAATTTCTGACTAGAACACCCTACCTTAAATTTTGAACTGTAAACCTAACTCCCTTTGGAAATGTCACCAACGCAAATAAATAATAATTTATTTTGCTGGTGATATGAATACGCAGAGCTCATTTGCGAAAATGCAAGTAGTCTCTCGTCGTCTCTAGACTAGAGACGAGAGATTTGTTCCTTGAATTCTTATTTATATTTCAATTATTTAGTAACAACCAAGGAAAGGATTCGCAAGGCTTCACTTACAAGAACTTTCTGAACCAGAAGAATTTTGCGCACCCCATTTCTCCAATTGGGGTAAAAGGGAGCGTGTTTAGGAATACTATAGGCTTGCTACCGGAGGCAAGACAGTGGCAGTTAGAAACTACTTTAGAAGCAGAAGAACACCTTTACAACAGTAATTTATTGTATACATCAACATGCTAGATGAAGGTACTAAGTAGGTATACTCAGCTTCGAATCTTCAGGCGTAGCCAGCACAATTTTTTTTTGTGTACACCTACTAAGTACATAATCACGAATCGTCAGGCGTACATTACATAGGTAATTTTGACGTGCACTTAGTTTTAGAACTGCATCGAATTAAGGGTGGTATTAATTATTTCCAGTACGTGCGGTTGGCTTATGACACGAGGCCAGAACTTATCCTGCAGCTGTTCACTCGAGAGTGGAACCTAGAACTGCCGAAACTTCTCATTACAGTGCAGGGAGGCAAGGCCAATTTTGACCTCCAACCTAAACTGAAGAAAGTTCTGCGCAAGGGACTACTCAAAGCGGCTAAAACTACAGGTGCATGGATATTTACGGGAGGCACCAATACAGGTAAGCCTAAAAGATTTCTCATCGCGTGTGACCGTGTCGATCCTGTTTCGAAGCTTTTGTCTTAGACACTCGAAACCTAGTAGCGGTAGAGGGGTGGGGGGAGCAGCTCAGGAACTAGACCATTTCAAGAATTATTGGTCGTGCTCAGCTGGCAGCACTACCAATATATCAGCTCCCCACACACGATGGGGACCTACAGTTTTAGGGAGTGGAGCCACTACTGCCTTGATATACTTTTGTACATTTCACATGACATGCTGAACATTTCAGAAGTGAATGCCGATCAGAAAAACTGTAATAGGGCCAACCATGTAGCTAGACCACTCGACTGTTTACCCATAAGCTAAGGAGACAGAATTAAGAAGTTTTACCGACTGTAGTAAAGTTTAGTATTTATGTTGATATCTTTGTAATTAATGTAAATTGAATCCTTGCATTAAATGTGAAGCAGTGAAGTGCGGCCAGTGTCAGCCTCCTTATTTTTTTCTGAAGCATGCAAAATTTCAAATCCGTTAGGTATCGTTGTACTCAGGCTAGCTCACAAAAATTGAACCTCTGAGGGAACGACGCAGTTGGTTGTATGTTGTATTTAGCATTAGAAATCATGCTGACGTTCACCCTGAATGCTTCTCCGTATGCTTCTCTGAGATATTGATCTTTACGACTTATCATGAGTCATTAGTGTCATTACGATTGTATCCTCATTGAGTGTAAAACTTGTAGTAAATCCAACGTCTCATTGTCCTCTACCATTTTCTTCAGGCACGGAGCAAACCTGGAACTTTCCTTTCCGTTCAGTTTCCTCTATTTCATGAAAACCGGAAGGATTATATTGCTCTGGTTTTGATCCTCGATTCCCCCAGGGGTGACTGATCAAGTTTCCTCTTGGCTCTCTTGTGTTTGTTTTCACCCAACGCTGAGCTTTCATTTATTATCAGCTGCAATCTATACCCTTTCAGTACGGTCTTATGCTACCTTTCTTATTACAGTTTGCCTGTGAACCGTAATAAATAAACAGTCGTTATTAAAAAAATTTACTTGAGCTAGCACAAGCTAGAAGACTGGGGCGTTGTCAAGAACGGAAGCTATTATACCTACATGAGCTGTTTGTTGTGCTTATGCGATCTGACTAAGGGGGCATATTAGAGTTATCACTTCACGTAACGTTTTCCTCTGGTGAGGAACTCCAGATTGCGAATGTAGTTCGCTCTTTGCACATGCAGGTCGTCCATTTCAATATGTTACCGGCCTATTACATTCAGAAGAAACCATGCACGTGGGAAACTTGAAGGGTTTGGTGTACAAAGTATGTATGTTGTGAGAGACAGTATGGCTTGAAACAGTCAGCAAGTGAGTTGAGATTATCTTCAGGTTTTTTACTGAGATGCTACTTGCATGTGCCGTCAGAGAAGAGTTAAAACATAGTTTTCCTTGGATATGAAATATTTACAGAAATAATTCAGACGACTTCCACTTGCAGTCTCGTGGCTGAAGTAGAAAGAATTTTTTTCAGTGTGGGTTCTACAGTTCTTTGTTGACTTTTACTCGAAATTAGGTAATAAACCTTATTCCCTCTCGAGTGCAGAGTTTTCTTCAGTTTCTCCCATTCCCTCACTCTTTCTACTCACTATTTAGGTTAATGAGGCTCTTTCAAAACTGGGTGAAAGATATAGCTGTTCTACTCTTGCCTCTGAATCAGTACGGAGACTGGTGGAGATTCAGGTTACAGTAAAATGAAAATTCCCAACGTGACACCTCTGGTTTTCCAATATTCATCATCCGTATTTGTAAGCGAGGAAAAATAATTGAAACCGTGAACTCGCTTTGAAACGTGAAACAATACCTGCAATTTTACTGCTGCAACCCCGGCTTGTTGGATCATTGTATTATTCAAAAGGCACAACAAACTTGTATACCGAGTGGTCCATGTTTTCCTCTCGAACAATGAAAATGGAAATTACCATGGGCGTACCTAGTTTCGAATTTAATTGCTTGTTTTAGAAGTCTTCACTCGTAACCGATTACGAATGCTACTGCGATAGGGAAATTTATAGGAAACTACAA
The DNA here is from genome assembly GCA_950004255.1 of Mesopsocus fuscifrons. Taxonomy (NCBI): domain Eukaryota; kingdom Metazoa; phylum Arthropoda; class Insecta; order Psocodea; family Mesopsocidae; genus Mesopsocus; species Mesopsocus fuscifrons. The sequence goes on along the minus strand of OX465374.1, from coordinate 11,649,795 downwards.
ACAACTGAAAGAAGACTGTATTTCACCATCTGAGGCTGGTAGAAGTTATACAAACTTATCAGTTGCTTTTTTCCTATATAATATTTTGTCGCCTCTGAAAGATGACTACAAAGAAACAATCGTTACAGAAAATATTTTAGTTTTTGATTTGGTATTGAGAGGTATAAAAAAGACAGGCTTTCCTCTAAAGGTGCGTCCAGTAGCAGTTTTCAAAAAACGTCAGCAGTTCTCAAAGTATTCGGCCGACAACTGTGGGCATTGAGTTAGTTCCATTCTGACCTTTAAAAAATGTGAATTCCATTTATGCCACTTTTTGACACGGTTTTGTCAATAATGACAGCAGTTTTCAAGTTAGTAAAAATGTATTTTTGACACAAAATCGCAGGTCAAGCTATACTTAACACTAGCATTTCAGTTTCTATGAAATTAACGACCTGGGGCTTTGGTTACAGACGGAAGAGTACTTGAAAACATTCACGTGACAAAAGATTGCATAGACACCTCCCTATCGGATTTAGCAAAATGGTTGAACGGTTAAACAGTTATATAGCTGCGCTACAGGCTACACGGACGTTATGTAAATACCGCTTACTTCAATCTCGGGGGAATCCACGATCATGGGAAACCCATGCAATATCTCAAAATCGGAATCTTACAGGAGGCGACGCCATTACCCTGTCTCCTTCCGCCTTATGTATTTCATATGAGGCGAGAAGAAGAAAAAACATTTTAACACGCAAGAGGAAATTGTAATTCGTTTCCCTTACAGCAGTCCCAACTTGCAGAACTCCCAAAAGACACACTACTGTTTCTTATCCCTCCAGTTCATAAAACAAGGGGTACGATAGTAGTCGCACCCACTTTCCAATATGGGTCGTTATCTTTTTTATATGCTAGCTTTTTATATGCTTCATACATGTTATGGGAAAGAAAAAAACCCCTTAGCGTAGTGAGTTTGCTCTTACTTTCGCTCTCAAGGCAAAACTCAACGCCTGGGATTCATGAGGTCTGTTTTCTGAATACGCTTATCCTCACTTTGTCGGACTTGTCAGAGTCACTGTGTTACTATTCAACCCCTATATGCATCCCTTATGTATGCATTTGCTCTGGTGGCTCTGAATTTTTATAATTTTTTTCATGCAGCGTTACTGATTATCTTATCTATTGTGTTAAAAGTAATGATTTTTGGTTGTTTTCCGCAGGTGTGACCCGGCAGGTTGGGGATGCATTACTGCTCGAACGCTCCCAAAGAAATAACCGTATCGTGACTATCGGTATCGCTCCCTGGGGCATCGTCGAGAACAATCACGAGCTCGTCGGCCGCAATAGGGACATTCCCTATCACTCCATATCACATCCCAGGTACCTAACCTTCAATCCTATGTAGTCAGTTATTCACTCAAGGCTCTGTTCAAGTCCTTCCTGCCAGATTTTGTTTGAATTTCAGTTGAAGTCATTTTCTCCTGGGAGCCTGAAGGTAGTTTCAGACTAAGTATAGGAACTATTCCCACTCGGACGTCACCTCCAGTGGTAAACTGTCATAAGCGGGAGAGAAACTTTAGTTCGCAAAGAACAGTGAGAACTCCTTCACTTCACTCCACCTTCGTATTTGTGTGTTTACTTTCTGGCTTGAAGGTTCAGACGTTTATCAGCCGCTGGCGAATAGCCGAAGATTTCTTTGTAAAAATTTCTAAAAGTTGGTTTTGCACGAGCAAGTTCCGATTAAGATAACTAACTCTCATGCAAGTTCACTGATGTGATTGATAAGTGTTTGCTGAAAATTAGCTGACTATTGATTTACCAAATTTTCAATGTTCATACTTCTTGTTAATCCCCAAATTGACACAATTTAGTGCGGCATGGTTTAAGTCATTTGGATATTTCCACTCTGTAGAGATGTCAAAATGCTCTTCCACGTAAGCCATGTGAAACGTTAATCCTTATGATGAGCTTATGGTCGAAGTTTAAGGCTTTTCGTCTCCTGCCGAACATGTCTCTCAGATTTCGTCATCGTCAGAGGCTTTTGCTGACTTTTTTTTTAAAGCTCCTTGATTGTTAAATTTCTACATAGTATTAGATTAATTTCTGACGTTAAAAAGAAGAGTTATAAATAACCTCGCTCTCGAGGGAAGAATGTTATCACTGAAGAGAGCTGACAGAACCTCTCTTTCTGCATCATATTTTTAGAGCTAAAGCAGTGCAGCGAGGCTATTACCGAAAGGCCACTAGAGTTCTCCTCAACCTTTGCTGTACAGAAACCTGTTGCTTCGCTGGAATTGTATTTTTAGAGAAGAAGAGAGAGAAGTGTTGGCACTGTAATGATGCAGGATGCAAGAACAAGAACAAGATTCTTGATATCGCAAAGTAAGCCTTGTTTCTTTCAGTAGAAATCATTTCTTGTTCTTGGTGCAATACTGTCGTAATTTGTTGCCTACCTGACGGCCTTTTCACGCTAGTTGACAAGAGTTTTACTGACAAAGTTTGACTGCCTCCATGGTTGCTGTGAACTACGTTCGCTTATAAATTCTTGTTCTTGCAATTCATTTCTTGTTTTTGTTCTTGTTCTGGTATGAAAAACAAGACATTTTCGCACATCACTAATTGGCTGCCAGTATGGAAAAGAGAAGACAGAGAATTAAACCACCAGACTCATACTAAACCGAGTGGAGGGAGTGTCTGTTGTGACTTGTGAGATAAGACATGTGCTTGAGGTGAGGTGGTGTCTGTTGTGACTTGTGAGATAAGTCTTGTGCTTGAGGTGAGGTGGTGTCTGTTGTGACTTGTGAGATAAGACATGTGCTTGAGGTGAGGTGGTGTCTGTTGTGACGTGTGAGATAAGTCTTGTGCTTGAGGTGAGGTGGAGTCTTCATCACAGGGATTCCATTTTCCTGGCCAGGCAGTGCAATTCTCTAGAGGCAGTGCTGAGAATGTTTCCATTGAAAGATTCGATCGCAGCCACTGCTCGATTCCCTACCCATATGGATTGAAGACTGAGTACATCAAAGGCCGGATTTAGCTAATTTCTGAATGGAATTTACCCGAATTGTGCAAATAAGCTGGGAACTAAGTAGTCAGTTCTATTTTTCGTACGATTTTTGTGAGAAGTAGGTACTTAACTAAAACATAACTAACTTAGGCTGAATTTCACCACCTCACGATAGTGCCTCCTAACAATCGAATAGCTATCGATTCGGTAAAGCAGCCGAAAAAATTATCCTATCGTTAAATTTGTCGTGTCACTAGAATTCGTCTGCTTTGTTTACGTCAAATTTATTTCTACAATTTCTAGCTAAAAATTGAAAATAAACATGAAAAACACCATATTTTTTGGGGAGAAAGAAGTTAAATTGTTGATTAGACTACATTAGACATTAGACTTCACCAAATGAGTCGAAGGTATGAAAGTTATCGTTTTTGCTAACGCACGGATAATCCACTCGAAAGCTTACGATACGATAAGGGTGAATGGTGAAAGCCGTTAACTTTTTTTACCGATACGATAGCGCTATCGTGTACACGATAGTGTTCACGTTAAAGTGGTGAAATCCAGCCTTAATAAGTGTCCAACAAATATTCCAGTTATATCAGTGGACAACAATTTCAGTCACCTACGTAAATACAGTTTTGAGCGATGCATTATTCAGTATAATCGGGGATAAGCCTGTAGTTGACGAGTTCATTTTTGGAATGAAGTAATCTATCGCCAAGCCGAACTGATAGGTTTAGGGTGCGTCCCACCATGCCCAGTTAAAATTAAACTGGAGATTTTGTCCTATGTTTACCATGTTTAATTTAACTTTTAAGTTAAATTTAACATGATAAATCTCCAGTTTAATTTTAACTAGGCATGGTGGGACACACCCTTAGGGGATTATTTTTTTTACATAATTGTTTCCTGGCGATTGTTATGTATTGCGTACATTGCAAACATATCTTATTGTTGCACTGAATCCCCACAAGCATACCGATATTATTTAATTACTGGCGTCATGCAGCCATTGGAATTAGCTGGAGCTGCGAGTTGCAACTCATATTACAGCGTGACTTTCAAAGCCAATAACTTTTTAAGTAGTTAGTGAAGAGAACATGTAGGGTGCTAATTTGCAAAAGCTTAGTCAGCCATTCAGGGCCGGATTAACAATTTTTTCTAGGGTAAACCAATCTTCGTTTTGGCGCCCCCCCCCCCCCCCCCCCCCGCCACCCCTTCCCTCCTGCATTCAATTTAAGCCTGCACCCTAACTTGGAAGGGTAGGTATTGTTGAAGGAAAATTAATTAGAAGGAAAATTAATTAATTTATTTCAAGAAATCACAATTATTTTATTATTTTTGCCTTCACATGGCGCCCCTGCGACCAAAATAGGGTGTCCATGCACACACCTGGTCATATGGCTAATCCGGCCCTGCAGCCATTAGCTTACAATATCCGAATCCGGCAATATGGGAACAGTCTCAAATTTCCTAATTTCCCCCCAGTTTTTGAAGTATGTTTCCACTTTACTCCACAAAAATGATTTTTTAAATATTCCTCTCTAAAAGTCATCCGTGTATGGTCCACTGTCAGCTCCAGCCAAATAGACCGCTTATTTCTGCTACCAGTTTGAAACTCCTGTTACCAACAAACGGTAATGTAAATAACGAGGTAAATAACGAATCCAGAAGTCCTCACCGCTGCGGGAAGTGCGGACCCCCCTCCCACCTGCCCATGCGGCTAACACTTTGAACAGCAGTTTTGTGAAATAATCACTGTAACTTATCCTAATGATTAGGGTTCGGAAAAGATATATAATGCATCTTTTTTTCCTTAGCTTCGAATACTTCAAATTTTAGTATTTAGGTGTTTCAGAAACTATGGACCCCACCCACCAAGTTTTATAGGGAATATAAATATATATTTCGAGGGAAAGGGAATATTTTTGCATATTTAAGACTTTTTGTAGTTTTTGGGAATATTTAGGTGTTTTTGAACAAACTGAGTGCAAGAAAAACAAAAATTGATAAGTGAAAAGCAATGTCAGAGGTCAGTGTAGCGAAATTAACATGAGATTAGGCCATTGTCACTCTGACATGGCATGGATGTAAGGTTTAAGTGCGGCCAATGAACTCCGCCAGGGGTAGGTAGGCACGCTGGCCGTACCAGCAGGTAGGTCCAGTTACGTTTAAAAATAGAACTCGCCTCAACCACCCCTTGTCAACAAGGCGCATTCGCATTTCGCATTCTGACTCTTGAAGTGGTAGCTTGTTGATTAAGTTTATTTATTGCGTTTTTTAAATAATACCTAAAGAAAAGTCGAGCCGCTCTGCACTCCTACGACAGTGGATTATTGGAGAAACTAACAAATTCCGATTTTTAGGAGAATATTTTAGGGAATATTTAAGGCAATTTTAGGGAATATATTGAGAATATTTAAGGGGTTGAAAGAGAATATTCTAAGGGTTTTAAGGGAATATAATTCCGAACCCTACTAATGATGTTACTTATGAAAAGACACCTCGGTGTCTTTTGTGCAGCTCTGATCCCACAATATTGCTTGCCGCCCAAGTTTGAGGCATTTTCATCAACAAACAATATAATGAATATCAGCAAATAGCTCCGTTTCTACTCATCTTGTTTCGAAATGTCACAAAGAATACATTCCCGGCAAATCCTGGGAAATTTATTTATTACATTAACTGCAAACTTGGCTGATTTCAATCAAACGGCAATCGCTCCGAACAAACTTGCTTCGGTGGAAACTCAATTAAAATTAAAATAATTAGAAGTTCAGTGTTATTAGTTTTGAGTTAAATTATTGGAGCGCAGAGCACGGCTGAGAAAATATAAAATTTCTATACATGAATAGGGGGTTGGTGTTCTCTGTTCGAATCTCGATATACGAAAGTTTCTCGTTTGTATGTTGGAGGCCGTCTCCCTGTCCAACGTAACAGTTCAGCCCCAAGAGGTTGGGGGTGGGGGTATTTGTGGGTGGAAGCAAAGCTTCATTTTTTTGCCTGAACGGCTGAACGGGGCAGTTTTCATGGGGCAGTAGAGTAGTTCCATTGGATTAGCAATACGAGATATCATACATACTTACTACAATTTTATTAAAATAGTTTTTTATTTTTGGGGGGGGGGGGGGTGGGGGGTGGTAAACTGCCTCATAATGAAGGACCTGGACCTGGATTACACCTCCCCTCCTACCGATTTTAATAACTTACTTCTGCGTTTCGAGACATTGGATATGTAAAATTTTCGCTTTATGAAGATAGGTAAATTTCGTGTAAAGCCAAAGGAAGACATGCTGCCACCGTGTTTGGGTAAATTCCCAAATACCAAATACAAATTTTGATGGCACCTCACTTGTTTCCTATTTGTCACCTCCTTTCTGGAGGTGATGCGACTTACTGGGGTAGAAATGGTGATCTGTGTGTCCATGCTGTTTACCGAGACTGCGAAGCCGGCCGCGTCTCTGTCTTCTCATCTTTATGGCTTCATTTCTTTCAGCTACTTTTATTACTGGCTACTCTTCTTGCAGCAACGTTTCTCGTGTCTATGAAATCTTAATGTTTGCAGTATTCTGAAAATGGCGCCAGAACGGGGAAATGAGATAATAAAATTGTAGTTTGTGATGCTTTCCGGGAAAATGAATTCTGGTTGACAAAGTCGCCTCCCAAAACAATGGGTTTATTCCAGTGCAAGCGGCGTTTGCTCATTCATGAACTTGCCCTACCTTCTCTCAGTATACTCGCTTTTCCTTCCTTTCATCAGCCTGTCAGTTCATAGCAGTCTCGCAACCTTTGCGTGTTTGCGTGGGGCGTCCCTATGAGTGTAATGTTCCATTCTATACCGTTATCAAAGGCAAATTAGGCTAATTCCGGAGCGAGGAACCCCCTGTTCTGTGAACTGCCAACTGTCGCAATTTTCCTCTTCGCTCTACAATTTCCATCTAAGTAAGTGGATTTTAGAGCGGGCTTTCTTGCTGCGATTTAATGGAGAGAGTTCACCTCAAACGGCTTAGTTGTAGAAATGGAAGCCTTCGCGTTCTCTGGAACGTGACTGAAACTGGACTGAAGTGCGTAACGTAAGTAGTTACCAACTCAACGTCCCACTGTTCTGGTTTTAGGTCGATATCGAAAAAGATCTCCCTAAAATAGTGGAATCAGTGTTTCGACTTTCGAAAACATTTCTTCATATAGGTACTCGTTTCACAATCCCCCAAAACCACTGTCAGTTCAAAAGTTTATATCTACGAGATCTATATCTGCAACCTCCGTTTACCTGCGACATTTTAGATAAGGCTGCCTGGTCCGAGCAGATTGTGATGATTTGATTGCTCTTTGTCAGGTTTACATGCACTGCGGTTGTCTGGCTTCGGCTGACTTCTCTGCTTCCACTATACAAACAACTGTGGTGCTATATTCCACCGGTCACTCACACAAAAAATACCTACTGCGGAAAGATCCATTTTTTCTAACTTGTTTCAGATCAAAATACGCAGTACTTAACAACAAACACGCGTACTTTCTGCTAGTTGACAACGGCACCAGTGGCCGCTACGGTGCTGAAATTATTTTGAGACGGAAGTTGGAAAAATACATTTCCATCCAGAGGTTACATCCATGTAAGTTGGTATATTTATATCCTCATTACATCTTTACAAGTTTAGTGATAAAAGTAGAATATATAGTATAGGTAGTATGTGTTTAAATACAGTTTCACTGTACACTGTACATAATGACGCCACTGAGGACTTACAATAGTAATGAGCAATTCGTCTGAACTAGAAAGTTTTTAAGAGGTTGACGCCTGTGGTGCTCGCAGGTTTCTTCGCCACACGCTGTCGTAGGCTTATATAGCGATAGAGATGTGACCAAGTTATTTGTATACATATTTTTTTTTTTTTTTTTTTTTTTTTTTTTTTACGTTTTGTTGACCTTGCCCCACCAAAAATAGGTGGAAATAAAGTATAAAACGCCTGGTTGTCCAGTTAAATTACAAATTTAGAAATTCCTCTAAACTATAAAAAACATTTTCAAGTAAATATGATTTTAGCAATTTTTTAATATTAATTTTTAATTTTTTAATATCTTGTTCTTAGTTCGTAAAAATACTGATAGGAAACAAATTAGGGCCGTTGCCTCTGAAAAATTCGAGAAACCTTCACATGGAAACTCAAAGGGGGTGATCTATTTTTTCTCTCCAAAATTTCATCGGAGAAAAAAAAAATATTTTTGAAGTTGCACTGTAAGATTGGAGAATTGATGGATGGAAGTTTTCGCGTTGGAGCAAAAATGATTTTGTTACCTTTGGTTTAGTTCCCTTCAATCCCATCTTTCCCATTTCCTCAGTGAAAAAGAAGGAATTTCCCGCAGTACTCAATAGGGGCCCGAGCATTTTCCTGTGGGATGTATTCTCGAGAAATGAAGGGAAAGAGATTTGCATTGATTTGGGTGCTGTAACTTTTCTCTCTCTGCTCCCTGACCTCCCTGATTCACTGATTCTAGAGTTAAGACCTTCCAGGTAGTTTTCACTTAGGTAGCATACCATTCTTGTTTAATGGCACCTAAGAATAGCAGAAGTGAATTTCATTAAACCAGACCACCTCTCAAAATGGTAGGTAACGTTTGAAGTTCCATATTACATCTTTATTTCGCATCTTTGTGGCTAGGCCTTGATATCTAATTAATGTACCTTAGGTTTATATTGTATTGTATACTCATACGAGGTAAGTACGAAAATTTACATTAGTTGTGTATGGATAGTATTTGCGTGTGCGAAGTCGATTTGCCTTCGGCATTTAATTTTTGATGTAAACATTGTCAGAGGCCAAATTATGTAAATTGTATTTTTTCGTGTAATTTTGATATTCTGAGAGTGACTGCCGCAGTTCTAGTTTCCATCCACTGAAGAGTGAAGGACGGTATTCAGTTGCGTGTCAGTAGCTAGTAGTCCTATTTCCGAGGGGGTAATCACTCCAGAGATTGCTTGAGATTTCCTGAAATTGCATAAAGATTTCCAAAGATTTCCTGAGATTCTCAACGAGATTCATGGAAAGATGCACCCGAAATATTAACCACTCAAGAAATTTCAAAGATTCCCTGAGATTTCATAAAGATTTTCAATGATTTCCCGAGATTCCCAATGACATTCCTGGAGTGGTTAACCCCTCTCCTATTTCTATTGCACTGACGTTTAACTGATTGAGTTGGTGATGACTAGCCTTGAAATAATTCTTTGGTTCCGCCTTAAGTTGTTCAGGCATTGTGAAGTAATGTGATAAATACCTACTTCTTACTTTTTCCTTAATGGGTAATTCTAGGTCTGGAGCATGACATTTATTACTTTCGTGAAGATATGCTTGAAATATGAAAGATGAGGAAATTCTGAACTTTAATTAGATAGAGAGCGATCGGTGGGACACGGCTGTTGGCAAAATTAATTTTTTATTAAAATGTCGATACGGAATATGGTGCAACCTTTGACATTTTGAACTCTATAGATTTTTTATAGTTCTTACTGGTTTTTTTTTTACCACGAAGGCGATGATTTACGTGTAGAGACCCTACCTTTGGTCTACTTATATTTTCAATTAAAGACTATTTTTGATAACACAAATGGCTGTTTTCGTGTTGTAGTTGTGATGCAGATGTTACTAACAGGCAGTGATGTTGATTACACAAGTGGCTGTTTTCGTGTTGTAGTTGTGATGCAGATGTTACTAACAGGCAGTGATGTTGATAACACAAATGGCTGTTTTCGTGTTGTAGTTGTGATGCAGATGTTACTAACAGGCAGTGATGTTGACATAACGTTGGTTTAATTTTTGTGCAGGTACGCACTGTAGCACACCTGTGGTCTGCCTAGTGATTGAGGGTGGGACGAACACCATACGAGCTGTCCTCGAGTATGTTACCGATGACCCCCCAGTTCCAGTAGTTGTCTGCGATGGCTCCGGCCGCGCAGCTGATCTCATAGCTTTTGTACATAAGTAAGTAAAAACTTTCGTATGTTGATAATTTTTGTAATTATTATCTTAAGAATTGTGAACGGATGTTGCTTGGGAGGAGTGGAGGAATATTATTGTAGTTCGGTACTTTCAAAGAGGATTGTTGGGGTAGATACCTAAAAGTAAATTTTACTGTATCATGGGGGACACTGTCACGCAACGATCTCTACATCCTCATTCATGCCAGACGAGGATACACCCGCTACTCAGATTGAACCTTGACGTTAAAAAGACATATTATATTCCAGAACATATAAATATCCAATGGTTTCCTAAAAACTGGTCAGAAAAAAACATAAAAAATTTACGATTGTGTGGTGCCCCTTAAAGTAAAGGGCCTTTCTCCAAGGCCAGTTCTTTTAAGTTTGACTTCGTAAATGTGTACTATCCTCCCCAGTTTGCTAAATATTTTCTTATTGTAGGTATGCAACTGAAAATGGGGAGCAAACTGTGCTGGAGAGCATGAAGGATTACTTGATTGGAACTATTCAGCGCACATTCGAAGTCAGTCAGGAGCAGTCAGAGTGTCTTTACTCCGAGCTGCTTCAGTGTACTCGTAAGAAGAACTTGGTAAGGTTAGCTAGCTGACTCATGTTGTATAAGATACATAAGCTTCAGTTATACCCTGTTTCTCTTCAACACCATAAAAATAATGGTCAACTAAATTTTCGAGCAAATTATTCTCGACTGCAAGAGCGCTGTTGGCTCCTTTTTTTTAAGACTTTCTCCACTTTACAAGACTTAACCGATCTAGTATTCTGTTATTTGACTCGCAAAGGTTTCTTTTGAATTTTTATAAAACAGAGTGAAAACGAAGTTGGTGGGACCTCTTGGGAAATTCGGTTATAATGACTTTCACTGGGAAGTTTGGATTTTATTTTCCTCTTTGAAACCCCTTTGTAAATTGGTAAAGATATTTCAGTTATTTTATATATCTTGCCTTCTTTTTTCTTCTAGATCACTGTTTTCCGTATAACTGACAGGCCCGAGTGTAAGACCCAAGAACTTGATCAGACGATCCTAACGGCCCTGTTCAAGAGTCAGCATCTTTCGCCCAGTGAGCAGCTGAGTCTTGCCTTAACTTGGAACCGTGTGGACATCGCTCGTTCGGAGATCTTCGTCTATGGACAGGAATGGCCGAATGGCGCTCTCGACGAGGCCATGATGCAGGCGTTGGAGCACGACCGTATTGACTTCGTCAAGTTGCTTCTAGAGAACGGTGTTAGCATGCGCAAGTTCCTCACTATTCCACGGCTTGAAGAGCTCTACAATACGGTATGGGCACGAAAAAGAGTACTTCTATATATGCGAGTTTCGTCAGCCATATGACACGAATGAATTTCTTCTTTATGTGGTTGCTGGTCGCTTTGTAAATTATTCAATGTTTCAGAAACAAGGACCTAGCAACACGCTGCAGTACATCCTGCGTGACGTTCGACCTCACATTCCGCGAGGTTACATTTACACACTACACGATATCGGGCTTGTTATCAACAAACTCATGGGTGGAGCATATCGGTAAGAAAATACCATTGACTTAAGATGTATAAGACTGTCAAGCATTGGTTCAGCTGGATGCAGCTCATAAGTGGTGCTGCAAATCTGCAACCTCAGTTCTCAAAGATAGGATCATTTGTATCGTCACTGTTTTGAAGTTCTCGTGAGGTTTATGATTCGGACTAGATGATTGTCCGTCAGTTACACCTGTAGTTAATGAACTTGCGAATTTTTATTTTTGTAGTTGAGTAGTGTGTATTAGCGCCACCCTGACCTGCCTGGCCCGAGGGCATTCTGTGAACAGTGAACAGTGCAGAATGCCCTCGGGCCAGGCAGGTCAGGGCGGCGATACTATAACTGCTAAATTGTTATTTGGTTAGTAACATTGAAAGTGTTAATTGAACATGTACATTACTAATTTTGTAGTGCATTTGCCTGATCAGTGCAAGAATGGGAAGTAGTTGATAAACTCCAATGGATCTCGTCCATCAGAAGGTTGTTGTTCTTCCTGCTCGTTTTCCTGCTGCTCAGCTTCGGCGTTTTCTGGATCTTCGCACGGGCTGCAGTCAGCCATTTCTTCTAGTACACAACCCTGTAGTAAATCAGTGTGAACCTTGATTAGTAGTCTTTGAAGGACGTAACTGATTGGATTGATCCACTAGTCCCTGGAGCTGGTTTATAGAAAAAATTTCTTGGTAGTTGTCATCTTACCGGGGTAGTTTCGTTAAAGCGAAGACCTGGGGGGCAAGTCAGTAACGTGGGAAAGCCCCATGTGCAAGAGTAAAACTTGGTGCAGTCACCACTAGGCAGCAGCACCGTCTGGTTCTCGGCTTCGTCGGGCGGGCAAATCGGGTCCGGACACAGCCTCCCGTATGCCGCTCCCGTCAGGAGGAAAAGGACCGCTAATTGACCTGTTGATTCCAAATGGAATTCCATTATTATTATATTGAAGGAAACTACACATTTGAGCCGAGCCTGAGCGTTGGGTCAAAAGCTGATATTTATGTTTGAAAACACCTGCATCGTATGATTGCGATTTGGAGCGAAATTTTAGCCCTGGTTCTTATTGCGTCTCTGAGTGGCGCCGTGAAGCAGATAGAAATCTCATAACTTACCTGTAAGCAGCATATCACGACCTGAATTCCACTAATGTGTGTGTGCATGCCTCTCTTTCCAAGTTTATCCTATAGTTTGGTCGAGTTTGGTGAGACGACATGGTTTATTTATTAACTATATGACTGTTTGTAGGCTTTGTGATAACAGCCGCAATTCCTTTTTATTCTGATCCTTGGCTCTTTTGTTAAGGTGCTCCTACACACGGCGTAAATTTCGGCTAATCTACGCTAAGGTTATGAAAAAGTCGCCTCACGTACACCGTAATAGCGCGTCCTTCATCCGTTACTATGGCAACCAAAACCTAACGATGAGCCTGTTAGCCGAGACTCTGCCTGCTTCGAGTGACATGCCCCTTTTCGACTACCCTTTCAACGAGCTTATGGTAAATTTTTACCTAAATGACGATATATTGGCTACAGGCGTGAGTGAAGACCTCATCTTGTCACTGTTACTGGATCTCTTTTCCAACTGTAATTTTGTAATTTTTTTATCCGTTTTTACATTGTAAATAATGCTTTTGATCCCATTCTCGAAGAAAAGTAATAAAATGATGATAAAGGGCGAAATGAAACATTGACCTCTTCACCTACCTAAATGTAAATTTACTCTTAGATCTGGGCGGTACTTACGAAACGGCAGCAGATGGCATTGCTGATGTGGCAGCACGGTGAAGAAGCGTTGGCCAAGTCACTTGTGTCTTGTAAACTGTATCGAGCCATGGCGCACGAAGCTGCGGAGGACGATTTGGAGACCGAAGTTTACGAGGAACTCCGTAATTACGGAAAAGAATTTGAGAACATAGGTGCGTACCTAGTTGTATTCTAAACGAAAAAAAAGGAAGTGCTACCAAAGTGGGGTTTGTTGAAATCTTTTCAAAGAAACTTTGGATGTACTGATTTTAACGAAGGGCGAAGCTGCTGCAAGGAAACTTCTCTGACTGTTGTTTGAGTTGTCCCGACAAAATTTATACAATGAAGAACACTTTGAAAACCCAGAATTCACGATGCAAAGGGCGCTATATTTCCATCTCAAAGAAACAGAAAGGCCATAAGAGAAAGACGAAACTCAGATTTTATGGTTCTGTGATAAAGTAAATTTTGCTTTTATTACGTTCCAACCCTTTACCGTTTTCGCATCGTAAATTTGACGTTATTTTGTGCCGAAAGTATCTGCCTGTTTAATACTTGATTAAAATTCCCGACAGTGTCACTTACCCGAACCAGTAGCTCTATTATGGATCTTGTTATCTCGCATGATCACGAAGTTATCACGTAAATATAGGGAAACTAGCATCACATGTGTAGTGTTGCGCGGTTATCACGCATTATAAGAAGATCCGCAATAGGGCTGCAGGTGTGTCATTTTTTAAACCAATTGAAGGCGGACAGACGCTGAAACAGATTTTCAGAAATAATATAATTTGAAAAATGCTCGTAGAAAATAGGAAACAGTACGAGCCACAGGACTTCGTTCGGTTTGACCCTACTTGTTTAGATCGAGATATTGCACTGCCTTAACCGTACCCAGCCAATAAATAATGATTATTATGCCTTTTTGTAGCTTTGGAGCTGCTAGACTACAGCTACCGTCAGGACGATGACCAAACCCAACAGCTGCTGACCTGTGAGTTGCAAAACTGGAGCGGGCAAACTTGCTTGAGTCTGGCTGTTGCCGCCAACCACCGTGCCTTGCTCGCCCATCCCTGCAGCCAGATTATCCTTGCCGACCTTTGGATGGGTGGGCTCAGGACGAGGAAGAATACTAACCTCAAGGTAGTGTGACGCTTTTTACTGTACCTTCGACCCTCACATGGTCAATAACTAGTATCATAAATCATTAGCATAAGAGGAAAATAATGGCATTGGCAAGAGTAATCTTTCGTCCAATTATACGCTCGTATTTTGGATTAAATTAGTTTATCAGTAAAAATTGTTTCAAGAAAACTGTTAACGTGGTTAGTTACGATTTTTCAAATATGATAATATTTTATGAAATTGTAAATTAAACTATAATAAATTCAATTATATTTTGAAATAAAAAAAAGTGACTAAATATGTTTTATCACTCAGTATAAAACTATGAAACTTCAAATGAGAGAAGTCCGTTGGGGATATTCTTTATAAAAAAAACTCGTTGATAAAATAATTTTTATTTTACAACAAGTAGTAATTTGGACTCATTGTTAGCTCTACCAAACAGTTTTGCTTTGTTGGTTTGAAGGTGATCCTGGGTCTTCTGTTCCCACCCTACATTAGCCAACTGGAGTTCAAATCAAAGGAAGAACTTCAGCTCATGCCGCAGACAGAGGAAGAGCATTTGATTGGGTTGGAGGACAGTGAGAGCGTCGACGGAGAGGCAAAGCCCAACCAGGTCCACCGGAACACTGAGCCTGACGCTGAGGTATAGATAGGCATGACTGGCATGAGATGAAGAATATTAGGACGGAATTCACATTTGCTTTTTTTTTAACGTTCAGAGAACATATGCGCCGATGAGTTGGTTGTTAGATTTTTTGGCCGAAGCCGAAGAATAATAGGTCGAAGCCGAATAAGAGTGTGCCGAAGCCAGTTAAGGAGTGGGGCCGAAGGCGTCCATGTCGTAAGCGGAAAATGTTTCTGTTACGACTGGATTCAAACCCGCACCTCTCAGGACACAACATTTGCTATTTGTTTAGATTTTTTTTGGACCATTTTTTGACGACATTGCTGGATATTGAAATATTCTGAAATATACTATGGCTTTTTAACGTGAGTAATTAACTGGCTATGCTGTAATTTTACGATGACAAATTTGTTGTTGGCAAAAATCACTCGATCGTAAAATCACAACATTGAGGTAACGGTAAGACAACTTTTTTTTTTGGCTTATATTAAGTCTAAGCCGTAAAATTTGTGAATTTCACTTTATCTCTTACTGCCTATTGCTTGTGTAAAAAATAGCTCTTCACCGTTTTCAACTGCCTCACTATTTATTATTACGTTTTCCTAGATTACTAATTGCTATGCAGATTAATCTGCTTTCTCTCTTAGAGCACTGTTACGAGTATGAAAAATAATAATTGTTGTATGAAAACCTCCGCAGGTATTTTTTGGCTTCCGCACTTCAATAATAACTGAGTTTCACTTCGAGGCAAGTTTATTTGTGGACCCTGGTGGTGGCAGTTGACCTGTTCTTTTTCTGTTCTTGACTTCTTCCCCCTGGCATGGGGCATGGACTTAATGTGGTGCTAACTGTATAGTAGGTGACGGTGTAACTAACCCCTGGTTGTTGGCCTGTTGTGATTATAGAAGACTCCTCGCTCCATGAGTATCCGAAGCAAAGCTTCCTCCAAGGACTCAACCAAACCCCCAAAGGTAATTTTCGGGTGTAGGTATTGGTGATGGTAACTCCCCCTTGCCCTCTCTCTCCACTCTTCCTACATCCTGTTCACATTTTTACTATTACATGTTCCATTTCTGCTGCTATTTTGACAGTTTGATGTGTTTTCCAGAAGAGATTTATATCCGTGTTGTTTTCTATTTATTTCATTTAAACCTCACTTACCTCATGCATATTTATCGTTTATTTTTCATAGGAAATATAAATAGCAGCAGAATGGTTGTGGTTGGAAAGTGTTGGAAATTATTTTTTTTTAGTATAATTCAATATTTTGTAATAATCGAATGTGATTTAAATACAAAACTTAAACAGTAGGCACATCGAAAATAACTCAGTCTAAAATATTTACATATTAAACTAATTTCTAGTGTATGTTCTCATAGTCTACATCGCTCAGCTACTCTTCTTTTTCTTAACCCAAGTATGAATAGGTATTGCTTTTTGTTGGTACGGTATATTGTATTTTATTTGCAGGCGTTGCTTGCTCCGGATCAGTACACAAGGGAGACGGTGATCCAAGAAAACGGCAAGGTGGTGTTCGACGATGACGCGGAAGGCGGGTACTCAGTGTTCCATATGCCCCCTGACTATTATGACGTCAAGGCTGCCCGCCCGTTAAGAATGAAGAAGAAGCTGTATGAGTTCTACACGGCTCCCATTACCAAATTTTGGGCTCACTCTGTCAGTACCCAAAGTTTTTTCACTTTCGAGGTTCTATTACAGTAATCTTTTGACGGATGGATTCGTCTACATTTTAGCTATTTTTCATTATATTTGATGGGTGTCTTGTCTCTTGTAGAATTGTAGAATGATATTAAGAAGTATCAAAATGTTTCCATCTATTGAAGGATTCTGCCTGTTGAATAGGAACCAACAGTGTAGGAGTACATAAAAATCATTTCTGAAAATGTTTGGCTTTTTTGGTTGATTTTGGTCACAGCATTTAGCATTGGCAAATTTGACGGGAGAGTCCGTTTTTAATTGTACTCTAATCAAAAACCCTGGTGGTTCCGATAGGTTTTTCAAAACTGCTGCTACGATGAACAGAACTAATGTTATTTTGTTATTTGTTGCAGATAGCGTACATAATTTTCCTAATGTTATTCAGCTACGTTGTTTTGGTTCGAATGGAAATGTCGCCGTCGTGGCAGGAGTACTACGTTATCGCCTACATCTGCACTCTAGGCTGTGAAAAGATACGAGAGATCGTATCTTCAGAACCTGTGGCTATAAGGTTAGCAATGTCTGTGAGTCAGTGTTGAGCCGAAGGGTAACGTCTGTATCTCTGAGCTGTTGGCCCTTCAGTTTTAAAAATAAAATCCAAGATTCGATTTTTACCCTTGTTTTTATTAACAACTGCACTTTATTATTAATAAGTGTTATTGATTTTCAGTCACAAGTTCGCAGTGTGGGCTTGGAATATGTGGAACCCGTGCGACGCGGCGGCCATCATTTTTTTCTTGATCGGTCTGGTGCTAAGGCTGAAGCAATCCTCCATGGCCGTTGGCCGCGTGATATTCTGTCTGGACATCACATACTGGTATCTAAGGATCTTAAATATTCTTGGAGTCAACAAGTACTTAGGTAAGTAATCACCCAGCTTTTATTTAACACAGAAGCATCTTTGGACCTTTTTGGACCTTTACAGAAACGTCGCTGTGCTGTAAATACACCCTGCTAAACGTGCAAGCAGCTTGTCAGCTGACAGTTTTTATCCAGTGTACGAGTTCATTATGCAGTGAGTACAACTTAACATGTTGCACAAGAAATGAAATTGGTATGTAATCTTTACGCAGGACCTCTCGTTACAATGATGGGAAAAATGGTTAAGAACATGATCTACTTCGTGGTGCTGCTGTTGGTCGTGCTGATGAGCTTCGGCGTGTGCCGGCAGGCCATCTTGTTCCCCAACCGTGAGGCTAGTTGGGACTCGGTCAAAGCGGTTTTCTACCAGCCCTACTTCATGCTTTACGGAGAGGTAGCTATTGCCTTGACTATTTCAGTCGATCTCTTAAGTGGCAGCGGTCGCGTTAGTGAATTTGAGGAAGATGTAGGTACGGTTACAATCAGCTGTCACACTGTGTAGAGGTGCATAACTTTTTCCAGGTGCCAAAAATTATTCTGAATTTCACATTTAAACATTTAAACAGCCAAATTGCTTTCATCTTAGTTTTTTCGAAAACTATCGTTAAGTAGTCATTTATTTATTCTCATATACTAATAGGAAATTATTAAACGAAAAAAATTGAATAATCTGCTGGGATTTACCGCTACCAATCGAAGTAGTTTGTACTTTTTTCACCTTTGACAAAGACAAAGTTAAATAAAATCTAACTCAGTTCTGAAATCCCTATTTGAACCATAGATCGTAATGTTGAGGGTCTGCTTGCCGCTTGCCCACCCTAACCCACCTACCAATCTACCGACTGAAGATGAAAAAATTTGCAGCATTTCTGTGAACGGTATCTCATTACTTTTTTGGGGCATAGGTGTTTGCGGATGACATCGATCCAGCTTGCGGAGAAGGCCCGTCAATGATCCCGTGCCAAACGGGTCGGTGGATCACCCCCGCTGTTATGTCCATTTACCTGCTGGTGGCCAATATTCTCCTCATCAACCTCCTCATCGCCGTGTTCAATAATATCTTCATCGAGGTCAATGCTGTCTCCCACCAGGTCAGTCTCTTTAGAAACAGTCCTCGCCCCTACTCTTATAATATAAGCATTTTTCTGTTATGTAGAGAAGATTGTTTACTGTCTATATTGAGTTGGAGTGCCTGGCGCTGTATGTTACATTTCATTGACCTCGGAAACCCACAGCGTTTAAATACAATTACTATTCTGAAAAAGTTTTAAGGCCTAGAAAAGTAGGTGTGACAGTTATACAAGTTATAAAGTTACACAAGTGCTATTGCAAGGCACTTGTCATAAGTTGAACATGCAGTAAGATAAATCTGTTCGTTAGGAGACATTCTTCAGTAAATATTGGCATAAACTCTTCTCCCAGCAATTTTCTGTTGGCAGTGTGAAAGTGCGAAGATTCGAGCGCACCTCAAGAGCGTTGCCATGAATAATTAGGTATTGTGGTTGTGGTTGATAGGTGTGGATGTTCCAACGATTCACCGTAGTGATGGAGTACGAGCAGAAACCTGGACTGCCGCCACCACTTATTTTAATCTCTCACTTATTCTTGCTGATTAAATTTGTGAGACGGAAACTCAAGGGCCAAGAAGAAACTTACGACAACGCACTCAAGTTGTTTCTGGACTGCGAAGACCTTGAGCGACTTTATGATTTCGAAGAAGAATGTGTTGAGGGCTATTTTAGGTGAGTGAAGTCCATTCCTTCCCCTTCCCCTTTTTTAAGTTTTATTGATTTTTCTGATCTTGTTATTTTCCTTATCCTAACAGTTTGTTACAGTTTATACAAAACAATTCTTAATTTTTCCCGCTCAGTTGCGGGGATGCTCACCAGGGTCTTGCGCTTTTAAATTAAATAAAACAATTAATTACAAATATTTTTCACTTTCAGAGAAAAGGATGTTAAGCTGTGCCAGTCGATGGAGGAAAGGATCAAGACCACCACGGAGCGGGTGGAGAACATGTACCAAAAAGTGGAAGATATCAATCAGAAAGAAAACGCTCAGACCTCGTCCATTCAGGGCATGGAGTTCCGGCTCAGGAAACTGGAAGATGTTGCCGAACAAATTCTCAACCATATGGCTGTCGTCCACAGGTAAATTGATAAAATGAAATACAGTACGTAATAATACTGCAGGAAAAAAGACAGAAAAAATGGACCAAAAGAAATTCCGTTCAATTGATCATCTTGACTTAGAAGTGCGCATCCAGCCATCTCACAAAATATTGGCTAATTGATTAGGTACTTTCAAAAATGCATGGCAGTTACAAATTATTGACGCATAAAATATCTAAAATTACAATATGACAAGCATTACAATTACGATATGACGTCGTAATTTTTCTTAGAGGGAATAATTATGCATTAGGCAGGATCTTTCACTAATTTAAGGAAAAACAGTGTCGACGTCGTATCTACACTCTTCTCTCCCCTCGCTTGCTGGTGAATTTTTCAGTTAAAAAGTTCCAAAAAGCAATTGGTGATTGCCCATTCTTCCAATTCTTTCAGTTACAAATTACTTATTGACTACAAAAAATAATCCTAATTACGTAATTCACCTGCTTATAATAACTCTCCAACCCTAATGCATAAGATGGATTTTTATTCTATCTCTCAATCCTGAGAATCTGCATAACTTACAATCTGCCTTTGGTACCCATACACCACTTTTTAAATAGCACAATGATTGTAGATTTATGGCTACACATGTACGAGACGCGTCGCTCCTTGAGCTCCCAGATGTGCGGGCCGCTAAGGAGCGCCTCAGGAGAACCTCAGATAGTGGAGGTGAGGGAGGTGCTGATGGCTCTGGAGAGAAGCCTTGTGAACGCTTATTACCCCTTCCAAGGCGTCGCCCTACCAGGTAAAAGTCTAACATCTACAAATGTTCATGCTCTTAAATGGTAAAAACACCGTGCTCCAATTTAATTTGGTATCTCACGTTTCCACAGCGCAGCTAGATGGGCGGGGTACAACGCCTTTTTTTTATTACTTTTGGCCTATTTTCTTTATCTTCGGATTCTGCAACAGGTCTTTAACCGAAGTGCGGCCCCCTCCGGACTTGTTCCTGGGTGACTTCCCGATGCCGGAAGTGCGAGCGCCAGACATCCTCCCCGAAGAAGAGACTGATGATGAACCAGACCATCCGCCACCTTCAGAACAGCTGCAGCAGCAGGCCAGACCAGAGGAGCCCGAGGAGCTGCCACCCAGTCTGCAGGAAGATAGAGTCTCCAGGAGGTAGGACTCCTTCCTCTCTGTTCTGTTATATTTCAAACTCACTATTATAGCTCTCTCTATTTTATCAGCCGTTTCTTTGGTGTGCTGACCTATTTTCTTCTGTGTTTTTGTCTTCCTCTCGATTACTGTAATCTATCTTTTCTTTCTCTACTACAGAGTTTCAAGCTTTTTTCTCGTCTCTTAGTCTATCTTTAGTGGATCTTCTTTGCATCTGATGTAAGATGATTAAGTTTATTTCTTCTTAAAATGTCCAATTTGTCATCTATTTCCTTTTTTCAGTTTATTTGTTGTTAAACTTCAAATTTCAGGAAATGGGAACAAAATCAAAGACTCATTCGTGAAATACTCCTCTCAAAAACACTGAAATGGTGAGAAGTATTGAGTCTTGAGACGTGTTTCCGCGCAGTTGTAGATAGCAACTTGTTCATTTCTCGCAAGTCGCAACGCCCTCTTGGAATCGTTCTGAATTCACTTATATTAGTTTTCACCCAAAAGGCACATGAGGTTACTTTATCCATTCCCTTTCTCTATGAAGCAAAAATGTGGTATGGTCTTCATTCGATAAAAACTGAGTGGTTTACCGGGAACCTTTGACCTCATTTGTCCTTTGCTTTTCTGCATGGTCATTCAGTGGCAGGAATAGGGAATAAGGAGTACCCACCTATAGGGGTCACCTACAAATTCTTAAGAGTGATGAGTGCATGCGCTCGTTAAGAAAACATCCTCATTGAATAACACTGCTCAAAATAAGTTCGTTTTATTAACCTTCATTACGAAATTGACTGGCATGCCATTTCCCCCGGGGACGTTGACGCTTTTTAGTCAAAAGTAGGCTAAGAAAGGTAAAGTGATTTATTCTGATTTTCGGTGTCATTTGAGTTGGTTTAGCAAACTGCGGGAATCACAGAGTGCTTTTGGGAAAGATTTGGCTGTTTAATCAGCATGCATTGAAGGACCCAACTTGTGAACTATGTTGTGGAGTTACTTACAGGCAGCATCGCAAGCCGAATAGTCTCCTAAAATACAGCGATCATTTAGGTCGCGATACGGCTTGTGTGTCCAGATGCCGTTAGATAATGGAATGTAAATTTGTGTTGTGTGATGTCAGGTTATCGGACATGGAGCCCCCTCGGACGAATCCGGAGTCATTGGCTAGCAGCCATGCCGATCCTCGCCACCATGATCTCGTGGTAAGTCGAGCAGTTGCCAATTTTACTATTTTTTTTTAAACATCTGATCCTTTTTTGGTGAATTTAGAGTTTTACGATGATTTCCTTTTTTTTTTTAAGGCTGTTATCCTTACAACAAAACAGAACCTCATGGTCGCCGATTCGCTCCTCCTAGAGACATGAGATTTTCGCTAAATGCTCAGATCACTGAGAGGTGTCACGAGCTGATTGGAATGTTATCCCCTAATATTTGGTATTTCCCAAGCGAAAGTGATTGCTGTAAATTGATGTAGAGGCATTTCTCTTTCAATTTGAATGTTGTATTTGCAGGAGTCGGACACGTGCCATTCTTCATTTGACGAACCCCCAGTCCTTCGACACCGCCGGCGGAGCTCTAGCGGTGACAAGTCTGACCGCGGAGGTGGCGTCGGGCTTCTCCATCACATTCCCCCCGCACGACGTCAGTTGAGTCAGACGCATTCCGAGCCGGATCCGGACATGCTGGGTGTGGCGAACGCGGCGCGGGCCGTCACCGTCGAGCGCAGCGTGACGTGGGCTGAGCCTCGCATCACCGTCATCCCGCCCGCCACCTCAGCGCGCAACATGCTACTAGCCATGCATTCCGAGTACACTAGGTACAGCCGCTTTATAGACGCACTAACTCTACGGAGTTCTATGTGTCTCACCCCTTGAGGAGCCTCTGCTGTTCATTAATATTTTGAGCGTAGCTATTATATTATCCGTTTAGTGTTCACTATCGGCTTTGTTAAGTTGGACTCGTTTGTTAGTTGCTTCGGCTTGAGTCTCTTCCCCTTATATACATTTCAGGTTAAACTGGGAGCAGACGATAGTTTACTAGGAACGTAACCTTATATTTTGAAATAGGTACTAAAAAGTTGAAGAAAAAAAGGCACGTCAATTTGGTCCGAATAGCCAGTGGAGGTAGGTATATAACAATTCCTCCCTTTCTCTCGTCTTCTAAAACATTTTGTTTCCAGCATCACGGACGAACTGGAGACGGTGTGTGGGCTTTTGTCGCCGCCTCGCACGCCTAGCCTGTTATCGCCTCCGCGCGCAGATCAGTCATCACCAAACCAGCGACGGTCGCGGCACGCAAGCGAGATGTCTAACCCAGAAATGGCGCTGTTCCTCGAGAAAGAGCACTTGAGGGATGCCGAAGACAGCGACTATCAGCTCATGAGTGACCTCATTCAGCGAAGGTTCCACGTCGGTGACGACATTGACGAGCGTTTCGACAACAATGCCTTCTTTCTCACCGTTTCGGATGAAACATCTGAATATAGGAGGTGAGTTATCTTCTCTTTTTTTTCAAACTCAACCTATTGCTGCTGCATAATATTGGTGACTTGGCTTCATTGGCTTTTTTTTTTTTTTTTTAAAGCTTAAGCTGGTCTTTCGCATATGTTTACTTTAGGGGGGATAAAGACCCTATCCCACGCTTGAGGATGGACAGAAGTTGTCACCAAGTTCTCTGTCAGCCGGACCTTCAGGGGCAAAACGCAAAATACGGGGCGTGGGTTTGTTATCAATTAAATTAGGGTCAATGGGCTGGAAACCCAAATAATACGAGAATTGGGAACAAATTATTTACATTTTCAATGTGAATCTCGAAAACTGTTTTTTTTTTAATTTAAATTTTAGTACGAGTATTGTACAATATTAGGTAGTTAGGGTTTAATCATGGGGTTTTTTAATCCTAACTTTGTTAACTAATTTCTGATGTTAAAAACCATTTGGTGCTACTTAAATTCTCACCCTACACTCGTTCTTTTAGTGTTTCTTGTTTCAGTCCCACTCTACAAGTGCGACATTTGCGCCGAGCCAGTGCAATCGAAGTGAAGGACCTGCCTACACCCATGGCCGGCCCCCCTCCTCCAGTTTTGACCGAGGTTGCACCCGTTGCTGAGCCTGAACCTGACAGCCCCAGTGAGGTATTTGACGTCGAGCCTGTCGCATCTCCTCCACCCCAGCCTCCACCCCCGCCAGAACCTCCCATTGTCCCGGTGCGCCGCGTCTATCCAACTACAGCCCCCGGCCCTGCTTCTTCGCACGAGACTCTTGACTCTGCAGATGACGCTACTTCTGCGGAGGCGAAGCCTCCTATTAAACGGGGGTTTTCCCGTCAAGAAAGCATGGGAAAAGTCGGGCGACAAAATACTCTGGCCATGGAAATGGGACGGCAGCGCACTTTGCCGACGGCGGCCGAGGAACGCGGCAGTCAGGACAGCTTGCTCATGCCCACCGAAACTATGTGTTGAAGTGCATCAATACACTTCACGTAATCAGTCGGTGTAAAAGGTATTTTTATGTGAATCGGTTTAGGTTTAATTTTTGTAAAAAAGGACAATTACAGAATAGCTGAAACGTACAAAGTACAGCTCCCGAATGGTCTGCTCACAGTTGACTGCGGGGGATTATAAATAAATTCAGTGAGGTATTTCCGTCATTAAATGATCGGAAAGTAAGTAAAGCAACGGCAGTCGTCTGAGATATGAAATTATACCTGACAACCAACGGGAACGGAACGACGGAACAGTGGACGACCTACTAGTTTAAACACCGTGGAACATATCACAGCGTTGCTGCTTACATACTTCCAATGGAGCTCGAATTAAACAATAACTATTGACTAATAGTAACCATGTTCCAGTTTTTTTCAGAATATGTGATAGTAAAAAATTTTGACTCATAACGTGGTTACTGTAAAAAAATGTTGGTCCTTCTACGACCCTAAGACCTGCATCGACAATAACGTGGTTTCAGAATGTAATCATTCACTCTCTTCAGTCGTTTGTTGGCATACATTTTTCTTGAGTGTTAGCTTCTGGTCCAACCTCTTTAAAACCAGAAGATTTGTTCTTGTTTTTATTGCACCGAAAAAATTGAGAAACGTGACTGCTTGAGTGCTAAGATGAATTATTTAGAAGTAGCTTGTTGTGTTGCCTGACCTGCTGGTTTCTTGACGAATAACCGAATTATTTCCTGTTTTCCTTCAGAATAATGATGATTCCAGAAACGAACTCTGAATGGCTGATGAGTAACATGGTTAAGACTAAAATGAGTGATAAATGGTAGAGACAAATCGAAGCGGAGATGAAGTACCTAATTGTGTATCTAACTTCATAAAAAAGCGTGACTTTACCACTATTGTTGTACTTCTGTGATCTTCTAAATTTTGACTTGTTCCTGTAACGATACTCTTGTTTAAATGGGCCTCTTATCACTATTTACTTATTTACTTAAACCTGGCATATCAGTTTTTGATACATCACATAAAAGGCATTGTTTCTTTCCCTAACAAATTTGAGACCAAGAATAAATCTAAAAAGTAAAAAAATCACATTTTTACCTTGCTGGTGATATTTTTTAGACGAAGCATTCTCTCACCGGCAAATTTCAAAAAAAAAAAAAAAAAATTCATTTCTGACTGTCCACTGAGAAGTGTCAAATCATCCCTGAAGTCTGTGATTTTAGATAACCCCTTACTAGTACTATAGTTGTTTTAGATTGAGCGGCTTCACTTAATTTTTAATGTTTACCTGACAATCAGCTTAAAAGCCTACTGCAGGAATTAGGCATGGATGTGTATAGATATCTTTTACAGAGCTTGTTTTGCATGGAATAGACTTGGTGTGCTCATCTGATATTTGTCAATTGTTTCAATTCCCTTACCCAACATCGCTAGGGATTCTTGACTGATAAGGTCAAAGCTGATGGCGCAGTAATGGATAAACAAATAACAAATAATAGCTATAGAGTAACTGCTAAAAAAAAGTCGGATTACCTTTTTTCTGGCACACTTCTTAGGACATGTTTTTTTCTTCTGAAATTGAAACTTTTCAATTTCAAAAAATACGTTTTAATTCAGTCAAGAGAAACTGAAACAGTTTATAAGTTATCGCATCCTAACTCTTAGGGAAGCGTTCAGTTAGCATCAAGATGTGGGAGGCTTGTAGAAGAGACGTGGCCAGCGCGTAGGAGCCAGGCAGTAATCGTGGAACCTTAATGCAAGAAGGCCCTGCTCCATTGCTGATCTGTGCCGAGAAGGAATCCAGTCAGACTTCGAAAGGACGTGCAAAGCTTCCACCACCTGAAATCAAGTTAGGCATTACTTATCACAGCCTTTCATGTGAGCTCATCACTCACAGCAAATACCTATGTATTTTTATAACAATGTGACAAAACGCACTCGAGTATTGAGAGAGAATGTACGTTTGCTATTTATTTACGTTGTTCTCGACAATCTCGACCATGTTTTAAGGACACTGTTGAATATTTGATGTTCTGAAATAAAATAGGTAATGTCTTATTAACGTTCGAAATTAACTGGATATGCTGTGATTTTACAATCGAGTAATTTGGGGCAAATTTTTTATTGACAAAAATCACTCGATCGTAAAATTTACAACATTGCCAGTTAATTTTGGACGTTAAGGCTGAATATACATCGCTATTTTTTTTACGTTTGGACTTCAAACTTTGTGAGAAAACTATTGGATATTTAAATATTCTCACATAGGCATAATACCTATGTCCTTTTAACGTCATTACTCATGAGGGTATATTGTGATTTTACGATCGAGTGATTTTTGTCCCAAAAAAAAATTGTCCAAAATTAACCGATCGTGAAATCACAACATAGCCTCATGAGTAAAAAGATATAGGTATATTTCAGAATATTTAAATATCCAATAGTTTTCTTACAAAGTTTGAAGTCCAAACGTAAAAAAATTGCGAATGTATGGTGGCCCTTAAGTGGACGACATCCATAGCTGGGGGACTTAGGACGTTGCCACGCTTTTAGTTTTGGAGGAAATTCCACGAAAAAATTACATAAATTTAAGAAAATGTATAGCTAGTTCACTTTGCTGGTAAAATTGTGAAATTCATCCCCCTTGAGAAGTTAGGGGGTGAAAAGTAGATTTTTTTCTCTTAGAAATCTTGCTGCTCCCAGAATTTTACGAATCTTGATACGATTCGTGGAGTACGTGCGTATGAAGTTGATTTGGTGTGACACTTGTCGCCAAAATAAAAGAAACCCTGATGCCATTGACGCAGGGGTGGTTTATACCCTCCCAGGTATTACGGCCTCTACAGCCTAGGCATTTATCCTTACGAGGGTGAAAAAAACGATTTTAATTTGCCAAAAGATATTGTAATGGAATGTGGTAGTTATTTAAATTATAAATGTACGCCAAAGTATTTTTAAAAAATATTGAAATTCGCTTCGGAAATTGCAACGTCTCGTCAACAAGAATATATGCCGTTCTAATTCTACAGACAGCGAATGTTGACGAGGCCCGCTCGCTGGTTAGATTACAGAATTGCATACTTAGCTTATGCCGCATAAGTCATTGGATGGACTCCACGCAACAACGCACTAACTAGCCACAAATTAGTTGGGGGATCTGGATGTCGTCCACTTAAGAAGACATATATTTCGGAACATTTAAATAGGTATTGACAGTTCTGCTATCATAAGCAACATAACCAAAAAATATTTATGAATCCACAGCGAAGTTTCCCCAGGACATAGCGAAATCCACTTCTAGAGACTTACGTAAGGCAGCACTTTACACCACTCGGTGTCAGGAGTGGCGAAGAGAGTTAGCAGACTTGTTGGAAATAACCGCAGCTGAACTTCGTGATCCTCAGTCAGCCTTGCCGGGTCTGACAGTAACAGATCGGTACCAGACAGAACTGCCGAACTCAGAAGCACCAGTTCCAGTAAAAATAAATGCCCCTGAACAAACAAATTGATGATACCTAGATAAAAATTCACATTTTTTGCTACAGCATTCGCAGGAAACAGTGGAATGTTTTCCAGCTGAAATATAATATAGTAATCTTTTCAACAACAGAATAGAGCTTAATGTGTTCAAAAATCCAGCAGTTACTCAATCACTCGATCCCCAAATGAAGAGATTTGCTGAATGAAAAATTTCAAATGGTTTCACCTCAGCACTCCACATTTTTATCGGGAAAAAAAATTATACCAAAAGCAAAAGATGATCGCAGGGTATTATCTTAAAAGCTACAATATTTTAATGGCTTCCGAATGACAGTGAGTGAAAATTTGCTAACTAATAAGTTCCTTAAAAAAACTGTCAAAGGCAGATAGTATTCTCACCTCAGCCGGATTTGAGCCAGACACGGTAGCAAGGAGACGAGCCATCAGCATCCTGAACCATATTCGAGAACTTTCTGGGTTGACCAATCGCAAAACAATCACTAACTGGTCTAGGACAGCTCGTTGATCTCTAAAAAAAAGGTGAAAACTTGTTTAAAAAAAGTAACAAACCTCTCGTATACAATATCTCGCGGTAACTTAAAATTTTGACTCCCACCTTCGAGAGATGACCATGAGAGAATAGCACTTTTATAAATCCGGGATCGTTCCTGAATAACAAATTTTAAAGCGAACATCACCACTAACTTGGAAGATTCCGAAGATAATCCAGAAATAATTTTGAAAAGTGTTGCCTAGTTTTCACTAACTGCGGCGTACCCTTCTCGAGAGCAGACGACGTCGATTATTTCCGTGAATCCATCAAGAAGAGAAGATCCTCCTGTCGCTTGTGGTTTCAGGACCAAAGCACGGCGAACACGCAAGGCCTGATGTAGCCGATGTGACGTCACTTCCGGCCAAAGCCTTGGGCAAGTGAGACGATCAACGATGGCGTGCGGCAGCTCCGATACACATTCCCACACCGCATCTGTATTCTGGAGGAAAGAATGAACGCATATTAACATCTTAGTCTGGGTCAGAGGGTTCCCAAAATGTTGGCGCATCCCTTGCATCTCCGTTGCTTTGGATAGGATTGCCACGTCGAACCTTTTGAAAAACCGTTTTCATGGAAACCCAAGGTCTAAAAGTATTTGTAATTGAGATTACAATGTTGGATCTACCATCAGCAAAAATGACTCCAACAACTGAGAGGCCAAAATAAGATAGGAAATTCTGCTTGCCTCTAGATCGGGTGGAAGGTCAACGAGGAGGGATTTAACAGCGTTTGCCACGGCATTCCTATTTGGCTCGGGAACAATAGCCAGGGCGACTGTCCTTCGCACGGCATTTAAGGCGCAACCGAAGAAGGCGTTGTCTGCAAGGGAGGTCCGCAGCACTTCGTTCACCAGCGGTGCTAGGGAGCTGGTCTTAACATACTGAGCCACATCGGGAAGGACTGACAGGATCAGAGCAGCACTTTTCTGGAAAAATTACAATGTGTTCATTTCGAAAAGGTAATGAACTATAATGATTCTTTTTTTCTTATTTTGAAGAATTATTCTGAGTTCGTGAATAATGTAGATATTTAAAATGCGTAGCAAGTTCGCTATTCTAACGTCGACTTGATTCCCACCCCAATTTTCCAAACATCAAGAAATACATTTTGAACATCACTCACCTGATTACCTACAGGTGCGAAGGTATCTCTCAATTATTTTGTAATAAAAGTAGTTTTCTTAGAAAGATGTCAGAATTCAACAATTGAAAGATTTTTTTTTTTCGAAAATCCCTCGAGTCCCTCAACTGTTAAATTTCAGCATAGGCATCCACCTAGTTTTTGGTGTTGGGGCACATTTTGTATGCATATTATAAAATAAGAAAAATATTAACATCCAATCTGTCCGTTGCAAGAAAAACTGTATGAAGCAAAATATGAGTGTCTAACTGGACGCTTACAAACGAGACTCCTCCGAAAGAAATAACAATTCTGATGTCAACATGAAGCTGCATTACTTACATCATCTACGCTAAGTAGGTCAACAAACTCTTGAACCAGTTTTTGGGCGCTTGGTGACTTGCGCCCTTGTAGCGCGCACAGTGTTACCACGTGCTCTCTGCAGATTTCGTCGGCAAATCCGGGCCGTAAGAATGACCAATCGAATGGAGGGTACGGTCTCAGATAGTCTACACACAGAACTCGGAGGACGGACAAGCACAACCTGAAAATAATACCTCCAGTGAGGGAGTATAAAAGAGAAATTATGACAATCAGTTCACCACTCCTCCATTCCATTTTCGCATTTTGATTGTCCAAGACGTTTTTCAGTAATGATGACAGAAACCCTGCTCTTGTATCACTGGTACACTATATTACAATTAGTACACCGACAATATTCCCAACAACATATTATTTATCATAGCTAACCTTGATGAGACCCATTCCTTTCGGGAAAATGTTTGCAACCACTTGATCAGCGCACGCAAGACACTACTGGGGGGCAAATGGGCGAGGGTGGACGGTTCCTGAACCCCGAGCGGAAGCGAGTAAATGCCCCGTGGCAACCCAGCCACTTCTTTCTTCAACAGTCTTGTAACCATTTCCTCAGCACCCTTCAAATGTCTGTCGTCTATCTTTTCTAAGAGTTGAATCAAACATTCCCCTGAAAAATAAATTAAAGTATGTACCGTGCTCCGAACACGACAATTCCTCCTGTAGTTGACTCCGCCACTGTAGCCTCCGTATCTCACTTGCATTCCGGTTTTTAAGAGCGTTCCTCAGCTGACCTTTTTGCATAAATCGCGTTGGGAACAAAACTATGTGGAGTTTCATATTTTTATTTTTTTGAACAGAAAAAACAAAGGATGTACAGGGGTTCCCTCCACCACTAAACAGTCCTGCTTGTTTATGCTTATTTCCACCATGTTTTGAGGACACTCTTGGATATTTAATACGTCTTTCTACGTCAGAATTAACGTTGCGATTTTATAATTCGAGTGATTTTTGTCAATAAAAATACTGTTCAAAATGACTCAATAGTAAAATCATAACGTAGCTAGGTAATTTCGGACGTTAAAAAGACATATTATATTCCAGAACATCTAAATATCCAACAGCTTCCACAAAATATGATTGGAAAAAACGTCAGCAAACAGCAAATATTTATGTATATTCAATTTATTTAACAATAAGTCTTATCTTCATTTCGATTCTGAAATGCAATATTACCTGGGACGTAAGTCAGGACTTCCTCAGGCGATTGGAGACCTTCTTTCGCGATTAGATCTTTGGGTATAGTGAGGTTTCTTCGGAAACGAGACGGCAAAGATTTGAGGTCGAAACAGTGGACGGGGAAGTGGCCTAGGGTAGTGAGAGCGTCTAAGACAGCGCAGTCACTCTCAACGAACATCCACAGCCTCGCAATAGCTTCCTTGCAGCTGCTGTCGGAACCAGAGTCAGCTGACACAGCAAGCAGACGACATACGCTCGACACCACAGCTGGACGATTCTCTTGCCGCATTTTGGGGGCAAGCACTACCCAGATACCTGAGCAAAATGAGATTCTCTATAAATTGCGCACCTACAGATTTTGGGTAAAGAAACTTACGTATTTGGACAGTCAGCCTGAAAGAAAGCGACCAGAGTTAGGAAAAGGACAAATGAAGTTAAATTTGTTATGTTCTTTTAGTGCTAACACACTTAACTACATTTTACTAGATAACTAGATGAAGCCATACTCATAAAGTCAACAACGTTCGCCTTGCACAACACAGTGATGGCATCCAGAGCCAGTGCAGAGGCCCTCGCACCAGACTGGCCGTCACTGCCGTTGAGAACGTCACTCAAAAGCCCCACCACCTCTTTCCCATGTGTATCTGGGCTGCGATGACAAATCTCCAACAGCGCCATAGCTCGAGCAAGCTAAAAACAAAAGGAAAGTTTCAAATGGTGGGACGCTTATCCACGACCAAAACAAAGCACTTTTTCTCATATTATCATAGAAACTAACCTCGTTATTGCAGTACAACATGTAGGGTAGTCAATTCTTTTAAGAACATAAAATAAGCAAAAATTCAAAAGACTACATCCAGAGTGTGGAGTCTGTTTGTTGACGTTTGGTAGTACAAACACTGAAGTAACTAAAAGTCATTTTACTGAATTTTTGCTCACTTTATGTACTTAAAAGAACTGAATAAGTACCTTACATGTTTTTATTGCAATAAGAAGGCTATGATAATATGAGAAAAAGTGTTTTGTTTTGGTCCAGGTGAACGTAAATAAACATCAGTCGACCCATTTCATCGTAATTTCTTAGAGAAAGCGTATGCGGCTTAAAATCTTACCTGAATTTCGAAGCCCTTCTTACTTTCCCGAGGTGAAACTTGCAACAGACGAATCAGGTAAGGAAAAGTCCGTGGCTGAAGAGTCCACAGCTCCAGCAGCAATACCATCCGTAGTGAAACCATCACATCGGGATCGCCATTTTGAAGGGATTGGATGGTCCCCAGCACCAAAGGTACATTTTCCTAAAATAATTAAAAGAAGGTGGTTTTTACAACTAAAAATTACAGGGAATAATGAAATCATCCACTAAATGAGTAATGTTGCCAATTGGTTAGTGACATGGTCACGAATTTACTCTAAAAACGAACACTCGAATCTTTTAGATAGCAATGAAGCAAAGGCTCTTGTAATTTACAATCAGCAATTTCGCACCCTGAGGCAGGTATGATATCGACTGCAAAACATCTTACGTAAAACACACCTTATCGACACTCATTTGAGGCACTAGCTTCAAAAAGTCCAGCAGCAGGTTAGGATCAGCCTCTTGACTGAGTTTATGGAGAATGACGCAGAGAACAGGAAATGCAAAGCTACTGTCTGAGGACACGGCTTCTTTCAGGAGCTTCAGAGTGCATCTGATGACTTGAGGCGCTTTAGCCTGCAAGCTAATAGCCAGTAAGAGTGGCTGCAGACGACGCAGCATGACTGAAGAGTATGCTTTCCGTGCGGACAGCCCCTCCAGCCAGCTGACAAGTCGGAGAGTATCTCCCCATTGATGTGTTAATAAGGCCACGTCAAATTCGAGTCGCACGTGTTTACTGCTATTTAAGAACATATTGAAGAGTCGATTTTCCATAAGTTTTTGTGATTTAGTAGAAGCTGATAAATTAGGCAAGTTGTCCAGAATTTTTTGACATTTTTCAGTAAGACCCTTAGTTAGAAGCGAAGAATATAATGCCCAGCGTAACGTGGCAGCGGCTACTGCGCTGGCACTGAACACGCTAGCGTCCCCTTTCAGCACCAGTACTTTACCTGAAATGCCAACAAAAAGATGAATTAGGAAATTAGCTCCGAATATTGCTGATAATACAACTCTGCCTTTAACAATATTTTTCGACAAAAAATACAGGTGCAAGGTACAAGAGTTTCCTTATAAAGAAGATACTAAAAACCAGTCTGTTGCCACTTTTAACAGTTAAGGAGCGAAGAAACTTACAGAGTTCGGCTATAGGAAGTAAGTACACAGTTGGACACATCGGGATAACCTCCGCCAAAACAAAGAGAACAACATCTACTGGAGCGGAGCTAACGGTCAAGCAATGCCCCAGAAGGTCAATCCATAGAGTGGGATCATGGCCTCGAGCCGTGAGCCACGCCACTGCTTCAGCAAGTGCAGGTGTCACGGCTTCGACGTACTCCGTACACTTAGACGGCCGCCTCTCAATCACTTCAAGTAAAAATTCCCGTACAAGCCAACACCAGTTCATATCAACCTATAAATAAAAATAGTACTTTTATGTTATGGATATATTATGTAACCGTATATTAGAAATTTTATATTCCCTGCTACATATCGCTGCGGCACCGACTTCCAAAACAACAAATTAGAAAAACGTATACTACCCACGGGCATGACCCAGTGGTTCTAGGCCCAGCTAATCGCTTAAAAATCTACGATTCAGTTACCCGATGCCAAGCTAACAGCTCGAGCAGCGATTCTTCATGGTGAACGGAAACCAGGAGCCGTAGAATCTGTGTCTTGGCTAGAAGAGGAGCTGCAGGATCCAACATTACCGCACTTATCACCGGATGAACCACTGCCATCTTCTTGTCTTCTTGTCTGTATATTTTGAACAAAAAAATAGGTAGTTTTTCATAATACTTGCAATGTGGACGGAAGGTGTAGGTACTCAAAACGTAAGCTACAAAATTATGTAAATGAGATTGTAACTGCAACTTTTCACCATGGTAGTTTGTGCGATAAGGAATTGTGACGCGCGATAGATAAACAGGATATAAACATAATAAGTTGAAATGTAAGCAGGGTATCAAAATGACTCACAAATCTGAGGTTGATGAGAAGACGCTGGACAGAAATGCAGAGACTCCATCCCAAGCATCCCAGTTATGCCTTAGAATGGATACCAAGGGATGTGGATGATCACTTATGTTATAGGGGCATTTCCAGTTAGGGCGCGAAGCTTCAAGTAGCAGCAGGCGGCCAACAGCGGGAACTAACGCTCCAGCAGGCTGTTTCGACGATGTCAAAAGCGAGATGAGAATGCCAAAGCCTTCAGCTAAACTCAGTGACCCGCGCTCAACAAGGATTGTCATTACATGTAATGCCGAAGCAGCAACCGAGCTGTCAGCGGAAAGGTAACTTTCTTTTAATACCGCAATCTGTAACAAGAAGGTGCAGTGCAGTTCATAATTGATTTGAGTAATAAAATAGGCGGTAAGTAGGTACCTTGTAGGAATACGTACCACATCGACAGGAGTAGAATTTTCATTCTCAGTGTTTTTCAGCAACTTCGAGAGCTCCTGAAAAAATGTGAAGCTTAGAGTCAGCTTTGCGGTAAAATAGCAGCTGTAGTGTAGTAACAACCATGAAACAACTTAATAACTATCATATTCGGCGTTGTCCACATTATTGATTATTGAGATTATTAGTTATATCCTTACTATTTTTCACTGTACAATTTATATAAAGCCTAAGCTAATAAACTTTTAAAACTCACCAATGAAGTAAAAATTACGTTTTTGGCAGAGTTATTCGCATTTGATCCCATTTTTGTCTCCAAAATAAATTTTGTTGATGAATGTGGTTGTGGTTGTTCAATGCATAGAGGCAGATATGGTTGAATGTGTGGTTGAATGTTAGCTGTGACTACTGCCACGATCTTTCTATTCCCACGACTAAAAAGTGCATTGGAAAATTTGTAAGAGTTTTATTATTTAAATTATTATTATTATTATTATAGTATGATTCACTAAGATAACATTTTTAAATCCTAAAGTATACTTTAAAACTGAATGGTAAACAGTAAACAATGGCAATGAATGAAGATGGAAAAATGGAAAACTTTCCGGCTTATTTTGTAGATACAACTTGCACCTTTCTAAAGAACCCTCTACATTGCGGTAAATATTATACTCTAACCTGACCAAACTTACCATGTTTCTCAATAAATTTCCAGTTAGCTAGGTAGGTAGGAACCTGCCTAGGTACCACACTAATATATTCCTGTTTCAGATGCTGTTGACTGGGTTATTTGTACAAAGCAGGGGTATTTACTGGAAATTAAGAATAGCCGAATATGCAGTAGCTGCCAGGTTCATGTAAAAGATGTGGTTGATCTGGCTACCTATTACAGTTTTCAGCATGGGCATTGTCAGTGCTATTATATCCTCCGAGGCGCCATGGGGAATTTTGTGGTTGTTTTAAAAGACAAGCGTTTGACGGTGGGTAATGGCATATTCTTTGAAAATTTTGGATGAATATCCCTTTTTAACCACATTGCAAGCCCAAGTCAAGGGATATGTTGCTCCTACATTTACCTCAGAGAGCTATATTCCACAAGGTCTGGACTTTATGATCAGACTCTGGTACACTTGTTGGGAATTACTTACCGAAAAATTTAAAAGTTTTTTCGTCAGAGAGGATTTTCAGATTTTGATTTCTTTGGACGTTTTCCATGTTGTCATTAGTTTCTGAGCCTACGTGCGTACGTTATCTACCTACCTGTTTTCCGTAAGGCGGGAAAATTAATCCATTGCTTGCATGCCTTTACTACTTAATTTGTACACACGTTGTGCTTGTGATCTGGAAATTGTGGGCTGGTTAGCACCTAAACGTTGGTGTATATTTGGAAATAAAGCGGATAGGCATATGCATAATGGTAACTCATGTTTAGAGAGTCTGTTAAAGTTAGGTTCATGTTCAGTCATTTATTTCAGGTTGTTAAGCAACTCGCGGGTGTGCTCAGTTTTAAAATAGGTGACATAGAAAACATTGGGCAACCTCAGCTGGAAATCGTAGAAAGTCCCACCTGTGATCCAAAAGTCATCCTTTTAAATGGAACTTGTGACGAAAGTTCTGCTGTTTGTGAAGAAAATGAAAACGCCTCTGTTGTCCAGTGCATACCAGTCGCGTTACAGGTAGGTATTTTTTTTCTGTTCTATTCTCGTTCTGGTAATTCAAAATCATGGCCTTATCCTCGTAGGTAACATGGTCCCATGTGCACATACACACTCCATGATGGTTGAAAATCAATTGAGATAGCAGGTACAGAACCGTTCTTTTCTTACTCAAAACTCAATGAGGAATCCAGTCCAAATTTAAAATTATAATTATTTATGTTTACAGGATATGAAAAATCAGTTGGACGTACTGAAGACGGAGCTTAGGACGAAGCAGGGATTAATCAACCAGCACTTAGACCAGCACAATGCTGGTCCTATCGAAGACTGTGTAATAGTTCAGGGGCCCTCGGTTACTCCGCTGATGGATTTACCTGTTGTTTCCCAGCCTCTGATGTTAACTGAGTCCTGGCAAAGGGTCTATTCATCAATGTGGGTAGCGGCCGTCCAACTTGTCAATACTTCAAATAGGTTCGTACCCTCCTAAATAAATATAATTAGGATCTAGGTACGAAAGTTGCGTTGCCACCTACCCTTAAAGAACGTGGAGGGAGGCCGAAGTCTATTGTGCCACCGCGAATGGTCTGCCTTACTGCAGGAGCATGACCCACCGCAAAAATGTGGGGGTTTTCCTAGGAGGTACCGGTATGGAGCAAACTGAATACTTATACAGTGGGTATACCTACTTTCGCTCCCAGTTGTCTAGCTTTGAAAGCAAAACATGGTTTACAATTTGTAGCTCCGTTTTTCAGAAAATAACTTTACCTTACAAAGGCTGCCTTCTTACTATAGTGTACTTGGACTAGTCTAAAATAATCGGCAAGTAAGAAACTTACGACTCTTGAGAATGAGTGTAACTTGTATTACTTTCATTTTATCGAATTAACTGGCGTGATTCAAACCAAGATCATTTACTTACTGTGCACGAACTAGAAATGTTTTTAGACACCTTATTCCACAATGCCAATGCCAGTGCCACAAACCCAAATTATCTTTAATGGACATATTCTGTTCATATTATTTTTTAATTTTGCCTCTCTTCCTGGAAATCTTTACTATTTTTTAAGTTTGACATGGTTATTCTTACCCCAAAACAACAGCCGTTCTCACGTAATTATTTGCATTTTCCTGAGGAAAAAGCTGTACATTGTTTTGTCTGAAATTTCTTTTTAACGGCAGAAACTGTACTTTTTTTGAGGTTTGGCCATCGATTGTGAAATGCCAGTATAAAAAACTAAATTATACCTGTGGTATATTTTAGTTCAGGACAAAAAGTAAACAGTTTTTCTCTTGGCCAGCTAAGAATTAATAAACCTCATGTAGCTAAAATCGAGAAATGCAAAACATAACATATCAGTTGCGTGTCTTTGAGTTACGAGCCGGTACTGCAGTGTGCAGAAGTCACATAGACTAGTCAAGACCATGAAATAAGTCCCTAATTTCCTCTACAAACGCAACGCTCTACGGCCTTCTAATTCATTTCTAGGAACATTAGTTTTTGGTAAATAAATACGTGTAGGGTATGTAAAGCGAAGTGGTTATTGAGCGTCCCGCGCAAACTCTAGGTAGCCGTCCAGTGTGTAGTTGAACAGCTGCATATCGTACCTGTAACCAATTTCATTCCTTAATTAGAACTAATAACTCTTTGAATGATTACATCAAACTTAGGAGGCGGTTACCTTCCAAAAAATCAAGTTACAGATTACTAAAACAGAAAAACGGTACCTTAAATACAGTGCTCTCTGCCTACTTGGGTGCATGGAAGTTGGGGGAAGGGCCATAAAAAAATCAGCAGTCAGTTCCTTCAGGGGGAGGGAAATAAAGCAAACGACATAACGTTTGGTAGTCCCTCCCTCCTGATTGACGGGGCCGCTAGGTGTTATATATCTCCTTCCCTACTAAGCGTTCGTATTTAAGTTTTGCTTTATATTGGTGTATGGTGTGACCTAAATATGTGACCACCAAGTCACTATTGAAAACCTTGGTATTCTACACTTTATCTTCTGCAAGTGACTTGAGTCAATTGTGGACGGACCGTTAGACATTCACCTGTATATTTCGTTGAGCTGATATATTTGTTTGGTGGTTAGTTGTGAGTAGTACTTCTTGACTAGATTGGCTGTTTTGGATCGCCCCTTGCTAGGATTCTTCCACTGAGGACGAATCCATCTTTCCAACTTCTGCACGTGGATCAAATAGTTTTGATCCTCTTCCAACGTCTCAAACTTCATTATTATGTCGAAGTGCACCTGGGTTCAAAAAATTCATTTTGAAAGGAAAGCTAACGACTCCTTTTAATAGAATGGGAATGTGTTTATTGAGGGTGTGAATCTTTGTGTATTTATACGTGTATGTATGAAAGAGTATTCGCTGACAATGAAGCTGTATTCCATTATTGATTGAAAACCGAAAGCACCTGTGCCACAAAGTATAGTACGGCCAGCCTGAAATGCCTGGCCCGAGGGCATTCTGCACTGTTCACGTTACACAGAATGCCCTCGGGTCAGGCATATCAGGCTGGCCGTACTATAACATCGAGAACTTACTGGAAGTCTCAGACGTTATGGACAGTATGTAAATTCACGCATGCGGAAACTACAACGATGAGGACCCAAATACCGTAGGAAAAACAAACTAGTTACCCAGTTGGGATCTTATTGCCCATCTCGAGCCTCATGACTCATGACTCATGACTCATGACTTGCAATTGGTGTCCGATCTTTTCCTCGCCCCACAAGAGCATAACAGATACAAAGCTCTGCGGACACGCCTTCACAAACTATTTGAAGGTTTGAAACTTGCAAGTTCTAAGCCATCCGTACTCCTACAACTCATGCGCGACCTATCAGGTTCTCCGGAAATGTATCTTACTGAACTTAACAGTCAGTTTCGACACTCAGTCAGTCAGTGATCAACATTCAGTTCTACCGCGATAGCTCACGACAGTGAACCTCAATCCTGAACTTTGAGGAAAAAGGAAAATATTTTTTGCGTATTGAAGAGAGGGCAGAGTTTTGAGGAACTTAGAGGAAACAAGGTGGTGGATGTTTTCATACCTGGCAAGGTGTACAGAATCCGTTGATGGGTGTCCAGTGCATGTCAAACTCCTTTCCCATTCGATGCAGGTCGATAATATAGTCCACAAATTCGGAATAAGTCGGGCATGTCTTTCTCCCGTATTGTTTTCTGTGCAGGCCGCTCTTTTTCGGGTTCTGCCAATTACATAATATGATATTATAAGCATCCTACATTTTGATTTTTCGTACCTGTATATTTACTCTGTGATTTTTGTTTATTACTCAGCCGTTCTTCAGAAGTCCTTTTAGAAAAAAGAAAAAAAAAACAGAGAAACGTCGGTAGGCATAACTTCAATAGCCTCACCTGATGGATGACTTAAAAATAAACAGTTGTCAGTGAGCAACTTTTAATTTTTTGCTTTGGCAGTGGGATGAACGGATTGGCAAAACGAATGTGTTGCCTAGATCAGTGACTTTCCAGCCCCGTTATCTGCGCTGGGCACTCTCTGCCACTCATGCGCTCGACTTAGGAGAAATCAACTTTGAAACATTTTAATTTATTTGGCACCTACCTACCTTATTTTCGCGGTGCTTCCTGTAATGGAGGATGATGTATGTGTTGAGCTTATGGTGGTAGGTGTGAGCCAGGGCGTTTTCTATCTTGTCCCTGTAGCCAGACAGCAGTCGCTCAAGAGGATGGCGCACAATGAGGAATGTAACTGAGTCATTCTGCGCGGTCTGCAGCCCCTCTAGTGATGGTCTTGGGTATCTTTTTCGTGCCAGCTGCAGCGGCACTTGCTTAGTCGTCTGCAGAAATCTTGGCTTGTATCCAGCGAGAATGTTGAAGTTATACATCCAAGAAGTTGAAGCGGCCTAAAATTGATAATAATTGTTCGTCAAAAAATAATAAAAATATACCAAAGTTCCCCCCCCCCCCCCCCCCCCCCTCTGCTTATGGTCTACCATGTTGCCCTTGTGGTGGTGGAACCTCGTACATACCCGAGGGTGTAACCACTCCAGAGATTCCTTGAGATTCCCTGAGATTCCGAACGATATTCATAGAAAGATGAAATCCGAAGGGGTAACCACTTAAAAAATTCCAAGATTCCCTGAGATTTTATATAGATTTCCACTGATTCCCAACGAGATTCCCAACGAGTGGTTAACCCCTCGTACATACCTTAAAAACATTGCACCAGACGAGGTGGTGTTCACGGTTGATGAGGAATTCCCACACATTGGGCTGATGGGTGGAGTGATTGCCTTTGAGGCTCAGGCCTGTGGCCTCACAAGACGTCTGCAGGTGCTGTCGTCGCTGTGCCATCCGCAGGGACATGTTGCCCAGCCAGCTTCCCATCTCGATGCTGTCCCAGTTCCAGGTCCCATACCCTTCCTACAATAATATGGGAAGGTGTGATGATTGCAAGTTATTCGGAGGAAACCTGCAGCAACTTATTCCTCAGTTTGGGGATCCATCTGTCAGATGCTGCTATAATTTTTTATTTTTGTACTTTTCTGCATTAATTCTTATTAGCCGATTGAAATTAATTAATAAAATCGTTACAGTTGGAGTAATTTGCCATTTCTTCCATACCTATGTTGCATAATGGCAATGCCTGTTTTGTAGCACCAGCACCAACTTCTGATAAATACAGTTTCCTCGGTAACAAAGGCAGCGATGCGTGCCACCAGGAGCCTTGTTTCAAAAGATATTCCATGAGGTGAATTTATGACTATTTGGACGGTCAATTTGGCAAATAGCCGTTTGGCACAATTCCAAAAAACTCTCTGGGGCCAAGGCACCTATGCTGTTATCGTCGGCCGCACCCTTGATTCATAACTTCCTAAAAGTCTTGATTAATTATTCATAAACAGCTACTGCAGTTACAGGACCAGAATTAATTATTGTTCTTTTGTTGGTAATTTGCTGCGTTGTTTTCGTGACAGGTACAGTAAGTTCGTCTAGCCACTGTACAAGCTTGTTTATTCTGGTTGTTGTCTCCATCTGTGGTAGGGTCAGATAAATGTCATATACTACTTCACGTGTGCTTGTAACGCTTCTACTGGATGAACAGTAGCGTGATTTTTTTAAAAACTAAGTTAAGAATCGAAATATTTCGGTACGAGTGCCAGTTATTGTCACGCTATGATCCCTCGTGAGATCCTTGAAGAGGTTTGCGGACACCAAGCCGCGCCGCCGTTTTAGATAGATGGATTAAGCAGCAAAGGGTGATTGGCCGCGGCGCACGCGCCCTGCTGCCCGCGGTCCCTATTCTACTCCATGATATCAAAAAGGACGGCGCGACGTAGCGCGGCTAGGTATACGGGTAGCGTAAGAGGGTAGGCTCACCTGATCAGATCCCCCGGGGTCCAGACTCGATAGGAATAGGATAATTGCGATGCAGGCCAATACCAGCAACAGCTTTTTGAGGAACCTCCCGCCCAGGCGAGCACCCAGCCTCCAGCGGCGAAACTGCGGCTGCCCAAGCGATTGTCGCGACGTACTTTTAGGCACATGACTCGGAATCATCTGCATTAAAGCCAATCATTATTTCATTCCTATCTAATTGAATCTCTCATGAATTTCTCTAAGTCTAAATTGCATGGATATACCTAAGTGGTTTTTCACCCTTCACCCGGGCCGCTCCGCGTGTATCAGCTCTTTAGTGAAAATTTACGTAATAAGGGTGCGTCCCACCATGCCCAGTTAAGAAGAAACTGCAGATTTTCTCCCATGTTAACTATGTTAAATTCCAGAGAAAATCGGAGTTTTTCTCTTAACTGAGTATGGTGGGACGCACCCTAAGTATGTAATAATTCCGCGACTTGTACGTACGTAAGTAAGTACCTGTCTTCTTTTTTTCGCGAAATAGTAAACATCATTGTCAAAGCGGGATCAAGGGTAATGCGTTTTTTGTTTACTTTTGTGTGTAATAGGCTTAATCTATTTTACGTAAAACCCGCTCCGGCGTGAAGAGGAATAGGAATATCTAACAATAAGTCGGGTAAAAAAAACTTTTTCCCGCTTGAAACGGAGCAGACAGTGGGACTCCGCTTGGGGCTCTGCTGGGGGTGCGGGAGGGCGGTATCGATTTTCCAACCCTCCTCCACATTTCACTCCCAACTTCCAACTTCCTCCCCAAAAATTTCTCCAACATTCAATTCCTTTCAAGACTATTTCGAATGATATGTAGATATCCCTCAATCTAAGGTTTTCGAAAAGAAACCTCATGCCTCTAGGTAATGGCTTTGGAGTTGGAAAATCGGTGGATCCATAGACAGTAAATAGACAGGTACTTACGCCGAAGTTATGGAAGACTTGCTTTGAGAAGAGGTCACTAGGAGAGCGGAGAGCAATGTCACAAGATATCACAGATCCGTGGAATGTCCAATTCACAACACATATTTATTTACTATCGCTAACCTCGTGCGAAACTTTTGCCCATGTTTCGGGCTTGTCTGTGATTCAAATTTCGGATTTTTTTTCAGCAACTTTTAACCGTTTACTACTTTTTCGAGTGATCATTTACAAGATTCTAGGGTTTTGGTGTTGACGCACGGATGTTAGTAGGCGGGCATGCCGCGCACGACCGACCGTGCCGGCAGCGCGACTGCGACTAAGACAGAACTGACTGCTCAGCTCACTGCTGTTAGTGCGGTGCTGTCTGTTTCATGTGCTGTGGCCGGTGGTGCTTCTTTTGCTAACTCCCGCGCAGTCGCTGACCTTGTCCATCCCGTGAAAAATTGTACTTGCTCGATTGCACACATAGTTCATTGATTACTCTTGCTTCTGAGAAGCTTGCTGAACGGTGGCGCTGCGTACGAAGATGAGAAAATTATTACATGTGGTAGCCTTCATTCAGCGTTAACAAGCCGCTGAACTGTACACAACGTCTTCTCTTCACCATGTTCTAAGGGTCAGCTTCCCTGCCTTAAAAGATTAAGAAGATTACTTCGTAATGGCCTAAGTTATGTCAGACCGTCAGACTGAGAGCACCATGCAGCAGCTCTATTATGGTCGGTTAGGTTAGGTCTTGGTCGTTTTCTCGGGCGTTAAGCTCATAATGCTAAAACAAAGGTAAAACTACACCACTTTATCGTTATCAAAGTCGTTAACTTGGCGTTAACAGATCCGTAATAGACCGGCAGAACAGAAAGTCAAATACAATTGAAGCTTACAATTTCTCGTAAGTGGGCTTTTTTATGGAAAAAATATTTCTTTGGAAAGCCTGATTCTAGCATATTTCCTCCATGGTGGTCAGCTTATGTTGTTTATACCCAAGAGGATGGGGAGGAAAAATATAATCCCGCATTCCCAATCCAGGCTATGAATGGGTGAAATGTATTTGACTGTGCGAGTACTGAGTACTTATCGATTCCGGATCCATAGTTGGTGGTGTACGGATGAACTGGTGTGGTTAGCGAGCCTATCCTAGGCTTTATGCCAGAACGGCCAGGAAGTTCCGTCACGGTCCCATGCCAACCTATGGAATCTATTCCAAGGCTAAGATAACCATGTCAGATTGTCATTATGTCTCTCATTGCCTTGATAACCAAATTGTTTGCTACCGACTGACGTGCATGACAACAAGAAACATATGGTAATAGTCGGTCAGTATAATGTGACTGATTGGTGAAAATAATTTTCTATGCTAACGATCCGGGTGACGACCCCATCAAGCCCAAAAGTGCATCGATTATCGAGGTCGCTTCTGCGCAGGCATCTCTCCATAATAAATTTGGAAATTTCTGAATCTGACCTTGTCTAATAGATTTCTTCTTTAGGGTCTACCTTCAGAGAGGTATAGGCATAGGCGTAGCAGGACCAAAAACCTGGGGGGGCTAAGTCCCCCAAGCCTTCTCCTCACCCGGGGGGGGGGGGGGGGGGGCATGGCATTAGTGACGTTATGTGTAGGTAGCACATCACATGCAACATCACTTTTCTTGAGGTGAAAAATGCCCAAAACTCTTACACAAAAGTTCCAAAACTTATTTACCTACTGACCGCATGAAGAAGCAGAACTAGGAAGCAGGAGAAAGATTTTATTTGCCATTTAAATACAACAAAAACCATGTATGTAAGGTTCCGCACTTGTACATCTTGTTTCGAATTCCAGTTCTTTAGAGATAGGTACCTATTGTGCCTACGCTCCGTC
This sequence comes from Mesopsocus fuscifrons, assembly GCA_950004255.1. Taxonomy (NCBI): domain Eukaryota; kingdom Metazoa; phylum Arthropoda; class Insecta; order Psocodea; family Mesopsocidae; genus Mesopsocus; species Mesopsocus fuscifrons. The sequence goes on along the minus strand of OX465374.1, from coordinate 11,605,430 downwards.
GCAACAGAAGTTAAGTATACTGGAATAACAGTGTATTCCTAAAGAAATGCGAGATACAAGAGAAGCAACTATACACCTACATACCTATTTAAATCAAGTTTTGACTTCTTGTCTTCTTTTTTTGTTTAAAAGAGTTGACCAGCTGATCATGGTCCAGAGATTTGACCACTTTACTTTCAATGTTCATCAGCGCCAAAGAACTGAACCTGTCTTGGGACATCGTTGTCCTCAGCCACGTTTTCACTCGCCTCATCGCCGAGAAGCTTCTCTCTGCGGAAGCTGAGGAGATCGGTATAGTCAAGGCAACCTGCAATAGTTTGAATAAATTTGGGAAGAGGTCCGCCTTTATAGTTTTTTTAATTTCAGACAGTGTGACGCAGCTTAAACAGTTTTTCAGCACCGTAGCTTCAGCATTTAGGGCGTCAGAGTCCACATTCAAGACAGTCTTATAGTTTTCAGTGAACTCTTCACTGTTGACCATGTCCAGCAGCATGAAGTTGTTCACAGCCGTGGCAAATTCCATATTTCCAAATCTGGACTCCATACCGGAAATGACCCTGTCCAAAATTTGGAAGTACAGAACTCGCCAATAGCTCTCCTCTGACTGGTAGTTCTCTGAATCTTCCTGCCCCAATGGGGCATCGACAATGAAGTCAGTCAGGCGCTTGCTATGCGTTTGCCTTCTCTTCTTTGATGCTCTTGGTATTGTGAGTTCTACATCGTTTTTCTCAGCTAGCTCTTGGATTGTGTTCCAAAGACAGAAATTCTCCCTGCACTTTTTTAGTGTGGCCATGACTCCAGTCAGTAAGGTCGATGCATCGGCAAGGGTAGCATTTTTCGTTTGGAAGTAAGTGCTCAAGACGTTCATTGTTTGCAATATATCTTTCATGATGACCAGACACACGATAAAACTTCCAGACAATAAGGAAGACAGAATTCCCCCTGCCTCGACGGAATCTTTGTCCTTTCCTTCTCTGATTTCATCTTCAAGAACAGTTCTGATAGCCTCAAAGTTTTCAAGTATGTATTGGCAGTTCTTATATCTGCAAGACCATCGCGTGGTACTGAGGCTGTTCAACTCCCGCTTTGGTAAACCTAACGATTTTTGCATTTCTTGAATCATGTGGTGGCTACTAGGCTTACAGAAATGGTGGTAAATCGCTTCGACTGTGTTGAAAAAATGAACGGCAAATTGCACATTTTCACATGAGGCGGACACGACAAGGTTTGTCCTGTGAGCACTCGGTACAACGGCATGCATGATTCCGAGTAATATTTAAATCCCCATAGTAACAGTACCTAATCAATAAAAACCGAGTAAAGACCTGCTTACTGCTTATATTAGTAGGTGCGTTACTTACCTTTATAGTGGGTAGGTAATCGGTTCTCTGGTGCCTATTATTCTGTTTTGAAATGACACCTACTTTGTTTTGATAAATCATGAATCTCTATGTGGAGTAGTATCGACGCGACGTATCGTATCGTATCGAAACATTGCGTCCATTTTTCAAAACTTTGGCGGGAACTGATTATTTGGTGTAAATTGAATGTAAATATGAAATGTATGAAGTATGCTAGTCTTATTTTATTTTTCAATAATAATAATATTGTAGGTATATAATTATTTTTTAGTTATTTTTGTATTTTTCCTTTATTTTCAATTTTTTTGTTCGAAAAATCCTGGGGGGGGCTAGACGGATTCTGGGGGGGGCTAAGCCCCCCCCAGCCCCCCCCTTGCTACGCCTATGGGTATAGGTAGGTATCACAGATGGTAGATATTTGCTTCTATAGGATCTCTTCTTCTGAATTTTATGATAATCGTGGGGGCTTTATAAATATACTTAGGTTGGACCTGCAAGTCTTCCAGAGGATTGACGCTTCTTCATGTTTTCTGAGGAAACTGTTTGATTTTTATTTGTTCTGAAATACTAAGGGTGCATCCCACCATGCCCAGTTAAAATTAAACTGGAGATTTTGTCCTATGTTTACCATGTTAAATTTAACTTTTCAGTTAAATTTAACATGGCAAATCTCCAGTTTAATTTTAACTGGGCATGGTAGGACGCACCCTTATTTTTTGCCTATTTGTCTATTTATCTTTCGAAACTGTAATTGTGGAGTCTACTCTTAGGGTTACTGCCTATCGCATCGCCTCCACAAAGAAAAGTCTGATTTCAATATTTTTCACTTAGATAAGTGAAAACCTTTTTTTACGCCAAAACTGTACTTCTACTTGACCTGCCCAAGAGGCAAGGTGATTGATCGGCGGACAGTCAGAAACAATAAATAGGCGCAAATAAATAATGGATTGTTTCGATTTTATGTTTCAGGGTGGTAGAGAAGCTGAAAGTTTCAGCAAAAGGATTTGAGCGTTGGAAGTATCGGTGGGCTGTCCTGACTCCCGGAGATTCATTAGCACCCCTCACTTCCTCCTCTATAAACCCTCACTCCACTGCCACCGTTGTTTGTAAGTCACATCTCCTGAAAGTTGTAGGAAAGACTACCTGGACATTGGGTACGTCAATAATTGATAGCGTCGCTTTTTTTTACGTCTGTCGTTGTGTCTACCTATGTAATATACCGAGTGAAGCGTAACCATAATCTTTGCGAGCAGATCTATACCATTAACCCATTTACTTCAGATGCAGTGTGCACATGTCTAAAATTACTTTCTAGGAATGACCTGAATATTTTTGGCTAAATTTCATGAAAAAATAGTTGTAAGTGATCAGTATTTAGAATAATCATGACAATTAAAGCAAAAATAATCGCTTACTCAGACGTTGCTACTGTCGGACAGCTTATTTTTATGAAGTCATTCATTTCGACCAAGATGAGATTATGCATAATGTCGAGGTCTGAGCAGTTGAATGGAGTGTGCACTGCATTGCCCTTCCAAGGCCGGCGCGTGCTCTCGCTTCGTTGTACAATAAACAGTTAATTAACAACAAGTACCTACGCGCTTCACAACTGACGAATGACCAAAAACTCACCTCTAAAACCAACAGCTAAAAAGCACAGTACAAAATAAATAACTTAGTTTTTTTTTCTTTCAAATAATTATAAAATGACACTTTGTGGCTTTCCCAGAGATTCTGCAAATTACTCTGAATTATTATTATTTTTTTTAATCAAATAATCTTGGTTGCTAATATATGTACACCTACTTTTGAATTACATAATCATGGTTTTCGCAGGCGCGCTAAATGTTCAGAGCAGAAACATTTCTCCGAAACGGGGTTCCACCCGTTCCACGAGTCGAAAGGTTCGAGAACTGCTGAATTACGTTGTCCTCAGTCTCTAATTCAAGCTTTCAAACTGTTTTAGTGGCCTGCCACCTCCCTGCTGACTCCACATCAAGAGGAACTCTCAGCTGTCGGTACGAGCTTCGTTATCAAGATCATATTATTGACTCTCCTGAGTTCCGTATTTCTATGAAGCAACTGGTTGGTGGCCGGTGGGATCTGTTTCGAGATATTGAGGAGCGAAGTTCAGGTGAGACGTGAGAAGTTCAGGTGAGACGTGAGAAGTTCAGGTGAGACGTGAGAAGTTCAGGTGAGACGTGAGACAGAAGCGAGGTATCAATACCGCATGTAGTCGTTTTAGTCGAGTGTCAGAATTGATCCTGATTCGGACATATCTCGTAAAGATGTCATTAACATTCACTCCATTGCCACTTGTCTTTTTATTGTTAAGAGCGACTATTGGAAATAGTTTGTTTCTACGAAACTTCGCCTTCGTCCCACGACAGGTGTAGTAGAGACGTAGCCACAGGCAGTGGCAAGGTGGCTCCGTCTCTGATGTACCTGACATTTCTCATGTTTTTTCAGTGAAAGATGTGATTTGCATGCGTCTAACCCACACTTTTTGTGACCTGGAATTGTTTTTCCCCGTTACTCCTGCCGTGACCCTCCTTGAGATTTTGACGTGCGAACTAAGACTGGAGGCTATCCCGCAACTGGCTGGCTTGGGAGGAACAAGTGAGGCAGAAGTTTACCTACGTGGCCGCACCTCGGCGCTCTCTGGTCTTCTTCTGTTCGTAAGATCCACCGATATCAGGAGTCACAGCATTAAAGTGATTGGAAGGTTAGCTCTTAAAGTCACATAATCTCTTCAGGGTTATTTTGCAAGTTATTCACTAGTCACTAGTACAATGACATTACTTTTGAATAGTCTTGACGATTCTTAGGCGTTCAGCTGGACCAAATCATTGGTATCCGTATTTGCGAAACCTTACGTCCAAACTCTTTCCTATTTGTTTTACTCAAAGTACGATTTTAACTCGTGTTCTCCTTACATTACCTGCATCTGTTACTTTGCATAAATCCACTCAGTTATAAGTTACGAAATACTTTTGTGGGAAAGAGAGCGATTTTACTCACCAACAAGGCATTTCATAGCCCCACCTTTTTTAGGAGAGATACGTTGAACAAAACCTATGTAGAAAAAGAAGCACGTAAGGCAGAAAATATGAACCCCTGCACAACGCCTTTTCTCGTCCCAACTACAGACAGTTATAGTTTTACTGCGGTTAAATTGAAAGTTCGAGAAGCAGGCTGTAGGCACATTGCTGTTTTTAATGACAATTTTCTGAGGAAACAATTCGGTATTTAATTGTTGTGAAATATAGAATGTCCTATACATTACTCGATCTTAAAATCACTACATATGAATGTAGTTTCTGATGTTAAGCCGTATTTAGTTATAGCTGGTTTGGAAGCTGATTGGGTTTAGTCACAAAATCTGCTTTCCGAAATGTACGATAATGTGAGTATGGGATTTGTTTTTAGGGACAGCGAGCAGCTTCTCCTTTTTGTCAGCGCCATGCGTCAAGTTGTACCTTACGGCACACGATTGGAAGTTCATTGCGGTTAAAGGACATATACCTACAAGTCAATGATCCCAGGAAATATGTCGGACGGGCTCCAAGATGCAATGCATTCCCCTTAAAGGTAAGAGTATCGACGACTATCTCCATTCAGCTTCAGTATTACAATAAACATCACATCTTATTAAGTTTACCCATGTAGGATTGTTAGAATCGCCTACGCCTGTGAAATAGAGCATTATCTAATAAAAAATTTAGCTATATAATTTTGCACTACAACAAATAATAGATAATTTTCAAATATCTAACAAATTAGATCATTCATAATCATAACATTCAATAAATTAATAAATTACTACCTTCTAATGTATATCTGAAGTGGGAGCATGGAGTTTACAATCAAGCCCCTAACCAGGTAAACAATGTTCACAGAAACTGGTGCCTATCCACATCATTTCGAATCACGAAAAATAATTTTGGGTTGAAAGAGTCACTATGGTCGCCCATTTTATTTCATTTTTCTACATACTTACGATCATATATTTCCTACATTTTTAAAGTCGTTACTGGATTATCTCTAAATTTTTTTAAGTAACTTAATTAAACCTGGCATCGAGGCTCATAAATAATCGTTGCCCCAAATGAAAGAGCTAATTGTATACCTGGAAAGATACCTGAATTAGTTCAACCCATGTCTTACATGCAAATACCTAGTTTAAATAAATAAATAAATAAACCTAACAAAGTAGGCAATCAGTATAAAATGACTGGTTTGTACAAAAAATGTTCATGATTCCCTGACTCTTAACACGTGATGCTCCCTTAACCTGATACCATGATCCTTAAATTACTTACAAGTACTTAATCGTACTTGGTGCTGACATAGCACTATACATTCAATTTACAATCGCAGGTACATGGAAGCTCGCAGTATTGTTCATCGAAATACTTTTTGAAAACCTATGTTACATTTTTACACTTAAAAGCTTTTTTGCCAATCTAAAAAACATATGTTTGAAATAAATTTTGATACCTTCGTATTACAATATGTATGAGTTACATCTACATAATTAAAACAAATTGAGCTTTTTTATTGCAGTCATTGTTATTTAGTTAACACTACACAACCAGGACGCTAGGAGTATTTTGCAGGACTGGATATTTACCTTATTCTTATCACCTACCTAAACGTACTGCAACTTATCGTACGAACGGCAGTAGTTGTTTAAATCTACTAGGAAACTAAAAGCTAACGCACGTGGTTCACTTATGTGTCTCCCTTAGCCCAAACGTACCTATGTAGGGTATGTGTTAAAAAAAAATTCACTGGGCACTTGGAACACTTCGTTTACAAACACATAGCAAACGATTGCTTGGAGATACAGTTTGAGTATGGAGACGCGTTACCTTACAAAAGTTTCAACAATTTTTCATAAATTAATAACCTAACTCTACATTCTTTTATACATGATTGCACTTGCGGCCGTACTAATATCACAACTTATTATTATTTCATATGAGTGGTGAACCTGAAAAAAGCCTTTTCAGCACCATTATGTTTGGTTCGCTGTATTAAAAATCGACACAAACGCCAGGAACATTCCGGCGAGTTGTCAACTTGTCAGGAACACTTTCGTTTATTTACAGTTTTATTTACACCAGTGAATCTTGTCTATTCTTCTATAGTTGAAAAGTTTCCTGAATTGTATATAAATAACCTCATTGGCGAACCATTATAGGGAGGTTATGTCTTTCGGTGTCCGAATTGACTTCCACATCTGATAAGCGAAATGACTGGCGAAAACCGGTGCCATCATCCTTTCGGACTTTCCCGAAGAAGAAAGAGTCTGTAGCTGTACTCTCGGCGCCACTCTCACTGGCTCCGTCACCCTCGGCGGATCCCTCAGTCTCACTTCCCTGGCTGGGGCTTTCTGCGCGCTCTGGTATCCGGGGTACCGATGGTATGGCAGCTCGTAGACCAGACTCGTTTGAATCTGTGCTGAGGTAACCAGAGTCCTCAGGTTTGTGCATGAATGGGCCTAGTGGCCGCCACTTGCGCCCGTCAGGCCGTCTCCCGCGGGTCCGTAAATCCTTAACCTTCTCCCGAAAACTGGAGGACATGTTTATGGCATTGTAAATGTCTTCATCCGTGGAAAACACACTTTCAACGTTAGTGTTCATCATAGGATGGTTTTTATAGTGTTTCATCTTCTCCTGCTGCGCTCTTTGAAACTTCTCCTGAGCTTTATCATAGATTTCACCCTCGTTTCCGTCATAGGGCAAAGTGTAGAAGGCCTCATAGTCTGAGGAGTTGAGGCTGTCCATGGAAGCACCAGACAGTGTGGAGAGAGTCTCTAAATCGCGTGAGGACACGGAGGATAAAGTGTCATGGTAGGAACGAGGCAAGGGAGGTAAAGGTCGGCGTGCGAGGTTACTGGAGTTCCCTCCGCTTCCCCCTCTTTTCTGTCTGGTGCTTTTGGCGTTTTTTGGAGGAAGGGGTGGTTTTAGGTTGCGAGGAGGTAACGGAGGGCTGCTCTCGTGAGGTTTACTGCCTGGGCGAGGTGGAGGCAGTGGTGATGTGCATGCTGATCTAGGAAGAGGCGTAGGGGAAGCGCACATTGAGCGGTTCGGACTGACACATGGAGAAGTGGCGCAGTTGCGAGGGGACGCGCGACCCGAGGTATTTCGTGACCTGTTTGGAGGAGACGTTTGAGCGGAAGGTGGTGGAGGTATAGGTGAGGCACACACCGAGCGCACGGGTGTTACCGTCGTCGAGCACCTCGGTAGGGGAGATGCGGGTGGGGTTGCGCGAGGAGGTGGTAGCGGGGGAGTAGGGCATGTTCTTGGTGGAGGAGGTGGTGTGGCACACTTGCGAGTTGGTGACATGCAGATTCTTGGTGGAGGTGACGTGCATGCTGAGCGACTCGGGGAAGCGCACACGGACCGATTGGATGGCGAAGGACAGTAGGATCTTGCTGCTGGAGTGGTGTTTCCTGACCTCTGGGGAGTTCCTGTCAGTGATGGAGGTTTTGGAGGTCTAGGTGGTACTACATCGGGATAATTATTGTCATCGTTTTGAGACTTGCTTGACCTTCGTTGCTTTCTTTCGTTTCCCATGTGTAACACTATCCCCCTGTGTAGGAGTTTGTTTCTCCTATCCTCGTTCCACGACAGTGTAGACATACAGTCAGTGTCACTTGCCACTGACCCTACAAGGCTGGTTGTTTCTGTTCTTTTCCGGTGTCCTTTACTCTTTGCTTCGTAGATTTCCCTAAGGCTGCTAAAATCTTTGGCCAGTGGTGAGTCTAGTGTTCGTAGTAAGTCATCGACGTGCCGCTCTATAGAAGTCTTTCGAAAGCTACCATTTGATTTTAGCATTATTTGTGGTCTTTCAAGGGAGTCCATGTAGGTATCATTGCTGAGATATTGGTTTTTACGGTTCTGGTGCTGACACTCCATGTCCATTCCATGGAACATTTGGTTGGAGTATTTTTCTTGCGCACTGTCTTCCCAGTTGGTGATATTATCTACAATTTTCATTTTTCCTGGTTTCCTGTCCAATGTGTCAGGTTCGAAATTATCCGTTTCATCAGGAGTATGTCTATAATTTTCAGGAGAGTCCTTTACATGTATAAGTAGACGCCCTGGGCTTTCTTGGTTTGATCTAAGACTTTCTTTGCTACTTTGTGACGTGCTATTTGGTGAAGCTTCACCACTACTATAAGTATAACCATCATTTACATACACTTCACTGACTAAGCTATACCCTTCATTTTTAGATAAAATTTCGGGTAGATTATAAATTTTCAGTTCCTTCTCTTCAGCTTGAGGCACCACTTCAGGATTGAGCAAGATAACCTCGTAATCGTGGTCATCTTGGCATATTAATTTATGTTGTTGAACTACGTCAGGAATGTCTTGAGGTATATCGTCTTGACAGGTATTGATACACGAGTCTATTTGGTCATCGTAGTCATCGCTCAATTCATTTTCGTCAAAGAGTCTAAAACTACCTCCGTTGTGATCAGAGTCTGGGGCTGCTGACCGCTTTTGTCTTTCTAAGCTGTCTGATTCATATTCAATCTTTCCCGTTTTTTCGTTGGATTCTGCAGCAGTTGCTGCAGCTAATGAATGGACTTTATTGGCCACAACCTGTTTCTTTGGATCCAATTTCTTTTGCACTACAAGCTCCTTAATGACAGCGTCCATAAGTGTTTTCGCGACAGCAGGTGGAACTTTATCCTTCCCCTGCACTCTTGGGACTCTATCAGGGTCATCCCTGGGTAGAGGAGGAGGACTGGGTACACTTCTGCTGCTGGGTAGCGGTCCAGGATTCGACGTCGGAATAGGAGGTGGAACATCCGGAGTGTTTCTGCCTTTAAAAGTAGTAAGAAAAGGCATATTGGAGAAGTTCGGAATGTCTTTCCGAGCGTCGATATCTTGAATATGTTCTTGCTTCATTGTTTTTGCAGGGTTAGGAGGGGGAGGTCTAGGGGGAGCCGGGCCTTTGCAGGATGGTTTTTTAATTTCTGTACGGGTAGGAGGAGGAGGGGGAGGGGGTGACGGTCTCTTTGAACTCTCAGGTTTGGTGGTATTCTCAGTTGTATTTTCTTTCGTTGAAGCGGTTTGCACTGCGTCCTCTGAGTTCCTTACTGTTGGAACATCCTCTAGCCACTTTCTAATGATTCTTTGCTTTGTATCAGATGGACAGCATGCACCCGAAGCTGCCGTGTGGAAATTGGTTGCAGATGGTGGGGGAGGTATATCTGAACAGCCTGGGCAAGCATTCTTCTGATTCTCATTTGTGTGGAGAGACTTCACTGATGTGATGCTAGACGTTCTGCTTCGCATACCTGATGCCTTCTCACTTCGAATGTACATATCCTCTTCAGGTATTTCCATCAAGCTTGGTGAAAACCTTTTTGCTGACATTTTGTGTTTGGCGACAGCAATCACTTCTCGAATTTTTGTTAGGAACTCAATCGCTGCAGGCGGGGGTGTCTGAAAAACCAGGAAAACTTGCTTAGTCACTTTTAATTTCGTGGGGTAGGAATAAATTAGTTTTTTCTGTCTTGTGGCATGTACTATACCTTGAGCAAGTCGGGATCAAAGTAGGCTGGGTTGAAGTAGAGCTTGCGCCGAATATTGGCGCCTCCCATGGCATGAACTGACTCAGGTCGTTCTTCGCGGCCCTCAACTTCTTCTACGATAGACACATCCTCCTCCGGCAACCGTTCGAACGAATCTTGGCTCATCTGGCATTCGCGCTGTGGACGCTCCGTCTCGCATGGGTGGACCATAGCTGAAATCTTCATCTGAAAGATAAAATGTTGCCGTCAGCAAATATTTATAGTACGGATATTCAGTTCCAACATGTAGTATAAAAGATATTATTCCTTACTTGCTGAATATTGTCGACATCATCGTCCATTGTGCCTAGCTCGGAAGGGACGTCGGAGTCAGAGCAACAGCTGACCGAGTCGGATGAGTAGGCGTCGTTGTCATGCCCTCCGCTACCATTCGCCTCGTGGCGCCTTCGTCCAGGCTGTAGTAGTGGGTTGTTTTTCACAACTCCTATCAAATTGATGAATTACAGTCAGTAGGTACCTCAAATTATAACAATTATTCGAAGTCTATGCAGATCCGAAATTGTTGTACAACGTCTGCCAGGAACGAGAAAGAAAGCTTAGGAGTAGAAAAAATATCGTTACATGAGCCTGCCTAAAAGAAATAGTCCCTGAATTGACTGGTTATTTGTCTTCCATCGGTAGGACAATTTAACGTACCTGTATTATTAAATGAAAATACAGGTTGTATAGGAAACTTCTGATTATATAGGAGTTTAGCGTGTGCTCGTTAATCATAAATGCGTAAATCTGCCACCTTTGTTTTAACAGCCTCAGTGAAAACTCACTAAGTATCAATTTTCAGAATATACTTCTGCTATCAATTTCAATTTTATCTCGAAACTGATCGCCACACGTGGTGGAACTGGTGATTTTCGTTTTGCGAGCTATTTCGATAGTGAGTTGTTATGCGAGAGTAGAATTATGTGATGCGGCTTGACCTACCTTCCTCTACGGTGAGGTGTGCGCTCTCGGCGTCTTTTTCACGGGTTTTGCGCCGGCGCTTGCGGATGTGGAGGTAGAGCATGATGGAGGCTACGTAGATGAGGCCGAGCAGTACAGAGCAGACGCCTATAGCGATGTATTCACTCACACTTAGTCCACTGGGCGGCTCCTCCGTCGATCGAACGTCGGTTGAAAATACTACTTCTCTAACACCTGAAGAAGACAATACGTCTTATAAGCTTTGAAGTCGTTTAGAAAAAGTAGTCCTGTATAGCTCCAGTCAGTTACTTTTATTTATTTATTTATTTTTTTTACTTTTTTTGTCTACCTCTATAGTAATACCCGTATCGGCCGGCGTGAACTTACTCGGGTTTCCGGCCACCCTGAAGGCAACACATGGTGTAAGTATTCGGTGCTGTTGGCTCTCTGTGGCATCCTTACACATAAGGTGCACGAGGATAAGGCGACCTTCCATGGCCGCGCGGAGTTCCCCTTCACCAAGCCACTGAAAAGTTCCAATATTAGGTTGACTGATAACTCTCCATCATTACAGAAAACCCACTTGCCGCGAGTCTGTTACTGTAGTCGAGACGATAGCTCACCTGGAGATATGTTCGACCCTCATCACGAAATAGTCGAAACGGCGGTTCTGTATCAGTAGTATTTCTCAAGTCCAGCCATCCTCCCCTCCCAAGGAACTGTGCCCCAGACACCACGCATATGGGGCTCGAAACGTCTGTTGCAACAAAAATATTGGTCACCTTATCTTATTCTGTCATGAATTTTTTAATTAATGTGAAATGCTAATGTGCAGTTTGTTTGCGAATTCCGAAAGATGCAAAAAATGTTGATAAATATTTATAAATGGACATACACGTAATGTGGAACTTGTGCTTACCAGAGATGGATATCTCAGCACTGGGGTAGACGATTTGGCCTTTCAGGGGAAGGAATACGAAAGGAATCTTCTGAGTCGTGGTGCCACTCACAAAAGGAGCCAGGGTACATTCTGGAAAAAGAAATGAAATCTCAATTGTATGATATGTTTCGAGCACGCATACATGAGGATATAAGTTCGTCGCGTGCCGACTGGCGCGTGCGTGGCCCCCTGGTATAGGGATATGCTTAAAATGCGTCATTACATCTGACTCATTCATGGTTTTTTGTAGGTTTTTATAGAAAGATGTTGATTGGAACTCGATGGACCACTTTTTACAGCCTCTAGATTCTGTAGAGGAAGAAAGTATGTCTACGTAAAGACTCGTTCGTTACTCATCTCTGTATGATTTTACTTTTATTTTTGGTCCATTCTATCACAGGAGTGATAGAAATTGCTCGGATTGCAATTGTGTATTATAAAAGTATGATAATTATTCAGGTAATTAGCATACTTGTAGCATTGTGTTTATGAGTTTGGTTCCTTTTTAATGTGGACGTAAAATTGGATAAAACTTGATAAAATAAAACGGAGTGACTTTGAATGCTTGATTGAAAAAGTTCCCATCAAACTGAAGAAGAGCAGTGACCGCAAGAGCCTTAAAATCTGCCGCTCCCTACACTCAAAACATTAATGAGGCACCTGATGTTGTTATAACTGTTATGGAAAACAATCGGGGCCGATAAGGGATATGGGGAGTGAGATGGGCCAGTGTAAATAAACCGATCCAGCTGAGGGCTTCAAACGCATAAAAGCGGCGCCTCCAATTACTTGACGGCCTAACGACCTGAGGTACTTTTCTTCACTTGATAATTGCTCCTCTTCTGGCACGGGGTATCTCTCCTAGCACGTCGTGCATCGTCACTTAAACGTACAACACACAATTCCTCGACCGTTCAATGGTAGAAAAACCAGAGCCCAATTCAACTGATAAGGTAAACAAGACATTCCTGATTTAATTTCCCTCCTCAACAGGTCTGTAAAGACACCTGGCAGCGCGCCCTCATGCAGTTCGCTTCTTCTTGCGAATATTGAGGAATCACGGACTTAGCCTGTTACGTAATCATGACTGACCCTTTGAGGTAGATCATATATTTGTGCCTAGTTGCTGCAGTTGAGATATTTAACAAGATTCGTGAGATTGGTAAACCCGCTTCCTGTATTTTGGTTCCTCCTCGATTGTTAATCTGTTTTGACCTTTCGGCGCATCCATTTGGTCATTCGAAAAGGTCCTTTTAACACTCAAACTGACGCGTGACCGTCTCCTAGAACTGTGTTACCTGTCTCTATATACCTTTCATCTCCAAAGGCATAATATGGAAATTAAAATATTCGTAAAGAAATCGATACCTGCATGGATCGCTCGCTATCGTATGAGGCCCATGAGGCACCTGATAATCGTTCTCCTGTCCTCAGTAATTCCGGACGTTGCCATCACACCGCACTACTTCAGTCTTCATGTGAGAAATTGACGTGCATATGTCTACATACGCCTTCGGTATAGGTACCTATTTACTTGTCAGTTGTTGTAGTGCGAGTATTTTTGCACCTTGAGGGCACTTATTATTGTACTTCCTCTTCATCATATATCTCAAAATAGTCGACGTATTACAGTTCTACCAATATCTATGACAGTTTTTAAGCAGCTTCTTTGGCATGAATCTGAAAATTCTCGTTTTCTCTTAATGTTTTTCCTGGTAATGTGTAGGATGAAATTATGAATCGCAGGCTGGTAGTTGGATGCTGGATGCAGGATGCTGGTAGTTACGAGGTTAAATTCGATTAAATAGAGTGAAACAACCAACTCGGCTAAAATGCCTCTTGTACTTGAATGCATTAAATAATGCAGAGAACTAATTGTATTCTGTTAATGATTGCATTGCCTATGTCATGTGCCGAGTGGTTTTATTCTTTATACCCAACTTCCACTTTCAATTCAAGTGATTTTAGTGTTGTTTTGTGCCATTGTTTTGTTGCGGTCATGAGTCATGACTCAGCGTTGCCGTTGGTATAGCAAAGAATCAAGCGTAGAGCGGAATAGGATCTTCGGGATGTTATAGAAAAATTATGTTTGTATATGGCCAATAAACACTGCATAATAGAGCAAAGAGCTCTTCAAGATGCTTATTCAAGTGGATAGTAAAAGGAAGCCGGTGCTCAGGCTCAAAGCCGCGGCCGTATCCTTGAGCGCTTGCACTCACGAGCTATAAGAGACAGTTCTCACTTGCGAACCAAAGTGAGGACGACACCCCAACTGCTAATTGCCGAAGAGCATGCCGACCGATCTCCCATTCCGAATGTTACCTTTCAACTTTATATATGCGCTCTCTCGCTTAGTAAAAGCGAAAGTTCTATATTTTGGAATATATTTTAAGGGTCCGCTTAACCTGACGATGAATTTTTTGCCACCCATAAGATTAACATTGCGAGCGGCGATTCATGGTTGGAAAGACACAAAATTTTGCCTAGACCTAGCCCTAACAATGTTGTAGGTCGTCATCGAAGCAGATTTCCCAATTTCTCACTGGTTTCTTTTATTGCAACTGTTTTGCAAATGCTAGCATCGTATACCTCAATTTTTTAAGGGGAAAAGTGCTGTATCTCGAAAACCAGTAAAAAATTGGAAAATCTGCTTCGATGACGACCTACAACATTGTTAGGGCTAGGTATAGGCAAAATTTTGTGTCTTCCCAACCAAGGGTAAACCTTGAAAATGAATCGCCGATTAATCTTATGGGAGGCAAAAAATGCATCGTCAGGTTAAGCGGACCCTTAACAAAAGACGTTACACCTGTTGTATCTACGTACCTACCTAATCCCTATCCTATATCCTTCCATACGGTAGGTATACGGAAAATACGCAATACCTAGTTTATTTTGTGAATAATATGGCAGTAAAACTTTGAAATGACCAATTATTCATTCTCTTGCGCTTTTAGCTATACTCATTTCAGAGCTCATTGGCGATATGACCTTTCTATTTCTAATTTTGTAATAACTGGTGGTAAGTAATTAGTCACTTCACGAACTAGGTGCATCCTCAACTCAGCTTGTACGTGTATTCAGCTCGAGTATTCGACTCCTGAAAGGTTTCAATTTTGACCCTATGCAGCTCATCACGTATAGTATACAAAACATTAGGTATCCACTTAAGTTTGACACTCAATATGGTAGCAACATTAGCGTCAGAAAATGTATTTTAAAGGAAAATGCCAACGTTAAATATCTGCATATTATAGTCGCGATCCCGTCTGGACGGCTTACGGACCGGTTGGGCCCACTGATTCGGGTGCTTCGTTTGGTTCATGTTTTGGGGTGTGGTAGCATAGCCTGAGCCCCAAAAGTTGTTTAGCACCGACTGCTAAGTGTACAAAATTTAAGACCCTCCTTCCGACCCTTTGAGAAAATCCATTGTTCAACTGTTTTATCTTTTAAATTTGTTCGATAGGAGACACTAGACACTATCATACATTATTATACCATAAGAAGTGGTGAAATCCAGCCTTCATGTCTAATCGGCTTCCAGGTCACAACTTGTCCCCTTCTCTAGCGTCATCTCATAGGCTGCTAGAATTGTTCATCCTGCTTCCCAAAATAGAACCCTGATGGAACCGCTACAAATGCTGCGAACTAGTTCGTACACGTACTCGTGTACACGTATCTGTGGTACAACATGAAGTATAGTTGACTTGAACTTTGGTAGCAGGAGTCCAGACTTCACAGTGAGAGGAAAATTGTGGGTGATGAAGCTTGTAAGGACTGAGGGCTTGAGAATCACTTGAACGGGACTGAGGAGGCATGAAGTTGATGCTCGTAAAACCCATAGGTACCTATACACGTGATGACGGTATACGAGTATGGGAACGGTTATATGTTATATGAATGCTGATTGCTTTCATGATTTCAATTTATTTGTCTAGCTGGCTGTTGTCAGGTTCAGGTACCTACTCTTGTCTGAAATCATTTGTGACCGAGTGGGCATGTCTGTATTCACATTTTGTTCTAACTGCGAGTGTTTGAGGCTAGCTCGATATTCAGAATGTTGCGTGGTATTTAGTGGATGACAAAACTGGCAGCTTTAGCTGCGCTTTCCCAGAAGGATTCCTCGATGTAACACTGTGTACGGTACAGTCTGGCATTATGAATACGGCCTGCATGATACACTGAAGACGGAAACCTTTCCCAGCATGCACATACTTTTTCTTGAGGTCCTGTGTAACGAATGTGGTGCTGTATAAGAATCAGTCAATAGATCACAGTGCGTTATAGCCAAGTGTGAGCCATAGATTGCCCTCTCCGCCTCCAATTTATGAGGTGCACTTGTCCCGTCGCTCTTCTTTGCGCCTTCTGCCGCTCACTCGACGTCTGCTACTCGGACGGTCAGCATACCACCTCCAGTACAATGGCACCGCACAAATCATGTTTAACGGCTCTGCTCTCATACCGGTCGATTCCAATGCGTGTCGCCATCATTTCCGTTACATAGCTCTCATGTTGGATCATTACTTATATTTATGCCCCACTTACCTAAGAGACTCGTGTACAAAAAAAAATAGCAAGTATAATATAGTGGTCTCTTTCCAGCTTTGTACGCACGTATCTTCGTTTTAAGCGAAGTTTCCTTGCAAGACGCATGGTCATTAATTATAACATTATCCTGTATGTCGCTATGTCGTTGCTTCCAGCTGAATTTGACGTAGAACTAAGCTCACATTTTAAGGTGACTGATAGATACTCGCGATAGTATATAATTTCTTTTCATTATGGGGATAACTTTAGAAGAAAAAATAAAGGGTCCGACCCTAAGGGTCGCACTAAACTTTCTCGCCCCATGTGATTTTTTTTTTTTTTTTGGATTTCTTTGAGATTTTTTTGCGGGCGTAATTTTTAAGCAATCCAAAATCGGTTGAAAATGACCCAAGAGCATCTATCTGAGATCACTCCCACCAACTTTCATGGCTGTCATTCTATTACTGTAGTCCCAAATGCGTTCCGACCATTCAAAAACGTGGTTTCTCATTGTCAACTCATTTTCGACACTTTTTTGACTACAACGGCCGTAATTTTGAAGATAACAAAATTCTGTTCGACAAATGTTTAAGTTACATGGTTCTACACAAATTTACCAAATTTCATGACAATCGGTCAATAAATGTGAATGGCGCCGAAACGATCGAACTTTGGTCCAGAACGGCCGTAATTTTCAACCAATTCAATTTTAGTTGAAAATGACCTCGAAGCATCTATTTGTCAACACACTTACCAATTTTCAGTGTTGTAGATTGAAAAGTGTACCGTCGGCGCTTGTCCGACTAACCAAAAACACGATTTTTGAATTATTTTGGCGGTTTTTTGACAATAGTGGCCGCAATTTTTGATCAATCAATAAATCCTTAAAAATGCCCCTCGGCAGTGATTTTAGACAGGTCCGTACCAAATTTCATCAAAATCGGATGAACGGTATAGGCGCTAGAGCACTGCACGGACTGACGGACGGACTGACGGACTGACGGACTGACGGACGGACAGACTTTTTCCAGAAACCACTTTTTTGGACTCAGGGGACCCCCAGGATCATGGGAAACCCAAAATCTCAATTTCGAAATTTCGCACGAAAACAATACTTTCTCGCCATATATGGCTAGCGAGAAAGTAAAAAACGATACCTAAGGTAAGATCTTAGGCTGATGTGCGATTTCATTTTTTCTCATGTATTTTGATAAAATCTTCTAACGCATGAAAGAAAACTTAAAGTGAACAAGGGTCTCAAAAAAATTCTTATTTCATGATATACCTATATACTTAAGTATTCCCGATGTTTTTGGAAAATAAATTGCCCGCTTGCAACTTCTTGACCTTGACGGCTTGACATATACACTGGAGATAAATCTTGGCTCCATTCTTACCGTGAATGTCGTCGACGCAAATGTTGAGATCGTCTCGGAAGACGGGGAGGTTGGGGATGCATTGGCAGCCGCATCCCGCCACATCCACCGTACTCGCGGTGCCGCTGCTCAGCCCCACGCACAAGTCCTTATAGCACGTCGCCCCTAAAACAAGTTGTCAGAATTTAGCTACGTCTCAAATAAATCAACTAGCCGCGTTTCAAATTGAACGGCTCGGTTAAACCTATATGTATAGTCTCGCTTCCTGATGACCATCTCATGTATCATTTCTTAATGTCACGCATTGATCGTTTGAGCACCGGCAAAAGCTGTTCGTTAATATTTTGTGTTCATATTTCTGTCATTATTTTCTTCCAGACGTTAGATGTCACTGGTGATGTAAACCCCTTGTTATAGTTATTGCATGGCCCAAATTTATGACGTACACTTGATGATTTAAGTTGAGGGTCATTGAGCGGCTCAGTAGCTCGTGCGGCCTCTTCTCACTGGATATAGACGTATATGTATTGGCCGGAACCGGCTCGAATATGAGACGCGGTATGCAGATTTTGAGTCGTCATTTCTAGCTAGTTTCTATAGCTTCGCTAGTTATCATTATTGTATCCGAGATTGTATCATAAATTTGTCTTTTATTCTTAATGTGTTTAGCTGGGTATTTTGTAAATTGGACACCTGTTTAATTAGAAAATGGTTGTAATAGTGGTTTGATGATTTTCTCGAAATGCGGGGTTGTAAAATGCGCCAGACTTTGGGCCTTTTCACAAACTTCATTATCTTCTCAATATCCAAACGAGTTATTCTTGTCAGTTTATTTAATCCAATCTTTTTAATCTGCTCCACAAATAGTTCATGCCCAAATAAGTCATTACACATTCATGTAAGATCTGCGTATAAATAACGACGTCTTTATAGCCTCTATAAATTTATGATGGATTTGGGGCTGAGTATAGCCAGACTCTTTTAAGTAGTTCAATGTTGGTAAGTAATACCTGCTAATAAAGTACCATTCATCAAAAGCAAGCTCCCGGTTGATTAATTAGGTGCACAGTATACCTTGCTGTAGAAAATGGAGGCGGAGCAGAAACTCCTTCAAACGCTAACAGAGTAGCTGAGTCCTGAGTAGGAAGAGTAGGTATTCATTCCCATCACGCACGTCCAATTATTTGTGGCTCGCCTTCTACGTGTTAAGGGATACATTAGGGAAAATTTGAACCGGTCATCTTTCTTGTTGGTTGAAAGTTCGGCGGCTAATCTGGCATGACTGATGGTTGGTGGTTGAGCTGCGGAACTGCACCTTTTGTTGGCACCCATACACCTTGATCCCTCACCCCTCTTCGTTAATATTTGTGGCATACACATATATACCTTGTGCGAGGAAGAGATCGCCTTGGTGGTGCCTTGTGATGGTAAGGGACAGCAGGCTGGGTTGGATATGGGCAGCGGCGGTCAGCAGTCTCGTCAGCAGCCATAGGACCCCGATCTGCCCGTGCCCCTCCATCTCACCGCATTCCCTCTATTCCGATCTTCAGTCTGTCCTAAAACAAACAATATGGGCGCTCTATCACACGAATGAGAAGGTTGTGGTTATGTCGGAGAGTGGACCGCATGAGTACCTGTATTGGTTCTGTCCAAACTCACAACGGGAGGAGGATATGCCGCACACAAGGTGCAGATATTGCATGCGTACAAGACATGCCATGAATGTCAGTCTACAAACAGATACATGCTACCTCATGGCAATCGATTAGTTTCAGTGTTCTGACTGACGAGGATGTAATAAGACTTAATTATGTTGCTTGTTGACCAGCACAGACAATGTGGTTCATTGGCGTGTCTTCAACGTCGGATTCTATGAATATGTTTGGTCCCCCTATATAATTTTTAAAAAATTGGAGGAGACTAAGGTGGTACATATTTTCTTAGAAAATAAGCAGGAATAGGAAATTCTGTGAATAACCTGTATAGGGGAGCGGACCCCGATGCCGTACATGCCTGCATATACTGAGCCCGTGCACGGATAGGTAAAGTGCGGATATTCCTACCTTTATTGCCTTTAGAATTATAATGCTCTATCTGGAACTACCTATATGTACCTATATACTCGTAGTAGCACGAGTTCGTGCTCTTTTCCCTACGTGTGATAATTCTCAGATGCGAACATGTACTAGCCAGGAAATTGGGTTATTGGCTATTTGCTGCCGTGCTCTGATCCTACATGACCCGACCCTGGATTCGGTAGTAACTGGATCTGGAATCTGATGCAAAAGGGTCAGGAGCAAGGCACGATTTCGTGCCTAGAGTGACAGACTTTCGATCGGGTATTCTCCTCCTTCCTCTGGCTTGTTAAAAAATCTAGCGATGTGATATCTAATAGTATGTGGGTGAAATGGGTGTAAGTTCTCTTTGATAAGTGTTCGTATCTTTTTTAAATTCTTTAAACGCTATAATCAGTCTAAATGGTATGGGTCTCTCAGCCCCAATTTTCCAGAAAAAATCTGTTAAAAGGTTTTTCGAATCTAGCTCAGAATGATGCCGTCGGATTTTATCTTATTTCTTCAATTATTGCTATTTTCCCGCATGACGCAAATATCCGTGGAATATTGGGTGCTATATTTTATTTAAGAAATTCCAGCCGAATGTACCACGAGTTCCCTCTCGTAAGTTTCCTCTGAAGTTCCTGCCAAATGTCCGGTTGTACCTTAGTACACAACCTGATTTATTCCTTAGTATAGCCACGCCACCGTTCGAGTTCTCCACAGTCTATGGAATTGTCAGCCGTTTAATATGGGTGTTAGAGTAGTGGTAGGGACTTACCTAGTAAGTGGATAATCTACCCAAGAAACAAAGGTAGGTATGATTACTATCTCCATCCAATTACCAAAACAAATATGTTTGGTTTCAAATTACAGAAAAGCTCTTTTCCAGTCACTGAGTAGCAGCACCTGTGGATTTATCTAAATCTCCCTGAGGTATGCTGAAGATAAAAGCTATATTAAAATTTAAATTGAATAATTCTATTATTCAATTTAAATTTGAATAATTCTGGATCGCTGGTATCTAACAATAATATTAGTAATTTTTCGTGGTGACCATGTTCGTAGGCGTGATATTTAGTAATAACCATTGTGCTACAGCATATTGTACCTAGGTATTGTAATTTTCTTTTTTCTCTTTACAGCTCGGAATACTGCGGGCAATGGACCTTGAATCCATTGAGAGAACATAATATGCACATATGCGTCAGTCCACGGTGCAGAGATTGAGCTGCTCGCTCTCCAGCTGGCGTCCACCTGCCGTAGGTGACACTGCGGAATCTACCTGCGGCGCCTCCGTGCACCTCACTCATTTATAGGTATGTACCTGCATGGTTACAGCTACTGCCGTCTCTCCTGGACCCATCAATGCATGGCTCAAGTCAACCCATTGTACATGGCTAGCACGCTAGCTAGGAACCACCCATATCCAAGATTAAATACAGGCCAGAAAATGGTTTTAGGTTTGGAAGAAAATCGATAACACATACGAAAGGAAAGTGAACTAAACTTCCTCAAAAGCTAAACATGCAGGCCATATTTTTTCGCATTAACGGTTATGAAACTACGAGTACCGTGCCTTAGACTCGGACTTTCGGTCAGCTAGTCAGAGGAAGCTGACAGGCCTACAACCTCCTCGGCCCATCGGTCCTGAGAAAAAAAGCATATAAATAGTATATTTTTCTTAAATTGGAAAGTTAAAATAACTGGTTTTTCACTGATTTTTCTCCATATAAGAAAACCCTTAGCAAACCAGTAAGGTACTTAGGAGTGATTTTGAGAGGGTGTGAGCACTTTCCCCTCTTAGAGTTAAACTTACCGTCTCTGTCTCTGTCAAGCTGAATCTGTGACTGACATTTAGTCAGATTTAGTGCAAAGACACGGTTTGATTGTTAGAAATATGGCGCACAATCTTTTT
The DNA here is from genome assembly GCA_950004255.1 of Mesopsocus fuscifrons. Lineage (NCBI taxonomy): Eukaryota > Metazoa > Arthropoda > Insecta > Psocodea > Mesopsocidae > Mesopsocus > Mesopsocus fuscifrons. The sequence continues at coordinate 11,583,737 of OX465374.1, read as the reverse complement.
CCTAATTCACACAATCGACCTTATTCTTTAAGTCCACTATAGTGTTCCCTGAAAGTTCATAATAGCGTTAAGAAGGCCTTCCCTCGTACTGCCGCCATTTTTTATAGCATGGTGTAGTGCAGCAATACTCTCTCTGCCCCACTCCACGTTACCAGAAACTGCGGTGCTGCTAGATGGCGACCTCCTTTATACTGCCGAAAAAAAGTGCCTCAGTCAAATTGTGGGACACTGTCTATAACGCAGTTTTGGAACTTTTGAAATTTACCCTTAGCTTCGCAGTCTGTATTTTATTTATCAAAGTAAAATCTATGTAAACGCCCCAAAAATCTTGTGGATTTGTGTGATCTCTTTAGTTCAAGATGTTTATCATCAAACTATAATAGTACTAATCAGTATCATAGCACAGATCATAGGTTGTGATCGACCACAGTGTTGGTTCAGTTTTTGCGACCTAGAGCGTCGGTTCAGACGTCTTCATTAGAGCAGATAACGCGTCCGTGTCCTAGCCAATCATCTTGACACAGGCAATAGCCTCATCATCCCCAGCGACTGGCTCTAATGCTCGTCCGCGTACCAGCAAATTGACGGTTGTGGATTGTTGGACCTCACAGTTCGCATCACCTCTAAGCAAGGGTACACATGACCATCCTGAAGACACGTTTGGTGTATGCGTTATGAATGCCGGGTACTGACCTAAACGTTGCCAGATTGGCATAACCGTTAGGAGATGCGGTCAAAAAACTTCCTAGTGACATTCACACATTACGTAATGATGTTTTCAAAAGCTGAACGATGTTTTTATAATGTATATACCTACATTACCTGTACATAAATTTCTTCCTGGATTTTTAGAAACTTTAGAGAATGTGATTCTCCAAGGAGTTTTTGATCGTAAAGGTGTCTCCAGGCTTTTAGGGTTTTCAGTTTTGTCTTGTTTCCAGAGGTATGCGGTTTCGTGGTTTATTTTCCATAGGTCATTGCTCGCTCCCTGCATAGCAATTTCTGAAATGGCTTGGAGACTGGAATTTTTCGAAGAAATCGGCAATAAATACTACTGGTTGATTATTTTCTAATGGTGATGGCTCAACCTGAGAAGTCTTGAAAAGCAGGAAAAGCAAGATGAAGAGTTTCCCGCTGGCCGGCATTAGCACAATGGCGACACATGTCGTCGTGCTTAATCGGACATCGATCTCCTCAATGATTACTGCATATCCGTACAGGTTTGACTAGAATCCGGCCTTCGCTTATTTAGCTTAGCGGTATACTCTACGAGGTAAATGAGCCCATTTGTTATTCATCACTGGATCCTTCCAGGAAACCTAGAGATGGCCTGTTGAGTTGTAACAGTTCATGCCTATCGTACCTACCTGTGTAATAAACGGTACGTACAAGTACCAGTAGATTGATATTCCTTATTATGCAATCTGAAGCCTGAGCCATTGCCTTTATAGTGTTCTCTGCAAAGTAAGCACCATGGTACTTATATGAGTGCACTTATATTCCAAGTGTTCTGGTGAAAATTTCGTGTTCTTTCTAGGTTTGTTTGAAGTTATTCCAACTTCTTCCAGTTGGTAATTCGTAATGAGGTCTGCTTTTAGTTTGGATTCGATGCATGGGCAGGTGCATGAGGTGCATGAGCTCGCTGATCATGAGTTGCCTCTGCTAGCAGATATTTCCCTTATCTTGGATCCTATCAGCGTCAGTCCATAAAATGTTTTTATAGCCCTGGTTTCTACTTTGCCTTCTCCCTCTTAGATTATTCATTAAAATTTTGCATTAATTTGTTTAAGTATTTGCCTTCCTACCTGTTGCAGTTTTCAGCCGCCATTTGAGAAATAATTAGTGGGTATACAAAAAAATGTCTGAGCCATCAAAGAATGGTTAAATTTGATTTACTGCCTACAACAGAGATGAAAAAAGACACCATAACTTACCTATACATATAATAGTTGTGGTAAAGAATCCATTTTCTGTTCATTTAATTATCTACAAGTTTTCGTCGAACCACAGTGAAACCTAGCAATTCAATCGGAGCTTGAATAGGGCTAGAACTAAATATATGTATTGTCCTTTGTACCCTTAATAACCTCCAAAACAAACTTATTCTCCGCCGAGTCCATCTCTTCCTACTTATGTATTTCAAACTCAATAAGGCTGGATTTCACCACTTTAACGTGAAGACTATCGTGTACACGATAGCGCTATCGTATCGGTAAAAAATGTTAACGGCTTTCACCATGCACCGTTACCGTTTCGTTAGCTTTCGAGTGGATTTTCCGTGCGTTAGCGAAAACGATAATTTTCATACCTGCGACTCATTTGGTGTAGTCTAATATAGTCTAATCAACATTTTAACTTCTTTCTCCGAAAAAATAGGGGGTTTTTCACGTTTATTTCCACTTTTAGATTGAAATTGTTGAAATAAATTTGACGTAAACAAAGCAGGCGAATTCTATTGACACAACAAAACCTAACGAGAGGATGTTCTGCTTTTTCGAATCGATAGCTATTAGAACGTTAAAAGGCACTATATCGTGAGGTGGTGAAATTTGGCCTAAGGGTGAATTTCACCACTTTCCGATAGTGTCTTTTACCGAGAGGATTTAACGAAAGGATTTAAGTTATCGTATGTTTAGCTTACGACAAATGCCTTGCGCTTGCACTTGTTTCTCTTCGAACGCACTTGTCGTAAGCTAAACATACGATAACGTAAATTCGTTCGTTAAATCCTCTTGTTATAGACACTATCGGAAAGTGGTGAAATCCAGCCTAACTCTGTTAGTAATTGGGCCATGCAATAGTGGCATTTTTTCTGGGTTAGTGAAAAATATATAGTTTTCGTATTTAGGCGTTATCTATCTAAATGATTTTTGAATGTACAAAGTGGACGGAACTTCAATCTTTCCTTATGCCTTTGGGCGTAACAATTTTTTTTAAATTGTCGCTTCTTGTTTTTTGCTAATATTTGGCCAATCCGCAGGAGCCTGAAAAATTTGCAAATATTATGATCAGATGAGGTTACCCATGTTTATCAGTGATAATTCGGTTTCATCAGGCTATGTGCGAAGGATAATTGCACATTATTCCATGCAACCTCATAGGTCCATCAGATTGCCAATTTTAATTTTATTGGTCCACTCTTAACGGCCTAAAAATTATATGCTAAACCCCGAAATATTCTGGAATCCGTTACAGCATGAGGTCATTTACAGGCGTGTCGGTAAGCAAAACTGCACTGAGTGCTGTGATTAGAGGGCTGCCCATCCGATTAGCGAATTAATTACGGGTGTCGCCTTGGCTGCATATGTACGCTGGAAATAAGGGTGCCTGGGTTGTGCCGTTGGCTTCACATAAACGTGTCATTGACTTGCATTATACACGTAGGGAAGTAGGCGAGGGGTTAATCACTCCATGAATCTCGTTGGGAATCTCGTTGGGACTCATTGGAAATCTTTATGAAATCTCAGGGAATCTTGGAATTTTTTGGAGTGGTTAGCCCTTCGGGGTTCATCTTTCTATGAATATCGTTGGGAATCTTTGGAAATCTTTATGGAATCTCAAGGGAATCTCATGGAATCTCCTGGAGAGGTTACCCCCTCGGTATAAGGTAATTCGTGAACTCATTTCATCGGCTGCTTTTCGAGTTAGTATTATTTTCGCCTGTTCTCGTAGTCCAGATTGAAATCAATCCAACCTGTCAAGAAGATGTGAAAAATATGGTTATTAGTTTCGCCTCTTGAGAAAATGAGAAATTTATGATTAGGGAAACGGCTTTTGAGAGGCCAGCCTATTTATGGAAATGACTATATTCGGCTACAAAGAAAGGAGAGATTACCTGCGATGCTAATTGGACGTTGAAACACCTAACAAGATTGATTTAAGTGTGAGAGGTTTCTAAAATATTAAGTATTTTTTCTTCCTCGCACTGAATTGGTTTATTTTCTACGATCTTTCTTTATTTTCAACTTTTTACATGTTCGAATTGATATTGGTTGTAAGTGGGCATCACAATCAAGGTGTGTACACAAGGCTGCTGCTTGTTTACCTGTCTTAGGGTACGTCCCACCACTCGGTTAGCGGTTAAACTCCAATTAAATTCCAATATTGCACGGTAAAGACCGAATTTAATTGCTGTCCTTCAATGAACTAATTACCTACTCCATGGTTAATTTGACTTTTTTCAGTTTTATTATCATCAATAAGTTCGAAAAAGAACTTCAGGCGAGAAAGGCAAGTGCGACTTTGTCGAACCATACACTTCACTTTTTTGCTAGCAATCTCGTATTGTAATAAGGCTAATGCGTGAATGTCAAGTGGGATTACTGTTCTACCCTTTTTTTCTGCATCAATATTCTACAAAATGGTACTATGTATAGCTAGCTACCGGGACTACCGGAAGGCAAGTAACACATAGGTACCAAAAAGGAGTTGTTCAGGGGTGGGAATTTGAAGATGAATTCTGCACCCTGCAGGCCCTAGGCCTTGAAGAAGGTATGCATGGACGGCGGACGCAGCAGTATAAAATCTGCCAAGTCATTGCTGGAGTACACCACAGCCGGGGGAGCTGGGCTAACTGACCAAAATCCATTAAAAATATCAGTCCTATCTGTGTTGGTCATCAGCTGGTCATCGATGAAACGTTCACAAGAAGGAACGAAAATGGAAAGAAACGGGAAATTTGCCGTTTAAATTAATTTACAAACAGGAAGCGTTATTAAATTAAAATTGCAAATTTGGTGTATAAGATCATGTTACGCACCAGTACAAATATGGTTATGTTATGGTACGTAATTAAAAAAGACTGAGGAGAGTAGAAAATTAGCGGTTCGCCTTTATTAAAATTTCCAAATTAAACACTCGTTGTTGCCCTTTCTACTGGATCTTTTGCCACGTGCTTTTTGGAATATAGTGAGTTTGAGAGTTTAGTTTATTCCGTAAAAAATGTATAAAGAGTTTAATCCGAAAGCTACTGACTAGACGAGGATTCTGAAGGTGGCATTTCTTCAGGCAAAAACAAGAAATCGTGCATTTTTATAGTTAGTTGTTCAGGTCACAATGAAGGTGGTTTTGACTTTCAAGAGGGAAAATACTATAAAAGGATATAGATTTTTTTCCGTGATGGTGATTTAAATTGCTACTCGGAGGCCCAGAGCTTGTAATTAAAAAGAAGTAAGTATAAGGCTTCTTTCTTCGTGACCAGATGTCAGATACAGCCATGGACAGGTTTTTGATAGGAATGAAGATGAAGATGACCTGTCGGAACGGCAAAACTAGTGACCTCTGAGCCCAATCGCAGGGATCAATTGGACTATCCGTCAGGCGAAATGAAATGCCAAACTGCCAGAAACCCCTAACGGACATGCATCATACGCCTTCCTACATACAGGTACCAGCATCCTGCATCCTACGTCAAGTACCTACCTATCGCACGTCATCACTTACTCAAAACACTGCACAACTAGTCCAAAGCTCAGAGACTCGAAATGAGGTACAGAAGGCGTTTTTTTCGCCAAAAGCTCAAAATTTAAATTTACGTCCTAGTAATTTATTGTAATTACAGGTTTTGAAGCCAGGAGGGTGTAGGTATTACTATGGGTCGAACAATTTTCTTGGAAACGGTGCCAGTAATAGAAAATACAGTTGACCTGTAAATGAGACTTGTTATTGACTCGTAAAAACTCAAAAATTTTGATTCTCACCACTCAGTGAGAAATGGCAACCCTTGCATTTTTGTATTGCAATTTTTACCCTTCCATCATATATGCAAAGTATAAAGTCTGTTTTACAGGGAAATTAGGGATTAGTTATTGTGTTTTTGCGAAAAATGTTGAAATTTTAGTTTACCCCTGATCCTGGTCTTTTTTCTCCAATTAATATAGGCATCATTGCAAAGAAAATTATTATTACTAAATGCGCTGGCAGTGATTACCTTATGCACTTCGTCATCTTCAGTGAAAAGACCAGACCAAACCGAACGAAAAACTATGTTGAAATTTATCGGAATTCGTTACTTACACTTTAAACTACAATTATTGGTAAGTGGATTTTCTTTGAAATTCACCTAATTATGCATTCGCGGGCCGCGCGCCATCCTCGCCTTCGGTGATATGAGTGAGATGCCTCAGTCCGTATCCTGTAAACCTGAATAGTAGCTGACGCACGTTCCAAAGTCAATTTGACGACGTTAATGGTCGGATGCCGCCATAATTTAAGTTCTTAAATACATCAGACGTATTATTAACTAACAAATTTTTGTGTAGATGTGAATGTTCATTGAGTCAACCGGTTTTAATAGGCATAATTATGATATCGGTATGAGTCGCGAACAGTTATTCCTAGTTTCTATAGGCGGGCAATCTACTGAAGAGGCACCAATGAAATTCGGGAGTTTTGTTTCTTGTCCCGAGGGCCCTGGCCCTACTGGAATGGTAATGGACGAACCGCTGACGATCATCGATATAACTAATCACCGGCTAACTGATTATTATGATAACCGACCAATATTTCAAACGTGTCACATGCCAACCGACTACTCAACGCATACGCATGCTTTTGACAGCTTGAAGTTTGAAACTAGATAAGAGAAGTCGTACCTTCTGGTCTCTGGTAATTCGTGATTCAGTGATGGGCCAAGACCATTTTTAGGGGTTCGGGAAAGGGGGAGGTCTGGAAACTGCATGCACCCATATGTATCCCTGCATGCACATGTGTATCCCTGCATGTGTGTTCGTAAGCCGGGCCACCCCCTCTCTTACGGGTTAAAAAGCTGTGTTGTCTCTGCTACTTTCGTATAGGCAAGGTCTTGTATGGCACGAACTTGACCCCTCATGTCGCGGATGGCCCATATTCTCAGCGCTGGCGAGGGTGGAGAACCTCTGGTCAGTGGGTTGCGAGCCCGGTTCTACAGGCTTGGTTCCGGTACATGGAATGCTTGTATCTATACCTAGGTACGGACCATTCTTCCGACATGGATGGACGCTCTGAGGCGGCAGGTGCTGGCTGGCTGGGTCAGAGGGCTCAGCACCTCCTAACCTCTCTATTGCTCTCATGTTTACTCTGCTCATTGTCACAATTTGGAAACTATTATTTTTAATCACTGGACTTCCTTGGTACCCACCGAAAACTGTGGACCTACATTAATATACCTACTCGCATTGTACCTGCCCATCTGAATAATAAAACGTAAGATATAAGCGGTGAAAGTAGATAGCTAGTCTGAAAAAATATATAATATCTAAGTTAATTTTAAACTTTAATTTAAAATGAGCTTTCGATTTCTGAAAAAAAAAAAAAATCCTTTCGGCTGGCCGGTAGACGTAGTTATAGATTTGGAAATTTATTTCCACCCATCACCAACTGCATCATCATGCGCAGTCCATAATCGTTAAGAATGCAGTTAGGTAAATTACGTAACAGTGGAGTTTTTGAATTGGTCGAACTGTAGGTAATCTCCTGTCAAACCCATTGTTTGTTTTTGTATTTCAAAATAAATTTGAAATCTCATAAGTGCCCTGAAGTGTTGCCCGTGCATATCTGGTCTAATGCTTATACCATGCCACATGCCATTGATTCCTCTCCAGCTTATATGGTATCGCTGCCGTTTCTACTAGCAATTATGCATCAGTATACACATCAGTGTTGCGATTCACAATTTAGTGAGTAGACTGGCAATGAGTTGGAAAATCAAAGTTGAACAGGTTCCTACCTTTCAGGTTTTTTGAACAGGCTCGCAGTGGCCATGGGCAGCGAAATGGGCGATGGTTTCTTGATACAAAATCAGGTTTAGTTACAGCAAGTATGGCGACTCCTGAGCTCTACCTGTGACACTGGACATGTTCTGAAAGTGTTTTCTTCTTTTTCCCCTTATTATAATTAACCCTGATTCTGTTTAACGGTACCTCTAGGTGCCCGACCCATCCCATTTTTTTGCGTCCCATGTAGGCGAGGTATGACGCAATAATTTTGCACTGTCTTACGTATTCAGATTTTGCGGTTGGCATTATTTGACACATTAGTAGTGTCACCTATATACAACTTTTGTCCTAAACGTTTTTCGATCACTCCTTTTTTGGGTGCAAGGGATGGGTTGGTGAACAAATAAATCATATAACTTGTTTTATACAATACAATAGGTGTGGTATTGAGTTCTTTATTTTTATGTGATTTTTTTTGTCCCCTCGCCCTGCATGTGTTGTGAGGTGGCAGATTTTAAGACATTTCAGGGACCTAGGTATTTTGGAAACATACCTGAAGACATATCTACCTCCCTGAAAAAACAAGGAGGGCAAGAGTATTAGTTTACAATATCTTTCCAGAGTAACCCTTCACCCTTCATATAGTCGTTACATGAATACGGAGAAGTGGGAAAGAGTGGCACCCTCCAGAACGTATTCTGGTTCTAGATCTGCAAGGTCATTGCATTGATATTTTCACCGTTACTGGGGCCTTATTCCTTGGGAATTGAAGAACACTTTATTACATATGGAGGCAGTAAGCTGCAAGAATATTACTTCTTTCCCTTCATAGCCTCGATTATATGGACGAATGTCACCTAATGGTCAGAAATAAAGGATATATTGTAGGTGTTTGATGAGTCCCCACTCCCCAGGTTTTTGTAATTTAATGACATCTGTCCTGTCGTTGACAGGTTGCCTAACGAGATTAACCCGTATTGCCTTTCCCATTGGCATTCCAACTGATTCGCAAAAAGGTGGGTGACATATGTTCCGCTCAAACCTTTATTCACCAATTCATTGGTTATTTGGGAGCTATTAGCGTCATTAAATACAAATCTTGATTGTGAAATAATTCAGAATAGGCATATTTCGGCGTAAGTTTTCGTGCTTGGGTGTGAATATGGTGACAAATGTCATAAAGTTAGCCAGTTGATAGGATTTTTACTATTTCGCTTTCAGGCATAGGTATGACATAAAAAGTTGGAGCTTGTCAAGTGCAGCTATTGTCGTGGATAATATACCTTTTTTTTACAGCGATCTAAGAACGAGTTCGAGCTAAGGCCCAATTTAAACAGGATAGTGGATGGTATTCAGATGCATTCGCCTCAGTTTGTTAGGCTATTCACAGGTCGTTAGTGTTGATGGCACATCGCGCATCCGTATTGTATTCCCGGGAAATTCCACACTTGCCCAGCAATTGAAGGTTGTCCGTTTCCTGGATGGGCAATTCGGTGATTTACTGCTTTACAGTTAGGATTTGGATCAGGCCAATCCCGAAGGTGGTTTATCATTATCATATCCCATCGTCATGATGACCTGGCGATCTTGAATAATTCTTTTGACGTTAAATTGTCTTTGGGTATAGAAAATCGAACATTTAAAATCGAACATTTTTAGTGGTATATAGCGCTGAAAAATTGAACTTCACCTGATTTATTTGATTGATGCGCTTCTTGCACGTCAATTGAGACATTTTCCGAGGTCAATTATCGCAGCGTATTGGATACTGCGAACTGCCTCTGTTGTCTGTTAACTAAACCAAAAACTCAACCGGGGGCGGGGCTCGTATTGTGCCAAGCGGCGCAGAGATTCGTCTGTTTCGGGAAAAATGTTAAGAATCATATCAAATTTATGCATGGTCATTTTTAAATTCTTTTCGTATTCTGTTCTTCAGGTGGTTTAATTGACTCAATAATTTGTGTGTTCCTTTAATTGCCTATTAGTCTTTTAAGTCCAGATTCGAAGTCGACAAGTCAGGTAGTAGGTATAGAGTAGGTATTGTATATATTGTTGGAGATGAGGACCACACCTGCCGATGAAGGTAACATCAATCAAATCCTTGACGCGCAGGTTTGGCGGTTTCCCGACTTGTCTTCAAATAGCTTTTTAATTTTTTATTAATTAGTACCGCGGATCTCCGAAATAAAAGTCAATTTATGATTTTCCATTCATCAAATTTTTGTAGTAAGGACCAACTCGTAAATTATTGATATGGAGTTTAGTGGCGCGGGGAAGCGCGTTGTAAGGTGTAGCCCGAAGTGTGAAACCCTACGCAGTATACGCACGCTCCTGTCCAATGTCCATTCCTTCTGCCATAAATTATTTTTAAAACTATGATGCCCCCTATCAGAGAATCAGTAATTATGGTAACTCTCCATGCAAATATTTCCAGTCCTTCTTCCGCTACAAGGATTTTTGGAGAAGGAGGCCGTCCATCTAGCCGCGGCGTGGTGCTGTGCGGTTTGATAAACGGCCTTCTTGATACTATTAGTGAAATCCAGTAGGTGCTGCGCTATGTCGGTGTGCCGATTGTGCAGGAATATCCGTGGCAAACAGGTTTAGACATTTTTGGAATCGTGCCTAATGAAATTCTTATTAAAACTGGATGCTGAATGATATACCTATACTCCAAGTCAGGCTGGGAGCATACCGATTTCTCATAATTTCTTGCAAATCTAGGGCTGATCAAAACTTCTTCTTGATGAGGGAAATATCTGCTCAGGGTCGGATATGCATTTTTAGCGTATGGTAGGATATGGAACCCAAATCCGGATCGGCGTCAACTGAAAATCTTCAAGAAATTATGAGAAATCGGTATGCTCCTAGCCTGACTTGGAGTTTATAGGCATAAGGCATCTCTACAATAACGTCAACGAATCATCGTATTGAATTGCGGTAAAACTGTACTAATGGTGAAGGAAGTCAAGTAGACTGACCCATCTGACATTTCAGGTCATATTGGTGATCATTTCTATCTCAAATTTCAATGTTTCAGTTTTAGAGACTGAAAGGAGTCGAAGCTTCATATTTAAAGTTTGAAGCAGAATCTCGTTTGGGTAAGGCGGTTGAGAGAGCCAAGTCCTATAGGATGTCCTCAAAAAGCCTCAAGCCTATAGTTTGAGGGAAAAGTAACTGCGGCTTTTAGTAATAAGTAGTATTAGGTACATCGGAGTATTCATTCCTTTCTCCTCTTTGTCACGGGTAATTTCACGGACCCTCCCCCAGTCTATCACGATTGTGAGGAATAAGATATAACCATAGCAATTGGAACTCAACTGTTCATTTTTATACCCGACGGTGGTGGTCTTTGTTCTTCGTGTTGTCGAATCAGCCTTCGGCTTTCCAACATGTTTGGGACAGATTAAGTGGACATGGGAATGAAATTGGAATCATCCTCAGTGCATGAGAGGAAAATGGTAAATGGGTGATTAATTAAAGTGGAGGAATATCTCTAGACTTTGGTATGGTAGGTTCGCTCGTATGATGTCCACGTAACAGTATATGTACTGCCGCATACGAAGACTAAATGTAGTGTAGAGATAGACTAAAAAAAATATTAAGAAAGTCTAGATATAGCATCCTTCAGAATGACCACAGGTGGCCGATGAGCACCTACCTCTACAGTAAACTTTAAGTTTTTGTTATGATAAAAAACAGGGGTAATGATCATAAATGACTAATGAGAGGTCTACGTTTTTAGCATTGCATGTAATACCTGCTTACTTTACTTGTCTCGTTTTATAGCGTTAATTCTTAGCCAGGTGGGAAAGGTATACATTTATAAAAAGGAAATAAAAACGGATGCATTTATGGGCAAAAGCCTGAGGGCCCTGTTTGAACATCGGAGTAGGTATGGGTAATTTTCGGTGGCAACTTGAATGGACATCACGCTGCCCTGATGAATGGCAATGGTCCCCAGCCTCGACCTTGCTGGGCCGCGGCCCCTGACCCCACATGCTTCACAGAAACTGCTATACCTACGGTACGCACTATCCATCAAAACCCTTAGCTCGAGTACTCATTCTCATTTACGGATGTGGCTAACCTAGTTGTGTAGTTGTTCTTTTTAATTTAATTTAAATGTGTGTGTCGTATCGTAGAACTTATCTAAGGATGGGTTGGCAAATTTTGAAAAACAAATAACCTAACAAATACGAATAAGCTGTAAAGATCATTCTTGATCTGTTTTTACTTTTCTACCTATTATTCCTTAGTTTGGTAAAATAAATAATGTAGCATGATTTTTGGCCACTGCGGGGGGGTCTTATTCTTTCACCGTCGCTTTAAACTTTTATTAAAATTGTCTGTTGATCAGAGGTCACAGACGCTCCAATAAATGGTAATTATCCTTGGAGCCAGTGGTGTCATCCGATATATTTCTTCTAAAACAAAGATATGGCATCATTGGTTCTGTTATTTACTGTAGTCCTTGTTTTGGGAGTGAAGAAAATGAATAGGTAGTAGGTATTGTATACGTTGAGGCTGTTTTCTGACGAATAACTACAATACTGTAGCTGGGAAGAGAGCAATTTACTCTCCGAGTATACCTACGCGATTTGTCTTCAGTACCAATGCTCATTATTACTCGTACAATTGGTACCTCTTCGTTAGGTATATAATGATTATTGAAATACCTCTTGGTTGATGTGTGTACCTGCCGACTCTAAACACAGGAGCCGAGGTATTTACGCCGAGGTCTGACACCTCCGCGATGAGTCAGGTGCTGGAACAATGGACCTCGCTCAAAGGCCAATAAAACTAATCACACCTACCGCAAGCGCCCATTATGAGCATCATCCAGGGAGTACCATTCAGAACAGGACAGCGACGTCTACTGCGCGTCTCTAACTTTTTCTAATGTGACGATCCGTGACTTTGATAGACATCCATTCATAGGAGGAGCCCTATTATGAAAAGAAATAGTTATCCCTATCTGCACAGTCAAATGAGAAGCAAAGTTACAGGGAGGTATATAGTGAGAACTTCAACTTTTCACTTAGGTGTAGTGTAATCCATATTGTTGGAACGCTGCGAAGCGAAGGTTATGTTTATAAGATACAAAGTTTGGGGTGTTCGAGTGTTTGCTTTTCGCCCTTTTGTAATAGTGTTAGCATTTGCTTACCTGCGGGCGAGAAACCTCTCTCCCATAATTCTGCCGAGTCCTTGAGCAGTGATGGCGATGAAGGCGGCTAATTTTAAAACGATGCAGTGGCAGGTGGCAATAGCCGTGCAGATCTTCTTAATTATTGTTGAACATGGTACCGTGGTGCCTCTACCTATACTCGCCCATGGCAGTACAAACGCCTTCATTACACTCCGAGTCCACTCAACCTCCTTGCATATTTCTGTCTTTTTTATTTATTTATTTTTTTACGTATATAACTTCTAGCCCACTCCTCACTACCTTCGGAGGAATATAAATGCATGTGGGATATGTTTTGGTAGCCACGGGTTAGGAAGCCGCTCGAGATCTCATCTTGTGCTGAGTTTCTTTAATCTTTTATCTTCTTCATCTCTAAATATTCACATTTTACAATTTTACAGAAAATTTGCCGAAATTAAAGTTTTCAGTTTCTATTGAATGGCCGTGAACCACATTACCACTTTATCGCGTTAGGTATACGAACCCAACCCTTATTCCTTTTCTGGATTTTTGGGGTATGCCGATTCGATTCACTGATATTCTACCAGTTTCTAATCAATCAGTTGTGGTCACAACACAACACAACTCCAGCCCCTGACACGGTTACGACGGGGTAATCATTTATTGCTCTTAAATGACTCTGCGCCGATCCGGATCTTTTTGTTTTTGGGATATACGAGACCTACAGTTGTGTATAATACTTAAAAGGCGAGGGGTTAGCCACTCACTGGGAATCTCGTTGGGAATCATTTGAAATATTTATGAAATCTCAGGGAATCTTGGAATTTTTTGGAGCGGTTACCCCTTCGGGGTTCATCTTTCTATGAATATCGTTGGGAATCTTTGGAAATCCTTATGGAAACTCAAGGAATCTCTGGAGTAGTTACCCCCTCGTTAAAAGGTCCTTTGACGCTGACCCTCATCTTAATTTCCTGGAACTGCGCACTATTAGGGAAATATATTGATCCCGTTTTTTACACTCACTGTCAAGGTATCTAATTACTATTACAAATAGCCTATACCCATTTCGCGCACGTGCTCTGCAATAAGCCTAAGGCATCTCAGAAATGGCAACGTTCAAACTGGCCGAGAGCTAATGACGGAGGCAGAACCTGCACATGAGCTTCAGGCAAATGAATTAGATTTGTTTAGATTGGTTTATGAAGTTGTCTTCGTTAGTAAACATTTTTGAAAAATACCTATGCCACATTCTTCCACAATCACGTGCAAAGCTCCCAAATATGATATACCTATAGGGCTGCCACAGTTGCGGCCTCCGGGGCACAAAATCGTTTTGAAAATCAAACTTTTGTTGAAAGGTAATACCAAGGTTACTTCGTGGTATGGGCTCACCAGAGGTTAAACGAGAGAAAAATGTAAAACGGAAAAGACCAATACTACTTGGTCTTATTTTTCTTCGAAAAGGTGTTTTTCTTTTCAAACTTTAGAATCATTTTCTCGAGACCTTATAAATGGTACTTGACTCGTTGCGCATTGATATGGTGCGGAGTGCGGACAGTGATGTCATTAGAAGAGCGTTGAGCGCCGTGAGCCACATCTAGCCGCTAATGACCCAGCTGATTTACGTGCCTAATGGTTATTCGGGATAATAGTTGGTTAAGTTTCTTAACAGTAGCGCTGGTAGCAACGGAGCCGCAAGCGCCGCCTTCGAGTCAGGTCCCCGTCACCAGAGAGTTACGGACCACGGGCCATCTCGTTTTAATATCTTTTTATAATATATAAGCTCTGCATGTATATCTGGGGACCGCATATATCGTGGGTTTCTAATACTTCTTGTTATGCTTTCATATTGACATAATTATAATAGGGCAATTTACGGCTTTAAGCATAAACGACATCGTAAAACTTTTAACGACGCTACGTAAGAAGCAGCACCAAAGTGTTCGCTATATTTTGACATCATTCCTGAGATTACATTGCGGTCATGGAATATATTGTTGCATCTGAAGTTTTTTGTGGTAGGAAAGTGGGTCCTCGTCAGTCGTCAACTCTTTGCTCTTTCACTGACAGTGAGCATCCCGCTAATTTGCCATGTAGCGTTTGTGCTCGCATCAAGAACCATTTTGCGATGGAAAGTGTGAGACATGCAACAGGGAAACTCAAAATGGGTATGGATTGAGACCGGACCGACGGGTGGTCATTTGTCAGCTACTTTATGGATAGACCATGAAAGTTCCCAACTTGGAGGTCTCCACATCGACTACGCAGTGTCTTCGCCTTTATCGTCCAGGAGATGAAGAGTATTCACCTCGCGCGTGTGCAACTCACCTGCCAGCGGGCGTGCACCATCGGGTGCCTGCAAACCTGTAACAAAACAGATTCTGCCGTCAAACTTGAAGCCGTCATCACCTGTTTGTCGGCTAACTGCTTTTGAAGACATTGTTGCTCTGAAAAGGTGCTCAGGTAATACACCGGAGCACCTTTTCAGAGCAGTGTAGCATTAAAGGGAACGCTGATTTCTTTTGTTTTTTATAAAATGTATTTTAATGCATAGATATTTTTACTAGTTCCAGCAATTGTTTAGGATTAGATGGTTTAGGTTGGAAGTGGGAGTCTTACTAAATTCGCAACGTAGCCGTACAGTCTATTACTCTTCTGATTCTACAGAAATGATACCTATAGCTCTAGAGACTAGAGGCTAAATAATATTAAATGGTCGGATTCAGTTTGGCCTATCATTCGGACAAGCGGCACAGCTTTGTCTGGGATTTTGATAACTATCCTATTTTGCTGGCTTTTACCCCTGGTATTCTGGGTTATCGGATCGATAGATACGTATGATTATGGGTACACATTGATCATTGATACCTTCTTGAGAGGCACAGAAGCTGTGACCTCCGACACCCGTCCGCCGATTACTATCATCATGGAGCTCTAAAGAATCTGCAATCCTCATCCTCGTTATCCCACAATTTATCTAAGAGCGGGTCACGGAGAGCCCTCCCCCGTATACGATTCTGGTTGGTTCTAAGACCCAAGACGGAATACAATAGTACCTGACTCGACGTCATTCCTAGCGATTTACGAATCATGCGAGTACCTAAAACTCGTCCTCTTCATGACGAGGAAAATTGATTTGTATTGAGAGGAGTCAGTTCTTAGAATGTGTGAATTTGACGTAGCTGCCACAACCATGTTCCTGCCCATGTCATGGGTATACCTATAGTATCGAAACTTGCCCATGTCGTCACAGTAGTCGTGAATGTAAAATAGTACGAGAAAGGTGTAATAGTGCAAGTTCACGTCAAGATCACACCCGTGACTTCGTTTACCAGTAACCGAACAGACAGAAAAAAATGAAGTTGAAATCTCCTGCCTAAGCAGTTTCCACCTTTTCCCACCTGATTTTTCTTTGGTCAAACGTTAATAAGCAGAAAATTAGTTGTACCTAAGTGATGAAATTTCAACCTCCATATGTGGCCGTAATCAATCAGCTCATTACCAGTATATTACGACCGTGAACCCCTCCAATCTCGTCTGTCTAATTAAAAGCGGCGTGGACAAGTGAGTAGGTAGGAGGTAGGGGTTTTGCGGTGGTAAATTGAGCCAGAGCCAGGTCGTGATTCTGCTCGCTGCCACGAAATCGGGGAAAGCAAAAGTGAGCTGTGGGCTGATGTTGAAAAACCCGTCCACCTACTTAACATTGAAGGAACTTTTCTGTTGAACGAAAACGCTTCTGTGATCTGACGATGGGATGATGAATGCTGCGTTCTATGGCAGGCAGTAATTTCTCACTTACTTCAAAAGCTTGTTACGGCGGATGTGGGCTGTCTTCAGCCACTACTCTTTGCCTGAAATCATTGTTCTTCCATTTCCTTGTTTCACATTAAAATTGGTGGACTATTCAAATGGCTATACTATAGGTACTATCTTCTCCTCAAGAATTGGAATGGAAGGTGAACCATCCTCCCTTTGTCTGGTTGTCTTGTTCGCAGGATCCTTTGAATTGTTGAAAAATTCCTGAAGAACCAATTGCCATTATTTCCTAAATACAATGTAACTGATCCAAATTTTTATTTAATGTGGTAAAGATGGGACTATTAGGTATATGAGAGCTATCCAGGCCTTGGCAACGATTCCGGATGAAGGTTTTATCCCCCGCATGGACTTGGCACCGAGCGTGACCGTCTTCCCCGAAGCGTGAAGAACAAGCCAGAGGATCCTCCTGCTGCCCAACAATCGGTTTCAATTAAATTAGCGCGATCGGGCATGGTGCGCCGCTCCAGCTAACTTTGTGTCGGTACCTTTCCGGTTTTCTCTGTGGGGAGTCCTCTGCCTTCTGCGCTCTCGATACCTACCCGTTCTTTTTAACTGCTTTCCCGTTTGCGATTTTTGTGTGAATAGCTGAAGTGGCCGTAAAGAGGTACTAATTCTCTTTTATGGGTAAAATCATTATTTGTTATAATAATATTTACCGTGAAACAAAAAGCATCTGCAGTAGAGTAAACCGTAATTTTCCTATTTGTCTTAAAATTAGAAATAAAAATTGTTATCAAACAGAACTCTTACGACTCCTGACTCCCGCTTCCCTCCTACAGTCCTACACTTTTCCTAAAATACTCCGAAGCCTTTAAAACACATGTATTCCTCACCTGAAGTCACGCCTGGACGCTCAGACTGTCACCCTTCCCTTCGTACCTCTTTTAAATGGCTCAGGCCCCACACTCCCCCACTATAAATGTAGGTGAGGAAGTGTGCTGCCAAAACTGTATGAGACGTGTAATAAGGATGGAGGACTGTACCTGAAACCGACACTGTTGTGGGAAAATGTGGTGTGCACCTGCACCTGTTAGGGAAGAAGGCATTCCCAAAATAGCCATGTCGGCTAATTGTGAGATTTTATTTGAGGTTGGCTTGTGGTTCGAACTTGAAAATTAGAAGTCTTGGCCAAGCAACTTGCGCGGTCCAGGATGAGAAATGCGGGAGTCGTTCGTTTACGGGAATTAATTGGCATCCACATTTGCGGGCTGCTTTGCAGTGACAGAACATAATTATATAATGACGGTGTTATCTGTGATACGCCGGGAAACCGTGCAACAGCTAGTTGGGATATACTGTACTTCTGCCTTTTCAAGGGCTGATGCCAATTTTTGTGGACTTCTAAAAATCGCGAAGAACCCTCAAAACACCTGTTTCGAAGACCTGTCCCTAAGTCAGAGTTAAGACCCATTGAACCTAGTCGTTACATAAAGAATCGTCGATAAAATTCAGACGAAATGAGGCAGCTGAATTACGAGGACCATGGTATCAGATGCTCACCTGTTGGCCGCCGTGCAGATAACCATAACTCATGCTACTATTTTACGACTTGAGTTTTAATGACTTCATTTCGACCACTTTGGTTCTATGAACCACGGTATGGCTTCTATTTCTAGGTTCATTTGGACGGCTAGAATTTTCCGCCATGAGGTCAAAGACGTCTCCCCGTTCCAGCACAACTGAAATGAATTTTTCTGTAAATAGTGAGAGTGAGGGTTACCATCGTTGTGTGGCTCCGCATATTTCCCGAAACTGTATAGTGCCAATAACGCTAAGCCTAGTCTGTGCCTATAACTTGATGGATAACTGGGAATAATTTCACAGCCAGCCAAGCAGATGAGCGCGTGCCCAACACGTACCTATACCATCGTTCCACATGACGCGATTCCTGTGCCAATGCCCTTCCATACAAAACCAGCAAGTGTGTGAAATAAAACTGAGGGTTTAACCAACAGCTGACGATAAAAATTCATTGAAATCGCGGCTGAACCCTTTCGCTACCGATTTTTCAAACCTATAGTAAAAATGTGGCTGTAGCCATTGGCATCTCAGAAGGCAACAATAAGGTGATCTACGCGTCAACTCGTTGGTTACGATTTCCCGCAATTATAATGAAGTAGGTATAAGTTAACGGAACCTGAGAAGAGTGAGAAGTGGCAGAAGATAAGCTGGAGCTGGAGCCCGTGCATGGCAGCAGAAGCTGCAGCTAGGTATTATGCGGACTGTGGACAAGAGCGGCATAGTCCAGGCTAATTGGCGCTCGGACAACGGGACAGCAAGAGGCTACAGATCATAGTCATTGCACCGTTTACGCTAAACGGGTGGGTAGATAAGCTGGATGCGCATGAGATGGAACGTAGGGCGACCAGTGCCTGTTTACCTCGTGCATTGTACCGCGAGGGTCGTTGCAATCATTATCTTATGTTTCTCACCCACTGGGCCACTGCGGCTAAGCGGCCCATCTCTCATCTCGACTCGAATTTAATCACTTTCAGGTTAATCATATTATGACGCTCGATAAGTGGTTAATAATAGTTGCGTCTGATTAACCGTCAAATAGGTAGCTGTCTGGCGTCTAGTGCCTAGTGCAGGTATAAAATATTGAATAACTATAAGTACCTACATTGTCTAATTTTACGATCGAATTATATTTATGGATAAAAAATTTGCAAAACCTTGTAATGTTTCAGAGCAAATAAATTTTCAACAGCTTCCTCAGAAAATGAATATTAAAAAACGTCAACAAACAGCATTTTGTAATACAAAAAAGGCTTATACGAACCTAAGTACAAACACTAAGCGCCATCCTAGAGTTTCTCAGAATGACTGCTGTAAAGCAATTTGACGCCGTAACGGCACGAGCTATATAAGAACTTCATTTGTTCACTTGTTGGAAGGACCAATACAACCCCAGCCAAACAGCCTTTTATTTATTTTTATGTTTATCACTGCCATTAAAATCCTTACCGTTAAATTAATTCCTAACCTTGTCTTTCATAGAAAAAACCTGAACGACCTGCTTATAGTCAACCTGCTCCGCTGAGAAATAATCATTACTATGTTGAAGTTGCGTCTGTGACTACCTTTATTGGCAGGTATTGTCCCATGGCTTTTGGTTCATTTCAAGAAGAAAAAAATTCTGCTAAGTACCTACCTGAGCCCCAGTAAGAAGACCCAAGGATAATATATTATAGATAGAAATCTATTATCCTTGGGAAGACCGTTATGATCTGCAACTGCAAGTTATATAATCAGCGAACTGCATGATACGAGTATATATTGGTTTTAAGTATAGTTTTTTTTTTGCTTTATGCTTTATACAGACTATGTAAGAAGAGTATACGGAGTACGAATTGTGTTTGATTTTTTGTATACTAGAGGTTGACGATCCCTCTATCAGACCGTCAATAAAATGGACAAACAGCTCAGTTTAGTGTTTACTGTCCAGCTCAGGTGCGACCATCTGCTTTGATTAGGATACTTAGATTAAGAATTCTGTAAATAGCAGAAGTGTTAACTACTGCCCAGGTAAGTTGCACTTCTACAAACGACATACAAATCAGCAAAAGTTAACAACTCCGAGCACCTGTTCATATTGTACGAGTATCCCTACCTGCGTGCATAGAGAAAAACTGCTCAAAGCAATATATGAAATTGAACACCTTTTAGCTCAGTAAATATTCCAAGTATCGTCGTAAATTGGTTTTTCTCCATTCATTAACATGGTTTAATACCAGGAATAAAAGTAATTAGGGGATCAACAAGTTGGCTGGCCAGGAAAGTGGATTTTATTTACTGGTACCTATACCTATACCTGTCCCTATGTGAGCTGTTTGATTTTTATGGCTCTACCCTGATATTCCTGTCCAACCTGCAGCCCATTCAGGATGGTGTCCCTCTCCTCATATTACTGAAAAGCCGAGGGGTTAACCACTCGATGGGAATCTCGTTGGGAATCATTGGAAATCTTTATGAAATCTCGCGGAATCTTGGAATTTTTTTTGGAGTGGTTACCCCTTCGGGTTTCATCTTTCTATGAATATCGTTGGAAATCTTTGGAAATCTTTATGGAATCACAAGGAATCTCTGGAGTGGTTACCCCCTCGTGAAAAGCCCTCACAGCCCTTGCTCAAGTCAATAGCGTTGTAAAGCTTTCAACCTGAATCCTATCAAATTTTTAAAGACACCCCACATCCTAACTCTGACACATAACTATGTATAGAGCTATAAACATATGCGTATGCGTGATATTTTGGTAAATTTATCTCAAACCGGACTCGTGAAATCCACCTTTAATGACATATTCTTGTGGCACTGTACCTAATATGCTCACTGACGTAATGGGTAAATCATAGTGTTTTGGATTCCACATTTATGGCGGTTCGTCCAGCCCGTGTCCCGTGTCTAATTTGCACGCCGTAGCGGTTGTCGGTCATCATCAGTCAGAAAGCGCACAACTCCACATCTGCCTCCTGTTGCAAGCTAATGGCAAGGCACATACAAACGGTTTAATGCCTGGTTTAATGAGAGTACTGTCTACCTACGGACTGACACCTACCACCAAATCGCCTCAAGATGAGATTTTTTTTGCAATTTAAGTAAGTACGACAACTTGTGTTATCGTATAGTATAGCGGTCAAGCAGGTTGATCAGGAACATTCTCATCTTATCGGATACCAGCCTCGTTTAGTTTTTGGTTTATAATAGGATTAAAACCGAAAGAATTTTAAGCGCATTATTCCTTTGATGGAATTATTCTATAGATTTGCAATTAAGAAAACAAAAAAGAGAGACTTTTTACATATTTTTTATCAATTTTTGTACTAGGCACTCCCTCATTTCTTACCGAGGAATTTGTGTTATTGAACTTGTGCATGTAAGGAAATACAACTGTAGACTGAAATCTGAAATCTTCGTTTCTCCCTTTTTCAAGATGTTACTCTGATACTGTACAGACTAGGATAGCGTGTTGAGTGAGAGTCATTGTATATACCTACTGGAGGTAGAGTGTCTGCGACAGAAGGCATGTAAAGCACGGAAATCACTATACGATCTTCGGGGCACGGGGTCAGTAGAGAGGTGAGGTGCCCGGATGCGTGCTAGATCTCTGTCGTGACCAAGCTGCCATATTCTATACAGGAGCTGCTTTTCCAAGAGAAATTTTATATCGAATTTGAAAGTGAATTAATCATGACGGTATATAGACGATTAATCTTCACTTCTCGCGTGTGCATTCTAGTTCTACTATGCCTGAAAATAGTGAAAACAACTTTGGTTTTACTTTGATGCAAACAAGTGACTTCAGCACAGTTGCTCCAGTTTTCTAATATTACAAGAAAGTTTTGAAGAAAGGTTCGGAGGCACTGTTTACCAAAAAAATATCAGCTCCATCAGGATCAAATTATGTCGGGGTCCTTATTAAAAAATCAATTCGTTTTACTGAATATTTAGCTTCTGCCGTGTACCAAAAGTTTGATATAGAAAAACTAAGCACTACTGTTGACTGGGATGGTTAGGTCGCTGAATTTGGGCAATGTAATTTTATATAGGTTCTTTTTTTTCATGCATGGGGGGGATATCTACTGCTGAAGTATCTATATAAGCCCTGCCCTACATGTTGGTCTTTTTGGGAGGGGTAAGCCAATAATTGTTTAAAGATTGGGGAGGGTGACAGTTTCGTGACATGATTGAGTGGTTGTGTTGTGAAGGACCAAGGTTCTTGCCTGTAACTGTGGAGGCTCCGCAGATGACTCAGTGCGATGAGGCTGCATTCTCAATGCATGCATGGTATAATTTAGACCTGATTCGGGCATGAGAGCAGGGGCTTGTTATTTCAACGCCGCTTCGGCCTCATCACTAGAATGCAAATGTAATTCAGATTTTTGAAAAAACTTTCAAGTTGATTTTCCAAAATATTCTTCCATTTTGCATAAGTCTCTGAAAGTGGTGTGCATCATTGCGGGATGATATTGTGGGGACCTTGCTGGCGTTATGGTGGATGGAAAGCAAGAAGCCGCTAATGATGTTATTTCTCAGTCATAACGACTGGATAAAAAATATTTCCAGGAAATGCATCAACACGGTAAAAACCTGACATTTCTTAAAGAAGAATAAAGTAGCCGAGTATAAACACCCATGAGCATTTGTGTGCGATGGGCGTTATGCTTGTCAAATACTAATACATGGTTGAGTTGTTCAGCCCTTTAGTCCGCTTTTTGTAATTTTAGAAATTTTATTCTGCGGACAGGTTTTCCAAGGCTCTATCATACAAAAGCAAATCAGTGGTGTTGGAATGTTTTGCCTTTTTGCTCCTCTCTACCCTTTATCCTTTACCCTTCATTTTTTTATCCTTGATTCGTGATTGTCATTATGGAAGGTAAATAACCTTTATAGTTATTACGGAACTGCAGACAAGAGTTGATCTTGCAGAGGCATGGCGCGATTTTAATGGAAGGAAATTAATTATTTTCAAGGAATGCGTCATTAACGGTAGTCGCACACAGACGAGAAGTAGTAATCGACGGAGGTGTCTACTGAACAGTGGCAGTCTCGCACAACCACTCGTTCCGTATTCATCTCGATCAAAGATATCTCCATTTGAGAGTAGGACCTGCGATGATTTTGGGATGGACCACGCCCATCATACTGGACATTTCGCTGAATGGTGCATGATAGCAGTGTCTCAAAGGAATAATGAGCACTTTGGCTGGCTAATGCTGGTAATGGATATTGGCGAGACTTTCTCTGCTATAGTGACGGATCAGAATACATGGTTGCAGTCGTGGAGACACACGTGCGCGCGCTCAAAGACTTGTGCCCGATCTCAACTGGCTCATGATTTTCCATCATACTGCTCTTCACGTGCTGTTCGCACTGCCCGTGCAATTGGGTCCTCACTCACGTCCTCATATTATATTCTTCCTTGGCCAGTTCCTTACTTCTCTTTTACAGCTATATAGACAAGGGTCTGACTATTTCCACGAACAGTCCACTGGATCCGTGCGGTATAGAGTTACAAGAAAAATCTACCCATATTGTTGTGGTTAACACGAGGGGGTAACCACTCCAGAGATTCCTTGAGATTCCACTGAGATTCCATAAAGATTTCCAAAGATTCCTAACGAGAAAGATGAACCCCGACGGGGTAACCACTCCAAAAAATTCCAAGATTTCCTGAGATTTCATAAAGATTTCCAATGATTCCCAACGAGATTCCCAACGAGTGGTTAACCCCTAGGGTTAACATTATGTCTCTCTTCCGGAAAAGATTGGTATTCCGTTTAATACACGTCTAATACCTATACACGTGTAGGTTGGACTAACGCGGAAAAGTGTCTTAAAGAAGTATAACATGCACATGAACGGCATTAGACATTAGTACCTATGTCTGCTTGGTCTCATTTGCCCTCTGACCCTCACAAAGCTTACCGTTCGGCAGTAGGACCTAATGCGTGATGCTGACACTGAGTGATGACAAAGTGCGCAATGACTGCTCGTGTTAATGTCGCGTTTCTCTAATTCAAGTTTAATTGCGAATGACTCGATTTCGTCTGCATTCCTGCGTGATTGCTGTACATCAGTGCATCATCACTCGTCGCGTCTGAGGCTTTTTCATTTGGTCACTGCCCTTGCACATTCTGACATCCCTTGCACTCGTATTTAAGAGAACAGTACCGTATGTGTTTAAAGATGTTGCTGGCA
This sequence comes from Mesopsocus fuscifrons, assembly GCA_950004255.1. Taxonomy (NCBI): domain Eukaryota; kingdom Metazoa; phylum Arthropoda; class Insecta; order Psocodea; family Mesopsocidae; genus Mesopsocus; species Mesopsocus fuscifrons. The sequence continues at coordinate 11,559,377 of OX465374.1, read as the reverse complement.
CAGATCGACTCTTAACATTCCACCAGTCCATTTTCTCCAATGTGTGATCTGCATATTTGAGATCCCTCTGAAGTGGAATTAGTTTACGGAAGAAGGTTGAATGGAGGGCTCCATTTCAAGAAGGTGATAACATGATTCGCAGTAAGAATGATGGATGAGTAATAATTGCAGATTATCTGCGGTAAAGTGTCGGTAGAGTGTTGGTAGAGTGCGGAGGATGAGTGTTGGAGTGGCCAGAGGCTTTGAGAAGAGCCTCTCTCACTCCCAAGCAGCGGTCTATAGGATCTTGTTCAGCAGCCCTTCGTCTGACCCTTATACATTGTTCCAAATCCATGCGATCGTACGGTCTCTATTTATGGCAATAATTGCCGTAATGGAATGCTGAGAGCTGAGAGACATGTGTTTACTGACGTGAGCTCCGTTACCAGGATCATGCTCCATGCAAATTGATTCAAAGACTGCATGGCTCATTGACCATCGGCTTATCGAACAGCTTTTTCTTGGCACTGGATAAATGCAGTCACAGATACGACCGCCGAACACTTTTAAACTGTATGACTCGCAACAAGAAAAAACTATACGTATAATTTACCATTAAACTAGTCCCATGCATATGAAAGAGAGCCAACAAACAAGATCAGTCGATCAGCCGATTATTATATGTTTTACATAAATAAAGTGTTGAGTGAAATATCTTGCCTACCTCTGAGTAGTTGCTCTTGCGCCTCCGCAATAGCTTCAACAGATTATGAAGACGTCTCCCACTCTCCCACAGTTTTGCATTTGAGGACGAACGACGAACCATCTGCATGTGCAGATATTACTGCTCTAGATAATCTCGACCGTGGTGTGAAAAGTAATCTTCAGTGTTGAAAAGGAAAATGTTTTTTGTAAATTGACCCGAATTTTACCTATAAAAGCGCATGGACTGACCGCATTGCCTGGGCCCTCCCTGGCATACCATTCCTGGACCATTTCGACACATTACAATATATTTCAGGATCTTGGAACATGTTTCGAGGTCAGATTGAATTCCCAAGAGACCAAGACTCAGATCCATCGGAGATTATGCAAAACACCGGGGCCGCATTGTTATCGCCACCGCCACCGCAAATTGGCCGAGATGCTCCGCGACCCCTCCGAGGGCTCACCACACATCCCGCCCATTGGGAAAGTTCGGCCATTGTGCTCTCAACAACCACATCCATCTTATTGGTACCGTCATAGGTATTCTCAGAGAACATATGCGCCGATGAGTCGGTTTATTAGATGTTTTTGGCCGAAGTCGAAGATGAAATGGCCCAAGCCGAATATGAGTGGGCCGAAGCCAGTTTAGTAGTGGGCCGAAGCCAATACATCCATGTCGGAAGCGGAAAATTTTTCCGTTCCGCTGGGATTCAAACCCGGACCTCTCAGCCTCTCAGGACACAAAGCGGACCCCTTAACCACTCGGCCACTGCATGAGAGGCACAGGAAGGATGTCCTCTTCCTCTTTTTCGAAAGGGGGATCCCAGAACCCATTGTCCTACCGAAAAATTGAAGGCAAAATAGCTGAATGAACCTATACCTATCTGTATTTTAAACCATTACTTCACTTATCAGTCAGATACTAATTTTTTAGAGAATTGCGCCAGTTACTTGCTCCACATGCAGTATTATGAAATTTTTCGAAAACTCGTTACGTGTTTACCTTACCTACCTATATATTTAAGTACCGATAAGATTAAATGTGGATTGCAAAATTGTCATCAATCTCAACGGAAAATTAGCATTTAGATTAGGAAATCGTAAACGGGTATAGGTACAAGCACAATCAATTCCTATATAATTTTCCGTATGTATAGGTAGAAGCAAGTACCCACCAACTGATTTGTTAGCATTAAAAGGTTTTTGCAATGTACGGTTGGAGTAATACAACGACACCTACCCCATTGGTCGAAGGCGCAGATGTTAATTCGAGAAACTGATTGTTGTAAGAAGCCACATGAATATTTGGCGTGACATCCATGCTACCAACAGAAAATAGCTGGTCCCGGGAAACCAATCCATAAGACCGTAGTGAGGCCACGTCTTTCTATACTTTTATTCTTTACTCCTTATTACAAGAGCCGGGAGGTTAGCTGAACCAATGTTCAGTTGAAATGGGAGAAAGTAAAGTGTGACCATTATTAATTCTCAATAATGCCAATAAACAGACTCAACGTATTGGGGGTGAGTGAGTAACTCAATATATTTATAATCGTGAAGGAGCGGAAAGTATCTTATAATTAATTTGCATTCATTCACAGGGAAGCCAGTCCTTTATACTTCATGAGCACTTCCAAAACAAAATTGAACTGTGCCAGCTGTTTGTATTTAAGTTATCTAGGTATAGCAGAGGTTTAAGAAGGAATTTAATAAGGTATGTGAATAAACATCGGACGACTGGAACAGACGGTTTTTCTTTTTCTGAAGCTCTTGAAAGTGAACTGTTACTTACTCATCAATTCCAGAGTGTCCTGGAGCAAAAATTGAAGGTTACATGGTTAAGGCTACGCATAGGACCTCACACCTTGAATTTTAGAATTATGGTAATTGACTAATTTTACCAAATTACGGTTAAAGTTGTATTAATGAAGGGATCCTATTGATGCCTTTCTTGGAAAAATTGCGTGATACGTGATAGGTACTCCTGCTTAATACTTGACACCACTTCACACCAACGGCTACGCCTCATGAAAAACGTATCTTAGCTGCCCCGCTCAGCTGAATGTTGAATCGATTTGGCTTTTTCTAGTCTTCAGTTTCTCACAATGATTATGAATCACTTCAGGGTTTGTAATATATTTCAATGTTTCTTGGATGAATACCTATAACGTTTCCGCACATAAATCAAACCGTGTCCCTTTTCGATAGCTATACCACAGACCAAGGGCCATCAAAACAAAACATGTGTTTCTGACAGGCGCAAGAAATTAGAGATTTGAAGCCTGCTCTACACGTCAGTGACAGATAGTCAGAACATATTACGATATATTATGGTACATAATATGACGAATGGGAACGGTGTGGATTACTTGACTTGCTGGTATCTCCTCAACCCAATATCCTTGCATGGATATAAAACCATTGGCCGCAAATCAGTGTTGTCACGTTGCTAAAGCCACAGAGTGTATAGATATTATACACGTATATGCTATACCGGCGCTGCCTTCCCTGTTTTCCCATCGTAAATTGGCCTTTACACAGACCAGATTTTTAATGATAGCATAGATTGTGTGTTATGGCTTTACCTTTACCGTGTGTACTTATGAGAATGCTGCAGTAAAAACTGAGGTGTTAACTTCTGTTAGTTTTCTGTTTCATTGGGTGCTACTCTGATCTCCATTTAAAACCCAATAAATGGCACATTCAAAGAAAATAGCGGTAGATGCCTTCATTTGAAATGAAATGAGGCACCGTGGCCCTTGCTGCAGACATAATAACGTTCTACATGGGAATATTATGTGGATCACCGTATCCGCATCTGAATGGCCGTTTGCTATAGGGATTCCTATATGTGTAAGTTAGAAAAATCCCTTTCGGCAGCCCCGAAAGGCGTAGGTAGATTTCGAAGATTACTTCCATCCACTAAAAGCAGTCTAAAATCATTTAGAATGACGGTTAAGAAGATTTTCAGTTGACCCAAATGCATTCTCTACAATAACAACGGAGGAATTGAGTTTTGAAATTTCACCCCCCCCCCCCCCCCCCCTTAACAAGAAAATGAAAGTGATTATACAAAAAACTTTTCAGACAAAAGTTGTAGATATTATTAATAGAAACTCATAGCAAAAAGAATAAACTCAATATCTCACCAAATGAGTGAGTTATGACGTTTTGAAAATTCAACCCCCCACCCCCTACCTAAACGGTGCGTCGGACGAAAAACTTTTTCAGCCAAAAGTTGTAGGTAATATTGAGGCAAATGCATTACAAAACGAAAGAACTCGATAACACCCCTAGGACACAAGTTATGAATTTTTTTGTGTGCAAAACCCTGTTTTTACACCCTTATTCAACCATTAGGGGTGGGATCAAAAAACGTTACAAAGAAAAGTTGTAGGTAGTACTGTTAGACGACCCTTAGAGAAAACCACGTTTCATTAGTTGCAATATTAAGGGAGTTATGGCCAAAAAACCAGATTTCGAAAAAGTCCCCCCCCCCCCCCCCCCTTCGTCCGATTTCCCCATTAACGAACTCGACCGAGATTTTAGTCCCCTATATATTATTAAATAGTCAAAACCAATTATTTTTCAAAAATACGGCTCCTAGCGTGTTCACAAGGAAGTGAAAATGATATATAGATAGATAGATATATAAACTTTTGAACTGATGGTGGTTTTGGGATCCAGGGGTCATAAAAAGAAGAACTGTGAAGAAATTCTTCAAAAGTGAGGCTACTGGTACGACTACAATAGGTAGATTTTTCTTCGAAATCTACCTAACAAGCGGTACGACATGGTCGGACAAAACTTTACCTGCTTATTTGCGTGATTCCTAGAAAAAACCCTTGGTTAAATGATTGGAGACGGAAAAACTTTTTGACGAAAGGAATGGCCCCAGAATGTTCCCCCGAGTACTTAGAGACCCCACACGACGTACTTCGGCAACCACCCAAAACTACCCCCTAAAACGAGGTGAGGTGGTTGGGGAAGCTCGGAAAAACTTTTTGACAAAATAAATTGCCTCAGAACGTTTTCCTGAGCATTTTGATACCCCATACAACGTACTTTGGAAAGTAACCAAAACTTCCCCCATAAGGGGGGGGGGGGGGTGGCGAAAAAACATTTTTACCAAATATATTGCCTCAGAACGAACTCCCGATCATTTTGAGCCCCCACAACCCATATTTCGCAAACCACTCAAATCTACCCCCCTTAGGGGGTGGGGTGCTTGGATACGTTCAGAAAAACTTTTTGATACAAAAAATTGCTTCACAACGTTCGCCCGAACAGTTTGAGACCCCATAAGCCGCACTTTAAAAGTCACTCAAAATTGCCCCCCTCCCTGGAGGGGGGGGGGGGGGGAGGCTCGAAATAAGCCATATACCATTTGTGACGAGTATGGCCGTTGTCACGTGTCATATCCAGAACTACTCATATACCACAAACAACTGAATCCACTGATTTCGCCCTTTTACATGTCCAGGGGGGACTTCCCCCCTTTTTTTAAGGTCCAGGGAGTTATGCGAGGGTAGTGGGTGGTATCATTGGATTCGTAATTTTTTGTTCTATAATTACCTAAAATTTGATCAAAATCGTTAGAGCCGATTTTGAGCAAATATTTTTTTTCTACTTTTTGGGGGTGTTTTAGGGGGGTAACCCCCCTTAATTTTAAAGGGGGGAAACTGGGCTTCTGGATTTTTATTTCTTCCAATTTTAGAAAGGTCACTACCGATTTTGAAGAAAATCGGTTGAAAAGTGTGCCGTCCAGGTCAATGCCACATACATACATACACACATACATACATACATACGTACTGACACGGCGTACCTGACCTCTTCTAAAAATTCCTGGGGGCAAACTTTTCGTCGGATGAAAAAAGTGAGGTGGTTTTCATATTCCGAAGGCATGGACGTTTCTGAAATGTATATGCAAGTTTCAATCGCTTTTGAGGTCTGGGAGCAATGACGGTTCAAAGTTGAGGTTTGCCGAAAATTGGCCCGCACGAATACAATACTTTACCTTACGTATACTTCGTATACAGGTAAAGTAAAAATGTTCATATTGTACCTATTATGCTCTAGTCAGAAGTCCGAACTGGGTATAAGTGATAGTGGGTCCTTTGGTAGGAAAAGAGGAGGAACCTCCGCCCCTTCTCTCGCCCACGGACAAGACTACTTGACCTCAGCTGATGGGAGGAACTTGCAGTGCGGGTGATGGTCGGTTCAACCTTTGGGAGATTTGGCAGCCTAGCCCCTCGATCGTCTTGGAATCCGGCCGCAGCGCCGAGGGGCCCTGGACCGGGGGCGCGGGGCACGAGGGGCACAGCCCATTTGCATGGAGGCTGTGCGGGCCAGTCGACCCTTGACCCGCGGGTCGGTCGGCCAGTGCTCTTCGCCATTGTTGATGTGGGTCACCACGGTCAAGGTACTTGCCGTTTCGCTTGTGTGTTGCCGTTTCCGGCTGCTCCGGTTTTTAGGCTGCTTATTTTACAACGGCACCGTAGGTCATCTGACCTATATATTTTCCCCTATTTTTGATAGAAAACGAGTTTCTAAAATGTCAACCCTATAGGTTTCCCATGCACATATCCCCTGAATACTTATTTTATACAAACTGGAAAAGCAGCCCGAATGACTGTGGCCAGATATTGCCGCAGAACAAGCCAATTTGTCGAAGGGGAGCTGTATGTGCCCCTGCATGTCCCCGGTGCAGACGCATAGACGTTATAGGCTTGTTGGAATAGGGTAAGTGACAATAAGAGTGGACAGTGACAGCAGTAAATGTTTTCATGTTTTAATAACAGCAAGCAATATTCATTACAATGACATATCTATATACTGCATGGTTCACATATTGGCCAAATTAGTATTCAGGCTAACTCTGAACTATATCTATATATAGGTTTTATTTTGTATCCAAATTTTGGTGATTTGCCTTTCCCTTCAAAGGGGACTCTGCACCCATAGTGCATAGGTGCATTAGTGCATACTTCATCAGAAATACCTACTTCGACTTTCTTTGACCGCACAATGGTCACCAGCTCACCACTCACCACCAAGAGTAGTGACACCGCTTTTATTATTTAACCCCTGGTTGACGTCATTTGAGGAGCAAAAGGTCGAACCTGGCGAAACCGAGGTTCGACCCTGAATGCAAATCTTTATTGTTCTGTGAGTCATGTGGCGTGGCCCGCGTGGCAAGGGCCAGGATAGCAGCTGGGGTTAAAAAATTCCTCTCCCTCTGCTCTTCTAAGTTGTTCATCTTGGTCAGGTCTTGCAGACTTGTATGGAACTCAGTGAAGTGTAAAAAAAATAGTAGGTCTGCACCTACGAGACTTATCTGCATAATTTGGGTTTGAATCTCGGTTTCGCAAATACCTGTCATTCCCATACCTACCACCAGCGTCTTAATTTGACAAGTTGACCCTATAGGTACTAAGCCTTGACCATTGGGTCCTGTGGTCACTGAGAGCCTATAGCAGCCCATCAGACGACTTTCACTGCCGTCCAGAAACGAGTTATGAGACTTGTGTGAAGAAGATCCGCTTCTCCCTCGACCGCTAGCTACTTTCAGTATTGCAAGCTATAGAGATACCTGTATTTTTCGCAAATTATATAGAAAAGTCATGCCCATTCCTATTTGACAACCGGTAACAACATATACAAGGGTGAAAAAAGTTCGTATCGTATATGATTCGCAAGATCGTGAAACGTATGAACGCATAGATGGCAGATATAGAGAGCCTAATATATTAAGCTGATGGTGATTTTGGGGTCCTGGAACTAAGAAACGAAAAACTATGAAGAAAGTTTTTGGAAGTGGTCATACTAAGTATAAGGCATTATTTCTTCGAAATCTACTTAAAACATGTAAACCAGGTGTGCAAAGTTCACTCTCTTTTCGCCCACTCTAATCCCGTTGGGTTCATTTTCTGCGAGGGGTTAACCTCTCGTTGGGAATCTCGTTGGGAATCATTGGAAATCTTTATGAAATCTCAGGGAATCTCGGAATTTTTTGGAGTGTTTACCCCTTCGGGGTTAATCTTTCTATGAATATCGTTGGGAATCTTTGGAAATCTTTATAGAATCTCAGGGAATCTCAAGGAATCTCTGGAGTGGTTACCCCCTCGATTTTCTGGGAATTTTTTGCTAACAGATAAGTAAGTACTTTCTTACAGTGGCAAGGTTGGATCGACTTCATTAAAGAAGGTAAAAATAAAGTCGCGGGAGTTCAATTTTCAACCCACAAGACAGGTGTCCATGCATAAATCAGGCTGCAATGAGGACGTCAGGACCTGGTGGTAATTGCAGGATACCTCTCTAGACATGATCAACGCCTGTCAGCCTCCTGCTCTCCCACTCTAGAGCACCAGAAACTGAATCATTGGTCCCATTATCTGCAATCTGCCGTCGTTCCTATGCAAGGCCTGCTCGGCTGGCTGCCAGTTGCCCGATGAGATAGATAGGCTTTCCAGACTTGCTAGTGAAAATACTTGTATATTTAGGTGCCACTACCCACCTCGTCCGCTATCTACACGTCCTGTTAGAGAAAATGCAATTGAAGCTGAAGCTAGCCTCGCTACCTTTCAGAATACGTTGTAAGGCCCGACTCCCACCATTGTGGTATCAAATCAACGTCACCAAATATTGTTGACACACCTATTGATGCTGATAAATGGGCTTCTTTTTGTGGTAATGAAAACAGGATCCCTTATAATTACGCATTCAAATTGGAATAGGTATCTCAACCTCAACATCAATCAAATATATTAGGCTGCATGGGCGAGGTTCGATTTCGCGATATCAGCTTGATAACTCTGAGGTAAGGTATACATGCGTATACAATACTACTCGCATTTGAGCACGATCGGCCCATAAGGGGCTGGGCCACCGATTAGACATTTTGCACGCCAAATTTTTGGTAAACTGAGTAAAATGAGTTTGTAAGTTGGTAGGCAATAAAGTCGTAATGAGGCTAGCAGTAGAGCATCTGTATGCACCTGACTCTGCACGCTAGCGCACCTCGGGCTGTGTGGGTTCCGCCAAACCAGTGGCCCGCCGCCGCGCCGCCCAGAACTTCCCAGGAGGTCGCTCCGGTCAGGTCACACCCGAGGGGGACGTCCGCGCACGCTAATGCCCATTGCCCTCTCGATCGGTAACGACATCGGGGAGCGGTGGCTTTCACAATTTTCACGGCGCATCTGCCATTCCGCCTTCTCAGTAAACTACCGCTCTGTACTTCTGCCTAAATAACAAGGTTTGCCAGACAGTTTTGGTGTCAAATTACAGGTGAAAGGGATACCTTTTATACCTATAATAAGTCGTCTCTACTCCTATAAATGGACACACGAAAGACTAAGCTGATGCTCTCTCAAAGCTTGGAATTAATGGACCTACCGCTGTTTATGACCCCACAAATTTTCATCCTCTGACTAAGTCTCTGACCATCGATTTTCTTTGTTAGCGAATAGTATATACAGAAAATTGCAGGTGGGACCTTGCAGCTAAAGAGGGTTGTCTTTGTAATCCAAATTGTTTTTATGCGTGATTTATCGTAGTAAGCAGCTCAGAACCAACAAATACTGCAAGTATTCCGTAGCGATCTGACAGCATGACAAAGGCGCGGAACCGATCGGTTTTCACGGTTCGTTGGCGTTACTGTTTACACACTTCTTGCCTCCAGCCAACTTGGTCTAACACCTGTCATTTTGAGATTGAGCCTCAAACTAAAATACACTTGACAATGGTTTCAATCGATTTTCTAGCACGGGCTACGTTTATACTGTAGAAGGGTTGAACCTATACGTTGAGGGGAGAAGAAGATTGCAACCCGAGGGGGTAACCACTCCAGAGATTCCTTGAGATTCCATAAAGATTTCCAAAGATTCCCAACGATATTCATAGAAAGATGAATCCCGAAGGGGTAACCACCACTCCAAAAAATTCCAAGATTCCCTGACATTTCATAAAGATTCCCAACGAGATTCCCAACGAGTGGTTAACTCCTCGTTGCAACCCTATAATAATCATTAATAGGTGACGATTTTTCATACTGAGTACTGAGAAATTGAGTAGGTGAGAAATCATCACCAGAAAGGCAGAAATCTTATAGGAGTGCTGGTAAGGAGAAAGTGAGAATCAGTGATTTCTCCCTCGATCCCCGATGCCACCTCACCTCAGGTGCCTTATACTCCTGTACCCTGTACCTCAACCGTATTACACGATAATTACCAGACCTGCAGTCACCATCTCCATATCACCTGCAAGGACTCGTCGCGCACTGGCAACTGCACCAGCTTATCCCTTTTCATCGAACTACAGATTATCTTGGTACAAGACTTAGTTTCGGATTATTGCGTTCTCAAGTGTAATATTTTTATGATGTCAGTACCTCCCTCCTACACCAGAATGAGAGCACGTCCGTAGCGACGTAGATGAGCACTTCGGCTGATTATTTTATTCTTTAAGGTCTTTACTATTGGGCGAGGGGTTAACCACTCGTTGGGAATCTCGTTAGGAATCATTGGAAATCATTATGCAATCTCACGGAATCTTGGAATTTTTTGGAGTGGTTTATATTCGGGGTTTATCTTTCTATGAATATCGTTGGGAATCTTTGGAAATCTTTATGGAATCTCTGTGGAATCTCAAGGAATCTCTGGAGTCGTTTCCCCCTCGCTATTGGGCTTTGAATGAGCTGTTTCAAACCGCAAATATTTAGTACGTACCAACTGGTGCCAACCAACTATATTGGCGAATATTGAAAGTCGAAAAGAGACAAAAACAAGTCGGGGGTATTGGTGGGACCAAAAAGAGAGAACGAACAAACAAGCACCCAATTAGCGAAATACGGGACCTCCACGTTCCCTGCCCGGATTTCGAATATGAGGGGTTCATCCGTATTTGGTCGCAACAGTATGCAATTGCAGCATTGTTCACCCGTCTTCTGATTGGCTTTCAAAGACAGGTTTATTGCCAGCCTAATTGTATTTATTATCGTTTATCGGCTACCGAAAGCGGCTGTCCTGCTGAACTGACCCTTCTTCACTTTATGACCTTGTTATTTCGGCAAATACGCCAGGTCCACTATATCACTCTATAAACTGTCCTAAATAAGTTGCAGCCCAGCTATAGCCAAATAAACTCTGTCCTGTTGGTAAGCACCAAGTATACCTATAGGTATATTTGTAGTTTTTTTCAGAATTTAAACAATTTTTTTCCTCTAAGGGTGCGAATAAATAGATGGCTCGTGCTAAGCGCTCAGACAACAACAATTTGAATAAAAAATGTAGGAACCTAGGTGGATACCTGCATATATTTTTGTGTACAGTCAACCTGCTTTTACCAGGTTACTTAGCGCTCAAAGAACATGATTAGCAGACGTCATTTTCTTGTAATCCAAAATCGGTAAAAAAAAAAATGGTCTGAGACCATCTTCAGCCAATTTTATTGTACCTACCTACCTGAGGTAGGTACTATACTGTAGGAAAGTTTAACTTCGCATTGCGGAAGGAGAGGAAGCCAAGCATACAGAAAGAGAACGGGAGTTTGAGGGTCAAAACCGTGAAAATTATTCTGAACTGAGGAAATATTGTGCTCTGTACGTCTCTACCCATCGCGCTAATAAATGTTGGACGCATGCAACAAGATTCACGCAGTATCTACGGCCTTCAATCCAATAGCAAGCTTCTAACTTTACCTGATGTTTATACTTTGAAATAGTGGATACCTATATTACCAATATTTGAAAAACTCCTACCAGCCAGGAAAATATCATCAGTGTTTTCAAAAACTCCACGAAAAAGAGAACCCAACCTAATACTTTGCATACGGCCAAAAGCAGGGCTCGGTTTCTATAGCGGCAATAGCGAGGATAAGAATAACAATGGCATCGGAGTAAGGGTAACAACATGAGTTGGAAATCGCTTGCAAGAAAGAGAGTTCTTGGGACTGTTCGTGACATAGTAGGTTCTTAAGTAACACAGTAGGTACTAGGTACCATCCCAAATTGTAAAAAATTCCCTCCCCTTGAGTAGGTAGGTACCTATCTATGAGTACAGAATAGGCACTGTCTAGCATAAAATAATGAAGGGATGGTGGAAAACTCTCCAGAGGCGCAAGAACAAGGTTACTCATCGTACATTGAATTGTGAATCTTCCTTTGCACAGTGGTGACACACCCTCAGGTATATGTACCTACAATAAGTGCAAACACAGCACTGTCGTACCCCTTGTACAGTAGACTAGGATTTTTGAAGATAATAATCAATAATCACTAATTCAAATTTAAGTCGTTAAATGCCCTGTCGTACCTACCCTTGTGCGTGTGGAAAAAAATTTGAAATTTGTCTACAAAAAAGGTTCCAAAATTTCGATAGATTTATCAGTTTTATGGTTTGGAAGTTACTGGAATTCTATATGAATGAACCCTGGAATAATGTGTTATAACTTAAAAGAGTCAGACAAATAATAAGCAGTCAGAAGGGTCAACGACCCCTGTATATCCCATTATATTCCTATATTCTTCGTGAAAATAATGTAAAATTTCCTAACCTGCTGGTATCGAAACTTTTGCCTGCGGTGGGTAGATTATAGTTGCTTCCGTTTTTCTCAAAATATGGGTAGGTAGGATCAGAATTCTACCTTCACACAGATATCTAGAAATTTACGTCAAAGTGAACAGAGACACTCGAGGAAAATAAAACAAGGAACTCACCAACTTTGACGCTGTTATTCCAGAAAGCACTGACACTGGCACTGATACCGACAATGAACCTTCCAATCACTCCCGATACCCGATACGCGGAACTCAAGGACGGACGGCAGTCTCGCGGACAGGTGGCCGAAGAGTAGCTTAGAGTGTGGAGAGTGTGGAGATGATGTAGCGGAGTGGTGCAGACCGGTGCGGATCCGCGCGGGATGCACGCCGGCCAAGGAATGACCACTTCGGCCACGCCTCTTTTGCCCTTCCAGCACACAACCCCCGAAAATATCTCACGCTATATCCAACCACAGACCAGCAACAGACCTCACAACTCACAACTATATATTTGTAGGTTAAATTTGCTCCATCTATGCAGAAAATAAAACCCCAGAGTGATTGGATCTTCTGGCACTCATTCTCTGAACTTTTACAGGAGGAGCGAGAGGGGAAAGGGGCCAATGCTTTGAAGGGGTGTCCCGAGTGTCCCGACACTTTAAAACGGAATAATTAACAAGGAGGAAAGTTCCAGAGAAAATCGTTAGATATATTCCAACATTCTTACAATCGAGAGTTGTGTCGTCTAGCCTAGAGTCGGGAAAGTTCCGTTTGCATGGCTACCTTCTGTGTGCTGTGCTTCAGAAAAAGGTTGGGAGAAGCCCTCCACACTTTGGATCCTGACACCTTTTTCCTATTCAGGGAGGAGCGTGCTATCAGCTTCATGGTGATCTAGAAACCAAACCAATGTCATCACCCTCGACGTACATGTGAACTAGTAACCAAGTTAAAGTCACCCTCGCAATGAATATTCCTATTCCTATCCACTGGTTTTTGCTCAGCCAGATATTGCAAGTACAGCATGATTCTCACGAATTTCATCTCATCAGAGAGGATGAGGGGCCGAGTGCCATATGTTGCATCTAAAGTCTAGAGGTAGAGCCGGTATAGAGGCGCACAGTACAATACTATAGAATCACTGAGGCATAGCGATCAACTCTTTTGATTTCGCTTTTTGCATACTTCCAAAAACAAAAGCGTGTATATTTTCTTCAGTGCAAATTTTTTTTTTAAATACCTCCAGTTTATGGACGTTTCCGAAAGGAATAGAGAGTATCAGCAATGATCCTGAGGAACGCGTCTTGGTTTGCGATCAGCGATGAGTTTCCTTACCATACGTTAAGGTGGAATACACGTATTTGGTTCGCAATGCTACGTACTTCAAGCCCTACTCCGAAGTTACAGGGCGAGTGAAAAGTGTTTATTGGGGGATGTAAACCTGAGACTCTTTGTCGTGAGGTAGTGTTGTATTTTTGTATGAAATGGAGTAATAAGCCCACAGGAGCGGTTTTAAACAGTCAACTACCAGTCCACATGTTTTTTTGACAGATCGCAAAAACACAACACTACCGCACGCGAAATATTTTTTTGTAACGTTTCGGACTAAAACAGTATGATTTTATTGTCACATTTAGTAGAAAAGCTTGATAAATGTTTGTAATATTTACCGCCGCCATGTTACATGTTGACAATTTTTATTTCACTTACGGAAGTGGGTAATTTCAACAGCATTTCTCTACTTTTCTCCTTTAAAAGCTAAACATAGTGTCCTACTTTCACTCGTTGGTTTCGCGTTCGAATAGCACACTATGTTTAGCTTTTAGAGTAGACACAACCATTACGAGATTGCAATTACCAGTCTCCGGCTGTACTAAAATGTAAACATTAGTTTTGTCGAATATTTACTTTCGCACAGTGGTTTTGGTGGAGTTCGTCGAGAATGTATGGTGGCCCTTAAGATAAATCCACATCGTAAATCTCAATATCGTACTTGGGTAGGTACAAGTGCAACCTGTATACAAGCCCATTCCTTACGTTGAGGCTTGTCCCGGACTTTGATTATTTGCATCGGGCCCCTAATCACCCTAATGCAGCTTGGCTTGGCCCAGGCCATAAAGAAGGAGACAACTGGCTTTACTTATAGACCGGGGGCTGAGGGGGTCTGTTCCTGACGAAGGGGAGGAAAAGGTTTGAGCCCGTGGAGCGATGGGGAGGCACTGGTAGTTTCAGGAAACCTGAGTCTTACTGTCCGCCGTTGGGGCTTTTGGGGGCTACAAATTTTTTAAATCGGGAAATTTTCGAAAAAATCTGACGAACGGGAGGACGAAAAATTCCGCCTTCAGAAGATAGGGGGCTTGCCCCAGTATATAAAAACCAGGAAATAAGACACTTCGGTTGGGGCTTTCTACCCTTAAGACGCAATCCAAAATCGGTGGAGACCGGAAAAATCTGACGAACGGGAGGACGAAAAATTTCCCCTTCAGAAGATAGGGGGCATGCCCTAGTATAGAAAAATCAAAAAATAAGACACTTTGGTTGGGGCTTTCATCCCTTAAGACGGGGTTGAAAATTTCGAAAAATTCGTCAGGACGAACGAGGGGACGATAAATTTCACCTGTGAACGATAGGGGGCATACCCTAGTATATGAAAATCAAGAAATAAGGCACTTCGGTTGGGGCTTTCTACCCTTAAGACGCAATCCAAAATCGGTGGAGACCGGAAAAATCTGACGAACGGGAGGACGAAAAATTTCCCCTTCAGAAGATAGGGGGCACGCCCTAGTATAGAAAAATCAAAAAATAAGACACTTTGGTTGGGGCTTTCATCCCTTAAGACGGGGTTGAAAATTTCGAAAAATTCGTCAGGACGAACGAGGGGACCATAAATTTCACCTGTGAACGATAGGGGGCATACCCTAGTATATGAAAATCAAGAAATAAGGCACTTCGGTTGGAGCTTTCTACCCTTAAGACGCAATCCAAAATTTGGCAAGTACCTCAAATTGTGCCGAAAATCAGCCCAAGAGGTACCAACACCAATCAGAGTAAAAATTCACCGTTAAACTCCAAATCTTATAGTAAGACACCAAATTGGGGGGCTTCTGGGTCTTAAATCACCCCTCAAATTTTGAAATGGGCGAAAAGTTACCCCAGAACTTGCTTAGTAAGTATGATATTGTTTTTTCGTGTTGCTATGAATTTCTCTTAATATTATCTACAACTTTTGTCTTGTAAAGTTTTTCGTCTGAAGTAACCTTATCGCAGGGGGTGGAGGGAATGAGTCGGAAACAACTGAAAATGGTCTTATTCTACATTCTTAATGATTTCGCACTGCACTTGATGGATCAATATAAATTTAGGAATAAACCTACGGCTATCGGGCATACCGAAAGGAATTTCTTCAAATTTTGGTATTTTCATTTCTATAAACACTACTACTGTTCCGTAAATGGGATGAATCAGTGGTACGAAACGTAATAAAAGCGTCCAGAACGCTAACTTGACCGAAAATTACAACCCTGTACTCCCCTACCAGTCTACCGCTTCTCCTTGATCAGGGTGTGTGACCTTATACTACTCTCCAGGTCAGAAACATAGCCTAAACTGGCCCTTAAGGAGCAATAACAGGTGTCACTAATGCTCTTAACTAATGCTCTTAAGAGCATTAAGTCTGACTCTAGCTTAGGAAAGCACTGAAAGGTTTCACCCAGGCTCTGGAAAGCAGTGACAGATCTTATTTCGGCTCCTGAGAGCACTGTCAGGTCTCCCTATGGCCTCGGAAATGTATAGCAGGTCGCCTGCGAGGTACGTCTGGGCTCATCTTGGCTCTGGAGAGCCCTGTCAGGTTATACTGTGGCTCTGAAAAGCCACGGAGAACCGTGACAACTTTCATTTTGGCTTTGGAGAGCGATGAGTGGTTGCACTGTGGCTCCGGAAAGTAAGTAAGTGACCTTAAAGTGACCTCTAGAGCCAAATTGAGACCAGGCATTGCTTTCCAGAGGCCCATTGCAGCCTGACAGTGCTCTCAAGAGCCAAAGTAAAACCTGTTATAGGTCTCCAAAGCCACTGTGAGACCTGATACAGCATTCCGGAGCCACAGAGCAAGCACTCATCGCTCTCCAGAGCGAAAATCAAACTCGTCACGGTTCTCCAGAGGCACTGTGCAACGTGTCATCAATATCCAGAGCCGAAATGAGACCTGGCATGGCTTTTCAGAGGCCCAGTGCAACGTTTCATCAATCTTCAGAGCCAAAATAACACCTGGCATGGCTTTCCAGAGCCACAGTATAACCTGACAGGGCTCTCCAGAGCCAAGATGTGCCCAGACGTACCTCGCAGGCGACCTGCTATACATTTCCGAGGTCATAGGGAGACCTGACAGTGCTCTCAGGAGCCGAAATAAGATCTGTCACTGCTTTCCAGAGCCTGGGTGAAACCTTTCAGTGCTTTCCTAAGCTAGAGTCAGACTTAATGCTCTTAAGAGCATTAGTTAAGAGCATTAGTGACACCTGTTATTGCTCCTTAAGGGCCAGTTTAGGCTATGTTTCTGACCTGGAGAGTAGTATAAGGTCACACACCCTGCTCAAGGAGAAGCGGTAGACTGGTAGGGGAGTACAGGGTTGTAATTTTCGGTCAAGTTAGCGTTCTGGACGCTTTTATTACGTTTCGCACCACTGATTCATCCCATTTACGGAACAGTAGTAGTGTTTATAGAGATGAAAATACCAAAATTTGAAGAAATTCCTTTCGGTATGCCCGATAGCCATAGGTTTATTCCTAAATTTATATTGATCCATCAAGTGCAGTGCAAAATCATTAAGAATGTAGAATAAGACCATTTTCAGTTGTTTCCGACTCATTCCCTCCACCCCCTGCGATAAGGTTACTTCAGACGAAAAACTTTACAAGACAAAAGTTGTAGATAATATTAAGAGAAATTCATAGCAACACGAAAAAACTCAATATCATACTTACTAAGCAAGTTCTGGGGTAACTTTTCGCCCATTTCAAAATTTGAGGGGTGATTTAAGACCCAGAAGCCCCCCAATTTGGTGTTTTACTATAAGATTTGGAGTTTAACGGTGAATTTTTACTCTGATTGGTGTTGGTACCTCTTGGGCTGATTTTCGGCACAATTTGAGGTACTTGCCAAATTTTGGATTGCGTCTTAAGGGTAGAAAGCCCCAACCGAAGTGCCTTATTTCTTGATTTTCATATACTAGGGTATGCCCCCTATCGTTCACAGGTGAAATTTATCGTCCCCTCGTTCGTCCTGACGAATTTTTCGAAATTTTCAACCCCGTCTTAAGGGATGAAAGCCCCAACCAAAGTGTCTTATTTTTTGATTTTTCTATACTAGGGCGTGCCCCCTATCTTCTGAAGGGGAAATTTTTCGTCCTCCCGTTCGTCAGATTTTTCCGGTCTCCACCGATTTTGGATTGCGTCTTAAGGGTAGAAAACCCCAACCGAAGTGCCTTATTTCTTGATTTTCATATACTAGGGTTTGCCCCCTATCGTTCACAGGTGAAATTTATCGTCCCCTCGTTCGTCCTGACGAATTTTTCGAAATTTTCAACCCCGTCTTAAGGGATGAAAGCCCCAACCAAAGTGTCTTATTTTTTGATTTTTCTATACTAGGGCATGCCCCCTATCTTCTGAAGGGGAAATTTTTCGTCTTCCCGTTCGTCAGATTTTTCCGGTCTCCACCGATTTTGGATTGCGTCTTAAGGGTAGAAAGCCCCAACCGAAGTGTCTTATTTCCTGGTTTTTATATACTGGGGCATGCCCCCTGTCTTCTGAAGGGGGAATTTTTCGTCCTCCCGTTCGTCAGATTTTTTCGAAAATTTCCCGATTTAAAAAATTTGTAGCCCCCAAAAGCCCCAACGGCGGACAGTAAGACTCAGGTTTCCTGAAACTACCAGAGCCTCCCCATCGCTCCACGGGCTCAAACCTTTTCCTCCCCTTCGTCAGGAACAGACCCCCTCAGCTCCCGGTCTATTAGCCGTTAGTTGTAAGGCATAGGTACGTATTCAGGTGGTTGAGGGGACGGACAGGATCTCTGATTACAAGAACAAGTGACCGGTTTAGGCCAGACTGCGCAGATCCCAAAGTATAGGCACGGTAAGTATAAAGCTAAATATGGGAGATTTAATAAAGTGAGTAACCCAAAACACTGACTTGAATTTTTGTTCTTTTACCTTGGTCATATATGTGGTAGCCGACATGGATATTTGTTAAACTAGGGAAGAATGTCACCCGAGGGGTTAACCACTCGTTGGGAATCATTGGAAATCTTTATGAAATCTCAGGGAATATTGGAATTGTTTGGAGTAGTTACCCCTTCGGGGTTCATCTTTCTATGATTATCATTGAGAATCTTTGGAAATCTTTATGGAATCTCTGGAGTGGTTACCCCCTCGATGTCACCGCATCATCTGTGCATTCTTCGTTCGCCATAGTCCACCGAATCAACGACTCACCGTATAGGTACCTAAGTTTACCATGCACAGTCCACAGTGCCTATAAAACCTATGATTGTTGTTATCTACCAAGCAAATAGAAGGGCGACAACACAGAAATCATAAATTGGCCAAAACGAGTTGTTCAGGTTCACTGACAAAAGAGAAGAACGATTCGTTTTGGAATTTTCTTGAGTCGGGAGGTCTTTTCATTCCCACACTTCGATTTAGTCCAAACGAACATTTTACGCCTTCTGTCCATGTTTTATTGCCATTTCATTGCGATCATTACCACTCGTCCATACTACATCATGGGTACAGCCGGTGCCACATGTTTATTGTATGAAATTTTTCCTACATGAAATTATTATGTTTTGCACTTTTATGTGATGAACTTGATATGGGAACGAAGTACCCACAATGTTGACTATATAGAAACTCAGGTACGTGCTTATATTATGACTCCACCATTTCTTTGGGTAGATACTGATCGAGGCACACCTATTTTGAAACCGCTCACTACCAAAGCAAAAACTGAATTTATTTTCTGAAAACCTTCGAAGGACAACATTTAGGCTGAATTTCACCACCTCACGATAGTGCCTTTTAACGTTCGAATAGCTATCGATTCGAAAAAGCAGACATTCTCTCGTTAGGTTTTGTTGTGTCAACAGAATTCGCCTGCTTTGTTTACGTCAAATTTATTTCAACAATTTCAATCTAAAAGTGGAAATAAACGTGAAAACCCCCCTATTTTTTCGGAGAAAGAAGTTAAAATGTTGATTAGACTACATTAGACTACACCAAATGAGTCGCAGGTATATGAAAATTATCGTTTTCGGTTTTCGCTAACGCACGGAAAATCCACTCGAAAGCTAACGAAACGGTAACGGTGCATGGTGAAAGCCGTTAACGTTTTTTACCGATACGATAGCGCTATCGTGTACACGATAGTCTTCACGTTAAAGTGGCGAAATCCAGCCTTAAGGCTGTAGATCCAACTGTTATACTTTATGTTCCTTAATGACGTATTTCTACGAGGAAACTGGACATTTATTTCCTCTGAAATATAGCATGTTCTTACCATCAATTTATTGGCGACAACGTGAGCACTGACAAGAAAACTTTGTTCCCGAAACTCAGCCACCATTAAGAGGGAAGCGTCAAACACGGTCTGGTTCCTGTATGGATTGCAGGATGGCTAAATCGACATGGTCCGAATTCCAGGGGCACACTGGGGGGTCTGGAGGGCGCCGTTGGACGGTGGCCGATGGGCTACTCAGCCTGGGAACCGTCCAGCTTCGTCCCATCTCATTACTTTCATGATTAACAAGAACCTCTTTCTAATAGACAGTATATACCACATCACCGACCGTGACAGCTGAAACAGTGCTCATTAAGACCCACTCAACACCAAAGTTCAGTATTTTCCCATACCGCAGGACCATATGCAGTCAAAAGAAAAAATTTCCAGTACCCATGCCTCGTATTCACGGGAGGGTACCTACTTCAACAATGGCACCCGTCGGAGTTAACATTATTAAACATGTTGAAAAAAAAATGCATTAACAGAGAGGAGTGCAAAATAATAACGATTGCATATCGAAACATGCAACCTTCAAGTTCCCGTTGTTTGACGCTTCTAACTTAATTAAGTCAGCGGAACCTTTGAACTTGAAATTGGCGGGTAGGAACAGCTCTGTTGACGAACTTTGCATCGAAACACTTGCACCGTCATGAGTTGCGAATTAACTTTGCACAGTATAGGTATTGGGAGCTTAAAAAGGTCATCAACGAAGTTGATTGGCTGTTCGGCCTATAATAAATGCGTTTACTAATCTCCAGCTAAATTGGAACTTGTACGCATTAGAAACAAGTAAGTGTTTTGGTGAGATGAGCAGTGTAGGATACGCGGAAACTGCTTTTGACTGTGGCGCATGAGTATCGCGTCTGGCAGGACTAGAGGGTTCTGTTTACAGAAAATCTAGGGAAATAATTTAAAAAATTCTATGAATTATGAATGACTATGAATGAAAAACTATGAATTAACGAGATTCACAATACAAATAAACAGTTGAATTTTGATTCACAACTAAGTACTGTTGTTTTCATTTTTCTTTTTTCTCGCCATTGTGGGTTACTTTAATTTATATTGTTAATTTCTCGGTTAATATACGAGTTGGAAAGTCTTTAAGATATAGGAGAGCTACTCCCTTCCTTCTTTTATTTTCCCCTCTAATTCTTTTACTCCCCTTCTTTTAACCTATTTACTATAACCTATATTTTTTATTGGGGGGAGGGCTTTGGCCTTGGCTACATCTTTGCCTTCGTTGCGGATATGTCTCTGGGTTGCTTTAGGTAGATTTTCTTGAAATCTGCTTAGTGGCTAGTGTTGGTGGTTAGGGTTACAACTTCCAAAAAATGTCATCGTAGTTACTTTTCTATTAAAATTGTGGGCGTAGAAGCCCATCCATAACCGACAGAACGCAGAGTAGGATTCTCTAGATAAAACACAGCGGACCAAAGTAATATTTTACAGGTCGATCAAGGACTAGCCTTTTAGGCTCTATCCTGATGCGTAAGCAAGCTCCCTGAGGCAAGAGCACCTCCCGGTATTTATAAATTTTGAGAGTAGGGATGCTAGAATAGCAACATTGAGAGTGAAGTCAGGAAAACAAGGAAATAATCGTTGGTATGAGTGCGCTCTAGCGGCTGACGTGATTCAGAGGAAATGCAGCAAGTGGCCGGACGGGTACACCCGAGGGTCGGTCAGGCACGGCGGCATAGGGGTCAGGTGCGACCAGGGGTCATCTGCTCTTCCACATACGTTACTGCATTAGCATAGCATGTAGATGTGGCGTCCATGGCACAGTTCACACGCCGCGCTCCTTTGCCATTTCTCCCGGGGCTACAGAACTCTCATCATGAACCCCCTTCAAGCCAAAGTGCAAAAAAATACTGATGTTGATGTCCCCAATCCAAATGCATGGAGACTGGCGATTCATTAACCGGGGAAACTTTTCCAGCCAAGTAAAACCAAGGCCCGTTTCAGTAAAAATCCAAGGTAAGGGGTAGAGAATAAACAATAGGTATTCCGTTCAAATAAAATGCCGATTGCATGACCAACCGTCACAGCAGGAGTGCAAACTTTCTAGAATCGTCAAAAAGTCATCAAGCAAGTTCATGCCAGGCATCAACTGTTTAACATTAACAAAACTGATTTAAGTCGACGAAATAATTTTAATAAACCCGTTATATTACTCGATTACGGTGTTTCGGTATGGATATTTTAGATTACCAGTTAGCAATACTGCGGAAGACTTTCTCATAAGTTTTCAAATTTTCAATACAGTTGGAATTACCCTCAGCAAGTCCACTTACAGTTGAGCCGCTCTCAACCGCGGTTGAACCTTCTGTAGTGGGAAAGTACCTAAAAAGGTTTTCAAGTCAAAATTATGGCTGTCTGCAAAAACAATAAAACCTAGCGGAATGCGTTTTTTGTATCTAAACGGGGATTTTCCTCTTCAGAATGGACACACCATCGGACACCGTAACAGGTCATCAAGGTCGCAGGCAGGACAAATAATAGCTGACATCTAGCTCGTTGTGGACGTTATGAGACCGATTCAAGCCATTCACAACATAACCCCTAACCTTTCCTTGTCTCCCGTAGCTGGAAACAGATAAAGCTGCTCACCACACGCCATTTTCGGCAATAATCCGTTTTCAAAACGACAGTTTGCACTCTACTTGGCTCCTCCATCCGAATGGCCTCATCAGTCTTGCTGACGAAAAGTCTTCAGTCCATACCTACTCTTCCCTCTTCCTCGAAACGGTAGAAACCTTCATGAGAAACTATACAGGGTCAGTGTCAAATTGAACGCTCAGGAGAGAGAAAATAAAGGCTCGCACTAAGGTGAGGGTGCCCTATTCGACACAGTGTGGAGAAAACACGTTCTAGTAAATAACCACCCTGCATCTCCCGAACCAGACTTTTCCCAGATATGGCGCTAAGTGGGTATTTTCATCCACAATAAGTACCTACTAACTACTTGAGCTTTTCCATGTCACGCAAACTTAATGGGCCGCTCACATGTGTGCAGGTTATCCCCTCAGGGATATATAGTTTTATTTAATTTTTAATAATATATGATTCAAAATATGTACTCAGATTTACCACAGCAGCGTGACCCCTCGCAGACGTCAAGTGGCGCTTGTGGAGGGGGTCAAAGGGATTGCCAAGTTACTGTACTGAATCGACTCCTCAGGGGCTCTACGGCTGGAAAACCAACGGCAAATTGCTCCTGGTGATCAAATAAAATCTGGCGAAATCACTCGACGGGTCACATAAAAGATCCAGGCACGGTAAGTACCCCCGTCAAGATACATCGGCAATGTGGAGGTACTTAAACGCTTTTTACCGGTCTCTAAATCATAAATAGTTCCAAGCATATCTGTGAACACGTACTCTGTGTCGCAAAAAACGCGTTCTCAATAAAAATGATGGCGATTTCTGGAAATAACATTTTGATGGCGCTACGCACCTGTTGAGGACACTCACCCGGCCAAGCAAAATTAAATTCCTAACGGATTGATTTAGGAATTGATTCAACAATCTTGTCTGTAAATTTGTGGGTATACAAACAATAATCTTATGGGGGGGAGTCAGAAATATATTTAGCAGGGTGGTAACGAACTTCCGGTCCTGTGGGCTTGTACGTCTCCTCAGCGAAGCACAATATGAATTCGACTTAGGGAAGATCACAGGTGAGAAGTAGGTTGGATCACTTGACATCACGAAATGATTATTGGGAAATTCTTGCCAGCGAAGTGGGCGAGAAGAAAATTTAAGAGAACTCCATTTTCCGCGACTTTCTGCCAGAAATAACCAGAAAACCCTGGGCGTCTCCTCCCTTACGGGGGAATACAACTTACAATCGTAGATCAAAGGAACTATTTTCGGTAGGTGCTACTCACCCTAGCCAAGCCTTAGCTCTGAACCTTCAGATCCAACGGAATTTCGAAACTTACAATATATTAGTGATTGAAAATGATTTTTGTTCGATTGATCATAGTGATGCACGATGCAAGAACAAGAACAAGAAACGGCATTTCTTGATCTTGTTCTTGTTCTCGCAAAGCGACTCTTGCTCTTGCAGCAAAAATCCTATATTGTTCTTGTTCTCGCAGTAGAAATCACTTCTTGCTCTTGTTCTTGTTCTTGCTGCGAGACTCTTGCAATTTCTTGCATACACATGGAATTTTCTGATGTTTAAATGTAGTTTTTTGTCTACCGAGCGGTCATTTCAAGTGCAGTCTATCGTCGCATAGTCTGCAGATTTTTTCGTACAAAATATGGACTCCAATCCATGAATGAAGCTTTGGAAAAAAACTGCCTGGGTTTATGCAAGACTCTTGCGAGAACTCTTGCAAGAGTTCTTGTTCTTGCAAGTCACTTCTTGTTCTTGTTCTTGCAGCCAAAATCGACTCTTGTTCTTGTTCTTGCTTGCAAGAAATGCAAGAACAAAAGCAAGACAAGAAATTTTCGTGCATCACTAATTGATCAAGCCCTTGATCCCGTATAGGTCCTATACAGGTCCTTGCTTGGTAGTTTATGGGACGCCTCAGGATGATACGATTCCCGGTGAATGACCATAAGTGACTTGCCTTGCTTAATCAGGCAGGGCACTGGACAGAGTCTGATGAAGGGGTGAAACCTTCAATCACTGTACCGGTTCAGCCAATTACTCATGGCGAGAATTAGCCACGCAGCGGCGCTATAGTCGCTACGCAAGCATTAGCCCCTGAATTTGAAGCTCCGTGCTCTAGGAATGTGGTATGCTAATTGCCCCATGGTCAACATGTCTTCGCACTCTGCCCATCTTCTTCATAGGCACTACCTGCACCACACGTAAAATAATCCAAAATTATAGATGGAACATCCATCCTACAGGCAACAACTGTAATTTTATTCCAAGTAGATATCGCATCTAGTCATAGATGCAAGAAGGAGATTAAGTCGAATATTAAAATTAGAAAAACAAAGCAAAAAATGAGGTACGGCGAGCCCTCAATAAATACGCCTCCACAAGCCTGACCTCTTTCAGTTGGGCAGAATTTAGTATAAAATAGCATGACACTGAGGCAGTCAGGACTCAGGACTCCAAGGAGGCAGCTTGGGATGAGACTTTGAGTGTACCTGTCGGCTGCCGCCCGGCAGCATAATTTCCACATGTACATTTGAGGTAACAAATGCTGTTGAGAACCATTAAAGGTAGCATAAGAACCACTTTCATCATAGGATTAAAAAAAGTAAAAAATGTCTTCATAAGCCACGTTGATAAACTTATCTAACCGTTACTGGACTTGTGAAATCTAAACAACTAAAGAGGTAGTTAAGCTGCATCAATAAAGAGCAGGCCGCGCAATTGTTGATGAAGAATGCAGCCAGCAGCAACTTGTCTCGGCGTAATTATTTACGCATTAAGTCGCAGATCGTACAACTGTAAAATCTACTTCCCATTCCAATTATCCATCGACTTTTCAAGGTATGTCTAGTTTCAATGGGCAACAAAGAGAATCGGTCTGACGTTCTGGCGTACCCTCAGATTTGCTGCATGCCCCCAACAGTTTTTTCAACTTTCGGTTGCAGAAGACAAATATACCTTTCAAATATTGGGTAGGTGGAAGGAAAGACAAGCAATATCGTATGTGGAGCTGTTTCTTTTTTCGGAACAGTCTGTACGTTTATGCCGTTTTATGGTAGATATGGTAGCTCCCCGAAACCAAGAAACAAAGTTTTTCCATGCATTGTCCACAGTTTACAAGCCGGACGTCGGAAATTGCTCCCTTTGAAACTCAAAGGTTCCACTCAAGTATGCTCTCGTCATTAATTAAGACAGACACCTGAGCAAAGGAAAATAAATACACCTCCATATGCTCTGGTCACACCTCCCCTCAGGGCTTGTAATCACCAAAAGCCGCCCTACTCCAGATAGATTAAACTATCATCTATCACAGGCTTATGATAGCAAGTCGCACATCATATCAGATCAAGATTAATACATCACATTAAATGGACACTTCAGCTATCACACTATGAAGGCGCGAAACTCTTTTTGCGGCTCTTCCGACTCGCACATCATTAACCATTTCTACTCTCTGGTTCCTACGAGTACTTAGGCACCCATAGGTTATAGGTAGGCACACCGAAGGTCGGACCGGCGAAAACCACCATAAGATACCAAAATAATTAAAACCACTTTTTTTTTTTTACAAAATAATTGTTATTAAAGACATAATTATCGGACAATTAACAACGATACAGAACGGTAAAAAAGCTGCTCTGACATAGATTTTCCGTTAAAAAAACACTTAAGTATTTTCTGGACCACGATTTGAAATTGGAAGGTGAAAATGCAACTGAAAGGGTAGCTGTACCAGCCTAAATTATAGGTAAGTCAAACATTGCAAAGCAGTGTCAACTTTTCAAAGGAGGGTCTCTGGTCACCAAGTTCGGCCCAAGAATGACCTTCCACCTTCCAAGCAAAAAATATCAATAACGCCTTAGATTCAAATTTATCATCAGAGTTCAAAAGAAAAACCATGCACTCAAAATGAATATGGGTTCTTTTGGTTTCATAATGTAACCTTCGTTACTTATTGTTATTATATACTATTTAGTGATTCTACAACAATAACTCAGTAGAAAGATCTGTTAACTCAACTTCTACTAACTAGTTAGGCAAGAAATACAGGTCCGAGCAGCAAAAAATGAACGATTCACTTGAAGGTGACTTACTGATCGGTATTTGACCATTCTTTGGCAGTGCGAAACTGTGACACAAGAAATAACACCCACAACATTTATGAGATCATTTCCTTTAAACTTAGTCCTTAACTCTATACCAATCTACAGTAACTGCTCAGTACTGTAGTAGGTAGTACGCTAAAAAACCGTAATGAAATGTTTTCTTAGTATTTACTTAGTGGCCCAAGAGTTTTCATAGCAGCTTTTTACAAAAGTGTACAATAAATGAAAGGTGTAGGTACAGTGCTGAGTGTTTCCCCATTTTCCACTATAACATAACAGCATCGACTGTGAGATGAAACGCCTAGCACTTTCTACTCACTCACAGTCAGTGCAGGAGTGCAGTGAAACTCGTGCAACGCACAGTTTTGTGTCAAACCTCATTGATGCTGTCGGATTGTACGCAGCTTTTGACAATTTATTTGACTCACTGCCTGAATGAAGACGTGTAATGCACCGCAGCTTCCGTGCAGTAAAAAGAGAAAACTCTACCTCCTATACTTTCACCTACTTTCTACTTATTTATCGGCACATCCCTAGTACGTTGTAAACATAAAGTAGGTACCCGAAACCTATAAAAACCTGACAGCAACACGATGAGATTGACGGACGGCTGCAAGCTATTTGACTACGTGACTTACAGAATCTATCTGAATAACAGAAAAAAACATCGAAAAAGAAGGACATGAAGAGGCTGTAGTGTACACATTGGACAGGAAGAGTATTAAAAATCCGCCTGTTTATGTACACTTACCTATAGTAACTCAACAGGCGATTTCTTATATTAAATTAGACCAATATTAGGTACGCTCAGTGCTCAATCAGCTGTTCACAAAACAAGACCTCCGGTCGCAGGCCCAATTTCACCAATTTACATTTTAAACAAGTACTTACTCTCAAATTTAGCACGAGACTTGCGATCACTGATAGCATAGATTCATCAAAATGAAAAAGTCAGGCAAAGAAGAATACCATAACCTACCAACACTATACGATTATTACTAGACTGAGCACTTTATTATACCAAAAATTCTACCTGTATCACTTGCGATTATAATAAGGTATTTACCGATGTCTCTTTTCTAAAAGAAAAAAATAAAACTATATCCAAAAGTTTCCTTAGAAAGATGGCATTATATAGGTACTATTCTGGTGCCACTTGTGTTCTTAGCATAAAGGAGGAAAGAGCTGTACCTATGCATACACGTATTTCCATTCCTATTTAAAATATCTTCAAATTTTAAAAATGATTCGAAATTAATTCGCTCTATTCTTTGGCAATAGAAGGAAAATAATGCACATGCACTTAGCAGTCGTACCTAACCTCAAGCCTCAAGAGTAAAACCTTTTTGTAATCACGTCATTTTTCTCTTAAGTACTTTTAGGAAGGCTAACAACTGAATAAAAACGACCTTTCGCAAATTTAGCAGATCAGCCAGCTTAATACCAACTCGTTCCTAATTCAAGAGATCCTTGTATGTTCCGACGTAAAACTCCACTGTCCTTGGCTGAATTCTTAATAGCATGGCAGAAGACCATTATTGTTACTGGATCAACAAATATTGGCAAAGGAACGAATTAATGGCCGCAATGGCCGCCGGATGGTTGCCACCACCACCATCATCACTACCTTCGGAAGAGCTCGAGGTGGCTCGGGTTTTTGCCAGCCTTTCATTGGCTACACTGCGCACTGTCCACTAAAGCACGAAGGGGAACCGGTACCTGGAAGGGCAACTTTTCTAGGTATGCCTCCCTTCAAAGTGGCAATTAATTGGTTCCTTCGACAATATAATGTTTATGTCAAGGAACGTCGACAGTATCACCACTTAAAAAATTCACCCTCCTCTGACACTGAGTAATCCTACATCCAGCGGCACATCATACCTTGTCAAGTTCACAACATAATTTTTAAGAGGCTCGCTGAGGGCACTCGAATAACGGTTTCATACACGGAAGGCCTTATTTCGATGATCGGTCACGAGAAGAGAATTTAGCTCAAAAGCGAGGGGTGAAGTTATTTTCCATATTCACAAAAATTGATTCACCCTTCCCCTTAATCTCGATCTCCACCTGAGAGTTTTTGTAAATTGAAAGTAGCGACAAATTTTGCTTCTAGGTGTAGTCTCGTGACTCGTGATTCAGTTAATTTCGTCTGGCCAAGTTTAAATAAGACTAGAATAAGCACCTACCGATTTTTCGATATTTTTCATTGCAGATGCAGGCTGCCAGCACTAGCTATACTCGAGTCAGGCAAGCTATCTGGGCTTTGCAGGCTGGCCACGTACAGCGCATTATTCGTCCTGTCAAAGTGTGTGCTGTCGTACACACTGTTGCTCTGCAAATGAAATATTTTTCTTTATTTTTTTGTATTCGTAATAGACCCAACAAAAAAAACTATGTTAGATACCTATAGCTGGGTGACTCAGTGAACACTATCATGATTTTCACAACATTTTGTCCACGACAGTACTCACTTGGTAGATGTAGTCAGAGTCAGTCTTGAGTGAGGAAAAAGACTGCTGGTGAGGCAATGACACGTTGTCATCTTCCACCATGTCGTCAACTTGCGCCTTGTACGAAAACAGAATGCTGGGCTGCGATACGCTGAAACAAAATATAAGCAACATCATAGTTGCAGGCACCTACCACATTTAGCGGGAGATAGAATACAATATTATTTATAGCTTGAAAATGAAAAAAAAAACACATTTTTTGTTTTGCTCTGATAGAGCAAACATCATATCATACTATTCTAGTCTATAAATAGGTACCCTATAGGTTGCTCGGAAAACTTCCAACAAAGCTCAACAAAGAGCAGTGTCGAAATCCTAAAAATAAAAATATATTGTTAAATTTAACATGTGTGTAATCTCAGCTGACCCATAACTGCTGTACGTGTGGTGTACTTATCAAGGAAGGACACACTTAAGATGCTATCGGAAATCTTTACCTGAAAAACTCAGCTAGAAAGGAGTAGTAGACGAGGGGTGTGTATAAGGTGAAGTAAAGAGCCGAAGTCACGTCCACGACGCACAGACCGGCCACCAGCTCACTGTAATTAAGGATCGCACATCCGATGCTCTGCATGAGATTCATCAACATCAGCAGCAAGATGTAGATGTAGAACGAATGTTTTGCTGCAATAACAACAACAAAATTATTCTTCTCCCAATATTAATGTTTAACGGGGTCTGAAATTGATGCTTCCAACTATAAAAGGACGTCAACTGACAATATCTACTTACTAGGTAAAACAAGACGATCTCGTAGTCGCGTCCATGGAAGAATCAAGACAATGAAATAAACCTGAAAAACGAATTAAAAATATTGGATACCAGTAACATCGGAAATAGGCGGAACGAATTCTGCAACTTAGTTAACATATCATCCGACTTAGGAGTTGGAACTGACCACTGTAAACAGCAGAGAAGTGGCCATCCAGAAGACGAGCCCACCGTGATGAAACACATGATGGGCTGGAGGCATGATCCGTTGATCTGGCGTGAGGGACGTTTCATCAGAAGCTGCAACCTCTAACGCTCCTTGCGTCGTGGAGAACGCTAGAGATAAGAGAGATGTCGCCAGAAGAACGTACCGCGTGCTGCTTCTACTATCCAAGTGCCCTGAAGAATAACAATCAAATGTGGCACATCCTTCTTCAACCCAGGACAGGACAGTTCTTTAACTCCGATTACTCAGAGGAGCCTGTTTACTTTCTCAATGAAATCTTTTCCGAAGAACCTGTTGAATATTTTTTTTCTGAGATTTAACATCTTGACTACATTGCAAGGATTCGACAAAAAATTAAATATATTGACACACCTATTAAATTTCAGAACAAACAAAAAATGTCCAAAGGTTTCTTTGGAAAGAGGTCATTACATTTTGACATTTATTTACTGATAAATAATTGACAACATCTTAAACTAGTGTTTACTTTATAATAATAATAAAAATCGGCAAGAAACAGCTCTGTGTCGACAGCCTTAAAGGCCAACATAATATGAAAAAATCAACGATTCGGCAAAGACACCTGACGATAACAATAAAATGATCTCAAAGAATTCCGAAGTGCCTCACTTGCTCTACCGTACCTACTTACCTAACAACATTCGTCTGATGAATGCGACTTACCGAATGCGAGGCAAAAAATGACTACGCTCATTTCCGTGGAAAGAAGAAAGAAACGGACGACAACCCAGAGGATTTTTTCGGTTGTTCCAACAGGCAGAGCAGTCGCACTTATCGCCATGGCGGCGACACATCTTGCAAGACTGACCACTACATTTACTAACACCTAAGTACAAAAACATTAATATAATAATATAAATAATGCACTGGGGTAAAAATATCAAAACAAATAAATTTTTACATTCTCATAGAATCTTTAAAAAGTGTAAATGTGAGAACTCACTGCAACCCATACCCTGCGAGAGCAAAATAATGGAACTTATAATCAGGTAAGACTCTGGTTTATGTTCTCCCTAAGTTAAAATACACATTAATCTCCAGTTAAATTTAACTGAGGTTCGTCGACAATTCTTCGAAGAAATACTTATAGCTTGATACTCACCAAACCATAAAATGTTATGAATATGGGACTGCTCGTGGCACGCAACTTCAGCCTGGCTCGGTTAAATCGGACAGTGAGAAATATAAGGAAGAGTAAGTTGGGGAACAAAATTATGACGTCCCATGCTCGGATTCTGGAACACATAACATTGAAGAGTCTTTAAGGCTTTTTCATCGCAAGCCATACATTGATCAAATGTTAATTATATGGACAGCCTAGATGTGGGTTCTTCCACACTTCATGCATAACATAATGCCGCCTTCGCAGTTAAAAATATAAACCATACCTACATCTGAGGTATTTTGTGTAACTACCTACCTAATATAAGTAGTTATTATTATTATTATATGGTGTTATACGGGTGAAAGATATTTTTAAAGAATCTAACCGTAAAAGTTGAAATAAAATTAATCTGTTTACGTATGTCTTGGTTTCTAATATCTGTCGGATACCGAGCTACTGAAATTTATTCTGCTCTGATTACAGGAGACAATAACCGGGGAAACGGGGAATGGTTACCAATAGTAAAAATTCAGTAGCAACCTACCGAGTGTTTCCCAACTCAACAAAAAGGATGGCCTGACAGATGTGGTCGTTCAGGTGACTGGCATTCTTCGGGGTTGCTGAAATAGCAGACTCCACCATTTTTTCTTTCAACTGCCAGACTGAAGTGGAAAATGCTGAAAAAAATTAAAAGTTCGACACCTTTACTTGGGCACAACAGCATCAGTGACATCACACAGTTAAGGTAATTAGATTACGTTACTAACAGATGGTCACCACAGTAGGTACCTACCTAAGTACTCTTTATAAAGTAAGTATTGAAACTGGTGAAAGTGTTGTGATGAAGTAGGTCCAGCTCATTTCTACATACGAAATAGACCATGAAAAAACGCAATACTGGAAATCAAGAATAAACACTTACCTAGATCAATAACAACTGATGAATCATTTGACAATGAGAAATCAAATCTCACCTGCACATCAGAGCGTCAACTACACTTCCTCTTTATATTCGGATAATTTCTTCTGGCATACCTATAATTTATTTGTATTAATTTATTTCACTCAATTTGACAGATTTTACTGCAAAAAAACTGTTTTCCGTTTGCATTTTTATTAAGCAGACAACAACAATACAAGTTGACCAACGTATTTTCATAAGTAAAATGGCCAACATAAAAATATTTAGAATCTGTTTAGAATTTCGCGCGCATTTTCAAACTATGTACAAAACCATGTCACGGAAGAAAGAAGGTAAGATGTTGCTTTAGTCTTTAGTCAGTCCTCGTAGTTAAGAACGTGACGCTTTTCCTAATCAGGACATGACTAAACCGAACGCATTTACGATCACTCGTGTACACAGTCAAATCCGATTACCCCATACCTACACCGACACCCCTTTCATGAGCTTTATTATACTCTTGAGTCGTGGTTAGTAGGTACCTGGGTACGTACATACCTATTTCGATGCTGAAACCAGACTAATACCTAAAACAATAATTATTCATACCTAAATAAGATTACTCTTTTGGGATCGCAAAATATGTAATTGAAGAAAAATACAATATAAATATAACAGTAGGTATCTACTTATTCTAAGCGGCTACATATTAGGTAGGACATCATCCTTCAGAATCGAACCAAACAAAAAATAATAAAAGTGTCACAGTTCGATAGGTAGGTAGGCACCTAAGTATGCATTAAGCCACCTCATTTCTAATCCACCTAATCACACTAAAGAAAAAACTTCAATCCTTATTTTTTTCACCAACTGGTGGGACCACAGGGAGAAAAATTAAAAACTACCCAGCTATCTACTGACGTCTTACAAAACAAAAATCAGTCCATATCAGTGATAAAACTCATTCACTCAGCTATGTTGAAATATCAAGAGTCAACAACCCAAAGAACGTTGACTCCCGAGCGGCCCAAATTGAGAGGTCCCAGCATCCCGTGCTCTCTTGTCTTCAGCAGGTGCAAAAACAACAGAAATGTATAGAAGACGTTGTTGCGACCCTGAGAAAAAAGGGCCAAGTTAGACAGACAGTTAGATTATCTCCCTCCATTCCTACAACAGGTCCAGTCCGGTCTTTCGGGGTTACTCATATAAAAGAGAAAGAATTAATGATGGCAGGCGGCAGCATCGTTCTGAAGGATCTGTTGATTCGTCAGTTCATTTTCCGACCTTTTCCATTTTTTTCCTTGCCTATGTGTCAATAAGTTCTTACCTTGAAGCGGTACGAAAGTAACGTGTAATGTATGTTAACGACATCGTTATGATGAACTGATCGATATTTTTTACCTCTGAAATACGTCTTTTTAACGTCAGAAACTAGTTGATAAAGTTACAATTTAACAATTGGCTAGGAAATGGACAAAAATCACTCAACTCGTAGTTAACTGGTCTCCGACATTAAAAAGAAATTATGTTTCAGAAAAAGAGTGCAACAGTTCCCTCAGTGACTGTTAAAATAAACCTTTTGATAGTGTTTCGTGACATTCTTCCAAGCAAAATCAGAAACTATGTACAAGTACAAAGTTCATTATGTTGGAATATTAAAACCAAGTGATTCTTGGATTTTTTGGGACCCCCAAAAACTGCATGATTCCCAGACGCTGCCCAGGCAAATTAACACACAACATCAAGAGACATCGTCTGTACACCTTACCTTCGGTACATCGTAGACTTGGTCTTTATCTAGTAGTATAAAATGTGGAGGATTGAGCTGGGATTGGTATATAACAGGGGCGTGAGGTCGCGTCGGTGGGCGCTCTGGGCTTCGCACCAGATGCTGCGCTGAGAAGGGTCGAGACGGCGGCGCGTCTGGCCGCTGTGAGGACGGGACCAACTGCAGGTCCAGATAAGTTGCTATCAAGTGCATGACTAGAGCTGCGTCAGTCGGCAGGTGCTCTTCCCAGGCTTTGCCATGAAGTGAACCGCCACTGTTCCAGCGGAACTCACTCATACTGCCTCCTTTGGCAAGTTCTGAATAAAAAACATCATATCATGTTTTGCACAACAGAGAACGGCAAATTGTCAATTTCTGAAATAGTGGGAATTGTGACCTGACCCACCAGACTTTCTCAGAATCAGTTTCAAAACACATCCTAAGGACAGGTTAAGTGGACGCTATACCTGACGGTGCATTTTTTGCCGCCCATAAGATTAACATTGCGAGCGCCAATTCATTTTCAAGGTTTACCCTTGGTTGGAAAGACACAAAATTTTTCCTGTACCTAGCCCTAACAATGTTCTAGGGAGTGTTTGAAGCAGATTTCCCAATTTCTCACTGGTTTCTTTTATTGCAACTGTTTTGCAAATGATAGCATCGCATACTTACCTCAAGAAAAGTGCTGTATCTCGAAAACCAGTAAAAAAAAATGGGAAATCTGCTTCGAACACTCCCTAGAACATTGTTAGGGCTAGGTACAGGCAAAATTTTTTGTCTTTCCAACCAAGGGTAACCCTTGAAAATGAATCGCCGCTCGCAATGTTAATCTTATGGGCGGCAAAAAATGCACCGTCAGGTATAGCGGACCCTTAAGTGTGCCTTTTTTTAGATATGTCCCGGAGACTTTTTTTGCTCTAAATAATATGAATACCATCAAAAACTAGTATCTACAGTTGGGATATAACAATCACTAGTTTTTTTAAGTTACTACTTATTTTTTGCAAAATAATCAGATCGTTGAATCCAAACATCTTTTCATGTTGAAAAGGTGTAGAGCAATATTTCCAAACCTGGAATTAACTATGGGAGAAAATAGGAAATTTCTCCATTACTGAATATAACATGGGGATTTACCGCGGATGCGAGTAACTAGGTATTCCTGGTGTGGTGACAGCTCGAGAAAGGGAACCAGCCTCGGCAAGGAAGGGATACTGGCCACCACCTGAGGGATACACGCTGTCCGCTTCAGCCGATCCAATCCAACTGACCCCAGGTGCAAGTCTGACAATCCGCATCTCACAAACGCCGCGTCAATGTGATCCAACTCTGCCACCACACGTTGCACGATGGTCAACGACGTCCACTAAAGTAAAAACAAATTGCAAAGATGGCGATGACAGTTACACCTAGACCGTACAAGGCCAGAAAGAAGACCATTAATAATAATAATAACTGTATAAGCATAGTAAATTGTGACGACCAAAATATGAAAAAAAAAAAAATAATAATAATAAAAATAAGTACCTATTTCTCAAGTTAGACTAATTTCAATAAATTTAGTATTTGGGCTAGGTACTTCCTAAAAAATTAGACGAATCCTCAGACTAAGAGCTGGTCAAGTGACTAGTTGGCACTTGCTAGAGCCAAGTAGTAGTTGCTAGTGCCAAGAGAAAATGCTCAATTAATTAATAAGGATAACTAGTTGATTCTCGTACCATTCGCAGATTAGCATTCCACTGGGTGAGCCGACCCGGGTCCACCTTGACGCGGCGCCAGAACTCCGCATGACTGATGCTTGCTGGCGAGGAGCCGTCGTCACTCAAAGTACCAGGGCTGCTGCTTGGCGTCACTGCAATCACACAAAACTGGAATTAAAATGTTCAGTTAACTTTATATTTTTTAGTCTTAAATTTTCTTTAAAAATTTTCAAATTTTGTGCGATTGAACAATCAATTACGTAGGTAATAAGCTTGATGTCACTCTGTGTTTTCAACTCGAGTAAAAATTCAATATAATATGCAGGTGTGCGTACCAGCTGATACGGACGACATTTGATAAGCACAACGGCGCAAGAGTGGGGACACTTCTGCTGCAGCGGTACCACGAGGCGAAGGGCTGTTCCAGAAAGATCCAAGCGAAGTAGGTGACGACTCGACGCTGACACCTACAGTCGCACGTCGTTCTTGTTCCTCGACGGCATCCAGAAACCGCGACAGCGATGATTCGTCAGTAATAGGCTCCTCGCCGGGGCGATGGGGCACTCCAGCCTGAGCTGAGATAGGGCTACTGGCCACGTAAACGCTCCTGCTTGGAACTGTACCTGGAAGATACAGACCTAATTAATAGGGCCCCCCTTACACGTTCAAATTCTTGATTAAATAAACTATCAAAAAAAAATGTACGCACTATTCTGGGGGTATTTTTTCTTATTTATACCTCACGTTTTAACTTAAGTAGAGTTCGCCCAAGTTACTGAGAGACCAAGTACAAAACCGCTACACCAGAAATCTGGTTGGGGAAATTATAGAAAACGATATAGGATATAGGTGAACTTACTTTCGTTAAGGGCAGTAGGAGATAACCAGCTGGTGGCCGACAAATTCATTGGAAACGTAGCAGTAAAGGTTGGTTCTACGCCCGCAGTAGCAGTAGTCTTGGGAGTCGCCTCGGGCGCTTTGAAGTACCGATCTGGTGAATTAAATTAGACATTACAACGTTTAACACTGAAAATAGTTTTTTCTTTAAACGCGCGACGTTCAGAGAATATGCGCTGATGAGTTGGTTGTTACATTTTTTGGCCGAAGACGAAGTGGCCGAAACCAATACATCCACGTCGGAAGCGGACAATTTTTCCGTTCCGCCGGGATTTGAAAATAGTGCTATTTTACACATTTCAGACCAATGAAACAGCACTTACTTACCGTAAGAACTAATTCCAAGTAATTTTCTTTGTGTTGGTGAGAGGCAAATCGGTTGCATTGTGACAGTTTTTACTGCGTATTGTACAAAGTGAAAACAAGAGTTTATCACCAAAACTGCAGCCAGAATTAACTGGCCCTGATGAGCAGCGTAAGTCATCATCGAATCATTACCGGAACCATCCAACCTGGAAATAAGATAGTAAATAAATAAATACTGGATTAGTTTCCCTAGGCCCTAGAAGATATTATTACTTGCATTTAAAATAATAAACGGTCACCCACAATCCTGTTTGTTTAAGTACCTAACTAGGTATGTTGTTTATCGACAGTTTTTTGAGGCAACTGCTAGATATTTATATTTAAATGTCCTGAAATATAATATACCTTACTATGCCAAATTACTTCATAGATGATGACATTCGACCATCGAATACCTGACTGTAGACATTTTGTCCACAATCTTAAATACACCCGCTTACCTATATAAAATTAGGATCACGGCAACAGCCACATTCAGAAAACCCCACAGTAAGTGGCTTTTTGTTCTGGCTATATTGTCATTCATCCTCAGAGTTTCCTCAATCAGTTTTGGGTTAGTGGAAGGCCGGTTCCGGTTGTCCCGGTCTTCTAGGGTGCTGTAACGAAAGCCAACCAAATTAGGTTATTTAGTGATAAATTGAAGCACTTTCCTTGATTCTACATTAAATCTATTCAAAAAATGAATGAAACATACTTAGCAAGCATTTTTCTCCTCTCTTATTACTTTAATTGCACACTAAACCTAGAAAAAAGCAAAACCGGGAAATAAACTTGAGACAAAAGTAAACAACACAAACAAGCCTCGTTTTATTTGATTCTAATGCCACGTTCAGTAGCAGGAGTTGTGAGCAGCCATGTTTATTATTTTTATCCTAGTGGCATGGCATGCTTTTCCTTTATTGGTTGAAAAACAGAAAATACACTATATTTGGACTCAAATTTACCCATAATCGATATGGTCAAGAGGAACAAGACAGTCCGCGGGAGGCCTAACATTTTAATTACTGGTTCGTATCCATTTCCACCTTGTATATGTTCAGTTTTTCCTTTCTCTACAAACTTCACTGCACTGTACTTAATTTGTCTTCAATTACTTTTTAATTACTTTTCCCGTACAGGTAAGAGTTGCGAGTGCGCAGAAAAACTAATGTCTACTTTTTTATTGCAAAAAGTGTAGGTACCTACGCACGTAATATAAAAAAGTATTCGCGGCTAATGTCGGACCCTTGTTTTTTTCAGAACATTTTTAATAGTATCAGACTTTTGGGGAAATGGAATTTATTTTGCTAAAAGGGCTTCAGGTCGCTAAAGCTTCCCTTGGCCTGACTCCAAGAATTATTCATTCGCGTAATAATTTGACAAGATACTCGACTACGAGTCAGTCGTCTCTTGCTCATGACCAGCTATGTTCGAAAAAAGTAATCGACAATGTCAACACTGTCATTGAGCGGAAAGAAGAAGGCAGATTGTTTGCAGTGGTGCAAGTTTGTGGGAAACAGTTCAAAGTTACAAATAACGATATCATAATTGTGGATGGTTATTGGCCCCCTGAAATTGGGGATGCGATTCGGTTGGAGAAAGTACTGCTTGCTGGTGCAAGAGATTTTACGCTTATTGGCCGGCCCATCCTTCCGCTAAACCAAGTATCTGTAAAGGCAACGGTTATTGAAAAACCTCTAACCCATACTAAAGTTCATTTCCGTTATATCAAACGGAAGCAGTACAAGAACATTAATTTTATGAAGGTTCCTCTGACTTACCTGCGAATTAACTCTATACAGCTGTTGGGAAAAGTAAACGAGCTTGGCGATGTTGATGGCAACGAGGATCGTGTATTTTAGTGACTTGATACCAGTAATTATCGTTTCGCTTCTAAGGAACCCCAGGCACTGGCAAGTCGCGCTTGGCAAAGGCAGTGGCCACCCGCTGCAACTTGCGATGGATTGATGTAAGTGCGGAAGCTGTGCGGCGAGGCTGCTGCCCCGAGTATGATGACGCTCTGCAGTGCGCCGTGCTCGACGAGGATCGTCTGGTGACTGCGCTTGAGCCAGATGTCGCACCTGGGAGTGTAATCCTCGATTACCATGGGTGCGACTTCTTCCCCGAACGTTGGATTGATGGCGTTTTTGTTCTCCGCACAGACAATACCATTCTTTACGATCGACTAGCTGCTCGAGGCTACGCTGTCACGAAGATACAGGAAAACGTCACAGCTGAGATATTCCAGACCATCCTTGACGAGGCCAAAGACTCTTACCGTGAAGAAATAGTACATGAATTGCGCAGCGATACCGAAATGGAATTTGAAGCCAATCAGCAGACCATTGTAGACTGGGTAATGGCGTGGAAACCAAGTGCCCCTCGCTCCACGTCTTCCTCTTCTAGTTCTAGTTGAGTTTAAAATAAAACATTTTCCCATTCAGAAGTTAGAATATTATCTAAAAATTCCTGGTGTCGCTGGTTTCCAAGTCCCTGCCAATGAAACGCACCTGAATATTATCAGTATCAACTAGACTTCTTTCCTTATAAATAAATAAATTTTTAATTCTACCACAATATATTACAAATACCGTATACATGACAACTAACGAAAGCAAATCGGGCCAATAAAAAAGTGTAGGTAGTACCTACGTAAGTATCTACGAGTGAAGTGGTGCTTAAGGAGGGTAAGGTCATGGGTTCGCGGGAATGACTAGTGGGCGCTAACCACTACTAAACACCCGACGCAAGCCACTCACTTCTCTTCATGGTACAAAATACGAAATATTTCAGTTTTTAGCCAAAAGAAGATGGGTGCCATAGTGAAACGCAATGCTACAGGTTCGAAACAAGTAGGCATTCTCCCTGATTTCAGACTTTTCACCAGAGGAGGAAGTAGATGATCAAAATCACAAAATTTCATCGTAACTGCTGAACGAAGCAGCAGTTAGCCCTCGGATTAGTCTGATTCCACTAATCGACGCTAAGTTGTAAGTGTAAGTCGATATT
The DNA here is from genome assembly GCA_950004255.1 of Mesopsocus fuscifrons. Classification (NCBI taxonomy): domain Eukaryota; kingdom Metazoa; phylum Arthropoda; class Insecta; order Psocodea; family Mesopsocidae; genus Mesopsocus; species Mesopsocus fuscifrons. Next base: position 11,519,687 of record OX465374.1, on the reverse strand, counting down.
TATACATCTACCATTATACTAGTCGAAAGAGTAGGTAAGTCAGGCAAAACCCAAAAAGGTATGGGAACCTACTTGTTGGACAAGTATGCCCAGATACGTGGAGGGTAGTCATTCCACTAATAAGAATACTCTTAAGAGTGGCCTTTCTATGCTGTTTCTTAATGACATTGTTCGGGGTAAACTGTTGAATACTTTTGGTCCTGTATTTCTAATTTTAACAGGAAATCCAACCAAAGTTAGAACCGTTTTAAAAATGACAAAATGACTGTCGAATCCTAACTGAGGTAAGTAATTAGTTTCGGCTGCTAAAAAGAAATAAATCTTTCAGAAAAAAAGAAAGTATCAGTTTCCTCGAAGGCACCACCCTGATGCCAAATTTTCCCCTTAGTTGTAAGATAATGGGCAATTATGGTGTACAAATGTCACTTCAACAAGAAATACGTTCCCTCTAAAGCTAGCGTCCTGGGCATAAAAGTAGTTGCGTCGGCAAGCAGGTGGCCAAGGTATCAGGCTGATTTATCGATTTCACCGGAATACGAATCGAGAAACAGAAAATACAAGACTTCGAATCGCAAAAAAAATACAGCCAGACAAAATTTCAACACCCTTCTCGATAGGGACAAGGTTACACTGTTCCTTCTCTACCTGTCGCAAGTACATCCACCCTCCAAATCGAATCAAGGCCTTCGCCCTCTAGCAACCATTATCAGGAGGGTCCGGAATGTACTACAGCGTGAGGCATTTCTGCAATGCAGCAGGGCTGAACCAGTCGGCGATAATTCTCTAGCCATCTTATGTTTTCTCGTCTTCAAAGTTGACGACTTCCGTTTTCTCAGCATCCGCCGACAACGCCTCCCGCAGAGCCTCGACACAGCTTTTCGGAATTAACGTGCCTGAAAAAATATGAATAGGTTTAATTGGCATCAAGGGACAAAATATAACTCTGAACTGTAAGAGATGATTCCCTGTGAATAACCGTTTTATTTTAATGATTTTAACAATGCGCGATTTTTTCTTCATTTTTTTTGTCAGAAAAACACACGACTGGTTAATCCCAACGTAAGATCTTGCATGCCGAAAATACAAAATCCAACAGTTTCCTCGAAAAGATGTTTACGTTCGGTTAATTTCGAACAAATTTTTTTTTGACGAAAATCACTCGGTCGTAGAATCACCATATACCTAGTCAGTTAATTTCGGACGTTCAAAAGACATCATATTTCGTAACATACTCGTATAAATATCCAATAGTTTCCTCATTACGTGTGCAGAAGAAGCCTTAACAAATAGGAATCCATACTCAGTCTTAATGACCTGATTTCCGCATGCAGAACTACTACATTGCATACATGCATGGTCGCTGAGAAACAAGACATCCCTGAGGAAGAAATTCTACATTAACTACCTTACTGCGTGACCAACGATTACGTACCAACAATCTTCATGCCACCAGTAGTCTTGAGACGCACCACCTGCATCTTCGTGTTGTGACCAGTCTTGGCTGCTAAAACATTCTCAATACGAGACCAGACGGAGAGAACTGAGCCCGACAAGACGTTGTACGTCCGCCTCCGCAGCCCCACTTCGCACTCCATGTTCAACGTCACATTTTTGCAGTTGCCCTTCCTGAAAAAACAGGTCAAAAAAATTGCACATTTCAAACAGTGAAGTTTTTTCTTGTTCTGAAATCCAAAATCGAAAAACATTAAACTACGTAAGTTTCCCGCCCTTTCCTCAGAAAGTGTCATTGAAAACGTCGACAAACAGCTCTGTACCGTATGTTCGGAAAAACAGCAAAAACATTCCAGCAGTTTGCTAGGAAAAATAGAATACAAGGAATACCAAAGAATAAACCACTATCCAGAAGTAACGGGTCAAATTTTTGGGAGCTTATAGCACGCTACACGCTTATGCACCTACTATCAGGGGCAGCGTAATAATATTTTCGATGCTGCATTTTAAGTTTAAAAATTCTTGAACGAAAAAATTGGAACCGGAATTCATGATTAGCTAAATTCACCGTTATGGTCTACGATGACCATCTAGTCATGGAGCTGTTTAGGAGACTAGGCGAACAGAAATAAGAACAGTTACCAGTAGGCATGGGAGCAAGTTGAGACACTGGCCGAGTACTGCTGCGTCCAGTGGGACTCTGCATCCTCGCTCTTCACCTTCTTGTATTTCTTTTCGAGCTCCGCCAAAGTTTCTTGTCTCAGTTGCAGTCCTGTGTTTGGTCTATAGATGGTGAACAGAGAGTCCTTCTTCGCTTCACCCTTTTTAATCTTCCCAATATCCACGGCTACCGCGAGGATAGCAGTTTGCTTACTATTTCGCACCTGCAAATACGTTCGTAGGTACAGAAAAACTCACCGCATAGTAACCCTATGATAAAGCAATCAATTTACGACTCTCCCACCTCTAGCAAGCACACTAAGATGAAATGGGGAGAGAAATTTGTAATCCAATTAACGGGGTAGTTGCACCTATAACTTCAAGTTCCCTACCACCTCAGAGTGTTTCCCTAATTGTCATTCGCCGTACCTGGTGGGACAACCAGAAGCCTTCCTTAGCTTCGGTGAGATCAGCCCACTTCTCCATGGCTTCATCCCAGCTCATTCCGCGCTCCACGTGGACAATATGGAGTTCAGTAGTGGCGACGCCGGTAGCATGCTTACGCAGAAACTGGAAAAGTTTAACGCGCTTCACATTCTCACCGGCAGTCCCGAGATCTGAAACACCACCAATTTTTAAGGCTAAATGTTCCAAATTAGTAGTACGTACTCCTCAGCATTCTGCAGTTAATTCACGATAATAAAATTATCTTGCATTTGGTTTGGTAGCTAATAAAGACACGAAAATTTAGTAACATTACGAGGTAATTCCTTGTTAAAAAAGCTACGTTTTACGTCTTCTTAGAGCAGAAAATGTACATCATTGTATAATCCCAAGTCAGGCACTTCAATATTACCAAGGATGCCCAAGTCGAATCGGCCCGTCTTCTTAGCCTGCTTGATAATCTCATGCAGGGTGTCAGTGAAATACTTGAACAGCCTGTTCTGCAGATCAACGGGCATGCCGAGGATGCGGTTGAGGAACTTTGACATGTTGTTGTAGTCCTTATCCAGCGTGAGCATGCCCGGCATGGACTCGGAGTTTGTAATCAGGCCAACGCCCACGAGTGCGTCCGCGACGTCTGTCAACAAAATAGTTGTGCAAGCCATTTCCTCCCTTGTTATCAAGTCTATTTAAGGGATGGGTTTTCTGACACCTTCTCTATGAAACGACCGGACTTTTCTTTCATTAAAAATATCAATCAACTGGCCAATCCCAACACAGTCATCTAGTTTCTGTTGTTAAAAGATATGTTAAATTTGATATCCAACAGGAAACAACTGGACTTACTTTTAAATATTAAAAAAAAATAGTATCCTTATATTTTATTAGGAAAGATATCAAAACACCTAAAATTTAAACAATCTATTTTCAGTAGTCACTCTAGAGAATTTGTTCGAAGGGAATACAAGGGAACGATGGAAAATATTGTTCTGGAATATAACAAATACGAGTGAAACTGTACACTTGACCTTTTTTATAAGCACGACAATTTTATGTGCCATTGCTTTCTATGAAAGTCGAACCCCTAAATTTTTGTTTTTAACATTATTTCTTATTTTCTAGAAAAAAGATTTCCGCTGGCGCTGCCACATTTTGTTATCGTAGACCTACTATGCAGATACCTCGAACACTTACAACTATGCTAGTAAGGAAATTTGAGCTAATCATTATTTACCCTTAAAGAAATCACGGCCTTTGGGGTAGTCCTGTGGCGGCGGCACCACGGGAGCTTCGTAACCCATGATGGTTTTCATGGTGGCTTCGAGGGCGGCGCGACCATATTTGTTATCTATGTTAAACCGGGAAAGGTCGCGAGTTTCCGTCGCTCGTCGATCGCCGTGAGTCAGAGCTCCCTGAAATAAAGGTATATCCACTTTCGGTATATTTTTATGCTCAGGGTAGAAACAACCGTTTCGGAAACGAGTTTATGTAACGAGATGCTGTATATCACTCAGAAACGGCGAAACAAAGCAAATAGAACTAAGTCCTGACTTGACTAAAATTTCTGTATCCCACTTGATTAGTATTTTTTCCTTCAATCAAAACACTAGAAAAATCATTAGGAAAATGCTTACCAAGCTTTCCAATCGCTTAGCTACGATAGAAGCGAACCGCCGCTCGCCGGCCAGATCTGATATGAGGAAGAAGTACTCAGGAGCGTTGACCTGATTACTACGATGCGTTCGTCCTGCAAAAAAAAATCATCTAAATGAAGCACTGCGAGGACACTGAAGACTCAGCACAAATCAAAGGAGCCATTAAGATTCAAACAAGAGTCATCTCTACTCACCTTCACACTGAAAACCTTCTCCAACTCATCATTTCACTAACAGCTTACCGAACTGCTGAATAGCACGGTCCGCGCTCCAAGGGAGCTCGAGAGTGATGTGTACACGGCGCCGCTGGTTGCGGGCTCGCCTGTCACTTTGCAGGGAAATACCGCTGCTGGCCGCCTCGCTGATGATGGCCACGTCCTTCTCGCCGTCCATAAACCGCTGCTTCTCCGTCAGGTTGAGCGTTTCGAGCGGGACGTCCTGCTCGGACCGGGACTCGTACTGGATCCCATCCTCAGTCTGTACCACGCGCCCTTTCCGCCCAGTCATCTGCGAACCAAACTCACTATACTCACTTTTGAAGAGAAATTCCCGACAATTTTATCACTGCAGCCAGCAGGTAACAAATTTTTCCCAACTCGACTTCATGCACAATATTTTTTAATCATCGCATACTGAATGTTACCCTCACTCCTTGTAATTGATTCTAACTGCATTCACTACGATTGGCAGTGAGTACCGCGTTATTGTAACAGACCCTTGACTGAAAAGTAGTTCAGTGTCCTTTTTAGAGAAATCTTTTGGAGACAAGAAGACAATGTTTTGGAAAGTTTCTGTAACATTTTGTACAGCCAATTGATTTCCTCACCTCAGCCACGTTTTCAGGGCCACCCAGTTCGTCAATGAGCTGATCCAGTGTGTTGGGCGGCAGTCGGTCCCCAAGTTTTTCAATTTTGAGGAGAAGTTCTTCCTTGCTGGCACAAGCGCGTTCGATCGCATCGCGCGGTGGTCCGCCAATTTCCCGTCCATTTGGTTTTGCGGCAAGTTTCTTATTCAAAAGCTCCTTTACCTTCTCTTGTGTTGTCTGTCGCTTCTTCGGTTTGTGTTTTGGTGACTTCTTTTTCTTTCGTCCGCCGCCAACCCATGGGTCTAATAAAAATTGAAAAACAAGAGATGATAAAAAAATATTTCAGTATAGAGTGGCTTCCAATGAGCCAGAGACCTAGAAACGCCAGTTTGAAAAATCCTGCTTGATCAGTTACGGACGACTAGGTCAGGGGAAACTGATGGATGATTTTGATTTTGCACCTATCCCATAAAGCAGAATTAGCATAATTGTTACGCTGACACTATACGGAACATACAGTAGCTTCTGATGGTAAGACTAGCAGTAAAATATGGGGACAACTGTAAAAATATCTGAGGCTTGAAATGTCCGCTAAAGAGTGACTACTTACCAGCATCACTGTCGCTATCTGAGTAAAAGGGATTGAAATCACTGGAAGGGTTGGAACCATCACTGTCGTTATCGCTCTCCTCGGTGGAACTGTCGCCGCTGAGCTTGAATTCGGAGCCATCTGTGTCACTTTTATCATCATCGGAATCGGAGTGAGAGACCTTCGCTCGCTTCGACGCTGCCCTCTGTGCGGCCTGCCGCACTGAAACAGGGAATAGCCATGAGCTCAATAAAGCAGTGTGGCTGAGAGTGACTGGAAGAATTCCGGTTGAGTGTGAACCAGAACAATTATTTAAACAATTTTTCTAACAACTACGTAGTTTCTGACGTTTTAAAGGTAAATTACAATACAGAGAAAAACGAGGATACCGGAAAATACCAACAAACTGTTTGAATAGCAGCATGACTAAAAAAAGTACTAAAATGATAAAAATTAAACACATCAGAATCTGGTCTTTGTTTGATATTTGTTTGTCCTGAAATGCAATACACGTTTTACACCAGTTAACGTTAAAAAGAACAAATTATACAGCAGAAAAATAAATTTCCAACACTTTTCTCAAAAAATATCAATAAACCGGCTGAAGCTGGGACCTCCTATGAAAATCACTGGCTGTTGCTGTTATGACGAAATACCCCCATGATTATGAGTCACTATGTACATCTTGAGCCTGATTTCCTGTTTCTATACCTGGAAATATATCCATTACCGGCCGGCCGGCTACTAATATAATGAAATGGGAAATGGTCGGACATCCGATGATTGCATACCTGGCTTCCGTTTAACTGAACCAGAAGGCTCATCATCCTGCCCGTTCCGTTTGTCCTTCCCACTGTCTAGTCCTAGCAGGCGGCGGATACGTGTCCGATCCGGCGCAGGGAAGTGTTTCTCAACCAGAGCTTGCAGGACACCCCTAAAATGCAATCAGCGGTGTCAGTCCTGAGAACAATAACCTGGTTTCTCCCCACGAGGCGGCTGGAGTAGCTAATAAAAGCGGTTTATTGTCTTTTTTCTTTTTCTTTTACAGGAAACTATGTTCTGAAAACTCTCGCTTATGTACACATCAGAATATAGTCTTTGTTGGCATTTAACAATAATTGATATTTGTAATAAAAAAAATAATAATAATAAGTTCAGTTCCAACATATCAAAGAAGTTTCTTATAACTTATATGTATAAAATACTGCATGTTTACCGTTCTTCTTTTCTTGCCGTTAAGCGTCCACTAGTTAAGATTATTATAAAAGAGCTATCGGCAGGATGGTGAAAGGCACCTACTGTTCTTTTCGGGAGGATAACGCTTATTATATAAGTGAGTCTTTATACTCAGATTTCCGCCCTACAACGTCACACACAAAAACTACTGAGAAGAATAATTTACTTTGCTGTCGACACGAAGTCCGTCAGTTCTCCGTCGTCCTTTTCCAGCTGATCAAGGGTACGCGCCTCACCAGTCGATTGCAAGCCTATGACCACGCACTTGCCGCACTTGACCGCCTCTCGTGCAACATTCACCGCAAACTTCACCTATCAAACAATAAAATATGTTATCAGTTCAGATCTCTCATGAGAAAAGAAATAGTTGCCTCATAGACATTGAGAATACCAAATGAAAATAAAAAATTCCCAATCTTAGCCACCCAGCGGTATTATTAGTTATCAGTTATCATTCACATTTATAATCAGTGATGATTAAATGACAATTCTTTGATGAACAGTTATTTCCTGCTTTACTAGCAAATGTTCAATTTCTGCACTAAATGAGAGTGCTCACAAATTTTATATCAAAAACACCATCAACGAAGAGTAATCCGTGTCTGTGGTTTGCTATGGTGCAATGAACGTCATCCTTACCTTGGCAGCGATACAGAGGTACTTGAAGAATCGCTGATGTGAGGACCAGAACTGGCCCCACATTGTCTTCTTCATGCGGCTCTCCGCATCAATCAGCTCTGCTGCTTCCGTGAATTTCTGCATAGCCTCCACCCACTGAAAACCACAAAAACTTTCAGAATTAAGGCTGACAATTCACTTTTTTTCTTCCTACAATTTCTCTGTTTTAAATAAATTTCTTACTCAGAAGCTGGAAGAAAACCCTATTTCAAATTATTTTGGAAACAAAAGTTCACTTTAAAATTCCCGCATAAAAAGTATTTCAGATGGCAAAATATGAAATATATTTTCGAACCTTCGTAAAGATGTTGGCAACAAACACTCGGATGCTACTTACTTGTGTATTTTTTTACACATAAAAGATATGCATGAAATCATTACTGGAGTCTAGAAGAGGATTTCCCGAACCAAGATGCATCCGGTACCTTCGAACCAAAAGGAGTGTTTTTGGTTTGTCAATTTTAAGAAATCTTGGCAATGAATGAAGTTTATCGTACTTACCAGTTTGACGGAGTCATCGTACATGCGGATGAAATCTGGGGTGAGGGGAACCTCTTCGACTTTGAATGTGACTCCATGGAAGCTGAGTTGCCGAGCGATGTACATCCCACGTAACTTCATGTCCATAGCAACGATCTCCATAGCGCCCACTCCCCTAGAAACCAAGCATAACCAAATTTATGACATTTCCAATTCACCATTCAACATTATCGCTCGTAATAGGGGAGGGTAGAGAAGAGGGACACTGTCAAAACCAAACAAATTAAAAAATAAAAAATATGAGAGCAAGTAGTACAACTTTTCTAATTTTATGCAAAGTCTTTTAATGAGCATAACAGGGTTGCGCAGTACCTTTTCTCCACAGCAGTGATGAAGTCGGTGAATTCTGGGAAAGGAGTACCTTCGCCCCACATGCCGAGGCGCACCATATAAGCCATGTTGCGCGGTTCACTAGCTCCCGTTGCAGAAGCGTACACAACACGCGCTTTTGGCAGCCTGTTCTGAAGTTCAAGCACAGTCAGACCCGTCTTGGTAGGCTTGCTTGAACCAACGGGGCACAGGTTTTTCGCTCGATGACATTCATCAAAAACAATCTAACCATGCACTAAGGAATAATATATATGATGACATTATACCGCTGGTGAAAAGGGTACCTAAGATATCAGAAGTAGACATCAAAACATTATTTTTAGCGCCTGTAGGCTAGGAGGACGAGCTCAATAGAATAGAGGCAGCTAGAAATATCAAAAGCAAAGAACCCCCCGTGCGTTCACTGAAGACATCATTATCGGGGATTCTGTGTTAGAGAGCTCAACACTACATCATACTAACTCGAGAGTATTTATCAAATATACAATTGTAAAACTGAACTACTGCGTTATCAATTGATAGAGGTATGAAAAGGATACAACGCCATCAAAGTCGTCACCACACCACTGCAGCAACTGCTTGAGCCTGGTCTTGTACTTCCCGTTGGACTGAGAACTCTCACCTATCAACGCCGAATATGTGGAGAAGATCACACCTTTACGCACATTCCCATTGGCCGGCGATGAGATCTTGGCGTATTTGAACTAAAAGAAATCAGTGAAATTACATACCAGTTATCGCTAAAGAAAAATTTTGAAAGGGATCAATCAGTACAATCCCCCGTTGGAAGTAGGTGGGATAGGTTACCTTGTTGAGGGGGTGAACTGGTATTTTGTATGCACCAATATCATGAAGGTCGCGTTCGGAATCATATTTGAGATCGTTTGACACTGACACCCAAATGGCTTTCTTGCGGCCTTTCAAGTAGTTTTCGTAGATGACACCAGCAATGGTACGACCTTTACCCACACCAGCTCCATCACCGATCAGGAACCCTGCGCGTTTTCCTGCAAAATAATAAACAACTCAGCCACGTGTCTTGGAAGTAGAGGAAAAAATTCACATGAAAGTACCCATCGCATCATTCACTCCGGCTCTGGGAAGCTGTTATGATTTCCCAGAAGTGCCAGATGAGAAATAACAGAAAATGAGAAGTACGGGAGAAATCAAAATCCAGAGACGGATGTAACCAAGTTATGGTCAATAATCAGCTATTTCCCCAACTCTCACAATTTTATTTCAACAGCTTCGGGTGTTGCGCCTCTATTTCTATGCAACCACGCCCATGATGACTTATTTTATTAATTAACAATTACAAAATTCAGCAGGATCATAAGGAACAGGCAGAGTGATATGAAGTTATAATGTGTGAAAATACCGTCAGGCAGGATGTGGTCATGCTGCTGGCTGGCATAGACGACGGCCTCAAGTTGCAGGGCGGACAATGCACCCTGCCGAATGCATTCTTCAGGCAGTGAAAGTTTGTACCAAGCGTCCGTCGGCTCCACACTGGAGAGAGAAGCCGTTTCCACCACTGGGTCAGGGTGTTTTTTTCCCAGTTTCACTGAAATTCAAAAACATTTCTAAATGATAATATAATTTTATGAATATTTTTCTACGCGATTTGGCTTGTGGGTTTAACAGTGTTGTGTTCATGAGACTCAAACCCATCAAGCTGGGCAGTACTGCTTACTTAATTTGAAAAAGACTGTAATTATCAAAAACACTGTGCTGCTATCAGTCAGTTTAAATTAAAAAATAAATAGCAATAAAAATCGGTTCCCACATCTGAAATGGAATCAGTGTCAACATCTCATTCCAAGTAACAAATTACTTCTATCTGGGAAGTCTGGAAACTTAAATGACAGGGTATAAAAAAGCTAGTTTTATAATGTTGAAGCTCTTTTCAATCCGGAATCGTAGATACATTTCAAAATTCGATCGTATGCTTACCTTTGGCAGGCATGTAGTCAGCATATGTCTCAGCAACACCCATGTCGTCCTCTTCTTCTTCCTCTTCACCTTGTTGTGCAGGAGCAAACTACAAAACCAAATATTTATAAATTAGGTAGCTTATAAAAGCTTACCGACACTATTTCTACCAAAACGGCATTATCTTCGTCTGTTACCCCATGCTTAGGTACATTACCTTATCTTGGGACATCCACATCTGACCGAGGGCCTTGTTCGGTAGCTGGCCTGCCAGGTAAGCGGGAGGGAGACCCATACCCGGTGCCATCAGCTGGCTGAACAGCTGCGGGTTGAAGGGGAATGGGTTCATCATACTCAGCTGGCTTAAATTCGGCATTCCACCCATGCCCGGAATCCCACCGAACATTTTAGATATAGCTGAAAAGACAATTAAAACGTTACTCCAGTACGTTGCTACCTATTTCGAATTGAAGATAACTAGAGAACCGTATAATACGACAACTGTAGTTAAATCTACAATAATTAGGTTTTCAAAACTTAATAATATAATAAATTTGAGAGGAATTAGGTAGGTATTTCGCAAGAGTCCTATCCAAAATCTTTAGCTTTGTAACATCGAAATAATTAACTTAGTACATTTCTCACATGTAACTTTATACAAGTAACCACTCTCCATCATGATACTCTCTCAAAGCCATGGCTTGCCCACTTTCTGTAATACTGAAACTGCATTTTCAAAGCATGGGTATTTTAAAGAAATTAAGTATTAGGTACTTTTATACTTACATGCGTCAGACTGGTGCAGGAAGGGCATAGCCCCCGGGTAGCCACCGAGGGGACCCCCCAGCATGGCGGCGAATGGGCTGGGCATGCCTGCGTTCGGCACCATCTCATACCCCGGAGCCCCCTTAGTCACCAGACCGCCAGGAAAGCGCGGCGGCAGAGCCTGCTGCGCCGGCACTGAAATAGGCACCTACGTATTATTTGGAATACACAAAAACATCAAATATCTCTTTGTGCAATGCTCTTTTATGGTGATTTGAAAAGAAAGAAAACAAGCCAGGCACAACTTAGAGGAATTTTTAGTTATTATTATTATTTTTTTTTTTTTCACTTGAAACCCCTATAAAATAAAATTGAATTTCTGCACGATCACAATTCTTTCCTATATACTTCGTATATGGGAAAGTAAAAAGCACAAAGCCAAACGGTGCATCGGAACCAGCAATAGTATTACAGTCTTCTCCAGGTTTGAGACGTCAAAGTAAAAGCCCATCAGTTATTTCCACTGCTCTGCAGGAACGATGACCGAGGGAGACAAGCGAGGACGAGGAGACTGGTTGCCAAGGATCAGGGATAACATTAGTTTGCAATTCGAAACAAGCAAGTATTAGGATGAAAGCTATCATGGTGGTTTCCGAAGCTTCAACACTCCATATGGCTACTTCTTTGACTCAGGAAAGCAGACGAGGAAACAACAATATGGATCGATGGAGCACATGCACCACATGAGCAATTACCAAGTTAGATCGGAACTCACCTTGCGGGTAACTTAGGTTGAGACCCAGCAATTTGTCCAGACCTAATGCAAACAGACACGCATCAAAAAACACCACAGCTGTTTAATTGTCCAACAATGTTGAATAATTCTAATTCCTGATTACAAGCCATTCATTTTACCATCATTTTTAAACTTTTCCTTTATTTTCCCTTGTCAAAAGTGATTACACATGTAACACATGTAATTAAAAATTTACAGAAGAGTTGAGTATAAAAATTCCTATAGAGTTTTATTATTCCATGCAGAACATTTCTGAAATTACTTACTTGTACTGGCAGTGGGACGTTTGCCACTCGCCTTCCCAGGAGCAGGCTCAACCAAGGACGACTTGACAGCTGCAGCTGTTTCAAGGTCCTTTCCACCACCTAAACAAAATTTTATTTTATTTGGAAAATTAGTATACTCGTAATCAGATTGGTTGGGGGAACATCAAGTTTCAAGATCACATATCATAAAGCGGGCAAAAACGATTGAGTGTGGCAGGAAATACTTAGATTCGGGTTCTACTTTCATAAACCTCGTAAGTACCTAGCCCAAATAGAAAAATGAGATTTTATCGTTTTTAATCTGCAGTAGGCAACTTGTTCTGAGGAATCATTTTTAATGTTGTTTCAGGTAAAATGCCAGAAGAAATAAAAATCTTGTAGGTACTTTAAGTAGGTATCTACTAGTGATCTAAAGCAAACATATTTTTAATAAAAAATTAGGCACTGTTTGAAACACATTCCCCTCCAGCTGATGACTCACTTCTGCCATGCACTCAATAACATTGCACTGTACCTATACGTCCGTAAGAAATTTGAGTCTTTTCAATCAATGGAAAAAATAAAAAATAATTTGCCAATGTAAACCTTATGAGTGGCAGAAATGCATAATCAGCTGAAGCAAAACCACAGGTAAATAAATACATCATTATCATTATGTAGGTATTTCAATGCGTAGTCTGACCCGGTAAGCGCTAAATAACATTACCTCCCTGTGCTCAGTACCTTGAGAACGGGCATAACCTCTCGACTAATAGTGTGGGTAGGATACAACTTACCAGGAACTTCAATCTTGTCTGGGTCTTCAAAATCCGAATCGGAGTCAGATGTGTCCGGTTCACTGTCATTGTAGCCCTTCTTCGACGACTGAAAACATATTCAATTAATTTTATTTACATCGAAATCATCTAATGAATGCACTGTTTTTACAAGTCTTTGCAACAGAAATCAATAATACTTGGAAATGAAATAAGAGAAGTACTTCCGAGAAGATGTGATGGGTATCTTACCTTACCTATCCAGCAAATCACATTGAATAAGACGCTAAAAGCTCAGAAGGGCGTTGGCTTGGTATTGATTACTAGCTGAATTCAAATTTTCGCTCTGAACATGTCAATAATAGCCGCCTAATGATTAATTTAAAGGATCAGGAGGACTTTTGATGCTAGCCTCCATGATACAGTCCAAAATAAATAAAAAAAAATCAAAATTTTTATTGATTGTTTCGGGTGTTTCAACCACTTGCGCAAGGTCCAAATCAATCTAGAAGCATGCAAGACACTTCTTCACATCTTTTGACTATATTGTGAAAAGTAAATACTCACTTTTGCCTTGGGACGCGGCATCTTTGCAAAGGAAAAGATCGCAAAAAACTACAAAGTGCGTCCTCTGCACGCCATCATGTCCCTACCCACAATGCCGCTCGCAGATCAATGCCAACATAAAACACAAAAAAATAAACAAGTTTTCACAACTGAAGTTTTTCGGAACACTGCGCTTCTATAGTTAGCTTACGTAGAATGCTAAAGGCGTTTACACGAGCACAGAGCTTGAAACTATAGACTTTCGAGATTCCCGCTCTTTTTTAAACTGGTGGAGCTAGATCTAACATTTCAATGTAAGAATTCTAAGTATAACCGAAATGAACACCTTTTCAATCCTAGCGTTCCTGTCATCTCATGTTAACTGAAAAATATCAAATAGTGAGTAAGTGAGAGAAGATTCTTGCCTACTATCGGATTAGTAATGACTCAGTAGGTACATGGTGAATCTGGTCGTTGTTTTTGCTGAGATGAGTCCCTACTACCAAGTGAATTCTGTGGTGAATTGCTTTTAGCTAGTCGTAAGTCATAAGAATCTACAGGCATATTATATTTGTTTCTCTATGCCTACAGATGTGTAAATGGGATATAAGTTAGAGTTATGCAATAGACAGTACCTAATACCTATATTATTATCGTTTATAAGGTACCTATAACACAAGTCCACACTCGGCCCATAGGTAAACTACCACTGTGTTAATGTTACCTATACCGAAGCAAAAGGGAAAATATAAATAAAACAGGACATGCTGAACGAGGTCGGGCTTTTATTGTGGTCATAATGTGGAAAATTCCTACCAAAATCCAGGAACGTCATAGAAGTGAGTTAATCAGTTAGTTTTCTTAGCAGTAGTGGGAGTGGGTTTTGGCCCGGTGTTAAATATTCGTTGCCACCAACTTCGAAACAAAACGAGAATGGGCTCAATCTGTCTTCCCAGTGATTGCAGAACACTCCAGGGTAGCAGAGCGTTTTCTTCGCGCGGTATAATGAGGATGGCTGAAGCCGGACAAAGGGACAGAGACTCCAGGGTGACAGCGTTTAGGTTTTCTCTTAAAGGTCTTCGCGGGTATGGTACCGCTAACTCAAAAGGGGTTGTGAGTTTAAACAGAGTTTTTGCCTGTTTCCGGAGGTCTTCCAAAGTGTCATCCGGCGCGAACACATGCATCTTACTCTCACCGGACGCTAATTTGAATTGTATTTTTGTCTCAGGAGGCTTTGCTTCACTAGAAGTTTGAAGCGGCGGCTCAGGAGACGGTTCTTTTTCCTGTGGTGGTCGACTGGGTATTGCGGCCAATAACGCCTCTTGTAACTCCTCGTCAAACACCGGACCTGCTACGCGTTCCATCACCATTCCACTCTCCCAGTCGATGATCAGGACACAGGGGACTGGCACAATTCGGTAAACAGCCTTTAGCTGTTCAAAACCGTCCGAATATGCCTCTATTCTAACAGCAACATACAATTTGTCACTCATATTCAAACTTTTCAAAACTTTTTCGTAGAATTTGGAGTATTCATCATCCCACGCAACAAACACCATCAAACTGGCGTGCTCCGTTTTTGCTTTAGCAACTGCAGAGGGTACATCTCCTTTGTACCAGTCAATAGCCATTCTGATTAATTTTTAGCAGCTGCTTTGAGCTTCTCCAATACAGCCTCAGCAGTAATTACAGTAGATGAGATAATCAGAGTTTTCTGCCTCGATTTGGAGCCCTACAACAAGAAAAATAGCAAAAATGGAAGTGACAGAAATCCGTTCGTAGTGAAGGCAGTTTCTAGGCTGGAACATACCAAAATAAAATAGCACAGCAATTTGTTACAAGTCACAAGATCAAAGAGGGTACTCATATTATTACTTACCACATATTTATATGTTATTTCAGTTTCACAGTTTCAATAGAGAAAAAATAGGTAAGTAGGTACTTAATACCTACCTAAACCATCTCGGTTGGTAATATAACCCGATATCTACCTTACTTTTTCACAGTTTCTATAAGCTTACCCTATCTAAAGATACTTGGCTTTTCTTCAGCTCCAAAACTTTGCTGATGAAAAAGACAAGTTCCTCGTTGGCTTCCCCGTCGACAGGTTTTGCAGCAATCTGCACTCCGACACCCTCGGGCTCAATTCCGGTTACGCTGCTCACTTTCGCTCCTGGCTTTGCTAGGATCGCCAAGCGAATGTCTCCACTCGCGTTTACTGTAACAGGACCTGAAATCTTCTCTATAGCGCCCTTTTTGGTCTGAAAACAGAAATCAGGTGGGTTCCTTCGCAAACATTTAATGAAACCTGATAACTGGAGCTCGGTAGCATTCATTTTACATCCTGATTACCTACCTGAACCACTTTGTTACTTTTCCCCATTCGACCAGAGCTAGAACCATGGAATGCCCATAAACGGGAAATTATATTGTAGTGTTTGATCATACATAGGTCTTGAAGATACTGTTCAGCGAACAAATCAATTACCTAGGTACCTAATTGCAAAACTACCAACAATAAAACAATTATTATTATTACTATTATTTTTACGTGGCAGCAGTAACGTGGCAGCAGTCACAATAATCACATTGTTTCGTCTGCTACTCTGCTAGGGTTGCTAGGCAACAAGCGTCATCTTTGACTAATTATTATTTATCTCGGCTCTCCTCTCTTTGCTCCTCTCTGCCTTGCCTTGGAAGTTGGCGTCGTCATTAGGCTCAAACTAGGCTCATTCCGGTTCCAGCCCTACTGGATAATTATATACTTAGCAAACCTGACCACGTTGCCTACTTGCCTAGCGCCTACCTACTTTAAAAGCTTCAAGTATGACAGCCACTGTAGAAATAAAATTTACGCAGGTAAGTCACTTTGTTAAAGGATTTTATCATGTTTTCACTTGCTCGGTACTCTTATGGCAAGAAAGTGTTGCTTCTGTGTTAAATTTCCAAACTGAGATTTAGGCCATAATACTTGATTAATGTTATACTCCAGTTAAATTTGATTTTTACCTTGCAATAATTGAAATGTAGGTAATTTGTAATGTAATGTAATTTGCCTTACCCCAACCGAGTTACATAGCTGTTTCTCAGCCACTCTGACAGATCATATCATAGCAGTCCTCGAAGGTGAAAAAGTGTAGGTAGGGATGGAGCCATGAGCTGCCCCCTTCTGATTTAGAACCTTTACTTACTATCCTACTCCCTTTTAGGTCGGTATCATTTTCATTCGTGATGGCACTTTATAGTTCCGCCACAGAGTAGGTATATACCTACCTTTGCAGGTACGTTACCTACCTTTGGTGTGGTGCCTGCAAATGTACACCTACGTACGTTATCAGAATGTATCCATATTCGCAGCATCAGGTCAATTTTATGTTCCCAATATAGCAGATGGCTTACAGCTCCGGCCTGTCAGATTTATTGGAATTTTTATGAATCAACCTGTCACAGTCGGCGTAATAATACAATTCGTGTAATACTGTAGGTATGAATAACAGATAAATAGCAGTATTAGATGATGGCTGCAGTCTGTTTTTGGCCCTGTTATTTAATTACTTATGAAGATTAGATAAAATTAGGATGTCTAGGTAATTGAATATTTGCAAATGAATTTAGTTTGTGTAACCTCCATGTGAGATTGTGTGTTCATGTTTTTCATTAAAACGTTGTTGCATAACCCCTTATCACTATCACCAATATGATAGTCCCTTCTTAAGACCAAATAACACTCCCCTCTCTCTCTAGTCTCTCGAGCAACCTGCGAGGCCCTACACTTCTCCTCTAACCTCTCACAGAAATGGATTCCCTCCCAATCAGATTCACTCAGGTTAGTTTCGAAGTAGGTATAAACTTGGTAAGTAGGTAAAATACTTACTTACTTACCTAAATTTACAGTAGCCTCGTTTGAAGTGGTAAAAAAGTTATACACATTATGCCCCCTTGCGAGCCAAATGTTGCACCATTAAAACATCTTGGGAATGTGCTTTTGCCTTTGTTACTAGCAGGAAGAGCTTAGTATAATGTACCTAATTACTTACCTTTAGGTTACCTACCTAGGTATATATTCCGGCTTCCATAATCCCACTGCCACTTCCACTTTTCGTCATTTCTTCCCGGGCTTAGCGAGGATCTTATAGTGCCCCCTTTTCATCATTAATTGTTCCCCCCACTTCACCGGCATTCTAACTTTTTACAGCTCTTCATCAACAACGAGTTTGTTGACTCTACAAGTGGCAAGAAATTCCCAGTCTTAAATCCTGCAACGGAAGAAAAGATCGCTGATGTATCGGAGGGTGACTCGCCTGACATCGACAGGGCGGTACAGGCCGCGAAAGCTGCCTTCAAGTGCGTTACTCGTTTCAGTCCTCATAATGATCTTATCTTTGAGGCGATAATCTAGACTAAGAAGTGCACAGCAACACTTTCACTCATAAAGCTTGCCG
This sequence comes from Mesopsocus fuscifrons, assembly GCA_950004255.1. Taxonomy (NCBI): domain Eukaryota; kingdom Metazoa; phylum Arthropoda; class Insecta; order Psocodea; family Mesopsocidae; genus Mesopsocus; species Mesopsocus fuscifrons. Next base: position 11,501,796 of record OX465374.1, on the reverse strand, counting down.
AGATAAATAAACTATTTGCCACCTGCTACCGCTTTCCACAGGCGCTATGAAATTTTATAACCACGTAGCCTACGACTAACGCAGGCACTTTCTTAATCTGATGTAGGTAGGCATGATAGTATCTCAGTATCTTATGTCTTATGTATGTTGCTTGAATTGAATTGATGTTCCAGGATTGGATCCCCATACCGCAGTTTGGACGCATCAAAGCGCGGGCGGCTGATGAATAAGTTGGCTGACTTGATCGAGCGTGACCATGACTATCTGGCTCGCCTGGAGACCCTTAATAACGGCAAACCCCTCACGGACGCCATTGGCGAGATGTGGTACTCTGCGTCTGTTCTGCGCTACTATGCCGGGTGGTGTGACAAAATTCACGGGTCTACCGTTCCTGTTGGTAAGCAGTAAGCAGTCACTCCGACTTGGTACCTACCTGTTCATCCAACGTAGGAGAAATTCAAATTTTCTTTAAATTTGGAGTGAGTTTTCGTTTAGTAACGAACATAATTATTTTATTGGTAGAATTAGATTGTTTTTATCCCTCCTTACTTTTCGAAGAATGCTGTTTCAAAACCAGCGGACCCAAACCTTTCCTTCCTTTCCTTTTATTAAAAAAAACTCCTTGCTGCTACAGCTCTAGCAGAGCGAGGGCTTTTTCGTGACCTCGATAGATGAAAGGGTGATGTTGTCAGTATCACGAAAAAAAAAAAAAAAAAAAAGAATAATGTTATCTGATATGTAAGGTTATAGCGGCCGTCATTTTAACTTTTCCTTGGCATTCACGTACCTAATAATAAGTTAAATAATAAATTTCTTCCAGACGGAAGTTACATGACATTAACGCGGAAAGAACCTGTTGGTGTGGTTGGTCAGATCATCCCCTGGAACTACCCCATCATGATGTTAGTATGGAAGTGGGGTCCCGCACTCGCCGCTGGGTGTACTATCGTGCTCAAGCCAGCAGAGCAGACTCCGCTGTCTGCGCTCTACGTCGCTAGTTTGGTGCGAGAGGCAGGTTTCCCTCCGGGAGTCATAAATGTCGTGCCGGGCTACGGCCCGACCGCCGGTATGTCAGAGTTATTACCTTGTGAATTTTTTTCTTAATTTGAAGAAGATCAGGAATGGATTGACTGGTAGGAGAAATAATTAGGGATCACTCCCATAAAGGTTCACATTCACGTAAATTTTCACCAATTGGAGTGACGGAGTTATTGTTAGGATATTTTGATTGTACGTTTATTCCTCTCCATTTTTTAAGAAATAGCTATGCATTGTGAAAGCGTTGCTAGTGTCTCAACTGTTTTCTGTATGGCTTGATACTACGACTGAATGGTAATTTTATAGGTGGCTCACTGGTTAATCACCCCGATGTGAACAAAGTGGCGTTTACCGGCTCCACTGAGGTGGGCCAGCTTATCATGGCTGGCTGCGCCGCGTCCAACCTGAAGCGCGTCAGTTTGGAGCTGGGTGGAAAGAGCCCCCTTGTCGTCTTCTCTGATGCACCAAATCGTGAGTTTTTCCAAGAAACATTTGGAGTGAGAATTATTTATTGAAGCAACGTATCGTCATAGTGGTTAAAACGTTCTGAAATATAATGGGGTTTTTTAACGGCCGAAAGTAACAGGCTGTGTTGTGATTTTACGATCGGTTTATTTCGGACTAATGTTTTTGTTGACAAAAACCACTTGATTGTAAAATCATAACACAGCCTGTTAATTTAAAATACACATTATATTTCAGAACATTTTAATATTGTATAGTTTCCTCACAAAGCGTGCGGAATTATTAACGTACCTACCTAAACAAATAGCGAATGTATGTTAGGGTCAATCAGGGTAATTGAGAACACTTTTGAATTTTTTTACGCATTGTTTTTCATTTTTCGATGCCTTTCGCTTCGTATTCTTTTTGGTAATACTGAAGGACGTTTACTACGTTCTTTCCTCATACTGGAATGGATTCGATAAAGAAAAAAAACTCCTGGATGATTCAGATCCGAACTTTGAGCACGTTTTCACTTACCCCCGGCTGTTCTCACTTGCCCCCGCGAAAGGGGGGTAATTAGGAACGGCTACTTTTGTTCTTACGCTTCTGAAAATATGATATTGGTGCTTGGTGGCAAGCAGTCTAAAATCATTTAGAAAGACGGTTAAGAAGATTTTCAGTTGACCCAAATGCATTCTCTACAATAACAACGGAGGAATTGAGTTTTGAAATTTCACCCCCCCCCCCCCTTAACAAGAAAATGAAAGTGATTTTACAAAAAACTTTTTCAGACAAAAGTTGTAGATATTATTAATAGAAACTCATAGCAAAAAGAATAAACTCAATATCTCACCGAATAAGTGAGTTATGACGTTTTGAAAATTCAACCCCCCACCCCCTGCCTAAACGGTGCGTCGGACGAAAAACTTTTTCAGACAAATGTTGTAGGTAATATTGAGGCAAATGCATTACAAAACGAAAGAACTCGATAACACCCCTAGGACACACGTTATGAATTTTTTTGTGCGCAAAACCGTTTTTCCACCCTTATTCAACCATTAAGGGTGGGATTAAAAAACGTTACTAAGAAAAGTTGTAGGTAGTACCGATAGACGACCCTCAGAAAAAACCACGTTTCATTAGTTGCAATATTAAGGGAGTTATGGCCAAAAAACCAGTGTTTTCAATTACCCCCTTCGCAGCGTTCTCAATTACCCCCATCCACAATAAAACGGGGGTAAGTGAAAACAGTAGTCCCGTCTCCCTCCAAATTGGGATAACCTCAAATCATGGTAATAACAGTTAAAATATAGTTCATTTATCACAAAATGCACTATTTAAATTGTACAACTGAAAAAATAAGCCAGCTTACCTCTTTTTCTTAGGAGATGAAAATATTAAAATCCGGAGCGGACAGCACCTTTAGGGTAAATAAATGACCAGCAGAAGGCTACTACAGATTTCCCGCTTTTTTCTTCGTTTCGTTGCCCACACTGAATACCCGATTATTATAGCATCGATATTTCTTCGATAAGCGCCTTAGTTTCGATAGTATGACGGTTGTTTCCAGTTACCCCCCGTTCCCATTTACCCTGATTGACCCTAAATGTTGAAATTAAATATTTTCCAGTACCTACCTACGTTACCGTTATTTAGTGGTCAGGAAAAAAGAAATTTGATTTGTACTAAACGATGCGAAGAAGAAAGGACCTGAATAATTTGTAATCAACGGGAGCTTCTCAGTGCTTAACTACGATTTTGTGTGTCTAGTGGATGAAGCTGTGCAAATCGCACACGATGCTTTGTTTTCTAACCACGGGCAGTCCTGTTGTGCTGGGTCTCGGACTTTCGTGCAGGCTGACGTCTACGATGCGTTTGTCAAGAAAGCCACTAACCTGGCTAAGGAGCGAGTTGTGGGTGATCCCTTCCAAAAAGGAGTGCAGCAAGGGCCCCAGGTTTGTTAGATCAATTTGTAGATATAGGTACAAAATGTTATTAAAAAATATGTACTTATAGGTATTTTTTTTAAGTCCAGATGGCAAATATTTTTGGTTCATAACGTAATGGGCAGAAAAAAAGTCATCAAACAGGATTGTGTGGCTTTAATTTACGGGTGGTAAAAGATTTGTCGAAATTTGGAACACCAATGGACTTGTAGACGTGCCTTTTTCAAACTTTTTATTCCCCTACCCAGGCGTTTCATATTTTAAAATACTCAGGAGAGAAAAGGCCTGAAATCTTGGAGATTTTCAGCCATGATGACTCATGACGCAAACGCTCTTGTCGTTTTCTAGATCGATAGGGAGATGTTTGACAAGGTGCTTGGCCTGATCGAGAGTGGGAAGAAAGAGGGCGCTAAAGTGGAGTGCGGCGGTGCAAGGTTGGGAAACAAGGGGTACTTCGTCCAACCCACAGTCTTCTCAAATGTGCAGGACAACATGCGGATCGCAAAGGAAGAGGTTCGTTGTGTATATTGGTTTTAAAATGCTTCGCAGCCTACGTTGAAAATATATAAATAAAATTTCTCGAATATAATCCTTTCTCTTGTGCAGATCTTCGGGCCGGTTCAGCAGATCATCAAGTTCACCACCTTGGAGGAAGTTATAGAACGAGCCAACAACACTTCTTATGGACTGGCGTCGGGTATCCTAACATCGGATATCAACAAGGCGCTGGGTTTCGCGCAGGCAGTGCAAGCGGGAAGCGTGTGGATCAACTGCTACGATGCAATCACTCCTCAGACACCATTCGGAGGCTACAAGAAATCTGGCTTCGGCCGCGATCTGTAAGTTCCTTACGCTGTGACCTTGTAAACTGTATGTGACCAATCGCACTGCATATCCGTCTCGAACAATTTTACTTCAACGTACGTTGGTATATAATATACTACCAATTTTCTGCTTGATGCTGCCACTATGGGTGGGTACTGAATGATTTTCTGCTCCTAGTCTGATTCAATTCAATAATTGTTCAATTTAATTTCAGGGGGGAAGACTCACTGAAGGAATACCTGGAAGTTAAAACCATAACTATCAAGACCCCATTTAAGGCATAGATCAACCAGAAAAGGCTTGTTCTTCCTTGTCACAAGCGCATGATAACTGCAATACCTGAGTTCTGCCATAAAATTATTTTAATCGATTGTAATTCCATAATATATTTTGAAACATTTTTACATTCTCGCCTTGTCGAAAAGCTAGCGCTCTCCTGCGGTAATTAACCCGTTTGGCTGAAGCAGCAAGCAGAAAGCATTTCTTGTGCGAACTGAACCTTGTAAGGCTTCTTAGAATTCGCTTGGGCACAGAGAGGTGGTTAATAAGTAGGTTTCCTAGTTATTAATAATTTAATTATAATTTCTATATATATATTAAACATAAACTAAATACTTAGCTTAAAACAAAATAACAACAAATAATATGATAGGTGCGGGGAATGAAGGCTATCTGGCGTTGATATCCGAGTCAGTGACAACCAGTGGAGACTCGGGGGGAGGGGGTAGTGGCTTAAGGCCCCTCACATCGCAGACTGCAGCCGAGAGGCGAACAGCCAGGTCGTATGTGCCGGGTTTTGCGACTGCGGCGCGTAGGGTGATAACAACACATCCTCTAGGGGGTACGGTGAGACACGCCCGAGCGCGGCCGGCCCAGGCGAACGCCCCAGCGGCGTGTGGAGTATAAACGTGAGACCGCAACACCGCCGGTCTTATTGCCGTGTCCTTTGTGCCTGCTGCGTTCACATGAACTGTCAGTTCGCGTGCACAACTACTCGCAATAGTTACTGCCACGTCAACTAAGCAAACCCTGCAAAAACAAGTGCATTTTTTGTCACAAAATCACTCACAGTTAAATCTCGCCAAAAGGCTGGACTCTACCGCTCTTAACAGAATATCGCGATTTTTATCAATAACGAGAGTAAAATTCCAAATCATGATATACTCCCTTTATCGCGTATGGTGGGGATCCAGCCCGAATTAATTTACGAAGTAAAAAAAAATGATTCATTCTCAGTTTTCCGGCACTGACTCAGAAGAAGAAGGATTAGGTACCTATTATTTGAAAAGGAATGCGACACATTATCTGGATGCGACAGGCTCAGCCAAACACTGGTCGCTTCGCCCGAGTCAAGTGTCGGCCGAGCTTCTTCCCGATCCGGGCCAAAGATGGTCACCGTATGAGGCACACGAGACGGATCAGCAAGGTCTGGGATCAGAGCAGAGGCGGCACCGCGAGCTGCCACGCCCATTGTTCCCACATCCAAGATGCTTAACCCCTGGGTGGTATGCCCACCCACAGTCGTCTAAACAGAAATAATATTAATATACACGTAATTCACAAAAAATGAACAAACTCATTTTAGAAGAAGCAACAACAACCACGGGACTAATTCGCAACAATGACATACCTCCCAGATAAGACCAAGCGCCATGAGTTGGCAGGCAGCGTGGCGCAGTAGGAGGTTGCTCGCCCCAGAGCTCAAACTGCAGTCGGCACCTAGCTTCACCGAAGATATCGCGCATTCCTTCTCCTCCACCAGATACGCCCGAGCCCGAGAAACCAAGAATAAGCTCTCAGTGGGCTGCAGTGTCATATCTAAACAATACATCAGAAAGAAAAGTTACATCATTCAGGATTTTCATGGTTGATCAGAAGCAGGAAGTCACAGTTTTCAGTCGCTAAAAAATTGGAAATCAGTGAATTGCAGCTCAGATGTAACAGAGACGACGCAATTTTCAGCCGTTGCAGATTACAACCGTTTATTCATTCACCCGATTATGTTTAATGATGGACCAACATGAAATTTGGTAAAATGACATGAAATAACGTTATTTCAAAATTTATCGAACGGATTTACATAATTTTGAACATTGAGGCCGTGTTACTCTTATGTCTTAAATTGCTATCCATTTTGACCAAAACATTCCCAGAGTAATTTGAATGTAACATTTCGGGAAAAAGCTGAAAAAAATGAGATAGGTCACGATGTCAATCTTTGTCTAATTCATTAACATATTTACTGATACAAGTGCGAAGTTATTTTTGAATTACACAAGCGAAATAAGTGGAAGGAAAATGAGTTGACCTGCGGGGCAGAGAGCAGGGGGTTCCAGAGTCCAGTGACTACTGGCGAGCACAAGGCCACGCAGTACTGCAGGAGCTGAGTGCTGATTACTTGCTGACACATAAAAGCTGCCCGTCTCTCCCCCCTGTGGGCTACGCGTCGCCACTGCCGACAGCTGTAACAAGTTTCCAGATCATGAACATCAGTTAGTCTTTACCGCTAAAAAGTTGACGGTCTTGATCACCCCGTTTTAAAGTTTACTACTCTGATGAACTGTGAGTGCGCAAAAATGTAATTACCTGCACACCATCAACTACCACGAGTCGTAACGTGGCGCGCAATACTCGGTATCGTGGCACCTCTTCTGGACTCCCACCCGCGTAAAGAAGCAGGAGATGGAGTTGAACTGGGCCGCGCACGTCAGGTGCTCTCAGCCACAGTGATAACGGCAGCCGGACACCGGGCCGCAGGATTCCCCCACAAGAAGTCAAGTTCACTGACGTCACCTGTAATTAAGGAAAATATACTTTTTAATCTCTTTTTAGAATAAATAATTTGAGGTTCAACGCGGATTCTCTGACCGTTACATTGCGGAGGTCCAATTCGTTAATACCTACAGTTTACTTTTTACTTTTCCGACCTCACTCTTGCATGGAACGAAAATGAAGAAAACGAGAAGCACGACACTGGTTGCGCTTGACTTTCTCGCATTTATAAGGTACCAACATACCAATCTTTACTGAAATAGTGTTGAGAATACAGTTTTTTGGGGGGATTTTTAGTGTTATTATTTTTTACGCTGGCTGTTCCTACCTTGTTACTTCTCCGATCACCGTACAATCACCAATTACTTACTTTTACTTAAAACTTTCTTACTGTTGCAGCAATTACTCTAACTAAGCGAGAAAATAAACACTATGAACAAATTTTTCAGAACTACCAAAAATCTTATATGGCAGTGTCAGACTGGGTGAAAAAGATAATTTTTTAAGTAATGGCGATTTCCAAAGTTGCACTCATATTTGCCTCATATTGTCTCCTTCCAGTTATAAATAACGAAAAGTAATACAGTTTACTTACCATACTTGGCTGGAGTTTGCTTCCAAAAGAATATAAAAGATACAAACCTGAAACTGCGACTTTGACTCCACATCATCAATGGTTTTAGGGGCCATGACGAGTTCTGGTGGAAGAGCCAGTAAACCGGCAGCATCGCTGACTGCATAGAGAGACGTCAGGGCCATATTCCCCGCATTGCATAGTTCCAGTTGCATCAACTCCATTTGCCCGCAAACCATTTCCATGTTCGATGGGATCCCAGTCACCTAAAGCAAAAAAAAAATAGTTTTCTTTCTTATCATTTTATACATGGTGAAAAATAGTAGCGACAGAGTGTCCAATGGTTTCGCGTCCTGAGCTACAACAAGGATGATATATCTACATTATTTAAACAATATTATCCTTGAGCTACAGTGTTCCACCTCGTGTTCAGCTTCACACAGCATGCGTGTGGTGTGGAGCATAGCCAAGCATCCGGGAAGGGAAGGTTTTGTCTTCTCCCTGCCGCTGAATTAACAGAGGTAGTGACCCAGTGTGATCTAACAACTTTTATGAGTTTTGGTAAATAAGAAGTGAACTAGCGGGAAACAAATAATCACCGTCAGTAGTGGTTCAGCGGGTACAACAGACGCGTAAAGCCGTCTATCATCCGCGTAGCAGTCTGCAAACGGTCGATCTTTGGGGGGCTTCAACTTGGGACCACGCACTACGAGGTCTTGCCGACCGCGCACAACGGGTGGTATCTGGTCGGCTGTGGCCCCGGGGACCCCTACCGCAGTGGTCAGGGAACAGGCAAGGCCGGTTATGCTCAGACTTCCCTCACAGCGCGGCACTACACTTAATGTCACCTAGAATCACGTAAAAAAGAAATAAACCAACGTCAGGGTAAATGTGTGACTGCGTTTTATGCCAATTATAAAAGGATTTTTTTCATTTTTTTCTGCTCAAGTCTTTCTTACGAAACTATTGGATTTTGTATTTTACAATAAAAACCACACCGTCCATCCAGCCGCCGCAGTGAAGTAGCAGGGTATTTTTTTTTAACATCATTAACTACCCATTGTAGTTTAATATGTTGGGAGTAACCAACAAAGTGATCTCGGACATTAAAAAAAAAAATTACGCCAAAAATATTATATACCTACCCAAAACAATGTACAAATAGTACATTTAGAACAAAATATCCAACAGTGAAGATGTCAGCAAAAAATATTCTGGTATGTATCGGAACACTTATAATTACTTTATTTTTTATCTTTACCGATAACCAAAATATCCAATAATAAATAATTTCATCAACTATACCAGATGCAAAGCTTGAGGTGGGAGAAGTAATGATGGAAGTTCCTCTGTAAAAGCGACGGCCTCTTCGTTCTCTGTAGATGTCTGGTCTTCACCTCCTTCCACCACGCGCCCGCTGGCTCCCGTCCAAGTCCATAGAAGTCGCAGCCGCGCCAGTGGTAGCGAGATTTGTAACGGGTTCCTCAGCGCAATCTGTACCTCCAGCCGCTCTGAAATATGAGGTATGAAGTGATAAGCCTTATTTTGAGACACTGGAAAAATTAAAATATCCAAGGTGTCCTAGGGTAAGCAAAAATGTTTTGCTTATGTGCTCGTTTCCCTCATAAAAAACTAATTAAACTCGTTGGATAAAGTGGCGTCAGTGGTGACGCGGAATACTCACATCCAATTCGGACAATCCAAGAATCATTTATTTATAAGGATATTTCATACGCATGTCTATATATATGACTCTGACGTCACCTGTTCGACAGCCTTCTTAGCTTATGACGCCTGATTTGTTTTTAAATTATTGTTGCTATAGCAAGAACGGCATCAACCAATACGGCGGTCGAATCGGTCGAACAGCTGACGTCATGCGCCAACCGGACCTATTCCAAACCCCAAATGAAATATCCTTATAAATAAATGATTCTTGGGACAATCATTAGAATGACCATTCAAAAACATTGTTGCCATTTTTGTTGACTTTAATAAATAAATTTAAATAAGTTTCTGATGTTAAAAGGTACGAAATTTCAAAACAAGATATACCCAAAACTCTCCTCGGGAAGATGCCAGTTAAAACGATACCTTGTTTTCACCCTTAAAACAGTTCTATCTACTCTAGAGTTCCATAGAGTTTCATACACAAAATGTAAGTATATTTTTTTACCATTGACAGCCAATACATGGCCCTGGGTGTTTAGTGACGCTTTAGACAGAACAGGGACTGTGGGACGAAATATCATGGGCGCTCCGCCCACAGTTTCCGCCAGACCAAGTTCCTCCATTCGCGCCCAGAGGACAGCCTCGTCAGGGGAATCAGCTTGGAACACGTCCAGCCGACTCCCGCCCGGCGCCGCAGCCACTACCCGCACGCTTGCGCTGTTGTCTTCTACTACAGGCAGTGGTAGAAAAGCAAGTTTTTGACCTCTGTCTTCCCTATTCCAAGACTGAAATAAAAAAGAAGCTTGACATTTTTTTTTTCATGTTTTGTTCAGGGATCCAAAAGATCCAAGAGAAACCACTCCTAACCAAGATGTTCCTCTCAAAAAAATTATGATTATATTATTAGGTCCCACGCTTTAAAGAAAGGATAAACCACGCTCTACTGTACTTAAAACTGAGATATGCACTATAGTGATCAGTCAAGACCGGCCGTGAGTACAACCCCGCCATTACGTTCCCATTTCATAACTCGATTACCACGTCTTGAATAAAGAAAACTACCTGGTGCATGTTAAGGTACTCAAGCAGATAGGTGGCCTGTTGAGTGGCTGCTTGGCGACTGCGGGAGTGGAGGAGCTGACTCAGAGCACGTAAGCCCTCTCCAAGAAGCTGAGCATCAGCTCCGGGACCCCCCTGCTGGTACAGCTGCCCAGCTAGCCGTCCAATCGTCCAGTGTATGTGATCCTCGGCCAGTCCCCATCCTCGCCCTCCATACACCTAAAAAGCGAGTCGGAGATGTACGAAATCTAAAGAAATAAAAGATAACACATCCATGGCATTTGATATTTTTACATTTTTTTTAAATTTTTTTTTACCAATTTGTCCCTCAAACGGGAGTTACCATCAATTAGTACGACTTAAAAAAACTTGAATGCTAAAATAACGTACCTGGAGAGCCTGGCGGACGCATCTCAACGCGTGGCGCTTCTGCCCAGCCTTTGTGTAGCGATGGCCGGCCAAAACCATCTGAAACGCATATTTGCGAGGCTTGGCGTCCCGAAGAACGCAGTAGGCGGCCTGTTCCAGAAGTAGTGCACTACGAAGGTCTGATTCTTCACTAGTCATGCGAATCAACTGTTTCGCAGCTTCCGCATACATCTCTCGATCTAGAAACGTTCATATTATCAACTGAGGCATTTGGGAGAGAGAACTGCTGAAGTTGAAAAAAAAATACATTTGATTAAGAGTTTAATACATTTCTCTACAAGGATAGAGAGGAGGAGGAGGGGGGGGGGGGGGGGGGGGGGGTGACGCAAATGTGTCAAGTTTCTATCCTAACTGAGTATCCAACTAGTTCCACATGTTAAAAAAAAATATACTCCAGGGCCCAAAAATAGTCAACAGTACCTTGGAAAGATTCTGCTTAAACTTGTGTTAAACCCACCTTTTAAGCAATGATAACTAAGAAGAGTTGCTCGCGTGGCAAATTGCTGCAACTGGCAGGAATTGAGGTACGTCAAAATAGCCTCCTCCATATACTCCACTGCCTTTTTTGAAGGTTCGGGTAACATAAACGCGGACAGCGATGCCATTTCCAGTGCACCTGCGTAATGCAACCAAGCCTGATCCATGCCCAATTCTCTTTTTGCTGCGTAGTATGCCTATAAGTCAAACATGTTAACGTTTACTATAACCAAAACTACTTTAATTTAATGTGTTCCCGTTTCAGGCAGCAGGTAAGGAATGTTCATAAACTGGAAAACTACTCAAGATTAAGTAACACTAAACAGAACCGAGCCTCGATGTTACTATCTGATACTAAAAAAGGTCACCCACCTGAAAAGCATTAGAGTAGGAAGAAAAAATGAAGTAGAGGTCACCAAGACGTCTTAACTGCAGCTCAGGGGCATCAGGAGGGATGACCTGTCCTGCCTGCCCTCCAGTCCCACCAGGCCGCGGACTCCCAAACAATCTCTTCGTGGCACTTAACAACGACCGACTCATCCCCTTTTTGTTCGCAACCTGTGAACAAAATCTTAACTGAAGAGTCGGGCGCCAGTAAGACCCATCTACCAACGTACCAGATTTAGAAACAGACCAACAACAAGAGAACAATAAATATTATTTATGGTTTATGAACACTGTAGTCGTTCACCTAAAATCATCAGCCAGATGTGATTCCTCAGACCACTAACTCGAAGTTCAACCACAACACGGAGGACCTCAACTGTGTCAGCCCTTCAACTGATACTCGTAATATACACATAGCACGTTCATATTTGGACGATACATATTTTCAATAAAAAAAAAAATATATATATAAATTAAAAAAAATATATATATATAAATTTGTCTAACAGACCTTCTTCCAAGTGCGATATTTTATCACGTTTTATATTCAGCACAGGCAAGTTTGTCCGAGAGCCGAGTGGCCAACCCCGTAAAAATTACGTACATATATCTAGTTGGATAATAATATCAGCCAATGCCCAATAACAATGGCATTTAATTTAATTGTACCTATTGTATAATGAAATGTTAACATGGACTACCCACTAAGTGTATCCTATTCTGTTACACACCAGGTCATTGAGGATGTAAATCTGTTTCTCGACGTGTGGAAGCAACGCATTCCGCACGACGCAGCCCATAAGTTCCCGCAACGAGTCGACGTCTTTCGATGATAAGCAGCCTCCACACTCCGTAAATGCTCCCACCGCTTCGATCTCAACTTCTTCTCCAAAACTATTGCTAGAGACTAAAAAATAAATGACAGTATTTTCTGATTGACACCAGGTGCTTGTATCAAAGTCTTTTTACAAGGACAGGATTAAATTTATTACTCCTGTTTCTTCATGTTTCATAGTGACATGTTTATCTGAAAAACCGCTTGATATTTAATTTGTTCTGAAATGTAATATTTCTTCGACTGTCTATATGCCTATATTGTAAAGTTTCCGATCGAGTAATTTCAGACAAATTTTTCTTATTGATAAAAATCACTCGATCGTAAAAGCCCAACATTTCTGACTTTTGAAAGACAAATTATACTTTAAAACACTATCCACCAGTGTCCTCATGAAATGGTCGGAAGAAAACATAAACAAACAGGATTTTATGGTGACCCGTTAAGAAAATTCATTTTACGGAGACAGTATTATTTCAGGACAAATAAATTTCCAATTGTTTCCCTGGAAAGAAGTCATTAACAAATGTAAACAAACTGCATTCAGCAGTGACTCTTTACCCTAGTAAAACAACCTACCTCCAGGAATACTGTAGTGGTTGTCCAGATGGGGACTAAGAGGATGCTCGTGCAGAGGATGTTCAGAGGGAGTGGAAGACTGCTTCATCTGTTGGCCGTCGGATTTTGAAAACTGGTCCGGAGCACCCATCGCCCTCGGTATGCAATCCGTCCAGTAGTTTACTACCCCATTCTCGCCTTGTTGTCTAGAATTTACCTAAAAACAGAATATTGCAGTAACAAATCATTTAGGCAATGATATAATGTACCTTTTGATGACCAAAGGGATAAGAAATTTCAAATTGTCAAAAACCAGCTGCCCTTCGCGTGTGGTTTACCAAAAACAACACCCTCGACATACGTTTCAGAAAAGTTTTCATGGTAAGTGGGATTGAACCGATCACCCGGCTCTCGCTGTTCTTTAAAAGTCAACCGTGTTGAATAGAAATAACACAGGATAATTTCCCCAATATGGAGCTTTTTTTAATTTCTTTTCATTGCACGAGCATCTTAAAAATTATCCTCTCGGCCTTTATCTACCCAATCATCAGCTGAAAATCCATTCTATCGCAACTTCCAGAAACTTACTTCTAGGAAGAAGCAGTGGTCAGGTCCGTAAGCTTTCTCGATGGAATCAAAGAAGCTAAGAGCGGCCGCCTTATCCCCTTTTCGAGCATCATGAAGTAAAATGTAGAACTTAAATATGGCGGGGCAGAACCATTTTGGTAGGCGTGCGGGAGCTGGGGTTTGCATTTCTCGGAGACTTTCAAGCAGAGTCTGCATCGTTTCAGGCGGATCTTCTGTGCTGGTAACCAACATGCAACCCAGCAGATGTCGCGTAAACTCGTGTTCAGATGGAAACTGCACCTAAAAGATTATTCTGAAGTTACGAGCGATCGGGAAGAAAAAATAGAGGTCAAGTTGTAATTTCTCACTGGCCCAATCGGTTTTCACTCCAATCTGGTGCCTATAGCGTTGCATACCCAGTGGCACAATTACAATAATTATTTATACAAATGACTATAATGATAGCTGTGTCAGGCTCTATCCCACCTATATCACATCATAGGAAAAGCTCTTCCTAAAGTAAACGTAGCTGATAAATAGAACTATTCCTCATGCGATTCGTCGCTTGTCGCAAGTGAAGCGGCACCCTAAGGGATGGCAAGCGGAAGAGTTGTTAACGGCACAATACACTCTTGCAACCAGGGGCAGGGGAAGTCGTTCCTGTTCCTTAACTACCAGGTTAGCGCTACGCTAATAATACCTTCCAACGACACTACATACAAGGAGATCAGTTTGTAATAATCGGGAGATTTTCGAACAATTTGGGCCCCACTGTGAATAAGAAAAAATACAGACTAGACAGCAACCTGAAGAGCTTAAGGGAGGGCAACGTGCTTATCAGGTCTCAGGAGGTCGCCGACCGTGACTTAAATGGAGCCCAACCAGGCAACCCAAGAAAGGAGAAAGGATTCGTCAATAAAGGTTACCAACCGAAAAACGGAGCGATTACTATACAATTATAATCCTTTATATAGTTCGCAAATATTAACCTCTCCATGGCTGTAGGAGTACCTACAGGTGTAGAAAAAATAAAGCTACCTGCAGGAATGTTTCAGTCCAAGCGTGAAACCAGGAGCACTCCGCAGGAATGTCGACAACCAAACTATGTTCTCCATCCCCCGACCGAACTTCCTTTGTAACGTCACACCAAGCCCCAGCAACTGCTTCGTTCAACAATCGCCGTGCTACCGCATGAGACGGGGGCAATTCTTTCACATCTTGTACACCAACTTTTAAATGCTTGATAGGCAGATCATTCCCGGATGGATCCTTAAGCTGGTGATCCACGTATACATTACAAAAAGGCCGTAGTAGTTCAGCAAACGATACGTGATTTTTTTGGCAAATTTGCTCTACCGAAGGACTAGTAAGTGACCCGATCAAGGGTGGAAAGGTACGTTGCACAAATGACTGTGAGCTTGTAAAAGACGACATGCTCCTTTTTATGAGATCAATAAATAATTGGTTCGTTGAATTTATAGCATACCATGTCTACAAATTTCAATTACGAAGCCAAATTATACAAAGTTAAATTAAAAAAACAAAATTTACTATCTGTTTTCATCGCCATCTTTCTTTTACCAGTGGCAGCAGAACTGCTCAAGCAGTGGCAGAAGAAAATAAATTTAAGCGCGAAATCAGGAAACTCAAAAGTTAAATCGCCGTAGGTCATAAAGCGCAAGTCCGGCCTACATGCGCACTACCTTCGCTATATTTTCCAGTCGACTCGAAATTAACTATGCGAAAGTACGAAAATGGCGAACGTAGAGTTCGGTACAGGAAAATCTGTGTTAATTCTCACAATAGTAGCAGCATGCTTTGCTATTTTGTGGCCCAAAATATTTTATCCAATGCTAGCAGGCACTCCAGTTCCCAAACGGCCAGTTGATGTGTCAGGCGGTAAGTTATTACAGCCAGCCTGTGTAGGTTGACTATGCAGGTATATGCAGATGCAGGGCAGAAGTTGGTCATATACGATGCGAGATGCGATGAGTACACCTTATCCAAACTGCCATCCGTCCGGGATGCTAACATACCAGAATGTCCGTTCAAAACGCATCGTAGATACATATGTGGCCAGCGGAATAAGTACCTACTTACCCACTTCCTGATAAGGAGTTTATATTGTCAATGCAGATACCTATACGGGTCCTAGGTGGATATAGGTATTACCTACTTACGAATACCAATGTATTATCCATGTTATAAGCGCAGAATCAAAGAACTTTCCGAGCCGAAGGCAGGTTTTTCACATTTAACAGGTTGCTGCGACGTGCTCTTTACGAAGGATGTCGATGCAATCCACGTACTATCAGATATGTGCGCGCGCGTGAACGGCGTGCCTCCAGGGGAGGCTATCACCCCCGCAGGGGTAGCCTCCTGTCGTGCTGCGGTGCTTCAGCGTTGTGAAATCGACATTGCCACTTTCCTCGATGAGCAGGCTCGTCTAGGTCGCTCCTACAGGCAGATCCTAGATGAGCTTCGCTCGTTTAACACTACAGTTTGTCTTCGCCGCCACTTCGGCGTGAGTCCAGGTTCTTTGGGTGCCCCACGCCGTATGCGAACTTGGGGAGCCTCCACTTTTCGTAAGCTGAGTGCACCTCCCCTTTCCCATACTAACTACCTTAAGGCCTGGTGTTTCGTGTGAACTAACCCGTTGTTATTAGCAAGTCCTACTTTTTAAGGTTTTGTGCAGATCACCTATCGTGCAGTAACGACTCTACCCTAACGGCTGAACCGGCTGTGCGCTAATTTGTCCTGGTCGAGGCAAGCGATTTGAGGATTTTATACTCCCATAAGTACCTATCTACCTTTTCGTGGTGTGTATTGGGAAAGTATTGCTGTGAGTGATTTTAGCTTTCCATTATACTACGGGTGATCCCAGAGCCAAAAGCGGTGTGTGAAAAAATGCCTGCCTGACAGTCCATCAGTCAGGGACTGCAGTCCCAACGTTACTTGCTTAACCGATATTGTAAAAATTTGTAAACAGATGAGGAGGGACCAAAGGCATCAAGATTAAATCGCAAAAATTGACTCATTTCGGCCCGTTTATAAATTTTATTTACAGAAGTTAAAGGTTTCAAGATGTTCGATTAAGAAAACGACGGATACCGGCGGTATAATGCTGCAGCAAGGAAGGAATAACAGCCACGTCAGTGCGGGAAATATTTTGAATCTCTTATCCTCCATACAGTCTAACGGAATAACGTGGTAATTCCAGGGAACCTGCGACAGGAGCGGCCACCCCATCTACGACCAGAGACGATGCACCCCGCTCTGAAAGAGCGCGGCCGTGCCATCCCAACGAGCCACATTGTTCCCAAAGTAACAGTTGAGAAAGAGTCCGCAATAAAGGTGCGTTTGAGTCTGAGGAAGGCTGATAATTAATAAAATGGCTGAATGTAGGTAATGGATAGTCCTATATCGGGGTCGGTGACGTGGGCCCATACTTATGTTGTGTGCGGCAGTGCGGCAGAGCACAGCGCTGCCGGAACTATTTTTAGCTTGGCTCTGCGTGGCGCACAACTCTATCAATAAGCCAGGAGCTCCGAGCCCACCCCACGCCGATTCACAGTTGTCACACTGACAAGGCTATTGAGCAAGATGCAGTACTTGATGCATTGTGCATTTGAAGCCCTCATGCCCAACGGGCGCCACAGAAAAAGAACTTATACTTATCAGTCCCATCTCGTTATTCAACAAGAAGGGTAGACGAAGAGAAGTTTTGTTAAAAGAGCGACGCCTCGACGACAATTATTAATAAAATGCATGGCTAGGCATCGTCTGTCGTTTTGTTACCAAGTGTTATTCTCTTAACTATTTGAGAAATTACTCTTCTCATGCAGCATTCTCAGTTTTTTGTTATTTTTATTATTAGATATATTACGCGGTTGGACCACAATTATTATAAATCTCAGATAGGTACCCGTTTCATTAGATTCGAACGAGTACCCAATATTAGTTTTATTTTTTAATTTGATAGTCAGGGACATTACTGAACATTACTGTGATAAAAAAAGGAGCGAAAAAACCATGTCTTGATTGCAGCCACCTTTGCCCGGTATGAGACCACCAATGGGAGGAGCGGGGCATGTGGTACCTCCCCCGAAAACAGGAGGGACTATGAGCATTGTTATGCCTCTCTACACCATTGGGATTGTTATATTCTTCATGTACACGATCATGAAGGTTAGTCAAGGCCAACTAGGTCAAAAGCCTTCAGTTCAGTCCCAGTTAATAAAATTCATTAGCAAAATAAGGCCTGAGCCTCTATTTAATGTAACTACTTAACTCCACACAGCAATGGTGAATAAAAAATATTATTACTACCTTAACTAGCTCCCCTTTCACTGTCGCCACCGAAAAATCCTGTATTATAGAGATGGTTTAGATAAGAGATATTTCAGAGCACATGAATTTCTATTCCACAGTGTTTATTGGAGGCTCAGAACATTAGACAGGAGGAGTCGCACCACATACCACTCATACGTTTTGTGCCCCCCCCCCCCCCCCAAATTATTGGACTGTAGTAACAAACAGCTAAAACGTTAGATGTAAATCTGCCAGTCCTGTATTTCAGATATTTGTCCGGAAAAACAGCGGAGACGATGGTTTGAAAGATTTCCAACCGGACCCAGAGTTTCGGCGCGTGGTCTTTGCTGAAGAAGTCCGTGAACCTTCTAAACTGAGCAAGGAGCCACTGCTGCCACCACCACTGTTGAAGGCCCCGAGTACTGACACCACAAGGCTTGGTATGTCCTTTGTGTGGGTTAGGTATATTATCAAAGATTAATTCGAACAGCACTGTTGGTGGATTATCTAGTTAGTACTTACTCATAAAATTACACTTACCGTGCCCAGTTGCACTGAAGTAGTGTACTTTCAGTGTATAATCACGATATTATGGCAGTGAGTTTAGGTAAACAATCAACAGGTAAAGCGGCAAATTTTTTTTATCAATGGGAGAGGTATTGAACCTTCTACTTCTTGAGAAATTAAAGCACTGAATTGATATTCTATTTTTATTTTCAGGGTGGAAGGAGCGGGACACAAGTAAGTGATATCTTTCAAGGGGGATTGTCGGGCCTAAACATAGCCGTATCCACGGGGGGGGGGGTTAACCCCCCCATGAGCGGAAAATTAACATGGTAATGCCAACGTGAAGCAAAAAAAATATAGGCGAAAACCCCCCCATGACCGCTTTCTGGATCAGGGCCTGGGCCTATAGACCCATTCATTTCGAGGCAAGAACTCAGTAAGAAATCTAAGCTAAGTAGGACGTGAGAGAAGGCCAATTAAATTCTCAAAATTTGCTCCTGAACGCGTTTAACCGTGCAGCGCTATGATTCCGAAGACTCTCGTCCAATTCAGTAGAGATCTAATAGGGAGGGACGGCCATTCTATAACGGACTGGTTACAGGAGACGAGGAAATTGACCAGCTTCGGCGGCGACTGGAGGAGACAGAGCGAGCAATGGAGCGGATTGTGGCGCAGATGGGGAGAGTGCCCACAGTGGCAGCCGTGGCCGCAGCTGCCCTCAAACAAGAGGTGCGCACACTGCCTTCATAGCTGACCTGATGTTATTGTTGTAGTCATGACGGCCATCGGGGGGCTGTTGGCCGAGGTGGATCGACATCTGGAGGGGGCGCCCGGACAGTACAGCGACCACAGCCCACACAGTGCAGATCCCCAGGTAGCCGAGCCTCCCTCATTGTCTAACCGTCCTGCTCCTTGCTTGCTCTGTATCTGTAGTCAGTGGGAGCGCTGTACTCGTCCGAGTGCCCCAACGTTCTAACAAACTAACACAACACGCTTAGGGCGCGTACCCAAACGCTCAAATTCATTCACCAGGTATTTCGTCTATGTTTACTTGGTGAGTTTTACTGCTGTAATTTGGAACCGTATACGGCAGTCACTTCTGAAGTAAACGTAGGGGAAACACACTGGTTGATCTGCCTTGCAAGTAATTACTATTCTCAGCCAATTAGCGACTAATAACTGATAGCTCGGTAGAAGATGAGTAGTAACAACAAAATTGTAAACAATCACAGCAAAAGCTCTAAGAATTAGGCCACGTGACCAATAAAAATATGACTGCAACGCAAACGCCGTCTTTATAGAGTGTAATGCCTTGCAGGTAGAAGAGACGAAGCCTGGGGTTGAGAGCACTACTGTCCTTGAACGAGAGCCAGCGATGGAACCGGCGGAACAGGTACTAGTCGAAAATGTGGAAAATGTTCAGGGTAAGGAAATAGAAGCGGCGGAGAA
Organism: Mesopsocus fuscifrons; assembly: GCA_950004255.1. Taxonomy (NCBI): domain Eukaryota; kingdom Metazoa; phylum Arthropoda; class Insecta; order Psocodea; family Mesopsocidae; genus Mesopsocus; species Mesopsocus fuscifrons. Next base: position 11,481,944 of record OX465374.1, on the reverse strand, counting down.
AGTGAAGGAAGCCAAAGAAGTAAAGGCGATGGAGAAAGTGAAGGAAGCCAAAAAAGTAGAGGTGATGGAGGAGGGACGTGAGGGGCCACGCGTGTGTGTGATGGGGGTGGAAACGAGAGCGCGGGCTGAAGGAGGAGGAGAATGGCGTCCACCACCTTCTCCCACGCTCGGTCTCTCCCACAGCCGCCCAGCAACACCCCTTTCGCCCCTTCCTCCGGACCCAGAGCCTCACCACATCTTTCTCGAGGGTAGCTTCCCCTCACGGACACAGCTTCTCGTGGAGGACGCAGCAACGGAGCTTCTGGACGCCACTGACCCCGCTGTCATCTTAAGTGGGAAAATGACCTTGTCACTCATCAGTGTGGACGCCAGTGGACCTCTTCGAACGCATCCGGTACCCAACCTCGATATAGACACTGACTCCACCCTACTCGATATCGAGACAGTAAGCCCGCATGCTTCCGCCCTTTGTTCTAACTTCTCGCTTAACTGACAGCATCACTCCTTAGTTGTTGTGAAACTCTCGACACAGGGAGACGAGAAAAAAAGCTAGATTTTCATGGGTACTTTTAAACAAATACAGACGGAAATTTGTTAGAACACTTTTGTTTCAGGCCGTGATAGACGATGCCAGCATTGATGGCGAGGCGGAAGGTAAGCGTTTTCAACTATCATCCGCAGATTTCGATCTAATGTAATTATTTACCACTTCCTAATGCTGTCTTTCACTCCAGGCGAAGTGGACCAGATTGAGGAGGGGACTCAATATACAACAGCAAACACTGCAGCAAATCCAAGCGCGGCAAACGCAGTCAACTCGGCCAGTGGAAGAAATGACGCAGAAGCGGACGACACTGCAGCAGATCTATCTGCGCAAGACTTCCTGGATGACCAGGTTAATGACACTATCACAATAGCTAGGTCTCTATTTGTCCGTAAAACAGGTCCACCATTTTTGTGGTTTCTCAATGACACTTTTCAAGACCCTTTTTAACCATAACCCTGATGATCTCAGTTAACGACAAAACATGACTGAAGCTTTTCTTTTGAGCAGGAAGACCTGCAAGAAGAGTACGATGCTATTTGGGGAGCCATGGAAATGGAAGATGATGGAGCATCCAGTGATAAACCTCAAGAGCAGGGGCAACAGCATCAACGCTAAGCTCGTGACACGACATCCTGTGGCCAATGCCACGAATGGACAAAACAGAAATGCCTCGCGGACGCATGCGGAACAAGTTTCGGGCGTCCATAATATGGCCAAAGTCAGTGACAGGAGAGACCTGTTTTATAACAGCACCATATAATTTTCTTCCTTTATTTGCATGACTAGAATAGGAATAAAGCAATCATCAGTTCATTTACACAGCTTACTTTAGCTGTAGGCTGTAGGTAGTTAATTATGTCCCATGTACGAGAGGTAATCGTGCCAAATACGAACCTCAATCTGAGGTGATATTTATTTGAAAAACGCCACGTGGTATCAGGCGATTACTATATTTAATTTTCAGAGTAGTAAAAGCGGTAGAGAAAATTAGGACTGATTTTGAACATGAACCTGGAACATCTTAGTGCCAACTGCATACCTATTGCTGTTTTCGCATTTTTTGAAAATGGAAAACCGTTATATGCTAATTCGGTTTCAGGAAATTAATATAAACTACTTTACGAAAAAGTAAAATACTAGTTATTTAATAAATAAAGAAGATGAACGAGAAGGAAACTTGACTGTTCGCATTTCACTGCTATTACTAGAACCTACAAGACAGGTACTGAAGTATGCTGAAGTATAAGTGACAAGACAACTTTCAACGTTTTTATCGTAGAGATAACCGAGGAAGTTGACTGCGACTGAAGAGTATCACATAAACTGTCAAAACCCTGCTAGTACTACGATTTGGTTTTATGATTATGATAATAAAAGTCAAACACAATGGGGACTTTCATAGTTTTGTAAGAAAAAAAAGGTTCTTACAAATTATGCATTTGGTAACGTACCGTCGCACTGGCGCGAGGTGTGTTGATGTTTTGGAACGGGTAACGGGATGTCACAGTTCACTTCTGGCCAGTCAGACGCTGCTGCTGCACGTAACTTGCATAGACACCTTTCTGCGACATGAGCTGCTTGTGGCTCCCCATCTGCAACCAGACATCATAATAACTAATTAATTAGGAAAACGATAATGACAGACAGTCCAGGGTCCATCCTTAAATGGTAGAGTAGAACTAATTTTTAGGTCGAAACTAAAGGCAATTTTTGCTCTAGGTACCAACCTCGTCTCATTCGTCTCAGGGCAAAATTATATTTCTACATGGCTAGCCAGAATGAGACGTCTCTGAAGAGACAAACAGGGTGTGGAAAGTTCGACTGGAATGTTACATTATTTCATCTATCATCCTTCAGGTATTATAAAGGAGGAGCCTACTTCGTTTAATTGTCAGATAACAAGATTTCATGTTTTCTCTAATTACAAGACTGCCGACATAGGCTTCTCCTCTTGAACGAACACGCACTTCCAGTGGTATATCTACCTCTACGATGGTGCCATTGTTTAGGACAACAATCAAGTCTGCATTCTGGATTGTACTTAAGCGGTGAGCGATGACCACCGTGGTCCTGCCCTGCATTACACGGTCCAATGCCGCCTGCACGAGATGCTCTGATTCAGAGTCCAGCGCACTGCAATTCAGTCCCAGTTAAATTGGTTTTTCCGAGTTTAAGTATTTTTTCTGTAGAAATATACCGAATTACTACATTTTTTTTTGCAAATTTCTCGCTGATGAGAAGCTTTCACTGATATTTTTTTTCCCGTGTTCACTCATAACCAGGGGCGGATTTACCATATCAACTAGGTCACAATTGTGACAGGCCCCGAGCTTGGGGGGCCCCCGAAGGGGCCCCTAAGAGAAAATAAAATATAATAACTAAAATAATCTAAAGAAAAAATAAGAAAAAACATAGGTTGGTACTTAGTCCAATCAAATTAGACATCACCGTATGCATGAAATCCGGTAGTTATGATTTTTTTTACAGAGTTGTTTATGATGCTACCGGGATGCGTAATCCAAGCTTTCGACGTCAAGTTTTTCAAAAATCGAAATAACTTCGAAGATTTCGAAATTTGTACTAGTTTTTGGTGATTTACACCCTGAAGGACTAGTTTTCGACAACAACATCTTGGCACTTTTTGAAAGGTATCAAAAGTTTCTACAATTGAGAAGCAAAACTGTCTCATTAGACTTTATGGTTTTCGAGATATGGCATGAAAAATGCAAGATTTACGGAAGTAGGTAAATCTCGCATTTTTCACTGGTCATTGTCTCGGGAACTATTGGTCAGAGTAGGTTCGAGTTGACACTTCTCTGTGATACTTGGATAGGTCCTTCCTAAAACCACCACTATTTTCCGAAAAATCAATTCCTAACATGGAGAAACCTGAATCAGGAACCTGAAGATTTACCTGCTTCCGCACCTGTATCTCAGTAACTGTTCACTTCCGGACACAATTTCATTGGTCAAATAATATCATTGAAATAGACCCCCCTATCAATCCTTAGAATAAAAACATTTCCTCCTTAATTACCTCGTATAAGAGATTTGTGGTGTTTTGAATTGTTTCAAATCTTCGACAAGCCATATCTCAAAAACCATAAAGTATAATGAGACGGTTTTGTTTCTCAATTGTAGGAAATTTTTTTACCTTTCAAAAAGCCTGATAAGCCTGATTCACGAAGAGGGAATGGGTGAATAATTCACATGTGTTGGGTAGAAAACTTTTTTTTTCGAACTAACCACCACTGTACAATCGAAGCTCTGTTTCCGTACAGGGGGATCTTACAAAGTAAAAAAAAAAAAATTGTCCACCTGGTAGCTTCATCCAAAATAAGTACAGCAGGGTCCTTGAGCAGCGCGCGGGCTATTGCAATGCGCTGCTTCTGCCCTCCAGAAATGGCTGTTCCACGCTCACCGACCACAGTGTCGTACCCTTTGGGAAACTTCAGGATGAACTCTTCAGCGTTTGCGAGCTTAGCCGCTTCTTCAACCTGGAAAAATGCAAAAATATGGCTAACTTTTTTGGTAGCTATACTGAGGCTGAAGTATGAGTACCTTACTTTATTTTTTATTTTTGTCCACTAAAAATTTGTAAACTGAATATGAAGAATATCTGCATGCAAAGCTAAACCGAGTAAGCAGTCCCCAGCTTTGTTTTTCTCATATACTCGTTTGCATATGCATATAGTGGCGGTGGAAATAAGCCTTCCAAGGTAGCGTAATAAGGTGGCAGGAAGGGTGAGTATGGGTCGTTGACACGGCAGAATTCTTAGCATAGGAGCTCAGAATGTTAGCGCAGCCTTCGAAAACCTATGGCTTGCCGTGATGAGCTTGCGTCACAAAGCAGCTTCTTAGAATAACGTCGTCCATCGCCCTTTTCTGAACTCAACTTTACCTACCTACTTAACTCTCGAAGGCTGTATCTACCTTACTGTCACGTTTCTCGAGGAAAATTATTTGTACTATCACGTTTTCGTTCCGTTTTAGGGACACGTAGATATAGGATTTATAAGGTATACGAAATTAAAGTAACATTACCTGGGCATCAGTGGCGGTAGGGCGGCCGTAGCGGATGTTTTCTCGCACTGTGGTGGCAAAGAGGACGGGCTCTTGGCTGATGAGGCCCAACACGCGACCCCGCAACCAAGCGGGACTCAGTTCTTTCAAGTCATAGCCGCCAAGCAATACAACACCATCACGAGGGTCGTATAGCCGCTCTAGCAGCCAAGCAGCCGTCGATTTGCCGCTGCCCGAAGACCCGACGAGAGCGACTGTTTGACCAGCGGGTACCCGAAGTGAAAACCCATTCAGCACATTCTAAAAACAAACCAAATAAAGTTAGTGTTGCAACAATTATTTGTACTGTATCCCAGGCTAAGCTATTTACATGTATAAAAAGCACTTACCCTATCGGGCCTTGTGGGGTACGCAAACGTGACGTTGCGAAACTCAACCTCAGGTACAAAGCTGTGATAAGGCACCACCTTCCCCTCATCCACAGGCATCCCCGGCTTTAAGCTTGTTATCTATTAAGGAAACAAAAAACAGATTTCACAAATCATGTCATCAAAACATTTATTTTCGATATAAAAGAAAAATTCCGCAGAATACTGTAACGGTAATGAACGCTCATTCGCTCTGACACTGAAACCGAGAGTTGGAAAATTCTTTGTTCTGTAATATAATAAATAATTTTACAATACAACTATCGACTGAGGCCAAAGTCACACGATTGTCAAATTCTAACATGTAAAAACTATATATAATATAGATTAGTGCCTAAGGGCAGTTTGAGCATTTCTTTATATATTGTTCCCTACGGCTTTCTACTGCTCTGTTGCTTACCTCGAACACCCGAGCACCGGCATGTAAACCTTTGATGTAGGTGCCGAAGAGGAGAGAGAGCTGTGTAAAAGAGCGCTGAAGCATCTGAAGGGCCACCAGGAAGGCCATTAGGTCTCCCGGATTTATCTGTTGCTCGGAGAGTAAGCGCCCGCCGACGTAGATTGTAGAGAGAACCATACCGTTCAGGAACAGACTCGTTCCTGCCTGGTGAAATTAGAATGGTTAAGAAACGTCACTGCTTGCTATTTTACCTGTATACGAGTATGTAAGGTAAAGTATTGTTTCATGCGAGCCAATTTTGCGGCAAAGCTCAACTCTGTAACATTAATGTACCATAACTTGAAAGTGGTACCAGATTGAAGGTAGATACGTTTTGGCATGTTGATTTAAATGTCTAAACTAGTATATATATAAGCATGTATTTGAAAACATATGAAGCAAAAATTAAACTTTTACACTTTTAAACTTTTTTTCTATTGATTATTTCTTATGATCCCAATTCCCCAAGAGAGGCCAACTGCATAACCAACAGGTTTCCTTAACCAGCTGCTTACGGCTAAAGAGGAATTACAATGAAATGGCACGAATACGTTACCTGGAAGGCTGCAATGCCCACACCTAACCTCTCGTTAAGTTCCCGACTTTTCCCTGCCTGCTCAGTGAACAACTCGGTCTCCAAGGCTTCCATCGCGAATGCTCGCACGGTTCGCATATTTGCCAAAGCCTCGTCTGCCACTAGCGCTAGCCGCGCAGCCTGGGCTTTTGCCTCGAATGACATCTTCCTATGATTCCAGAATAGTTTTAGGTTAAAGACAGTCCATCTGAAGAAATTGGTATAGGTATCTACTTGTTTTTGCTATCACTTCTATTTTTATTCTCCTATAACTTATTGATACCCTACAGAGTTGAAGCGTTAATAAATCAAACTGTTTTATCGGTTTGAAATATAGTTTACCTTAAAAATGAACCGATTAAGGTAGCGGTGAGAATGATGGATGGTACGAACACGAACATGAGGGTCGTCATCTGCGGTGAGATGGACACCAGGGTGACGGCACATCCGATCACCTGCAAATAATATCACATCCTTATCAGTCAACCAAAGCCTCTCAAAACTTACTTGCGAATCGTTATTTACTTTTGTAAAATTAGGATGGATAGTTCGGGGAATCATGTACCTGCGCTATGTTCCGCAGTCCCTGGGACACCACCATCTTGAATGCGCTTTTGAAGTCATTCACATCAACAGTTAACCTGAAAGGAACGTTATTGGAATAATACATCGAATGAACATCACTTGGCCAAGGGGAGGGAGCAAGGAGATTTCGAAGTTATACCTAGGTATTATTATTTCTTTATCTCACCAAGACCAAGTCATAATCAATTTTCGGGAAAGGCCCAGCACATTAGTAAGCCACAGCCTGTTGAGAATTAACCTTGGGCTAGAATAGCCCTCTCGTTGACAACCTGTTTAACTTACCCCAGTTTTTAATTAGTAATTCTAGTGTAATAAGGCCTTAACATGGCACGTTCGAAAAGGCGATAAAATAAATTACCTGTTAACAAGTTCAGCCGTGCGGTGAGCGTCAAAAAAAGCAATATCTTGTCTAACTAGGTTTCCGAAGAGTTGGACCTTCATGGCCTCGGCCACTCCTTCGCCCACCTTCGTCAGCAAGTGGATATAGATGAAGGTGGCAGCAAACAGAAGGCCATATAGACCAAGGATACGACCGGCTGGGCCCTTCATGTCCTGCAGAAAAGGCCTGGCAGCCGCAGCTGCTCCGGGGGCATGGGCAGCGACCACATTGATGATGGCTCCGAGAAGCCTGGGGATGTGTATGCTCAGTGCGGCACATGCCAGCGCTGCCTTAATAAAAATGAGAACACTTAATTACCCGGTTATCGAAAGTAAATGAATATGGGGGAACAATAGGACAACTACTCCTTCTCACTCCAAAGAGATTAGAAATGGCCAGATAAATACCTAGTAGGTACTCACTATGACTGCCGCAAGAAGCTCTTTCAAATATGGTTTCAATAATTTGAAAAACGCAATCCAGTCAAAGTCAGGATCACTCTCTTTTACAGCATTTCCTGCAAGTCTGTTGTGTGGAGCTTCACATGCTGCTGTTTTCCATGTTTGGAAAGCGGCTCCCGCACATACGACGGACGACAATTTTAGCATACAACCTCCGACAGAAAAAATAACTGATCTTGGGCGCCGGGCCTCTTGCCACCGCACATTTTTTCCTGACTCAAGACATGTTGTTATTGTTTTTTGACAAAACTTCCACCTGCAACAAAAGAAACGAAATATGAGGTAGTTAACATACAGATCCATGTGTGAGTGATCTAGGCAAATTTTTTGCATTTCGACCTGTCTTCCAACAACCTTCTTCAACTTGTAAGTACCTAATCAGCAAAAAACGGAGGCATGCACAAAAAAACACATAACGTACTTAAAACTAGAAAGCCTACTGTTTCCTTTACAAAATCGCACACAACTCAACATAATATGGGGTACAACTGAAAACGATGGAAGAGGATAAAAATTTAAAATATGTTGTCAAGTTATTCTAATGACACGATATTTTTAATGGAGTTGTTGCGCGCCAGAAACCTCTTACTTCTTTTAAAACTTTGTGGCTTCCTTTTCCTTTCTCGATTTCAACAAAGATACAAAGGTAAAAACACAGATACGTAAAAGTTAGTCATAGGACGACTATGTACCTACATTGCACTTTCACATCCCACACGTGCGATTATTACGCAAAAGACTGCCGAATTTTGATAAGGATTACGCAAACACATCAGAATGGCATCATGCTGGCATACAGTTAGGCAGGTAGGTACCTCAATATAAAAGCTCTTAGCAATTGATTACAACTTTCACTATCAGTGGAACCTAACCACAGTTCTGTGCTTATAATGAAACTTTTGTGGGCTGTGGTTTCATTTTACGGAACTGGCTGTTTCGCAGGTGTGTTTTCTAAAAATAAGCACGAACTGATATCAGTAATATTTACGAATAGATAGCAGTTAATAACCCACGGTAAACTTTCCAGCTGAGACCCTGCTTGAAAGAAATGAGATCAGCATCGTGAAGTTAGAGGAACCTGAAATAATCAGCAGTAGCAGATCGGGAAGAAAATTGCTGAAGAAAATTCACAGTGGAGTGGCATTCTTAGCTGGAGTTAAGCTGGGGTCATACCTGACAAGCAAAGGCCATGTCTTTCCCACAGCGGGCCATGGGAGTCTCTCTACAGCTCACAATTTCCAGTTATTCGGGAAAGCGGTCAGCACAGCTCTGAGTCTGTCTTACGGCAACAACCAGCTGCCTCTCCCATTACATGACCCTGTTGAATTACAAGACACTAATTCCAGGTGGGTCCTATTTCTTTACCTAGCGCCCACTGTCGGCAAGTCTGACTTTCGGCGCCTCACGGTCCAGTAGACCTGCCGTCATATACAGTCTAGTATGGTAAGTGGACGACCTGTCCTATCCGTCAATAGAAGGATGGATAGAAAACCAGAATGGAGAAAGATTTAACCAGGGAAAAGTTTTGTCAAGCAGGACCAGTAACTGGGTTCTGCTTCATAGCTTATTGGCAGTGTTACTATGCTTAACCCGGTCCACATTTTTTCAGCTCGATACGCAGTCCTGTGCAACATGTGGTAATCACCATCCTAGATAATCCGACGAGTCAAGCGCTGGACAAATTGAAAGCTATAGCAAAAATTAATGAGGACACGTCTTACACTCGGAACCAAGCCAAAGAAACCACCAGCAGCTTACAAAGAATACAGCCCAATAATCATATGGACCGCTTGAACCAGTTAGTTCAAGACCACAACCATCGGGTAAACCTGCTCAACATAGCCATGCCACCCCATAACCAGCCCGTTCAGAAATCCCGTATAAATAGCAAGTTCTAAATTGGAAGGCGAGGAAACCGATGGAAATCGAACTGTTATGCCTCAGGTATAGTATAGCCACTCTGACCTGCCTGGCCTGAGGGCATTCTATAGCTGTGTACAGTGAACAGTACAAAATGCCCTCGGGCCAGGCAGGTCAGAGTGACTATACTATATTTGAACATGAATAGGAGCCGTCAGTCAGTAACTAGTAACTATCACATAATAAATTATAACCGCTCATATCACGAAGGTTTATTTCTAAATATAAGACCATATAGTCGTCGAACTCCTTTCCGTTTTATGAGAGGCAACTGAGAATATATACAGATACACACATTTAATTAAGAAGAAATAACTTAGCACAAGTAGCGATACAAGTGCTAAAGTACGTAGGTAGTACAAGTATAGGAGGCCCTTATACCTATAAAGGTACATACGTAAATACCAGAGTAAAAGCGTAATAAACTACCCTACACATTCATGAAGCTATATCTGGCTGAGGGCACTGACCGAGCTGGTGTCAGGGCTATACCTGTCTGCGGGTTCCATAAACCGTTACATCAGTCCAGCCCTAAGTACGTCCCTACGTCCACGGTCTACACTGTCGATTAGTAACACAAGGAATGTTGATGCGGTTGGTAACTTCATAACAGAGGAAATGCACACCATCACTTTTCTTCTATTTTTCCTGCTCTCGACATTCGTTTTGACCGGTGAGTTATGCGTCGCCTAATAATGATCAAGTCCATTCATGTTGGAGTTTCTTTCAGCCAGTTCAAGTGTTATTCTCAGTAAAAGGGGAAAAATGTTTTAAATAATCCCAGTGAGTAAGTAGGTACTAGGTAGGTATGGCAATAAGATTTATTTTACAGTTTGTACGACTGGATTGACTTTCAATATTTTATCTTCGCCCAAACTGTACACCTTGGGGTATTTATAGGTAAGTGGCGTGTAGGTATAGAAACCGATTGTAGAAATATTTTAATTTAGCTACAACAATACTCAGAGCAATTTAAGTAGAAATAAATATAGGCGAATTAGTCAGACCAAGGCGACAAACGCAGACATAACGAATCAAGGGTAGATACCAGACTACACGTTTACTGGGAAATGGTATGAGATATAAAAAATACACCCATGAAATTAGAGTTTCTCCTATTGCTAGAGCCATAACATATATACCTACCTAACACAGCGTTCTCACCACCAAGTCCATACGACGAAGGGGGTTGAAGGTTTTCCAGTTTCGTATAGGGGATGTGCATGTATAATATACATAGGTACGTAACAAGTTATGTATGGCCTTTACACTTTAAGAGAAAATGGCGCGGTGGAGAAAGGTAGGGTGGTAGGTAGGTACCTAGGTATGATCTTAACAAATAACTTGTGCAAAATTATATTTTCTTTATTTTATGTTCAAGTTATTCTTATCAAATTATTATTAAGTGGTCACGCATTGTATAGGCTGTGTGTGTCCCAATAAGAAAATTTAGAGGAAATAAATAAAAACCATGTTACACTTTCACCAGATCTTAAAGTATAAAGCTACACAGACGATAAGATAAATCAGTTTGTTAGAAGACACTGTACTTAGTATAGGTACCTACTTCCATCCTATAGGGGTCCAGTTTTGTAGACTGTACAGGCAGGGGAGATTATAATGGGTATTGTTTCAGATGCCGGCGAGAGACAGAAGCGGTCACACAAGGAGGGAATTGAGAAAGCGCTGTTCCACAAAATAGCGACCAAGTGGCTACTTCATGGTTCAACGTTCGAAGACGAGCAATACGGGCCTGAGACAGTCCACCATACATATCATGCTCCAAAAAGACACTATGGGGCCTACCTGCCGACTATGAAACTGCAGCACCATCTCACAGTTATCGACAGCGCCAATTCGCACCTGGGGGCCAGGCCCGACTACCAAAACCAAATATACCGCAAACACCCGCTTCACAACGTTCACGCCTACTTTCCCAAGAAGAAGGGAAAACTTCGTCATCGCCAAGAGCAAGCCGAACACTTTGACTCAAACGTCGAGTTCCATGGCATCCGGATCCATCAAAGGTAAGTGCGCACTAGAACAGATTACCTACCCGTTTGCCAACTATAAATAATTATCCTATACATAGTTATACGAGCATGAGCATGAGCATGAACTGTGCAGTCAGGTTCACATAGCAAAAAGGTTCTAGTCTTCTCCCAAAAAAAATCTCTATGACAGCTCTCAATCGGTAATTTCAGGGAGAATGCTGATGCTGCTCAGAAGAGGACTGACACGAGTCTTCTCCCAGCAAAAACCCGAGCAGTTCATCCTCAGCAGTCACAGCAGAAGCAAAGAACGGACCTGCTTCCACAGCAAACCTCAACTACACCAACATTTTCTCAGCTTCAGGGCCCAGTACATGAACTGTTCCTTTCAACTGACCGCGCAAACACGACTACCTACGAAGTTTCAGAATCCACGACGAATATTCGGGATTTTCCCCAGACCCCTACTTTATTTAGAGGAACCTCTCTGGTAAAGTCCAACTTCCATCCAACAGCTTCCTATGAAGCCGAAAAAGAACAACATGGAGATGGTGAAACAAAACCCATCTTACCCTCGACAGCCTATCGTGGAACAAAGAGTCAGCAAGTGATTTCAAATGAACGAAAGACGGGCCAAGAAATGAAATCAGAGAACACATCACTGACAACTGGGAGCAGGACGGGCTCAGAGGCACTGAATTTGACAAAGGGTTTTCATCACAGCGTCCAAGAAATAAATATGAAAAACGTGGAAAATGATTCCAGACAAGAAATCGATATCAGAACAATGAAAGGCAATCCACAGCAGCCTGCAAGAGAACGAATAATGAATAGTGATACTTCAGCCCAACAAGGCGAGAAGTGGGGACCCACTTCCGAACGCCCTATCCCTGAACACAGCACAGGACTACCAAGAGTACAATTATCAAATCCCGAGAAGTTCCATAATCAGGAAGGTAGGACAGTGAAGAACCCCATCCAAGTTGAAAACGAATTTGAGGTAAACGCTCACGCACAAGACGTAGAAAAGTCTAAGCTAATTTTAGAGGAAAAAAATATCGAGCTACCTCAAACGAAACTAGAAAATCTAGAGAAAAAATATCAGCCTGCAGCATTAAATGATTCCTTAACCACTGATATATCACAGGGAAATTCCACTGAAAGAAATGCCATGAATATTTCTCCAATGATCGACTCAATGTCACTTCGAGAAAAAGAGAAAAAAGTTATACCAACGGAATTCTCCATGCAAGAATCAAGTGTAGACGTGAATAGTACTTCCCCAGTTTTAGAAGAGAAAATAACGGCTTATGGAAAAAATCAAGAAGAAAAAAGGACTGTCACAGAAAGCTCGAACACCTCAGCTTTCAGAAATTTACAAGAAGAAACAGTGAATGACTCACAGCTCACACCTGATTATGACTCAGACGAAGAACCTGAAGGTGAAATATCTGATTTAGGGGAACCCACGTCACTGATACTACAGTCAATTGCTCAACACGAAATACAGGGAGAAGTGGCAACTACGGAAATACCCATTCAAGAATCGAAAGAAGAAGAAATGAGAACTTCTCTACCTATAAAGGAGGAAGACGAAGACCGCAAAGAAGAAGGGATTTTCCTGGAAAGGGCCAAAGGTGGAGAACCCATTCATAATTTTGAATATAGTAGAGCTGGAACAGGTGAGGAAAATACTAAGTTACAACTCAAAGAGTCGACTACAGGAGAGGAAAAAGTATTCACAGAAGTAAGCAGTGAAGGAGAGACGAGTACTCCAATTTTAGAACAGGAACAAGAGAACCACGAAGAGAGCACCGTTTGGAAAAGCGAAAGCACTTCTTCACCTTTAGAAGACTTAAGTGAAGGTGAGGAACCAATCCAGGACTTTGACAGGAGTGGATCTGGACCAGCAGTAGGCAGTGCTGAGGTGAAACCCGAAAAAACTGAAGAGGAAAAGCCGGGTTTAGATGAATCCAATTTGCAGATCACAGCTAAAAATTTTAACGAAGAAACTAGTACTTCTCCAGCATTAGAAGAGGACGACAAAACCTTCGAAGGAGTCAAAGAAGGAGAAAATGCCAAGAGCAGTAACGCAGCAGCAGCTGAGGAGGTACAATCAGAAGAATTAAATGCAGACGAGGAAGCAGCTGATCGAGAAGCTGCAGAAGCAAAACCTGACTTCTCAGTTTCAGAGCACCTGACTCCTGAGGAAGAGTTTGAGGAAAATGGGGACAACCTACATGAGAAAAATCAATTTCAGCCAAGAAGTGACTATCACCAAGAAGAACAGGAAAAAGGCAGCAACATTGTTGACTTCACAGAATCAGTGAATCAAGATTATGAGGACGACAACGTGCAAGTTTCTCGGAAGCCTGAACGGTATGAAGAACCCACTACCCTGAGAACTAAAGAAGAGACGGCACCGCCACCATTAGGCTCCTCAGAATCGCAATCTGAAGACGATTTAGGAAAGCGAGGAAGCAGATTAGTTTCCTCATGGAGCGCTGACAATGACGGTCAAACTCTTGACCAAGGAAAAGGTTCCTTCTCCTTGTTACCATCAACAATAACAACTGACCATCCCCATAACTCAGTTCGACGGTCTAACCAACAGGAAGGAGAAGATCTAGGTGCCACTACATTAGCTCCAGTGGCTGAACTTATGCCTATCGTTCCTGTAATTGTCCACGATTTACAGTCTGGAACTGTCTCCGATTCGGAGCGAAAAATACTCATGCAGGTTTTTGGAAAACGGTGGCCCAGTATCGAGTTCCTAGCGAGGAAACAGCCCATTAACCCCGACCGCGTCATCGACGCACAGTATCTGGGGGAAGGCCCGAGCAAGAGGCGCCCCGAACGCGACGTCCACTACCATGAAGTCCTCACAGATTACCTGGAGGAGGGTGATGGCGATGAATACGCGTAAGTTACCTGCTGCACTCTCAGTAATCTGTACCCGAGTGGTACAGGGTGTGATGGGATCCAGTTCTTCCTCAATCAATTTTTTCCTCCTGAACATAGGTAGCTGGACTTTGGCAGGCCATTTTCCGCTCTGGACGATCTATACCTACCTTACCTACCTAGGCCCAAACTGAGTGCACGGGGGGACGGTCTCAGCATATTTAATTAACAAAAAAGCTATCACAGAATTTGCTCCACACAGTTAGCTAGGTAGGTACACCTACACATGACTCGTGAATCGATTCACATACTTACCAAATACCTGCACATCTGACCTGTGGTTTTGTTTTGATGCAGATACGAGGATGACAAAGAATCAGATGACACAGCTGATGTATTTGAGCTAAAGGGTATAGCAGATAGACATCGGGACTGGCGCATCCACCCTTACCGCCACTGATCCATTTAAGTATATAACTAAAAGTGAAATACAATTATACCTTTAATTTTATGAACAATGGAAGTTATGAAATCGCAAGCAGTTGACTTATGACTGTGTTCTCAGGTGCTACTTATTCTTGCCTAGGGCCCACCTATCTGCATGTTGAAGGCGCTGTGTAAGTGCATAGTTTTATAGTTAGGTTTTCTTGTTGAGAAGACGGGGGATGATGATAGGTAGGTAAGGAAATATAGGTATACATAGTAGGTAGGTATAGTAGCCTCCAGAAAAGCGCGATGAGATACGTAGCGTAAATTAGCAGAAGGGGTGGATGCTCGTGGGAGCGGTGGAGAACAGTGCATCAGCGCAGGCTTGCTTTGCTACGATGCGTTGGCTTCTCAAAGCGGCTTCTAACGGTAACATTCCCCTCTTCTGCTCTTCTGGCGGTTACTATACCTACCTACCAAGAAGGTGAAGTAGGGGGAGGTGCCATAGGTTGGTAGGTACCTACAAGATTTGTAAATTTGTTGTCTGGATAAGTAGGCATTCAAGTATGAAGAAGGTACGGTCACAGTGACGTCTATAACAATACCACTGACACTGACATGACATATTTATAGGTACCTAGGTACCTACCAACAATATTTTATGCCAAGAGAAATGTCACTGCGTCCATTGCGTCTGCATTACTACGGTACAATACAATCAGTATATTACAACTAAACTATTACAACTAAACTAAGGGCTATATTTATAATTATTACAACTATGGATTACAACTTACAACAAAGGTTCTCTTACAACAACCCTTTCCTTTGAGGGCTGCCATTTTTTATTTTGAAGATTACTATTTTGGCGCGAATTAATTTTAAATAAGAATTTAATAAAACTTTGACTAAAATTGCCTTTCTGAGTAACATTGTTGTTACTTTATTTATAATAATATTATAATAAAAATCTGTGTTAAAATGATACAAGTGTAAAATATGATATTTTAATTTTTTAGGGCCCTAAATGTTATTGTACATAAGCTAAGCATCAGATAATGTAGTTATATTTAGGATCAGCCATGATGGCTTCGCCCAGGGCCGTGCGACTTCTATGGCGGCCTTGGTGATTTTATTTTACTACGTCACAACTACGTTCTCTGTGAAATGCACAGGGTACACTCGCTTAAATGACTTATTAACTCATTTATATGAGTTTATATGTATGTATATGTAAACAAAAAAAATATTTTATATTAATTTTAAGGTACTCGTGCAATGCCTAAGTAATAATAATAAGTAATTAAATAAATAAAAATTATAGAGTTTCAATTTCCGTTTCCTGTGGGTTCTCGATCGAGTATCGATAGTACGATATCGATAGGTTCCTCTTTGTTTACGCGTCAGGTGTTAGACAACATGGCGGAGAAGCTGGAAATACTGACTTTTTTCAGGTAAAAATACAGAATTCCTTATCATTTCTTTTTAAATAGTGCTGAATTAGATTCTCAAATGAAGTAGCTTGTTATTCCACAGAAGATGGTTCCATTATTTGCTTTATTTTGTTACAATTTAGTTTGGTAGACAGTTTAATTCAACGGTGGTTTGTCCCGCCGATTAATGTTTTTTTTAGTGTTTCATTTAAATTAATTACTTGTGAGAGAGGTGGACAGGTAGATTACTAAATACCTATGATTTATGTACCTGTGTGTCTAATGTACATTATTTCTTTATTATTTATAGGCGTTGCACCAAGGCGACGTAAAAATCACCATTCCCAGCATCAGCCATGGACAAGTTGTTCTGTTCTTGAAGCGCAAAACTCCGTGAAATGTTGGGTGTCAAGACTGGTTCCTTTTGTGATAATCCCGAAGTCCTATACTTTCCCTATGATCCTAGATGAAATATCTAAAATTACAAACTTCTACAGTGTCTCTCTACTTGAGTTTCCTTTTTACTCCTGTTCTCCTTCTTTTATGTTCTACGGTGGCTTTCACCAGTCCAGCTTTACAAATAAGATAAATTGTATAAATATTCCAAGCACATGTTATGTGTCTTAATATACAATTTACCTTATCGCTTCGTTGGACTGGTAAAATCCACCCTGAAATAAAATAGCCGCAGTAGGACGATAAAGTAGATAAAGTACCAATAGATCGGTAAAGTAGTATTGGGCATTCTGGTATTACGTCACAGGTCACGTGATCCCTTCAAAATGGCCGCACTGCTGGTACATTGTCGCGATACTAGCGCTTCTATCGGTGAGGTTTGTAACATACGATAACATGGCAGAAAAGCCTCTTATATATTTCTGTTCCTCTATGGCTTCGCCTTCGCATTGATAGCTGAATTTATTTTGGAGCCGGCGTCATTTCGAAATATGTTGTATCTCGGTCGTTATTTTTATCAACGATGTTAAGTAGAAGGTAAGTCATACATTATTTTATATTTTAAACAATGATTTTATGCTTCTGTGTCTCTGGAATGAGAATTTTTACGTCTTTTAGCGTACTTCCCTTCCCGTATAAAATGGATTTTTCCATCTTCGCCATTTTGGTTTTGTGATATAAATATTGTTCTCCCGTAACAAAAAATAAATATTCTCACATTTTAATAGGTTTTAGCGCTAGTTTGTATAGTTGATTGTATCAGATTCCCTCATATGCTCGTCCTGTATTGAGTATTTTTGATCACGTTTTTATAAAAAAAATACTCAGTTGCAAAAAAATATAATTAGTATTTAGCTACTTGCCTACGTACCTAATACCTACCTTAGCCCAGTCTGTCTGTAGTTGAGGTTGGTTTGAGAATGAAGTACTTAAGTAGGGTCTCCAGTTGACGATCACGCTGAGTAATCAGAGTTTGAAGGCCAAGGACTATGGTTAGCATGATTCGGAGGCTCTACTAGGTGCCTCATATTCAAAGAGAACAAAACTATTACCCAGTAGTAGGTAATTGTAATTTGCTTAGGATCTTCGTAGGTGTTTATTCTTCCTAGTGGTAGTGGAAGTGCAAGAGTCTTTACTCCAGTGAAGTGTCCTAACTTGAACCTTTGATCCTAGAATTTAATAAATATGGAGGACGACCCAATGGAAGAAGATCTTGATGTAGAGTCGGAGGTGGAAGAGGAATCTGACGACGATGCATCTTCCCCTGCGCTCAGTGCTGCATCAACTCCTCCGTACTCGGAGGAAGGCTTCTTCCCACCGGCTTCAAAATCGGGGAAATTGTTCAGTGTTCGTCGTGGCCGAGGTAGACCAAAGAAGGACCCTGAAAAGAAACCGCTTGGGATTAAACTTAAACGATGGCGAAGGTAAGTGAATCATCATAAGTTGGTTTGTTAGAATTGATAAATGCAAAGTGTTACCCATTCGGACCAGGGTAAAAAGAGTTAAGTGGCCAGCGTTTTGAAAATTTGCTAAGGAGGAATTCACCAAAATTTAGATGATTTCTTGGAAATAGCGATAAAACAGTAATGTTTATATTACACTACAGTAATGACAGTTTTTACAAAGTTAATATTTGATCCTTCAGTGGAGTTTATGTCCGAGGGGAGAATCCAAGCCGTTCACCGCGAACTCCAACTGGAGAATTATCATCACCCTGGGGAGGGAAGTCACCAGCTCAATCACCCATCCATTCCCTCCATGAAGTCGACTCTGATAAAATGGACAAGCCATTTCCCATGCCAGCGCCTGATGATCCACCTGTTTTCATTGAATCTTGGTTTGTAATCTTACTTTACCATAGTCATTGATAAATGAGAGAAATACGAGCGTGAGGTAGGTGCGATGAAAAATATCTATATTTTATCTATATACCTATATAATTTTTGACAAAAATCTCTCAATTGTAAAATCACAACTTAAATTTTTTATTTTCTAATGATTGAATTTCAGTGACGTTTCCTTCAGGAGCCTCAACAAGTGACAAGAACAAATTAAATTAATAATTCTATTATATTCTTATTCATATTTATAGAGAAAATTACTTTCAGGCCTGGAAAATTATGCGCTTTATGTGGTCTGTCGGAACGAAGTATGCTCGGTCAGCGCGAAATGATTCGTTTGTGCTGCCCGGACGGGGTGTCTTCCCGCCCATCGCCTGTAAGTCAGGGCGGAGATAAGTCGCCACGCGGGACTTTTCCTGCTCAACAGTCGCAACGACGACAACGCCGCGAAGGCAAGACGGTCGCTGAACTTTTAGACGAACTAAGTCTCGTGGGCTATGTTGACGAGCCAGACCTTGCTACCATTGTAGAACCTGCTGGTGAGATGTTTATTCCATTGAAATATTTTTTACGACCTACCCAGTAGGATTTGGTTTTTTTAACGACATTTTTTTAACATTTTAAGCCGAAGCCTATTTAGGATTGGGCCGAAGCCAATACATTCATGTCGTAAGCGGAAAATTTTTCCCCTACGCTGGGATTCGAACCCGAACCTCTCAGGATACAAAGCGGACCCCTTGACCGCTCGGCCACTGAGAGGCACAGATTAAGAGTTAAGTAACATAAATTGTATATTAAAGGTGTTCATCTACCAAATAAGAAAGAAAACAATGGGACTTCTGTCCCCAATTTGTGAACGTTCTGTAGCTTTTATTTTATTTCGTTCAATCGGTTGATTTTCATTTTATTTTCTGATTGCCGCAGGCTGCAAGAAAATGCCTGGAGGGTGATTGTCGGTGGTCTAGATTTCATATCCCGATGTTGGCTTGTGTTGTAGGGACGTTTTATGTACATTTGGGGTGCGTGGTATGGGCGACCGGTGTGACCCGTGGAGCAGACAGCGAGCAGCAGATTGTGGGTGCATGGCCCGCTGTCGAGTCGGCCTTGTCGAGGCGTTGCGCGTTTTGCTCTCGTTTAGGCGCCGCGACGGGATGTGGCTATACACACAGTGGGGAAACATGCAGCCTCTACTTCCACTACCCTTGCGCTGTTGCTTCTGCCGGATTTCTGGACCCTCAAACACGCACTCTTATCTGCAGTCTCCATCTTGACCAAGTTACCCTCTTACGTGAGTTTAATTTTAATTCTTCTTAAATTTGTTTTTTGGAGGAAAACTCCACCAGAAAAGACAGATTCTTAAAATGAGCAGATGAATTTCTACATTTTGCTTTTATGTTTACCTTTTGACTCATGCCACGAGGCTGTACGAGGCTCAACCGTTATATGTTCTGCAATATGTTTATGGAAAGTTGATATAGCCAGAGTGGAAATCGATGCTGAGTGTTTTTTGTTGGTATTCCAAGTTACCTAAAGTTGTTGTAGTGTTTACTTAGCGGGGATGATCCTCTGGTTGAGCTAACTGAGCTAAATGAACGTCGGACCCCCCCAATGGAAGCATTTGGAATTTTTCAGAAGCTGTTTAAATCATACTGCTGAAAAAGTCCTTGTTCTAACTTGTTATTCTCCTTTTGGATTAGCGGTTGGGGAACGGTTGCAGTGCGGCACATGTTTTTCGCTGGGCAATGTGTCCAACCTGGTGATGTGTTCAACGTGTGAGATGCATCACCACGGGTCTTGCGTGGGGCTCTCGCTGCAGCCTGCGGTGCGCGCAGGCTGGCAGTGCTTCGAATGCCGGACCTGTCAAGTCTGCCGGCTGCCGTCCGAGGTCGGGAAAGTCATGGTCTGTGAAACGTGTGACAAGTCCTACCACCCGTCTTGCCTCAGACCTATTGTTACGAGCATCCCTAAATATGGATGGAAGTGCAAGGTATATACAGACGTGGCGTGGCGCTAGCGTAAGTGATTGAATGTGTTTCATTATACTTCATTTTCCAGGAATGACCGATATCTACTGAAGTTTCACTGACGCATCGTGACATGACTCTCATGAGTCAGCAGAAATATGACAGTAGATGCTTAGCGTTCCTCCTCGATGAGTTCCCCCAGCGATGAGTTCTCTCAGCTGAACAATTGTCCATACCTCCTCTTTCCTTAATCCCTTTCGTCACTAATATTGTTAACTGGTTACAGTGCTGTCGCGTATGTAGTGACTGCGGTTCGCGCACGCCTGGGTCTGGGCTCTCGTCACGTTGGCATAACCACTTCTCGGTATGTGACTCGTGCTATCAGCAACGCAACAAAGGATTTTGCTGCCCGGTGTGTGGGCGAGCATACCGTGCCGCCGCCCACCGCGAGATGGTTAAGTGCACGAAATGCTGCAAGTTTGTACACGGTGCATGTGACGGAGAGGCGGATCCCGCAACGTATTCGGCTCGTAAGGAGACCTCGCCCGACTATGACTATGTCTGTACAGTTTGCAAGATCTCTGGACGGCCTTTTTCTAAACGCAAAGACAGTGAGTTGTTTTCTTCTTTCTGTTTTAATTTGACGAAGTTGTTTTAAGAATTGTCTTAGAGCTTAGTTCTGTTTTAAAAAAAATAGATCATGAATGGAAGGGATAGAAAGTAAGCTGCTACGTTGTTTAGGTATGGACGACGGTCTGATGGACGGGAGCTATTCTGGCAGCCAGGAGACGCTATACGGCGACGACACGATGGATTTCGACCACTCACCTTCCGATAAGGGGGACAGCTCCACTGGACTGGGCAAAGGAAAGCAGCTGTCTTTACACTCAGCCAAGAAGCGGCTTGGAGCGTCGAGGCCGAAACTCAATTATCAGAAAATGAAAGTGGCCGAGCTCGGAAAGAAACGCGGAATTAAGTCCAAGATGAGGGGCGTTTTCGGGGTCCCTGGCCTCGGCTTACAGGTTAGCATCTGAACAAATTTTCGAAAGAATTTGGCGTTAAGGGAGAACTGTGGGTGCTATTTCCTTCACTCTCTACTCTCCTCAGTGAAACCAAGCTCTTTTATGCTCTTTGTCTACGGTAACTTTTAGCCACGGTTAAAGGAGGTAATTGGGTCGTCTTATACGTCAGAGTACAAACATTCAGTAAACTATGGTGAACACACATTTGTGGAATGCCGGAGGGGAATTCGTTACCTGGAATTGCTCTCAACTCAGCACCCTGTCTCGTTTAGCAAGTTACAATAGATTTTAAGAAATCGTTGTAATCTGCCGCCTTCGCTAACCCTAACGCTAATCCGTTTGTCTTTAAAATTAACTGAACTGTTCCTTATTAACAGAGGCCCCAGGCAGAGCCTGGAAGCAAGGGGGAAGACGAGCCGGGGGTTGAGAACCGTATGGTGCTCTGTTCGGGATCGGACAAGTTCGTTACGTCGCAGGACATGTGCGTCATGTGTGGTGCACTCGGGACCGACCAAGAGGGATGTCTCATGTCTTGCGTTCAGTGCGGGCAGTGCTATCACCCGTACTGCGTCAACGTCAAGGTAAAATTTTGCATATGACTCCGTTAATTCTTGTAGAGACATAACAATACCTAGCCTAGTTTAAAATTGATTTAGAAATGTTCCATATACCATATACTTACCTAGCTATAAAACAAAAATTTATTTTTAAAACTGATATTAATATTTGTAATATGACGTCATTTTGAACACTGGGGTGGATTCCTCAAGCAAGCACGCAATTTTACTCTAAAAAAAAAAAAAAAAAAGTGATAGATGAAAAATTACATGGGTAAATAGAAATAAATTGCCGGAGTTTTCAAAAAGTGGAATTCTGTTTCCTGTATTCTTATTTTGAGTGTAAAAAGAGCAATCGTCTAACAAAATGAAAGTAAGTAAAATTCAGAAAAATACCAGATCGACAAATTCAACAAACAGCCAAATGGTTTTTGCTATTTTGAGAAAAGTGAGGTATGCAACAGATTTCTTGGAAAGATGTCCGCAAAAATCGTTCGGGTGTCACGTGTGTTTCACCACTAAAACGAAATGTTCGAATAGTGCTATATGATGTGCAGGTGACGAAGGTGATCCTAACGAAAGGATGGCGTTGTTTGGACTGCACGGTGTGTGAGGGCTGCGGGCAGCGGAATGATGACGCGAGGCTCACACTTTGCGACGACTGTGATATCTCCTACCATATCTATTGTATGGACCCGCCCCTCGAGTCAGTGCCAAGGGGCGTTTGGAAGTGCAAATGGTATAAACAGCAAGTTCTTTTATCTTACAGCATGACGAAAAGAGAGTGGGAATAACACCGTGGTACTGTCTATAATCAGGTTGTTATGATGGTATGAAAAATTCAGTGGCTCTCATCCATCACATGCCTCATTTAACCAGAGGTATTACATATTTTTACTTTCTTGGCTGTCCCTAAATGGGAATGTTATTAAAATTGATTGATTGATTTGTCACGTTGTGACAGCATGGTTTCCAGCTTCGCGGTGACCAGTAGTGCTCAGCAACTTCCAACGAAATACGTGGAGAAAGTGGAGAAAGCCATTCTGATGCTGCTTGTATTGTATGCTGGTAAAATATAGATGGAAATTTGCCTAACACTAACTTACGGTTCACATGCTTTATAGGTGCGTAGTCTGCGTAAGATGCGGTACACACGAGCCAGGAGTAAACTGTTCGTGGATGAATAAATATACGGAATGTGGGCCATGCGCTTCGCATACAACCTGCCCCCTTTGCGCGGACCCTTACACTGAGAACGAGCTGGTCATCCAGTGTGAGACGTGCTCACGCTGGTTGCATGGTGCCTGTGACTGCATACGCAGTGAAGCCGAGGCGGAGCAGTGCGCGTCTGAAGGCTATTCATGTCCTCTCTGCCGGCCCCGGGATGTGCCTCCTCCCCATCTGGTGACACACTCCTCCCCTCCTGACCAGTTCTCTCCTTATGAAGGTGAGATCACCGACGTAAGAGGATTTACAGAAAGGAGTGCGTTTAACGTAGGAGGAGGCCTGTCCATATAATGTCATAAAAACCGTCTCCAC
This sequence comes from Mesopsocus fuscifrons, assembly GCA_950004255.1. Classification (NCBI taxonomy): domain Eukaryota; kingdom Metazoa; phylum Arthropoda; class Insecta; order Psocodea; family Mesopsocidae; genus Mesopsocus; species Mesopsocus fuscifrons. The sequence continues at coordinate 11,458,458 of OX465374.1, read as the reverse complement.
CTGTTGAAGTTAAAACCTTGTCGTATACTCACTTCTTCGAAAAAAAAAATTGGTGCAACTACTTCAAAATAACCATGGGTTACGTCGCCGGTTTTCAATGAGGCCCTTGCAGAGTAACGAAATTGGGGTCTGCGACTTTTAGGTCCCTTGGGATAGGGGTTTCCAAGTTTACAGTTCGGTTTAACTTGGTACAAGTTGAGTGGCACTGTTGTTTAAGAGTCCAAAAATCGATTCCCATTTTTTTTATTTTTCAATTTCTCACGACAGCACTCAGGTTTCTTTCACTTATTAATGCCGGGCAACCTTTGGGACCATGCTCGGCATTTGTATCGTTGATTGTTAACTTGTCAGGTCTGAGGGTGAGGTGTGTGTTTAAATTGCAGACGGAGTTCGTCCGTCTCAGTCGCAGTTCTTCCTGGACGGTGTCTGCCTGAGTGAGGCCGGGATGGGTCACATCAAGTCGCTGGCTCTGGAGCAGAACCCTGTTCAAAGGAAGAAGTCCCGAGCAAAGCGTCTACCCCTCCTCCCCTCGCAGCCAACCTGCGAGAAGGAGGCTCGCCTTTTCGCTACGATTGAGAGCGTTGTCTCGGCTGGGCAAGACGGTTAGTGTCAGTTAATGATCTGTTAAGGTTACAGAGACTGGTTTTCAATTGCTTCCTCCGAAACAGTTGTAATTAGATGATTACAGTTTAATGCCTCGCACCATTCGTGCGACCACCAGTCATGGCTTTTGTAAAAAGGTTCATTGCTACCAGAGGTTAATTCCAGTATGTTAATGGTAGAAACGGAAGAGGCAGTGAAGGAGGAAAACTACCGAGAGGGAATGGAGGTGCCTCGTGGAGAAGATGGCAAGCCGCCTGAGCCTCCCGAAGGGTTCACGATATACACCACCGAGTCGGGAGCTCTTATTCTTCGAAGAAAGAGGACGCGAAACCTACAAAAGCTTGGTTAGTTGCTTAATTGCTAGTTGCTAATAGGGTGAGTAGCTATGTTTTTGGTAAACATTGCATTTAATTTTAATTCTTATCTTTATTTCATTTTGTTCGCTTTCATTTGTAAAAAAACACGTCGCTGGTTAAAATTTATAAATTTTTAAATCCCGCCCAAGTCAGGCCTAAGTGGAGAGGCATATTGGTGAGGTTTTGGAGTACTGCAGTCTTGCTCACCTTTTCAGAACTCACTGTTCCATATTCTTTTCTCTAATCGACACGAATTAAAAAGAAAAATGAGCTTTACTCATTATGCAGTAATGATGGTAGTGTGGTGCTGGTTCATATATTTTCAAAATTCTCAGGGATGGATAATTAAAACTGCTGGTTTGTTGATTTGTCGTAGTAAACAGTCACCTCAAATATGTGTAGGTAAATACAGAAATGAGAAGCTGGTACTTGTCACTATTTAGGTATTGGAGGGTTCCTCGTTCGGATGCGTACCGTGCGAAAAGAAGAGGAGCCAGAAGGAGAGAAGTCAGCAGAGACCAGCCTGTCAATTATGGACAAGCCAAAGAGGAAACCTATCCGTCGAAAACCGAGGAGCAAGCTGGCCGAAGCATATCCGTCCTACCTACAGGAAGCGTTCTTCGGGCGAGAACTGCTGGACACGCCGAAGGAGAAGAGTGTGCACTCGAGCTCGGACAGTGATCTTGATGAAAGTCTCAAGGTGATTAATTTCGTGATCAATTTTTCTGGTGATCTATTTTAGAACAGTTCTTTTTCTAGATTATCGAACAGCCACTTCTCCATTGTTCTTCTTCCCTTCCCATGCATTTTCTACAAGCGTAGTGCAGCTGATTAAGAGCAGAACAATTGTCACATGTGACTTCCATCAATCTAAAATTGAGACATACCGCAGTTTCCTCTTGTTTTGTTTTCTGTAAATTATATTTCAACCTCTGGAGGACATGTGAACATATTTCTATTTCGAATTTTCTGTGTTTGCGTTGGTAGTGAAAAGAACGGCAAAAGACAAGGTTCCCTATCTCAGTGAGTCTCCAACCCCGTTAATTACTCCCGCCCCCAACTTCGATTATAATCGTATTTTCTACGTGGTTGTTTGAAAGGTAACTGATGACAAAACAATAGAGCTCTCAATGGATGAATTGAAAGCTATGGAGGATTTAAAAGCAAAGCAGTTGAAAGAGCAGAAGATGAAGACGGAAGCTGCGTCGCCAGTTAAAGAGGAGGATGAGGGAAGCGACTCCGAGGTTCTCAAAGACCTCAACCTGAAGGACCTACCCCTGCCGGGTGACCTGCTGGACAACGACTTGGTCGATACGATAATGGCAGAAGAGGAGGAAATTAAGGTAAATTTGTCAAAAATCGACCATTACAAAGATTTGCATAGTAGCGACTACCATCTGCTGTCAGTATCAGTAACTTAGTTTGAACCTCTTAGGTAAATTTTGAAGAAACACCGACAGCTTTGCTGTGGAGATTTTTATCAGCCGTGATCACGTAATATTGGGAAAATAGTATTGCAAGTTTAGTAATTCGTAGTCATCAAAAAGATCCCCAATAGAGCTGCATGTACTTATTGCAGTGTTTACCGAAAAATCGGACAAAGTGGTGGAAATGCGGGATATTTTTGAAAAATTGAAATTTCTTGTAGGTCCTCTCTTAATTAAGAAAATCATGAGAAAGTTTTATTTAGATATTCAGGTACCTGCATCTTTCGTCTGAAGAGTTTTTTTACTGCACTCTTAAATTTGGGCATAGCTGGACGGAGAAAAAACATGACTCACTTAAAAGGCATCATAGTGAAGTTCCTGTATGCTGCGCCGCGCTGTTTACCTATCGTCGCGTCGTCAGTGGGTGAAAATAAAATTAAAATTGATTATTTATTTATGATTTTCTTGTAGCCGAATGTGGAAGAGGCAGCAGCGGCACCTGGACCCAGCAAAGACGAACTTTCAGATATCTTGTCTCCCCATTTTAACCTCGAGTGCATGGTGCGGGACAGTTTACCTGATATGGATGGCAAGGACGTCGAAGAGATCTTCAAGGGTGTCCTCACTGACGACAACCGACCAGGTAACTAAAACTGTTCTTGAAGGTTATTGCTCTATTACACGTCCCTATGCTTAATTAACATTATATTATCAAGAATAATGTTAAAGTGTAATAATTGACCTTCAAATGTCACAATATTTTATTAGTGTGTCGAACAAGATCACATTTTGAAGTAAACACACCTGCAGTTCTATTACGGATGTGTTAACGCGAAGTTAACGACTTTGATAACGACGAAATGGTGTAGTTTTACCTATGTTTCAGCATTTGGAGCTTAACGACCAAGATGAATTTTATTATAGAGCTACTGCGTGCCCAGCAAAATATTATTTTTACTGAGGATGGCTATATTAAGATACCTGTCATTGACAAAATGTTTTTTAAAAAATTCTTTTTAACCTGGTTTTATAATGATTTGATTAAAATAAAAATGCGTAAGGAAATAAACTAAACTATTAATAATACTCTTTCAGGGCCCAATTCGGAGATGACAGTGCAGACAGCTCTGCCCAGCCCAGCAGTGCTTCCCCCCAGTTTTCCCCCTCCGAGCCCCTACCACTCCGAGTACTCCAACTCGCCGCACTCGCAAGTATCAGAGCCCGCGAGCCCGTGGCTTGATGAGCCGCCGCTAAGCGTGGAGCCATCTACCCCCAGCTCACAGCGATCCACGCCTCAGAAAATGGAAGCGGACGAGGCACTCGGACTCCAAGCCACTATTTCCAGTGTACTTTATGCCAATACCAATCATCCTGAGTGGAAAACGCAGTTCCCAGGTAACAATTAATTTTTATTTAATTTTTTTTAGATTTTTATTTAACTTAGTGAAATTGAAGCAATGGCAAATGTGTTTACATTGTTGTGTTAAGATCTTCCTACTCGAGTTTTGCTATAGTTTCCGGCCATCACACAAAACACCCTATTTCTCTGTGCTCCGGTAACAGTAGAGCGTGAATGAAGTTAAAAACAATCTCAAAATACTCCTATTAATTTCTAGTTTGGTCGGAGCGGTACAAGCAAATCCTGAAAAAGTGGCGCACTCTCTCTAATGACCAGAAAGCCCCATACTTACAACATGCTCGTGACAATCGTTCTGCGCTGCGAATGAAAAAGGCACAGCAGGTAACTCGCCCTGTTATTTACCAGTTTTACTTTCTTTCCTGTATGTACAAACTTAACGGAATACTTGTAAGTACGTGGGAGTGAGGTATTCGTGGTGAAAAAAAATGTGGTGGAAGATTTGGTCACGTCTCAATAGCCAAGAGATTGTTCAGTATCTAAAATTGTTTGTGGCTTTCACCACCTGCCCATCCATCTGTTGAACCTTCGCCGTTTGTTTTGTACAACCAAACTACGTGTCCTTGACTCCTGCTATTGTTTGTCTCAGCCCCACGACCCCCTTGTTACTTGTACGTAGTAAACCTTTGCATTCTGTGCCTATTAACCAAATATAGATCCCGAAGGAAAGCCCGACTGCGTCGACTCCACCGCTGCCGCCCCTGAAGACTGCGAGCGTGGGGTCTGGCCCGGACGGCACGGCCCCGGCCCCTGCGGCCCCCGTGCTGGCCGCGTCCGCTGAGGTGTGTGAGGAGGCGGCGCCGGCACTCGAGCAACTAACACCGACTAACCCCCCTAACCCCCCATCCCCTCCTCCTGACTCCAGCGACCATGGTCAGGTGGAGTCGGCTAGCCAGACGGACGAGCTAAGCCTCAAAGGTCAGGTCCGCGTGTTGCTAGCACAACCTCGGCCTCAAAACATATTATTGCGCAATTTGGTTATCGCGAACAATGTTAATGTTCTCCCACCTCGTGGGCTGCTGCACCTGGACCTGACCCAACGCGCGCCCAACGTTACAATCCGCGCTTTTGAAGCGGGTGGGCTGGCAAGACTGCACCGCCCTATGACGTTGACGCTTCACTCGCCTGCGCACGCCGCGCACCTTGCGCAGAATGCGCACCCCGCACATGCAACGCAGCCTCCCACGCCCACCCGCGACGAGCCGACTCTCCCTGACCCGCCCGAGCCCCAGGACCACCACATCCGCGTTCTCACCCCTTCCGAAATCATGCGGACTCTTCCCTCTCTTGACCACTCACACATGGTGAGCACTCTTGTTGTTCTCTTCCGTCTGCCTCTTCTTCCGTCGGTGTCCATGTGTTGTATTTCTAATGAGGTGCATGTGGCTAGACCACAGTTCTTTGTTGTCCCAAAACCATAATTATTTTTAGTGGCCTTTGACTTTATTTTTGTCTATGTCTAATCAGAATACTACCTTGAGATTATATGTGAAGCCTCCCTGAGCGGTGAGGAAGTTCGTCCATATATTTTTTCAGAGGGTTTGAACGTTACTGCTTAAATTTTCAGCCCTAGCCCATCTGCCACTGCACCTCATTAGCTCAGTCTCAGAGCACAGGGTTTTCTGCCTAGCCCTAGTTCCTTTGACAGAGCATTGCTCGGCTGGTCGCGATTTGTTGTTCAAGGAATGCGCGATTTTCGTTGCGTTTAGTTACTTAGCTGTTTCAGTTTTTTATTTGCCGCCCTGGTTATCTGTTGGCTGTCGGTCGGTGTAAGGAATGGTTGTTGCATTTTTTTTTTTTTTTTTTTTTTTCGATTTGATTTTGATTGAAAGTAGGTGGTAAAACTAAAATTCATGAATGACAGCTTTCTATATTAAATCTAAGTGGTAAGTATATGGAATAGTTGTTTGACGAGTGACACGTTTCAGACCCTGCGTCGCGAGTCGTTTTAGTGCCCCGTGAGTCCCGTGACCAACACGTGACCGACGCCTTCCGTTGACTGTGCTCCGTGAGTCACGTCCGCCACCTGAACCCCTCAGCCCATGGCCCTGCGAGCCTTCCTCTCCCTGCGTCCTGTCCCACCCACCCACCCACCTTCTCACTCACTACTAACACGAGCTGGTAGATTTGAGCTTCGCATCCTTTCTTTGGTTGCAGTTCCAGTGCACTCGGCGTGGTAATCACCAAAATCTAGAAACTAAGGCCTTCAGGGGTGCATGTTGATACAATCTGATATCCGGCATTATTAGGTTGGAGCTAGTTAGTGGGGACTCAGTTTTTCTGTTTAGGATACTTTGAGTGGACACAGGATTATTGTAGAAGGCCTGTTTTGGCAGTCCTGTGTCAATTCTCAGCCCCGACTTTCCTTCACATCTAGAAGTTGGAAAATGAATCTGAAGACGAAAGATACACTGCTACTTGTTATTCAATGACACTTTTCTGAATAAATTGTTGGATATATAAATTTATTCTGAGACATGATATTTCTTTTTTGCGTCAACGCGTGGAAGTAATTTTTGCCTTCAGAACAAATAAACATCCGAAAGCTTCCTCAGAAAATAGTCATAAAGAAACAGCGTTGTGTCTACAGCTTAGTAGTTAGTATGATTCGGCTGTCTTGCCCTGAATTAATTGTTCCAATAGATTTTTTAAATCTTTTCAGTTTAGCTATAAGCTTATCTCGTAAGTAGATATGGAGACTGACCTGTTCATGTATTTCGCATCAGTTTATTCCAGGGAAAGATATTTGAATCATTGCTATTGTTTGGAGGATCCGACCTTAAGTCTTAGAGAACTCTTAACTCCTGTAATATGTGTCCCTGCTTGCTAACTTCAGCAGTACTTAGAACTGCTGTATACCTACTCGTGAGAATTTCGTCCATCTAGCCGCGCCACGTCAGCCCGGCCCAGCTCTATCTACATGTAATCCTATTCCATGCTATCAAAGCGGTTAGATGGACGGGATCCTTCTTACACCACATAGCATGTCTCCTGACTTCTTCATAACAAGAAAGACACCATACTTAGAGTTAATTGCAGTAAGGAATGTTTTTGATTTTGGTGTTGTAGATTTTGGTATTGGAATGACTGGTTTGTAGGTAGTCTAACTTTCTACAACGAGTGGTTTAAAATTTGATAGTGTACACTGTACAGTAACCTTTTAACCGGTTGTGGTTCGGTAAATAAATCTTGCCATAGTTAGGTGTACAATTCAATTGATCCTCGATTAAATTCAGCGAAGTAAGTATATTGAGGTCACCACTCAGTCGTGCATGTTTATTTTTTTTCCGACCATTTTTTAGGAAACTGTTGGAAATTTATAAGTTCAGAAGAACTATAATAATGTATTTTGAAAGTCCGAAATTAACAGCCTATGTTGTGCTTTTACGATCGAGTAATTTTGGACATTTTTTTTTTTATTGACAAAAAATCCGCTCGATCGTAAAATCACTGCCCGGTAATTTCTGACGTTAAAAAGATATACTTACCTACTGTATTTCAGAACATCTAACTATCCAACAAAACGATCCAGCAGTCTCCTTAAAAAATGGTTGAAAAAAATATAATCAGTGATGTACTTATATTCTGAAGAAATATTCCCGCAAATGACGTAGTTGCCATGTCATGTCCGATATTTTTTACGCAACGCTAGTTGCCAGAAAATTTTCGCTTATTGGATTGTTGTCACTCCCTTCGACACGTGCAAATATCTAAAATGAAAATGGAGTAAATGGCTAACTATTATTTACTGCTTACAGGACCAGGATAAGGCTCTCCTGCAACAGAAGAGCTCGCGTGAGTCGGAGCAGGAGAGGCAGTGGAAGCAGCTGCAGGCGCTGCGTCAAGCTCAGCAGCAGCAACAACAGCAAGTCATCCACGACCAGCGGGTCCAGGCTATGGCGCGCATCAATCGCCAAATGGGAGAAGAGCCCAGCGGAACACTCACATCTCAGTTGCAAGTGGCCACTAATCAGGTATGAAATCTTAACCATACGAAGAACTGAATAATATTGGTCGGCAAAGGTTACCAAAAAATGTTTCAAAAGTAACCCATTTTCTGCCAGTGGGTATATCACAGAGTTCCCACGTGCAATGACGCACAGAAGAGTTTGACCTCTAACCACCCTTCCCTTCCCTCTATTAGTATTTTCTAGCATTGCTTTTCAAGTATTTCAGAACCTTAGAAATCTCTTGAATATAATTTTTTAAATAAATTATGGGGTTTAGGGGCAGAAAATACGGTTTGAAGATGACTATTTTCAGCATTTTCTTTGGTATCTGTGGTCTGTGGTCCATAAGAACCATACCAAATTAGCTGAAATAGAAATTAAAATGACTTATTAATTTCTTCAAGTTTAACCTCTCCTGTTATTTATGTTAAAATTTTATATCTAAATTATAGAAAGTGGGTTTAAAATCGTAATAGCCTGCAGAGGAGGGACACCTATTGTTCAAATATTAAATGTATACAGTTGATATTTAATTTTTTATTTCTTACTCGTAGGACTCGCCTGGGATGAGCCCTATTGCATCCCCATCGCCAGGTGGCCGGCCACAGTTCCCTCCTAACTCGAGCGTGAAGGTAACCCGCCTGCACCCGGGGCAAAGCCCAAGCCCCTTCGCTCCGCCCATGATGGCACGTTCGCTGCGCCCCCCGATCCATTCCCCTCTTCAGTCACCTCTCCAGTCTCCGTTGCCCGATCATTTCTCCCCTGAAGAAGGCTTTGGCCCTCGTTTCGCTCCTTCTCGTACTGGCACGCCATTTTCCCCGCGACCGGAGACATTTGATCAGAACCCTGAAGTTGCCCGACAGCTGCGAGAGCTTCTTCAGCGTCAGAAGGAAGGTCCTAGACCCTGGCTTCCAAATCAAGGTAAATCGGTTTTTTTTTTTTCTTTCTGAAAAGTACTTATTTCAACATTTATAGACAGGCCTTCAATAGTGTTGGGACACACAGCCATATCGCCACCCATTTTGGTCACGCTGGAAAAATTAACCATTGCATTGTCATTTGTTCTTAGAGGGTGGTTTTGGGGAAGGCCAGGAGACATTCAGACAACCGTTGCCGCCTGGCAACATGGCGAGGCCTCGCATGCCCGCACAACAACTGCTGGTGAGGGCGCCGGTGCGGCAACTTAACGAACCTCGGTTGCAGGCGGTAAGATTTTTAACCTTGTTGTTGTAGACTGACGAAATGTGGATTTTTAGACAGGTTGCATCGTCTGGATACTCATTCAGATTTAACATGATGCTGCGGCTCGTTCAGTGTGCATTTTATTTATTTCAGGGATGGCCTGTGACTGCCAGCTCTGCTGCGTTGTGTTCCGTCTCTAAATGAAATTTAAAAACATTGCATGTTTTTAAAATATTTTTTAGGCTCAAGAGCAGCGGATACGACTTCTTTTGCAGCAACAGCATCAACAACAACAACAACAGCAGCAACAACAGCAACAACAACAACGTGCTATGCTACAGTCGAGAAACCCATTAGATCCTTATGACGAAATGGTGCAGAGGCCTGGTGCTGGTCCCAACGCTCAGGGGGGAGTGGTTCGTTTGCGCCCACCTGCAACCCAGTCCGATCAACAGGTACAGTATTTTATCTGGCCAAAAACTGATACCTTACCAACTTCTTTTTGTTAGGGCTCCTTGAAACACTGTTATGAGGCTTTGACTTTGACTTTTTCTAAAAGTCACATTAAATATATTATAATAAGGTTAGTGAAAAAGGACGAAAAAATATTCTATAAATTCAAAGTTAAAACAATCGTTTTACAACAGTACACAGGCTTATGAAACAGAATTACCGCAAATTATGCTTGTATTCCACTTTGCACTGGTAGCTAGTGTTGGAACTCAAATAACAATTTGAACTGAATTGTAGGAAATTCCGGAGAGTGTAACTGCTGAGTTGGAGCAATTGGAGCAAGAGGCAGGTCCTATGGCCGAAGCGGAGGCTGTATCCGCCATTTTGGGTGATTTGGGGGACGATGATGACGAACTGCTTGCAGAAATGGGCCCTGACTTTAATATTTTAGAGTATGTGGACACTGACGCTGGCTCCGGCGATAAAACCAACCTACTGGACAACCTTGACCTTGAGGACGAAGACAAGAAAATGAGGTATAGCGATGCACTATGTTTGGCGAAGGCTTATAGATGTTGTTACTAAGTAGGTATCAGAAAAGTGCCCCCGAGACATGAATATGGTACGCGAGTATGAATTTTCTATTAAGAGGACGCTATACCTGACGATGCATTTTTTGCCGCCCATAAGATTAACATTGCGAGCGGCGATTCATTTTCAAGGTTTACCCTTGGTTGGAAAGACACAAAATTTTACCTGTACCTAGCCCTAACAATGTTCTAGGGAGTGTTCGAAGCAGATTTCCCAATTTCTCACTGGTTTCTTTTATTGCAACTGTTTTGCAAATGCTAGCATCGCATACCTCAAGAAAAGTGCTGTATCTCGAAAACCAGTAAAAAAAAATGGGAAATCTGCTTCGAACATTCCCTAGAACATTGTTAGGGCTAGGTACAGGCAAAATTTTGTGTCTTTCCAACCAAGGGTAAACCTTGAAAATGAATCGCCGCTCGCAATGTTAATCTTATGGGCGGCAAAAAATGCACCGTCAGGTATAGCGGACCCTTAAATGCTCTAATATGATATGGAGCGGCACAAGATCTTCGTTTTTCAAAACACTTCTCAACTCACTCAAGTTTCCTTCTGTTTCTGCTCTACTGTGCCAATGCTGAAGTGTGTTTGTTCCGAGCTCGAACTGAATGCATGGCAGTAAAATGCGTTCATCTCCTTCAATTTAAATTGTGGATGGGTGTAAAACGAGGAACTTTTCCCTCAGGGGGCATGTGAAGGTGGATAGTGGGCCTTCTCAGTCACTGGACGGGGTGCCTGGATCTAATGTTGATGGGACAATAATGTCCCACAATAATGCCTCTGCCGCGGCCACAGCTGCCACTCCTACTCCGCCTGCCTATGCCCAAAATACGCAGCGGATGCTGCCCCATTCAGGTAAAGAAATATACGTGCGAAGTGTTCGTTTTCCCCCACAATACCTCACCCTGCGTGAGACTTGAGTCCACACTGGGAGCGCTGCTGATGGAGCGCCGGACATTGTATGAGCATAATATGCTCCAAAGTGTAATTCATTGACTACTCAGATGATTCGAGTCTCCTTTACCATCGACACAGCCTCAGCAGTTTGGAGGAAGTAACGCTTTTAAAAGATGAAGTGCTTGTTATTTTGGCCCATTTTCTGAGGACATTGTTGGATTTTAGATTGTCATGAAATGTGTCCTTTTCGTGTCACAAACCATTTAACTTGTATTTGAAATAGTTTTGATAGGCTGCACTTTATTCTACTTAATTTCTCTAAACTATTGGATATTTAAATATTCTGAAATACCTATAAGATTTAGAAATTTTTAACGGCTGAAATTATGAGGTGGTAATTGTGACTTTTCGATCGGTTAATTTTGGACATTTTTTTTTTTGTTGACAAAAGTCACAATTACCACCTCATAATTTCAGCCGTTAAAAATATCTACAGACATCTTATATTTCAGAATATTTAAATATCCAATAGTTTCCTCATAAAGTGTGCAGAAGAAACGTAAACAAATAGCGAATAGGTGGTCGCCCCTAAGTTACATATTGCATAGAATTATTTAGAATTTTAATCTATTTCATTGCAACATTGAACATACAGGTGATGGAGCTCGCATGCCGATGCGAATGCCAGGAGCCGCTCGTGTCATTATGGGACCAGGGGGGCAGCTTTTACAAAGCGGTCTGTCCATGCCCGGGCCCGCCCGCATGGGTGCAATGTCAGTGGCGCCCCCTCCTCCGTACCCGGGCCCTCCTCCCCCTTATCCAGGCCCCGCGCAACCCGGTGCAATGACTCAGGTAAGCCTGCAATCCCGATATGCGTTACAGACTTTTGGATAAAAAAGACAAGTGGTTTTTCTGACGTCTTTCCTGTGAAACTGTTACCTATTTTTTTTTTTTCTAAAATATTTTTAAATCAGACTGTTTTGACTGCGTTGGATTCGACCATTAATTAATTTTTGTCAGAAGACTTACGTCGAAGGATCTCTCGATTGTTATATCCCAACATAGTCAACCAGATTCTGGTTAAAAAGTATAGAAAAATTCCGTAACAGGAACTTGCTAAGAACTATAAAATCGCTAAAGTTTCCGATAAAAGGTGTCATAAAAAACGAATACAATTTTGTTCGAGTGATCGCTCTTAATCTAACTATAGTGGTCTTACTATAACCAAAACTTATTAAGTTGATTGGGGGTTATTCCCGTGCGATATCTACTATAGAGGTCTATAGCTTCCACTGACAACTAGAATAGCTCTTTAATGGTTATTTTGTTCAACTTACCCGGGTTTTTTATCTCTTGTAAAATAAGGCCTTAATTCTGTGAGACGTTAAGAACGAAACGTTAAAAGGCCCAGTTGTAAAGTTTCGCTGGGGATGGAACACTTAGATCTCTGTTGTTCTGTTATTTCTCTCTTCAGGGTGTCTGCTCAGGCCTTTATTGACTCATGTAAGTCATAGGAGTCAGAAGGTCACGAGATGTGGGTCCGTGTTGCTCTTAGGAGCAAACTGTTCTGACTCATCTCTCATTGGAGGCTTGAGTAGCCACCCTGAAGACGTAAGGTAGAAGGTGATGATTGGGAGAGTATCTCATTTAACGTGTTGATTGGATCAGGTGAAATTTGCTGACACTTTCTAATCCAGCTTTTTACCTCTTGTCTTGTGCTAAATGTGAGCATGTCTAAACGTTCGGAATAATTTCTATCTATTGAACTGGTGTGAAAAGAATATTATTGAAATTCAGGTGTTAACTTTTTTCTTATCGATTGATGTTGGATGGTGTCGCATGAGGAAGGTTTCATAACGTCTTTATATTTTCCTCTTCGTTGTAGTTTTGAAATGACTGTTTTATTTTTATTTGTTATTTATGGATTTCCAGTTTGTTTAAATCAGTGCGTGTAAAGAATTTATCTCGTATTTAAAACCTTGATCAACAGTACTTGTATTTTTAAATAAGTCCATAGTCGCAGTTAGTCTTGAATGTGTTGATGTCGTTAAATCGTTAATCGTTTAATCGTTAATGCCTAGCCAGTGTTTTCACGTGTAAAGTGGGTCTACTCTCTGAGAAGGGTTCTTTATGGCGCTGATTTTGTCACACGATGCAGTTATAATAATTTTCCAAAACATGGGATGCCGTTTATTCGGTCTTCTTATAGCTGTGCCGTGTCATGTGGCTTGTTTGGTTGTGTTGTGGGTGGGTTGGGCTGTGGTGGCTGGTGACGGAGTCTGTTGTACTAGATGTCGGTTGGGAGATTTGGACCCCCCGGGCCAGGGCTCCCAGGCCCCATGTACCCCAGCCAGGACTTCCTTCAGCGGCGCCCCCTCTTGCTCCAGGTGAGCTTCCACCTATCCTAATGCCTCAGTCTGTATTCTCTAGCGCCTGAAATTGACGCACTTCACTGTCATCACATACCTAGATAAATTCCAAAGCGAAAACAATGAAATAGCAATATTACCAGACTGTCAGAATTGCGAGGGGCATTGAATGCAGGAGTTCGCAGGAGCCATAAATTATATTAAAAAATACTTTTACTCAGAACATACAAATACCCAATAGTTACCTCATAAAGTGTGCAAAAAAACGTAAACAAATAGTGAATGTATATTGAGTCTTAACATAGTAAAAAAAACATTACTGAGTGGTTACTTAAGAAGTTCGTGCGTCTCCACTGTTTCGTGTTTTGGGATTTAACGCAGAATCTTCTACTTTCGGCTTGTCACTTTTCCTTTGCACAGTCTCTAGTTGAGACAACACTATCAATAAAATTCTTGTATTCATCGAAACAAAGTATGCTTAAAGCCGATATTGAAAAGTATCCGGTGAAAACTAACCCGCCGAGCACATTCCTCAACTTTTCAGCCACCACTGCTGGGCGGATTTCATCGAGGCACAGTACGTTCAGGGCCTGAGCATGCGCCACTTACACGCACGTTGCACGTTACAAGCTACAGTTAGGTTATTTCTTCCCAGGAGGTTTTGCACTTCTTTCTTTGATTTTTCGCTTATGGTCATGTTAATTAAGTACACGGGTACTAGATTTTTGAATGTTATGAAAATACGTCTGGTGCTTATACGAGTATGAGTGAGAAATAAGCGAAAAGTCAAAATGCAGAATGGGAGTTGACACCTCCTGCTCATGACGTTCCTGTGGTCACTCTTCAATGACATTCCTATGGTAACTTTTTAGTAGCGTGGAGCGTTGAAAGTAATTAGTGTAGTCTGTTCGGCAGGAGCAACCTCTGTTACTGGAGGATCTCTTGGAGCAGGAAAAACGGGAACAGGAGAAGCAGCATCAAGGGCCTGGTGACGGAGACGGGGAGGGCCAGATCCCTCCCCCCGTTATTCCGCCCATGTCTCCCATGCCATCCATGCCAGTTGCTGGTAAGTTTATCATTATAAATCATGGAGAATTTTTAATACAAGTTAAGATAAATAATCAGGACTTTCTCCTGTCCGTAACTCCCCTTACAGCTTAAATTTTCCGAAGACATCAAAATTCATGTAACAAACTTGTTTTCCGCCTTAGTTCTGAAATCTTATAGATTTTTTTTTTTTTTTTTTTTTTTGGAGCGAAAAAACACTTTACCTTGACCCCACTTCGGCTCTTGCAAATAATATCTCATCCTTTAACGTTTAGGTGGTATTTCAGGTGGTGGGATGGCGGTCCAAGGTCAGGGACAAATGATGGGCCAAGGCCTGGTGCGAGCTCAGTTCCCTCGCCCGCCAGGCCCGTACTACCGCCCTCAGGGTCCTCACCCCGAGGTGGCGCCACCGCCTCCGCCTCGCATCCCCACATTCAACATCCCAGCGACACCACCTCCTTCGCTTCCGCCCGATGTGATCGTCTCTGAACAAGATCGCCAGGTGGCCATCACCTACGAGTCCTGGCTCAACCACCAGAACCAGTTACTCCAACAGCAGCTTAAATATTATGAAACCGAAGTTCAGAAGCTAAGGAAGATAAGAAAGGTGAGAAAACTGTGCATTTACTCCACTGAGTATTTTATTTTAACTCCGAAGCCCTGTGTTACTACGGTGTCACTGTACTACGACAAAATCAATTTGATAATTCTCCAAGACAGTGATTATTCTTGTACAGAGTAATCGAAAAGTACTGTGCTTCCATTTGACCTCAAATTGAGAAATTTCGCTGTTCTAGACCACTGAAAAATCCTACCCTCAAGAAATCAATATGTTCGTAAAGACTAACCAGTCCTTATGTTTCACTTA
This sequence comes from Mesopsocus fuscifrons, assembly GCA_950004255.1. Taxonomy (NCBI): domain Eukaryota; kingdom Metazoa; phylum Arthropoda; class Insecta; order Psocodea; family Mesopsocidae; genus Mesopsocus; species Mesopsocus fuscifrons. The sequence continues at coordinate 11,443,301 of OX465374.1, read as the reverse complement.
CAGGATGAGACAATTCATCTGAGAGTATGTTTCAAACTAATTTTCTTTTCAGAGTTTGAACAGTAAGCAAAGACAGCAGCGTAAAAATGGTAACGAACTGAATGAAACGGATGCTATGGAGCTTCAGCGCGTGACCACTGAGCAGACGGCGCTGCAGAAGCATCTGGATGCCAGTCGCAAGGCGTGTAGGCAACATGGCGTCCTTATTCAGGAATATCAGACGAAGCAGCAGAAGGCCAGACCGCAAGGGAGCCCCTTGAGTCCGATGCATCCTGCTCATAGTCCCCATCACTCTATGGGTAATAAATAACTCCGGTGTGCTGTGCGACGGCCCCAGTAGGGTCAGAGCCTACTGGGATACGGGATACGGGATACGGGGTCCCATCTGTATGGATGTAATAATGAAATTGTGGAAAAATTATTAATTATCAGTCAAACCTTCGAATTTTACAGCAGTATTTGAAAGGTGTTTTTTTTTAAGAACTTCACCAACCTCGCCTCGTCCTTGATAACTGCTAAGATGGTTTGGTTTGATATTTACATAGCAATGTGGTTGTAGCTGGAGGTGGTTCGGTGGGTTTCCGGACTTCTCCGCACCCGAGTGCCCCGCAGAGCCCCATGATGAGCCCCAGCCCCTCTCCGCTGCACAGCCCTGGACCAGGTGTGGGGCCTATGCAGCTCCAGCAGAGCCCCATCAGCCCTCATAGCAGGCAGCCTTCACCTCGCATGGGCACCCCTCACTCTCAGGTATCGTTGGAATAGAAGGAGGGTCTTGCATTAGTGCTTTTCAGAAAGACATTTTTGTAACACTTTCTGGAGTGATAAAAGAAATTTCGGGAACACCTCCAAAAGTTTCCTCGTTGTGCCATTAAGAAACGTCAGCATACAGCCTTAATTTCCTGAACATGTATGATAATTTTCTGATCGTTCAAAAATGATACACCTAGGGTAAAATTACAAGCAATAGCAGTGTTCATTCCGTCAAACATGATACACCTAGGGTAAAATTACAAGCAATAGCAGTGTTCATTCCGTCAAACATGATACACCTAGGGTAAAATTACAAGCAATAGCAGTGTTCATTCCGTCAAACATGATACACCTAGGGTAAAATTACAAGCAATAGCAGTGTTCATTCCGTCAAACATGATACACCTAGGGTAAAATTACAAGCAATAGCAGTGTTCATTCCGTCAAAAATTTATCCGATTGAACTTCAAACTGGCATTTTACCGTCAGGTTGGTGAGGAAAACCCGTTCAGTCCGGGCTCCCTCCCATCACCGCAGCCTCCGAACGCAGGGAACCCCCGAATGACTTCACCACGGCTGGTGGCTTCGCCTGGTCTTCCTGACCAGGGCAGGCTCCACACTATGGCTATGGGGCCTCGCTTCGTGCGGGGGCCTGCTCCCACCACTTCCACTGGTTACCAAGGCCCCGCTGCGCAGAGACTCGTGTACGCCCCAAAGCCCGGCACCCCCCAGGTACTGCTTCATTACAATACAGATATCGTTGAAACTGGCTCGCTCTCTTTCTCACTCTCTCTCTCACAAATAACGTGAAAACAAATAACGCATATCATTGGACGAAATATTCATCTGAAATTGTTTCGAATAGCCCGAAGATTCTTTAAAATTACTCATCAGTCGTTTTTCTTCCTTAGGCAATGCAGCGAAATATTCTAATGCAGCAACAACAACGTACCCAGCAGATATTTCAGCAAATCTCCCAGCAAAATCCTAATATGACACTGGAACAAAAACAAAAGCTGTTACAGCAAATATCTCAACAGCAGAGTCAAAATATGGAGCAGAAATTGCAGCAGATTCAACAGAATCCCAACCTGTCCGCTGAACAAAAGCAACAGATCATGAGCCAGATGACTATACAACCTCAAACTCTCTCTCTTGAGCAAAAACAACAGTTGGTTCAGCAAATGCAACAAAACCCTAATATGACACTGGAGCAGAAACAGCAGTTAATTCAACAAATTGCTCAAAAATCTCAGACTGTGCACCAGGGGATGTCAAATGAGCAAAAACAGCAAATACTGCAACAGATTTCTCATCAAAACCCTAACATGACAATGGAGCAAAAACAACAGCTGCTAATGCAGATATCTCAGCAACAAAATCAGAGCATGGCTCAGCAAAACCAAAACGCTCCCCAGGAACAGAAGCAGCAGTTCTTGTCGCAGGTGACGCAGCAAGGGCAGGAGCAAAAGCAGCAGGTAATGCTGCAGTCTAATCCAGGACTGACAGTAGAGCAAAAGCAGCAGATGATAATGCAAGTTCAGCAAAATCCCAACATGTCTAATGAACAGAAGCAGCAGCTTCTTCATCAGATCACTCAACAAGGTCAAGCCCAGATGTCCATGGAGCAAAAACAACAAATTATGCAACAGCAGCATCAACAAGGACAAAATATTGTTGGAGAACAAAAGTCGCCACAAATGGCTCAGCAAATTTCACAATCAGCTTCTAGTGTTCCCTTGGAGCAGAAACAGCAAATAATGCTTTCTCAGCAAGTTCAGGGTCTGACTTTGGAACAAAAGCAGCAAATGTTCCAGCAGAGTCAAGCAATGACAGCGGAGCAGAAACAGCAGCTGTTGCAGCAAATCACACAACAAGGCCAAAGTATGACCATGGAACAAAAACAAAAACTACTGCAGTTGCAGTTGCATCAACAAAAACTCCAACAGATGCATCAGCGTCAACAACAATTAATTGACCAGCAAATGATACAACAGCAGCAGCAACTCGCTGCCCAAAATCAGCAGAGGTTTTTGGGGCAACCGCGGACGCCTGAGCAAGAAACTGGTGGGCCGGGAAGTGTGGGAAGCACGGGCAGTGTAGGACCAGCCCCTAGTCCTGCTCCCAGCCCTGGTGGTGGTGGAGGATCTAGGAATGCCCCTATCCCCAGGCCAGCTTGCTTGCTTCCTGGCTTGCGCGGTGGTGCTCCCATGTGGCCTTTTGGAAAAGGAAAACGCCCGAAACGGCCTGATGATGAGCCTTCTACCAGCCGACAGGTAACATAATTGATATTTGTTTCTTGGAGAATAAAAAGTGACTACGCATAACATTAAGAAAACCCAGATACCAAGCTGACCTAGGGGATTTGAGTCTGAGTTATTTATTATAATGCAAAAGTTTCTTTTGAACTAAAGCACACTTTTTTTCTTCATTTGGTCACCCGTAACTTGGCTTTCTACTTGTAGGTGTCTGTCCTCCGGCAGCGAAGCGAGGGGTTCGTTAATTTAGTCCAGCTGACTCCCCAACAGCAGCAGCAAAAGCAACATATGTTCATTCAGCTAGGGCAGAACGAGGATGGGTCAACGGGCCCCCGATCTTCTCTCGTCTGCGTGGACTACGACAGTATGGACGAAACTCCACCAGTGTCACCCTCCAAACAGGAACCAGCTGCGAGCAAAGAGGAAGACAAACCAGAGGAGATTCGGATTGCTACAGACGCGGAGGGTATCGAGTTGTTGGCTCAGGTTAGTCTTAGAAGAGATTCAGTTTTGGTTTTACAGTTTGCGCTGTTACAGTGGTGACGACATCTAGCAACACCTCACTTACTGTTTTCTTTCATATACAGCTACCTGGAATCTATATACTTAAAGTATAAATTTATCTGAAATAAAAAAAAATGCGAAAAGCTGCGACCCCTCCAGTTAAGCTGTTTTTCAGTTGAGTATTATTTCCTTTAAATTGCACTATTGTTGTAGCATCAAGCCATAAAAAAATGGAAACAGGTTGTTTTGAATTGTCACTGAATTTCAGGAAAATTTGCTGAACCTTGAATTGGAGGCAGAAGACGAACCGGAAGATCGACGTGTGATCATCATAGACAACTCGCCCGAGTCTGAGAAGTCAGGAGTCATGGAGTTTGTTGATGAGGACCTGATGGTGTATGAGCCTATTGAAGACGGGGAGGAGCTGGTGGTGCTAGGCGAGTGCGAAGTCCTCGAAGCTCACGAGTTCGATATTTCTAACTGCGATGTCATGGAGTTTGAGAGCGTGGAGGAGGAGGAGGACCCGGCCCCTCTCCCGCCCACCACTCAGGCTCAGGCAGAACCGTCATCAAAGCAGCAGATTATTGTGCGCCACACTAAGAAAGGGAAACAGATTGTTATGGTAAAACGTGGTGAGGAAGGTAAAGACCAGAGACAAGTAGTTTACCGGACTGAGAATGAGGTGGCTCCTAAGGAAGCGAATGATTTGGGGGATGTTTCCAAAGATAAAAGTGCGGAAGTAAATGTGACAAAAGGAAGTGAGACCAATGTGGTTCCTTCACAAGGCCCGACGACTTCGGTTGCTCGGGTATCAACTCCTACACGAGTGACAGCAGCAATAACCCGTTCTCCAACTCCCACTGTCACAAACTCTGCAAGCAGGGCACCGACTCCCACCAGTGCTTCAGCACAAGGTCGCGCATCGACTCCCACCAGCGTCTCTGCCCCTGGTCGCGCAATGACTCCCACAAGCGTCTCTGCCCCAGGTCGCGCAATGACTCCCACAAGCGTCTCTGCCCCAGGTCGAGCGCCGACTCCCACTAATGCCTTTGCCCAAGGTCGAGCACCGACACCAACCAATACGTCTGCACCAGGACGGGCATCGACTCCCACCAGTGCCACAACGCCTTGTCGTGTACCGACTCCCACATGTACCACTAGTGCTACTAGTCGAGCACCGACTCCGACTAACATTAGCTCAGCTAGCCGGGCACCTACTCCTATTAATAGTACCTCTGCGAACCGAGCACCAACTCCAACAATCATTGCCACTCCACCTGGTCCTACGCTCATCAGTGGCAGCGGTGGTAGTCGTGTAACTACACCAACTGTGAATGTGAGCCTTGTCCTTACCCCTGCGACCTCACGGGCCCCAGTCACAACAACCGCAGCTCGTGCTCCTACTCCGACACACACCTCAACCTCTACGATAACACTACCAACCACGCCAACACGCTTCACGTCTACTCCTGTCCGAACCGTGCCGTCTCCCTCTTTGACACCACCTCCTAGCCGCCTGGTGGTCTCACCGACTTCAAACCCATCCAATCCGCTGCTCACTCGCTTGGTGGCTTCTCCTGTTCCTGTTCGCACAGTTCCGTCGCCCTCAGTTACTCCGCCACCATTCGTTCGAACTTCCTCTGCTGTGACCTCCTCACCAGTGCGCCTTGGTATCGTGCCTGTCGCGTCTCCTACTGCAGTGTCTTCACCTCTTCGACTCGTTACGTCAACTATTGTATCTTCGTCGCCAAGTCGACTAGTGACGACTCCCAATGTAGCTTCACCAGTTTCTCGGTTAGTCAGTTCGCCGAATGTGCCACAGACTCAGATACGGCTCGTTACGTCTCAAAATGTGGTGAATGTGCAGTGTTCTTCTGGTCGTCTAGGAACAATGGCATCACCGACTCGTTTGGTTACTTCGCCGAATGCCGTGTTGTCCCCTGGTCGGCTGATCACTTCCTCAAATGTGATTATGCCCCTTAACCGACCAGTCACTGTGCCTTCCTCGATAGCAGTGGCTAATAGGCCTTCGGTGGCGTCATCAAACCGGCTGGTGGCGTCACCTCAAAGTAATTTAGCAGCAGTCACTTTACCCTCTACATACGCAGTTTCTGCTGCCACTGATGTGCCTCCTGTAACACATATTTCGTCGGTGGCTACTTTGGTAAGCACCCCACAAGCTTTATCAGTAGCCCCAAATGTTATCTCTGTTGTTCCTGCTGAGGTAGCTGCTAAAACCCCTTCGTTGTCAGAAATGCTTCTACAGTCTGAAGTAAAACCGACTGTTCTGACCATGACCGTTTCCAAAAAAGAGGAGTCTAAGCCTGCTATACCTACTCTCTCTTTCCCCGATTTTCCTGAAGGCTTGGCGTCGAAGTTCATGTCAGCAGAATGCTCAGTTATAAAGAAACCGGATATGAGCGATTCACCAATCCGTGCTGCGAAAACGTACGAGAAGTCTAGGCATGGGAAACAGAAAATACCACTGACAGAGCACGATTACACCTCATCCCAAAAACCAACGAAGATGGAAATTGATGAAACCGATATCACTTCGCATATAGCTAAAATCGATCCAAAAGTTCGTGATATCATCAGTATTTCAAAAATCACTCAAGATTCGAAGAAAATCGATAGGAGAAAGTCCATGGAAACGATAAGCAAGAGAAGAGGCATTGAAGAGCGACGTAGGAGTTCAGAGAACAAGCGTGAGCTTGAGCAGCGGCGGTTGATGATCCTAGAGGAGATCAAACAAGAAAAGAAATTACACGCTGAAGGAACGCAAGGGGAAGCGCAAGTCAGCATCCAGCAACAACTATCCGCTGATCTGACGGTCGGCTCGACTTCGTTAGCTGACATGACTACCAAAACAGATAATGACTTTTCCGAGGTTATTGATATTTTGGAAAATATTGACAGCGCAACGCCAACGAGACTTCTAAGTACGTCTGAACTTCAGAGTATTGAGAAGACACCACTTTTTGAAAATGAAGAACTTGAAAAGTCCCCTGTAAAGCCAAAGACGGATGAAAAAATAAATATTCAGAGTCTCCTGAATGAGTCGGGGAAAAGTGATCTTCAAATGAGCGATCTAGCGAGAGGCGGATCTAAGGCTCCCGTTGTTGAACAGCGATCCACTCAACCACCCCCTGGAAGTCACTCAAAATTAGCTGCACTCCTAACTGGTGGTAAGGTTCCCACTCTTGAGTCTTTGCTGGAGAAAGAAATAGAGGACGATCAGAAAAAAGTGGAACCTGCAGCAGAAGGGAAGCCAGAGCCCAACCTCCTTCTGTCACCCACGTCTGGTATCATGCGGAAATCACAGTCAGTCCAACCGGCGCCAGTGGACCCTCCCCAACCTCACTCTCCTGTCGATCAAATGGCTGACGTACAAAAAGACGTGATGCCTCAACAGGGCACACAGACTGAAGCAGCGAAGCCCGTAACTGGAGTCCTGATGAGTACCCGCTCTGTGCCTCCTCATACCGTCGCCGTCTCTTCGTCAGGTCAGTACGTACCTTCATCTCAGCAACAAAATTCACCATTAACATATCACCAAGCGCAGCAACCACAGCCTTTGGCTCAGCATTCCCCTCTAAATCAGCAACAACAGTTCAACTTCCCACAGGTGGCTCAGCAGCCACCCATTTCCCAAGAACAGTTCCAGCACCAGCTTCAACACCAGTCGCTGATTAGTCAGCCGAAGCCTTCTCCTCACGAGCCGCAGCAGCAGCAGCAGCTCATGACTATGGGACATGTGCAGACCCATCCGCATTCTCAGGCACCACGCTTTCAGTTGGTTGCTTCTAATCATCTTCAGCGGCTTTCGGTGCCGTCTGCCGTCATGTCTACATCTATTCATCCATCTCGAATAGATGAGTCCCAGAACGTGCTTCTGAAGCAACTGCTACAGAACACAGGCTGTGCAGGAGGGGCTAGCTCTCCTGGGCTTCCTCGCTCGCCCACACCTTCCACGCCCAGCCCTATCACCAGTCCCACTATCAAGAAGGAGCCGATGGACCCAGTTGAAGTGAAACAAGAATCAGTGTCAGCAGAGGATATAAAGAAGCTAAAGAGGCGCCAGTATCAACAGAAAAGGCGACAGAGTCAAGGCAAAGAAGGTGGGACACCAAAAAAACGTGCGCGCAAAGGCTCGAGGATGGAAGAGGACTATGAAAGCTATACAGAAGGTCTGATGTCTCAGCTGAAGCAGCTTCTGCCACTTGCAGTAATGGAGCCAAGTCTACCACGGAACTTTGGTGTGTGTCCAGTGTTCGGAAGCGGAGAGAGCCCTTTACCTACGGAAGATTTCTACTCCACGAAGCCATTTGGAGACGAAGAGAAAGTACCACCCCGCAGTCCCATCACCACTCAGCGTGGCTTCTATGACCAGGTAATCATGGAAAAATAACTCTACTATCGTAATTTACTCGCAATGCATTAGGTAAGAATCAGAAATCGGCTGAAAAAGTACTATTTTAATAAAGCACGAAAATCTGACAGAGAAACCACTTTTTAGCCACTCCTCACTAGTAGAACAAAGATCCAGCGGAATTTGTTGTTTCCTAATTAAGTTTCCACAAGAAGTAAATAATAATGTACTTAATATGAAACAATAATTAAATGAGAAAAAATAGAAAGCAAAGTGCGACCACGGTCGGACGGTCAGTTGTAACAAAAACTTATGATTAAAAACCTATCACGTTTTAGGAGTTCGCGACCGTTCAGCTGTGGAGCGACTCGGACGAGCGACAGCTGGAGATGTTGCTTGGACCTCGGGAGCGCGACACTGATACGCCTGACACCGTGCTCAGCTCATCCTCTCCTGAATGCGTCCGTGCTGATTCCCCGCTCCGCTTCCCCGCCCTGCAAATCATCAAGGTCTGTACCGGAGTCATGGGGCTGTGCTGTGCATACAGAGAAAAAAGCCATTAAAATTTCTGAAATAATACCTAATAGGTAATATTACTGGTTGGACAGAGGGAGGTTGTAACTGGTAAGGATAGTACTCATTGTTTTCAAATAATTGTCACAACTAAATATCACAAAATGATAACTAGCTGCTAACCAAAATTCTGACAAAGAAAATGTGTTATGGCTACAATGAGTGACATTCGATAGGAGGTTTTTAAGCTCCAATCTCTGCTGAAATGGATGCAGAAATTTAAAAGTCTGACCCTAACTTGTCAGCCAACACGATTTCAAGCGAGCTTGAGTTGTTCTTTAGCCATTTACTGGCCAAATAGACATTGTTTATAAAAACAGGATGTCTCAGTAGTGGCATTGTTAAGAATTGTAATAAATATATTTTTAGGAGGAGAGCGAAGTGGAGTTATACAGCAGGTCGTCACCAGTCATCCCCTTGGTAGTTCCTATTCCCATCCGCCCGAGACCGACAGCGTTGCCTCTGCCACCACCCTCCCGCGAGCCTTCTGACGAGAACAAGGAAAATGCGACACCTAGCAACGTCCGCGTCACGCTTACTCTCAACTCGGACGCCGCCCGGGATGTCCTCAAGTAAGTTTATTTATGTTTTGGGCTTTTGACTGTAGACTGTTCAGAGAATGGATACTGACGATCTAGTGAGATATTCAGAACATCAGTAACTGGTCAACTAGTCCTCACAATCCTGTATGTTGATGTTTTGATTATGATTCCAATTGTTTCAGCGTGTTGAAGGACTTGGCAAACTTGCTTCATATCCCCCCACCGACAACATACCAGATAGTGGAACGGACCACCACTCCCCCCAGCATAAAGCTTGGCCTCTACCGCAATCGGGGCAAGGATGGCAAAGAAGGAGTTCCCGTCGACATCCAGTCCATCCTTAATGGGCAGGCTAAGTTTTGCAAACACTGCGACGTAGTCATTCTGGGTGGAGCCATCAGAAAGAAGGTGCGCGATTTACTTTTCGTAAACCAAGATCGCTTTTTATTTATCTACAAAGAGTGCGTTGAAACTACTTCTTTCCATCTCGTAAATGAAACACTGCCCACTTGAAAACAGTTTGATGTGATGTCCTTGGTTCCGTAAGCCCAGTATATTGGTCTTTTAGGTATTTGCGGAGTCGTAGTAAAATTGCTTATCTTTCAATTTTAAGACTGGATTGTTCGTAGGTATGGGAAGTGCCTTTCCTGGCGAAACGTGAAGATTTGGACAGCCTGGAAGAACTCTACTTCTGCAGTTCCGGCTGTTACATGCAGTTTTCCTTGATGCACAAGTCACCCAATGAAGGTTTGGATCGGGTCGGCTCTGTGGTGGATCATGTTGGAAGTAAAGGGGCGGCTACCGATGGTTCGGGGGAGACTCCACGCTCCGAAGCCAAGCCTCTCAAAGGGAACCGCTATAAGCTGTGGCAGCCCGGATGTCTTCAACCACCCACTAGGTATGACGTCACTTTACAAAACAATAACTTTTTATTTAGTATTTAATCAAAATGTACAAGACTAATATGAAATCTATCTCAGTCACCAGGCTCCAATATTCGATTATTTCCAGATTGAATGATTGAGGCCGATTATTCATTCGCTAATAGATTTTTTTTTCTTGGTTTAATGACACAGCTTTTCTAGGAAACTGTTAGCTTTTTTTTTTTTTTTTTTTTAATTCAGTTGTTAGTAAATCTTTATCGACCGCCACATCCATGGTTATTCTAGGTATAAAAAACCAACGGAGCGTGAGTTAATGGACATGCTGTTCCGTGCGGGCGTCACCCTCATCCCAAGTCACAACACAGACGATTCGAGACGCTGCTTGTTTTGTCATCAGGTACGCACTGTATTGTTATATTGATGACAGTTCATCAGTTTTAAAATTTAATATTATTTTGTAACAGTGTGCTACGCTTAATTTACAAAGTAATCGTGCACACCAAGTTGCTGTCCTAAAAGCTAAACTGTGCTACTTGCAGCCATTGTTTTGTATATATACTTGACCTACCATTTTACGTCGCTATCAAGGGATGCTACAATAAAGCAGTGCTTAACTTATGCATCATAGCAGTCGTGCAATATACACTGAGTGTCAAAAGCCTTAATTTGAAATTGTTTTGTTCACCTTTAGCAACATTCCTTTCATCCGTCCCTTTCCTTGTCCGTGGCCTTAACCCAACCCAGGCCACTAATAGCCTGCTTCTCTGTTAACTTTCTTTTTCATAATAAGGTTGGCGACGGAGTGCCAGATGGTCCGGCTCGTCTCCTCAATTTTGACGTAGATAAGTGGGTGCATTTGAACTGCGCATTGTGGTCGGACGACGTATATGAGCGCGTGAATGGAGCGCTTATGAATGTGGACAACGCGCTGCAGCAGGGCCAAAGCACATCTTGCGCGCTCTGCGGTCAGTTGGGAGCCACGCTCCACTGCTTTAAGGTCCGATGCTCCAACGTGTATCATCTCAGCTGCGCTGTCAAGGACGAATGCGTATTTTTCAAGAACAAGGTTAGTCGTCTCTCTTTTATGGGCTCCGCCCAGATATTGCGATTTCCGAGCCGAATTTGCTTATGTGTATGTAGCTGTGTGGGGAAATCACAGCGAAGTAGCAAACACAACTCTCTCTGAACTATTGCGGGTAAAAACAGATTTTTGAAGATTCGCAAAATATTATGCAAGTACCATCATTAAATGTTGATGAAATTAAAATGAGATATAGGAATTAACTCCGACGACCTTTAATAAGGGTTGTTGGGTATTTTTTCAAGTGATTTTGTCCACATGTTTCGAATAAATAGTTTAATAATCACTCTTGAGAGGCAAAATCAATATATTTTTTGTACAGACTACGTATTGCCCAGCCCATGTGCCTAAGAATGACAAGGACAACGAGCTGACGACTCTGAGTGTATATCGGCGTGTATATGTGCAACGGGACGAGGAGAGGCAAGTCGCCACCATGATGCACAACTCAGAGCTGAATCATCTGATGAGAGTTGGTTCCCTGATTTTCCTCAGCGTGGGTCAGCTTCTGCCGCATCAGCTCCCCGTCTTCCACACCCCTCAGTACATTTATCCTGTCGGTTACAAGATTGTAAGTTGTTGCGCCCCTTGGCAGGTAGTCATTGCTCCTGTTTTGGTCTTTTATATGATTCAAAACAATAAAAACAGCTTTTGCAGTTTCCGTAATTGTTCAGAATTATGTCCTACAAAAAATTTGAATTAATGTTTCTGAATTATCAGTCTTAATGTTTGTGCCCTAATTAGGTGAGATTCTACTGGAGCATGCGACGTGTAAACAAGCGGTGCCAGTACGTCTGTTCGATCCACGACGCCTACAACAGGCCTGAGTTCCGGATCTTAGTCCAAGAGCCTGGCTATGAAGATATCGAGCTGCGTGACGCAACCCCTAAGGCGGCCTGGCTGCGGGTGCTGGAGCCACTGGAAGCTCTGCGCCGGGAGCACGGCATTGTTCATATCTTCCCGCGCTACGTCACCGGTGAAGACCTGTTCGGCCTCACAGAGCCAGCAGTGGTGCGCGTACTGGAGAGCCTACCTGGTAAATGCGAATTATGGATTGTGTGTTGTCTTGTGAGACCCGGAATCCTAAAATCGCTTTCACAGTATCACAGTATATATTCTTCATATAGGTACTTTGTGTGAGGGAAAGTGCAAATACCAAATTATACACAGGTTATTCTCAGAATTTGGTATAATTTCCATGAATTAATGATTGTTTCTTTAGGAGTTGAAACGCTAACTGACTACAAGTTCAAATATGGCCGGAACCCACTGCTTGAGTTGCCGCTGGCCGTCAACCCTACTGGCTGTGCGCGTTCCGAGCCGAGGCAGAGGAACCTGGTACCTTTTAAACGGCCCCACACTCAGCGTACGGGCACCGGCTCCAGGTACATGACACCTCAACACAATAGCCAAATCGCCGGCCACACGTTGGTTTTTAACTTTAGCAGTTTAACTTAGAGTCCGTCTACATATAAAAGCGGGGATAAAAGCAGTTTTAAGCTACTTTAGCAAAACCTATTGCCTTTCATCCTCTCGACTCAATCCCTCTATTGATGTGAAGATAAGCTAACCTCTTTTCTGTTTTGACCCTTCAACTGCCATCATAAATTTATCATTAAATTGAGCAAGAGTATTATTTGTATTAATATTTGTGGAAACACAAAACGGTAAAAATTTAAGAATTCAGAACCATTTCAACAAATGTTTTGGGAATAATTTTAGTCTAGCAACCAGTGCGGAAATTTGCCTCTTTGATTGCTTGTAATCTAACAAAAAAAGTGGTCATTTCCAGAGCCAATCTCTTCTCACCGTCGCTACCTGGAGAGCCCGTCTGCCCTTATTCGAAGCAGTTTGTCCATTCAAAAAGTTCGCAGTACAAGAAAATGAAGTTGGAGTGGAGAAACAACGTGTACCTGGCAAGAAGCAAAATCCAAGGGCTGGGTTTGTACGCCGCGCGCGACCTAGAGCGGCACACCATGGTTATTGAGTACATAGGCGAGATTATTCGGCATGAGCTCAGCGAGAGCCGAGAAAAGCAGTACGAATCCCGGGTGAGTGAAGAATTTATTACTTCCCACCATACTCGGTTAACGTTAAACTCTAGTTAAATTCCAATTATTGCACGGTGAAAACCGAATTTAACTGAAGTTTAGCTGTTAACCGTGGGATGGGGTATGGTGGGACGCAGCCTTAGTCCCCTGCACAGAAATTTCAGTAGTGATGAGTTCTGTTCGTTAGGAGACACTATAGTATAGTGGTGAAATCCAGCCTAAATATTCCAAGCTATGTTTAGGTTATCGCAAATGTTATACTTTCGAGCAGACTTTCGAGATTATAAATCCACTATTCCTGAAAAGGATCAGCGAGTCATCTCATTTCTGACTGTTCGCAATTCCTGATAAACCATAAATTTAGTTTTTAAACATCGAAATTGTTTATTTTTCTTCCACAACTTTTATTATTAAAGTTTTTATCGATTTTTTACGCCAGATGCAGTTAGCGTCAAAGTGGGTAGTTTAAAAATAACATAATTTCACCCTTAGCATGGTAATTTCAGTACGTCCGTTTTATTTTAGAACCGAGGCATCTATATGTTTCGAATGGATGAAGAGCGAGTGGTGGATGCGACCATCAGCGGAGGCTTAGCGCGCTACATTAACCACTCCTGCAACCCCAACTGCGTTACCGAAATCGTGGAAGTCGACCGCGAACTACGCATTATCATATTCGCTAAACGGCGCATCTCCCGCGGCGAAGAGGTACTTGTACTTTTTTTTATCACTCGGTCCTCAGTTAAGTTTAACTCTAGGCTAAGACTGTCCACACTGTCTGTTGATGTTTTTTCGTCGCAATTTTTTCAGGATATATTTATATATTCTGAAATACAATACTAATGTCTTTATCAACATAGGCTTTTCGTTTGGGTCCAGACTTCAGGGAGCCCTTGTTTATCGTAACTATACTTTCAGTTGGCGTATGACTACAAATTTGACATTGAAGACGATCAGCACAAGATTCCCTGTCTTTGCGGAGCTCCGAACTGCCGAAAATGGATGAACTAAGTAATTAAAGTGATTTCGGGTAATTTATGCAACCGGTTATGTGCAATGAGTAATATAAGTCCCCCATGTACAGTGTAGTGAAATTTCATCCAGTGTAGCTCTTATACCGAATAGTGATTTATAGTTCAAATGCTTGTTTTGATGTTAGCTTGTTTTATATATTTATGTTACTTTTGAAATTTTTTTTTGGCGATTGAGCCTTGTATACCTTTTATCGATCATGTCGAGGCCAAGACCCACTTGTGGCTTGTTCGAAGAGTTATATTCTGTATAATGTAGACGTAGAGAAAACTTGCATGCTAGCTTCCTAATACTGATGTAAATAATGTGTCGAAATGTGATTCGACACTTGACACAAGTGGGTCTGCGTCTTGTGGCATTGGACCTTACTCTACTAACTGAAGAATTATCGTTGTTTTTGAATTCAGTAAGAAACTAAGGAGCTGTCAGGTATTTTCATGGCTATATTGATATTTCCCTTTTGTCACCTTTGGGTTCATATTAGCTGTCGTAATGGACGGGGCCGCAGTGGTCTGCGTACAGTTCCTTACAATAATCGTCAGGTTCTCTTTTTCTTGTTTAAAAAAAATTACTTTAGTCATTATTCTTGATTACTTCTGTTGAATCTTGGCCATGGGTAGCCCAGTACCGCGTGTCTAGATGAATTACCTTCTTTTCTGGTTGGGAGCTTTTATACTGAAGCAGGAGTGCGTATTGTTGATACTGTCAGCTGTATTTCTGTTTATTTTTGCCCTGCATGTTCTTTCGAATGTTACGTATAGGAAATTGAATAATTATCTATTTTTACCTAGGCCGGAAGATGGGTACAGGGTACAGGTAGAAGACCTGTAGTTTTGTTGACTAGATAGTGACCCTCGTACATAATATTGGATCCATTTTAAGACTGTACCTATTTTGAAACAAATGTAGCTTATAATATTTAAAAATTTATATTGTACAGAGTATGATAAAAATGCCTTTGTCTGTAAATAGATAGAGTACTATAAATTTGATTCGATTCTGTTGAATTAGTGGGTGCATAAAGCGTATTTAAGTATCGCCAAAGGTTTGATTTCTATGGATTACAACATGTGTTGGGATAGTCAGATAATATCTTCCCTAAGCGGATGTTTCACATGGTAGTAATCTTGAAAAAACAGGAAATGTCATAACTAAAATTATCGCAGTACCTATACTTATCCTATCTTGGCGGAACAGGAAATCATGAGCAAAATTATCGCAGTACTCTCTTTGCTAAGGAAACTGAAAAAAAAAAATCCTTTGGTAATTTGAGGTTTATTATTTATTGTTAGATTGTAGGGGTTCATTTAGCTCTTTGAGGGTGTTGAGGACTCGCTGCCTAGTCTCCGTAGTCAGTGACGTTTCAGTTTTTCTGCTCCCTTCTCGCACTCTCCTTTGTTTCGACACTAACCCACTCCTTGCTCCCCTGTTGAAATGAGAAGCTTCCTTGCTGCAAGGGGCATCCTCTCCCCCGACTCTTCTCACCTTCAGTAGTGGCTTGTCACTACCGAGTTCCACCTTTTTTTCCTGTGAATTTCCTTGAGATCGTCTTTTATTGTACTCCCCTGCCAAGCATTTGTTACGTTGGACGAAATTGAGTTTGGAAGAGGTATCTTCATTTTCAGAAATGACTTCTCCCACGCTTTTTGTGGGGACCTCGGATTTGTCAGCTACCTCGTTCGGTTTCTGGGAGTCTCCAAATTCCGGATCTTGGCTCAAACTCCTCTCAGCAAAAAGACTAGTTTTCTGCAGTGTGGTTTCGTGTTTCTCAGACATTTTCACAGTGCACCTGTTGTCTTTGCGGCAGCCGTGGACTTTTACCTTTTCAGCGGAATCAGCGGATTCACTCAAATTTTCTCGGAATTGGAGATTCTTGACGTAAAATGTGGTTTCATTGTCTATGCCTGCAAAAGCTGAGTTGACATTTCCCCCCTTTCTACAGTGTTCATATTATTATAATTCCTATACTCACCTACCATTTGAAGTCGAAATAAAGGAGTCCAGTTACCTTTCTGTTTCCTGCATCGGCTTGGCAAAGGATGCCGCACTCCCTGAGAAACTTCTCTAAAAAGAACCGCTTTCAGATGCCACCTTTTAAAATTTTCGGGAGTAACTCCTCCTTTTATGGACTCGAGCGCAGCTCTGAGTTCAAGGTTGTGGATTTTACGTTCCATAGTTGTGAACCAGGCATCACCCTCTTCACGATCGCGGGCTACCAGTTGCTTGCTCAAAGCCTATAAACAGACTGGCACATTAGATCCAGACTTCACTAAAAACGGGGGCTTCCTTAAGGCTGAGCATGCATTCGCTATTTGTGTATGTTTTTCTGCACACTTTAAGACTGATGTGTATAAAGCATTATTTTTCACCATAGTGATTAACTCATTCCTTCAACGGAACTGTTTCTTGGAGCGATGCTTACGAAAGTCATTTTTATACTCGTAGATATTTTTAAACCTAAAATTGTGTGTGAGGAGATTAAAATCAAACGAGGGGCTCAGTGTAGGAATCTCTAATTTGATGGATTTTCGATGTGTTGCTCCGTTTCCGAGGAAACTGTCCGCTCCACCCTTCGTAAAACACCCTGTACACTGCCTGCTAATCCTCGATAAGTAACTACCTACAAGGTGAAAGGTAACTAACTGCCTAGGATGGGTGGGTACCTCAAGCTCTTCAAGTTTAAGGCTGGTCTGCGTCTCCAGACTATTGAGAGAACACACGATGTCCGTGAATGAGTTTGTACGCTTTCGCGACATGAGACGTTTCCGGTGAGGCGACAGACAACACCACGAGGCATCTCTGCTAGCAGGCTTAGGGCGGACGACTTGAGCTATCGAACGATTCCTTCGAGAAAGGCCGGAATCTGCATAGGTATAGGAATCATTCAACACTCAGGGGAGAACAGGACGAATAAGTCTTTTTTACTTGTCAGTTTTGATGCATTTATGTTATAAAAAGTAAGGATTTTTTCATGGTCATGAAATACCTCTGCGCGCGTCAGTAGTGGCAATAAATATTTTCCGTCCGAAAAGGGGTTGAGTATCACAGTAATTTTTCAGGATATTTCTTCTGTCGGAGTTCATCATTTTCCGGAATTCGGCGACCTGGGAAAATGATTTCGTGCCATTAGGCTAACGCCTACGTAACTAGGAAATTAAAGGAATATAGCGTGGACCTCCCTTAATCCTACCAGTAAGTAGCTAAGTCTGCTAAGTACCTACCTGAGCTGAGGACGCTGGGAGGGGCTGTGGGCACACAAGCCAGGACACAACATGGGCACAGTGATCCGTCATTACTGACCCCCAGTATAGGAAGTAACCTTCAGTGAAGGGGATGGCCGTATTTACCACGTTGGGACTGACATACGTCGATTTGTACGGGGTGTGGATTTCAGTAATTCCGTCAATAATGAGCTGAAGACTCTCGCTAGATCTTTCTTGAACCTGTTGAATCAAAACAAACTGCCCTGAGCTTATGGGCAATAAGCTAGGGAAAGAGGGAGAGATGAGCGAACATTCCGACCAATTAATTAATCCCTCAGTACAGGTTCAGCTTCGCGCTTGGCGGATAGATTTTCTCTTTCGCCCGTGTTCAGCACCACTTTTGAATCAGAAAAGAGATTCCATTTACTGAAGGGACCAAGGAAATGCTCCCATGCATAATCCTTATAAGGTGAGTTCGGGTAACTGGGCCAAAGGGGTAACTGGGCCATCCCCTTCCAGATTTTTAAATAAACGCGCGAGAAGAGTTACACTCATGTTATGTTGGTAACAAATCAGCACAAAGCAGCCTTACAACAGAGGTATCATCACTGGTAATATTATTGACTAAAATAATATATTTACATAGTGGAAGGTAAGAGTTCAAGGAAGAGGTCCAGTTACCCATCGCAACCCTATAGTAATCCGGTAAAGGTCTACTCATCGCACTTCCCGGTGCACCAAGCGGCAGAGTGAGCCGCCGCTATAGAGGTGAATCACAGGGGTGTAAGCAGCAGCCGCCCTTCGGGCGGCTGTTCCATGTATAAAAAATATCCTCCAGTCAGTGCGACCAGGTGCACCAAGCGGCAGAGTGAGCCGCCGCTATAGGGGAATCATTGTGGAAAATGAAAAATCGAACCCCATCCGCCAGTCAACGATGAGCCAAGAAATCTGTTATTGCCTCATTGGGAACAAGTAAGAAGTACATTCCGAAGTATTCGCAGTGTCGTGCGACAATCGGAAGCAAGTATCGGCAGAAGTGCGATGAGTAGACCTTATCCAGTAATCCTTGTGGAGAACAGGGGGGGGGGGGGGGGGGGGGGGGGGGGGTCCAGTTACCCCAAAATCCTGGGTAACTGGGCCAACTGGGACATCAACATATATATGTGAATATCTCCGGGACTAATTTAAATATTGATAATCAACAAGAATGTGACCAAAGGGTAATAGTTAACGATGCTAGAAAGTTAATTTTGCGACCAATCAGACTGAACAGTACCCAGTACTGGATGT
The DNA here is from genome assembly GCA_950004255.1 of Mesopsocus fuscifrons. Lineage (NCBI taxonomy): Eukaryota > Metazoa > Arthropoda > Insecta > Psocodea > Mesopsocidae > Mesopsocus > Mesopsocus fuscifrons. Next base: position 11,424,761 of record OX465374.1, on the reverse strand, counting down.
ATGAATCTTGAGCAGGAATGAATTCTGTAAATCAATGGCCCAGTTACCCGAACTCACCTTACTAACCTCAAAGAAATATACTAGAACTGAGACTCCATCCCTTTCCTTAAGAGCAATTTTTGGGCGGTCATAGACGCTTTTGTACAGCAAAACGTGCATTTCAAGAGGAAACCTGAAAAAAAATCGTTTAGTTTAGGTAGGTAAAGTAACTTACCCTTACCTATGTGGTGAGGCAGTTAAAAAGTTACGCCTACCTATATATTTAGTATACTACGTCCAAAGGTGGCAGCCCAGTTGAATTGAGCCAATAGTGCACTAACCTGCGGCCATCAAGAGTATGCTCACTTCCTACAGAATCCTTTTGACCCCAGTGAAAATGGATTTGCCCCAACAAATAAGGAACGGTAAATGGACCTCCTATAACGCTTGGGCGTCCTCCCTTCCAGTGGCCGGTCACAACAGCTTACAAAACAAAAAACAATGATGTAGTAACCCTATTTAGCACAGAGGAAATATGGTATTAGCCATCAGTAGCCAGGTAGGTCCCTACCGACCTTCCTGGATTCTTTATGTTTCTAGTCAAAAAATTACTGTGAGGTAGAGAGGAGTGAGATGGGTACCTGTACTGTTTGTATTGGTGATTTTCAACTTTCCATTACTGCCCCAGTTTTTCCAAACGAGGGGAGCAAGCAGCAGTGGGGCTGCTGTGTTATGCATCAAGTCGACTGGCCCCTGCAGGGAGCCTTCGCTGTCAGCGAGGCTTTGGAACATAGCTGCGTTTTCTTCCATCTGATTTGATCGCGGCATTTTTAGACATCAAACTAAGATTTTCAAATAAAAATTAATGTAAGTAGGGAACTTGAAAAATGTTTTGCCAAATATTTTTTCAAAATGTGTTCTGTTCCAGTCATTAAAGGTAGGCACAGAAGGTGGACACGCTGCTTGGATCCTCTTGTTGGTTCAGCTAAAGTCTTTTCAAGCGAGCCCAGCTGCCAGGTTATCTGCTTTCATAAACCTCAGGCACGGCTCCCTGTGAAGAGGCCGTCATGGTACATAGACCTCAATAAAAAGGAATTTCGATGATACTACAGATATAAACACGTAAGTGCGCCAAGAATATTTAGGTGGTGCCTACGTCCCTATTGTTTCCGGAATAATGCAACACATTTTGGAACGTAAACTGATCCGTAGTTTACAATATATGGAATATGTAGGTACCTAGTTCTCTGTAAAATAAAAGCGTAAACTGTTTTGTTGTGATCCTACCAGAACACATCCAAAATAGACAGGTAACCTCTTACCTACGTAAATGAGGTTAAGAGTAGTTTGTAGCATGAATTGGAAAGGGGCATCAGCACCAATGTAATTTGCTGACATCCATACGCATCTCGAGGGTCGGAGATGGACAAATGAGCCGTAATAGATGACATGATTACTGCATCATCCTCCCACGTTATCCAAAAGATGTAGCATATGAGCGCCCTCTACAAGCTCTTTCCACCTCTTACTCTCTCAGATGAGTGAATATTGTGAATATGGTGCTGCAGGACAGTAGGTACAGTACCTTACCACAGCAGTTAGTATGGTATAGGCACCTACTCAGAGGGAGTGTCCTACCGACGTATGGGTACCTACCTCCATTTCGATCACATATAATTACCTATTTTTAGGAAATATAAAACATATCTTTTTTTGTAAAAAGCTAATAAAAATTACTCGCAAACCCCCGTGTATGTAGTCTTAACGGACACTGACGCGGGTAAAAAAAACTCTAAGGTTCCTTTAGAAATCAATCAATGCCTAGTCATCTCCCCCCGAAGCATCAGTCAACTTACCTACCATCTGTTTACTTCCTTCACTCGCAAAAAATGGACAAGGAAGTAATTGACAATTAATGAGTCTACACGTAGGTACCTACTCGGAACCTACGTTAGACTACGACGCTGTCAACCGACTAGTTTTGAAAAATAAGTTCTCATGCAGTTAGTCAGTGAACTCGTTTATGCACCGCGCGTAGAAGTGCTGCAGTCGTAGCCTGGAGCGTTTCACAATAGGCAGTGCGTTACGATTGGCCAGTGGACGAGCAGCGTTTTCATCGCGTCTCTCCGAACGATATATCAAACTTACAAAAGCATTCTTCAGCACAGCCAGGTTAGTAGGTATCTAAATCAATAAGGAAACCAAAAACGAAGGCACTTCTACTGGTAACGAGTTTCAGTATGGGTGCCTTACCTAAGTATTGTTTCTTCTTCACAGTTACCTACCACATAACCTTCCTACAGATAAGGCTATAGGAAAATCTGTTTTTTTTTTTTTTTTTTTTATCGTAGGAATCATTAAAATAATGTATCATTTGCCACGCTTGTTCCTTGTGAAAATTTCACACAAACCATTTACCTATGCTAACTCCCGAATCCTCACACCTAGGTATCACCTCAGGGGGCAGTCCAAGAGTAACAAGTGTCAACCTTTACCTCCTTTGCAGGAACCATCAGATTGATTTTTTTTTTTTCAATAAAAATAAATAGGTTCTACCTATATTTAAAAAACTATTTTCTTTCAGAAAGGCCTTGTTGCCAATGCAAAATTATTTAGGGCGGGCGTGGCGCGGCAATGTGTGCTGGGCTCAGTGCCTGGCTGATGGTTGTGGCCTTCCTGCCCAAAGTTATGCTGACTAACACACTCGACCCTCAAGGAAAGAACGTCTGCATGGTCGAAGAAAGGTAGGAAGGTGCATACCGTCCTGGGAGACTTTTGTTTCCCTGGACACTTTTTTTCATATTATTATGTTCTATGAATCGATGAAAACCGAACCATTTGCATGCTACTTCAGTCTATATTGCCCATGTTGCCTCAGGTAGGCAAGCTACGGAGAAAATATTACCCCCGTACCTCCAGCACTGGACTTCTCTCAGACTTTGATATTTTTACATCTCTGTTACGTCTTCGACACACACTGTTTCTTCTGCTTTATAAAAGAGTTGCCTGAAATAGATCGCAACGTTACGACGTTACTTTTTCCCGAGGGGTTGACCACTCGTTGGGAATCATTGGAAATCTTTATGAAATCTCAGGGAATCTTGGAATTTTTTGGAGTGGTTACCCCTTCGGGGTTCATCTTTCCATGAATATCTTTGGAAATCTTTATGGAATCTCAAAGAATCTCTGGAGTGGTTACCCTCTCGCTTTTTCCATATATAAATTCATACCACCCGTTCTGTTTCAATCGACTTGTGTCTCTATATCTCCTTTTATAGCTTCAAAGTGACAGTTGAAGTGAAGGAATGGTATGAACAACGGTACAGAGATTCGGAGTGGTGTATGCGAATTCCACCAAGGTGTACGGTGTACAAATGGAGATGGACGACAAGGGACGTACCCAAGGTAACGAAATGTGAAGGCATAAAACACAAACAGAATTCTTTCCAAGAGAACGTATAGAACTCTATAAATGGTGAAAAGAACGAGAAATCTATTACTAACTGACGATGACCAGAATAGGATAATCTATCGAATACCTGGGCAGTCTGGAGTGGAAAACTGAAAATTTCAGCCTAACTGCGATACTTACCTACAGTTATATTTAATAAAGGATACATTTCGAAAAGGAATTGTTCAAGTTTAGGCGTACCTTCCTTCCAGCCATCACGCAAAAATCCAATGCTTGTAGGAGGTGACCAAAACACGGGAAGTGGCGCATTGCTGCCAAGGATATGTCCCAAACGGTGCGGACTGTAAGCCTCATTGTCAAGAACCCTGCCGCCACGGCGCCTGCACATTACCCGACACCTGTACCTGCTTCCCTGGGTTCTGGGGCCCACTCTGCCTAGAAAGTAAGAATAATCGCAGCCATAAAAACATGATGTAACCTCCACCTGTTTTTTCAATATTCAACGAAAAAATTATTTCTGTTTCAGTCTGCTCCCGAGGCACTTGGGGTAGCAACTGCACCAAGAAATGCGACTGTCAGAACGATGCTTTCTGCAACCCTATGAGCGGCGCGTGTCTGTGTTCACCTGGTTGGCAAGGTATCAGGTAAGTCATAGTATCTTCCAGTTCCGAAACATAATGAGCTTCCAGTGGCTAAAAACAAATGCGCCTACAAACAAGCAATATATTTACAGATGCACCGAGCCCTGTGAAGAAGGATTCTTTGGCATAGAATGTAGAAGAACCTGTAACTGCCAAGGGTTATTCTGCCACCATGTAACGGGCGACTGCAGCATTCCAGTATCTACAACGGAAGTAACATCATCCTCAATTTTCACAACAGCATATTATACACCCTTAACTTCCGATTTCGTTTCGACAACACTGTCAGATTTTTCTTCAACAGCAGAATACAGTTCATTAACGACCCTGAGTACCACAGAAACTGCAACCACAACAATCCTCACAACACCATCAAACTTAGAAACTGAAAACAATCTCATGTTTTCTACCGAGGAGAATTTTTCTACGACAACAGAACGAATCAAATACTTAACATCACCATCACCCATCATCACGACGTCACCTAGTTCACAACTGAAATCGACCGAGGTGGATCAACGAACCTCCACAACTCAACCAAGAGCAGTCACTGACTTCTTTACGTCAACCACAGAGACCAGCTCAATAAAAGAACCGACCACTACATTCACCAATACTATTTCATTTTCGTCTACTTTTCCTACCAGTGAAGTCTTCGTGCCTGATATTTTGACACGTGAGGCGGCGTCACCCTTAGATGTCACTACAGCAGAAGGCACAACGGAAATATATCAGAGCCATGGCGATTTTTCCACAAGTCAGAGTCCAGATAATTTGGTAGGACACAACCACACAATTATCCCATATCTTCGTCATATTGTACGTATAAGAACCATGAGGATGGAGGTCGCCCACCACCAATCTGTCGAGACAGTTTTCTCCAAAGTACCTACCGCCTTGCGATAAATTTGTCAAAAGGGCAATCAACTCCTCAAATGTGACCAAACTAATTCAGTTTGTGTTTATAAAACAAGTGTTTCAATTTTACCCGCTATTCAGGCAGCTAAGTGTTATCCATTTAGAAAACAATATGTTTTTATGGGAATAACCTCTTTACATGCAACCTTATACTTAAAACTACATTTTCTCGCTTCCATCGCCCGTTCGAGAACTAGCTCTTTCTTAAATTTTACCAAGACTGAATTTCCCCAAAGATCCATCCACGAAACTTCTATAAGGTGCCCCCCCTCCGCCCCCCACGAAGTTAGATCCTTTTGAGAGGTGGCACTTAGGCTGGCATGACTCACTTATTGTTTTTTATTTTTTTGAGACGACAGCCATAACAGGGCTTGAAGAGAGCCGAAAAGGGCCACAAGAGCTAGCGGGTCTCGCAGTCACAATTGCCCTGTCAGTAGTCGGCTCCCTAGTTCTCCTCTTCGCAGCAGCTGGGGTGGCGCTAGTGAGACATCGAAAGACACCCAATCCGACACAGACTGAACCCGCGACGGACACCGGACTGTACAGATTCTACGCGGAGGAGCCCTTACCCGGTAAGAAGTCATTAACAGAAAGCTGTAAAACTGAAGTTGTCACAGTAGCAAGTTACCTGACAGAGGTTCTCTTTTTCAGTAAAAACTGTGTTTCTTAATCCAACATATGATTGCGGTGACTTCGACGTGACTCTAGAGCAACAGCAGAATCAGCAGCATCACCTCAACACTTTCAAAACAGCGGACGATTCATTTGAAGCAGAGCTCCGAGGTAATTGACAACAGATGGACAAGTGGGGGTGGGTGGGGCAGCAAGGACGCCATTATTTGAACATTGTCTCTCGTTTTGCTCTTCTCGGCATATAGTTTACATGAACAGAGGTGAATGTGATAAAAAAAATGCAGCACACTCGACTCTCGAGACATATTGCGAGCTTGCTATTGGAAGGTGGCTTACTGACGGAAAAAGAGTTCCTATGTCCGTCTCTATAACAATAACTTGATTTTTGAGAAACAGCATTTTTGTCCTGTCTGGCTCCTTTTGTCCCGATATCAAATTGCAAACCACACAGAATAACATTAATGAAATTTCTCCAGGAATTTTGGAATCGCAGTATGACCATCCACCGCTACCGATCAGCCGTTCTTCAACACCCTTTGATCACCTTTACGACGAGATCAGTAATTCAACCTCAGACGCGAGAACTTACTTTTCAAGATATTCTTAACCAGATGCTCGATACCTACCTACTAATTTTCCAGATGATTCCCCAAAGAAAAAAAGTGTAGTTATAATTACCTATTAAAAGGAACTGTACATACGAATAAATAGGGACTGCTGGTCGTTGGTTACCTTCCTCAGCAGACTAGTCAAGTTGCATCTTCATCCTCAAGTTACTCCGCGGTCCTAAAACAAAGTAGTTTCCAGTCAGCACATTTGCAATGTAACCTGCACCTTAGACTGCTTCATACAAATGTATTTTAAATGCCGCAGCGCGGATCAACAGAAAATCATTCAGTTTTCAGTTACTTACCTGAAAATGATGATGGCTTAAAAATGAAGTTCAGCAGATCGAGAGAAATACTTCTTTAAACGATACAGCACTTTGACCTTTGAGTTATATGTTTAGTAGTCGTAGACTAGATTTCACCATAACGATAACGATAGGACTTAACCATAGGATTTCTGTTATCGTATGTTTAGCTTATGACAAGTGCCTTCCGATTGAACTTGTTTCCTTTTAATGTCACTTGTCATAAGTTAAACATATGATAACATAAATCAGACGACGCTATAGTGAACACTAAATCCAGCCATAGTCGGTTAGTCGGACGGAACCAAAACCAATCACAACACCAGAAAAACATGCTTGCGGAAAAAAACGCAGAAATCAACAGAATAGGAATAGTTAGCGCTTCAATATTTAAATACTACTGTGAAAATTCCGACAATGGTAAGCAACTAAAGTACGAACTGTCAAACTTCAATCTCTATTTTATACAGCTATTTTATAATGCTACGGAATACAGTGAAACCCAAATAAATATCTAAATAAATAAAAGAAAACGCTATTCACTGTGGCATACAATTTTAAATAAATAAAAGTATCATGCAAAAACCAAACCCAGGGGTATGGGACAAGTTAGTAGGTGGGGGACGCGGAACGCAGTTCACCCGACACTTCAGTTACGTACACAATGCGCACGGTGTTGGTGAAGCCGGAACCTTGCTTCCATCCTGTAACCACGATGACGGAGTCACCGGACTTGATGAATCCGCGGCCTTGCCCGAACTGCAGTCCAGCCTGGACGCGCGCATCCACGTCCTTGACCCAGTCGGGCAGCACGTCGACTGTGTAGTGGATGGGGAGAATGGCACGGTAGATGTGGCACTGTCGAGCCACCTGCGCATTTCGCGTCACTCCAATGATCGGGCACTTGGGCCGGTACTTGGAAATGAGGTGAGCGGACCGACCAGATGTCGTGATTACAATGATTGCTGCCGCCTGAAACATATTCGATTCGAAGTCTTAGACTCCATATGCCAGCCACAAGTCAATCGAATACCATGACAGTTGATCCAACAAAAACACGAGTGTAGTGTACTGCTCTAGATGCCTTTTAATTCAACTAACATAATTAATTTCGTATACCCAAGTGGTCAGTCACGAAAAAAGCGAGAACAGGGTGTAAGTAGGTAAATCAGGATTGAAAAGGGAAATGAGCAGAGATAAAAATGATTATGGTCACTAGTTACAGCCAGTGCACTGGCGAAATAATTCCAACCAATTCCAAAAATATGAGGGACATGTGTGACTGTTCTAAACAATTCGCTGCGGGTCATATGTATATTCCTGCGTAATTACTATTTTCTGATGTGAATTTCTAATACCTGGCACTTAATGGAAGCTTCAACGGCGGCGATGGCTGCCGAGTGGGTGGCCTCAATAGGCGGCCTCACCCCCTGGCTGAGGTCCGTGAAGAGTTGTTTGTGCCAAACTGCGGCCTCCGCCTCTTTACAGATATTCGCCATGGTGAGAACGCACTCAAGTGGATAGTCTCCCTTGGCAGTTTCACCTGAAAAATAGATTGTAAATGAGGAGGCCATCCCAAGTAACAACTGGATAAGGAGTGAGGAGAGTCACGGCCATTTCCTTTTTCATTTTCTTCACATCCTAGGCAAGGAGGCTGTGAATGAGATCTATACCACCTTAGCACCGATAGCCACCACAAGTTTAAGTAGTCAGGTAGTCATGTAGGTAGGGCTGTAGTTTTATTTTACTTTGATTCTATAATTAACTAATGTGTTGTAATAGCACGGTATTTAAAAAAAGAAGTAGGAACCTGAGAGCATGACGCAGTCTGCGCCGTCGAGAATGGCATTCGCGACGTCTGAGCCCTCCGCCCTCGTCGGTCGCGGCTTCTTTACCATGGATTCAAGCATCTGAGTGGCACAGATGACGGGCTTGCCAACCTTGTTGCACCTGGCGATCATCGCCTTTTGGGCCAGGAATACTTTCTCTGGAGGGATTTCGATGCCCAGATCGCCTCGAGCCACCATAATACCGTCAGACGCAGCGATGATTTCATCTAAGTTAATCATTCCTTGGTGGTTCTCGATTTTTGAGATGATAAGAATATTTTTGCCCGCATCACCTGGGAAGAAAAGCACCATGTAGAATCGAAATGAGCTGATTGGAGTGACTGATTGACACGGACGGTTAAACTTTTACGATAGAGGACAAGCACCTAGTGTACTGGTTACCCAATACCCAATACCCAATACCAATATTTCAGGTGAAAAATAAAATGTGAACTGAAAACAGGTTAATAAAAAACGCTGCAAGTTATGCATACTTACCGAGGACGGCCCGGATTTCAGTAAGAGCGGAAGCGTTTCGGATGAAGGAGGCGAATACCATATCAACACCTTGCTCCACTCCAAACTTAAGATCGGCCTTGTCTTTCTCACTGACAGCCGGCAAGTCGACGGGTACGCCGGGGAGATTCACACCCTTACGGGACCCCAGTGTGCCACCGTTTTCGATGGTGCAAACCAGAGCGTTACTCTCTGAAAATTAATGTAGGAGAAATGGAATAAATAAATTGGGCGAGTGTGGCTACTCAAAACAACTAGGCACTTTTTTTGTACATTCTTCCTAGGAAAGTATCGGCGTATTTTTGGTCTGAAATATATTATTTTAAGTATAAGGCTGAGTCTAAGTGGGGGCCTACATAATTTAAACTGAAGTGAACGGGTTTTCGCTGGAACTGTTCCTCAGCCCGTCCGTTCCCTGCTCGAGCTCCTTCACCCGAATATGAACGAACAACTGAAAATTCGCATTTCACCTGTCAAACCGCTCGGACGCTATTTTCAGTAAGGTAAGAATACCGAATGTGTTACTTAGGGTGCGTCCCACCATGCCCAGTTAAAATTAAACTGGAGATTTTGTCCTATGTTTACATCTCCAGTTTAATTTTAACTGGGCATGGTGGGACGCACCCTTAGTAACTTACTTACCAATCTTGTCAACAACCAGAGAGATGAGTCCATCATCGACGAATACACGGTTGCCAACTTTCACAACGTTTGTAATATTAACGTAGTCAACAAAAACAACGTCCTTATTGCCTTTTTCAGCGTAGCTCTTGTCAGTTGACAGGCGAATAGTGTCTCCTTTTTTCAGCTCAATTTCTGCTGAACCACCCTGAAACCAGCGCATTATTTGTTAAACTTGTTGTTAATTATTGTTAAACAGGGACCTGTTGTATCTCTGTTTCGGAGTATAAGTGGTGAGCAGCCTGTCGTTCTGAGAGAAGGCTAAACAGTTGCGAAAATGATTCCGGAGTTTTTGGCATTTCGAAGGACGTCTTATAGGTACCTACTTAGGTACTATGAAACAATATCTTGCAGACAGAGTTCCACAAATTTTTTTGAAACCATTTCGAATTTATTCTTTTTTACCTATGATAATTTTTTATTCACCTTTACCATCTAGAAATCTTTCTCGCATAGTGTTAAATTAAATTAATATCTAAACATGGAGATTCCCGCCAAATACGGGGTCAGGCGATGGTTATTCAGTTTTCCCGCCGGGTCAGCCCACTGAACAGATCCCTTACCATGCCCCTACCTTGGTATCACTAACAAAACAGCAACATGTACTCAACTGCTAATAGCTTTCTGATGGAATTCAAAGTAAGCCACATAGCCCCTCATATTTCCTACACCAATAGCTGCTAAATCTTTTGATCGTCCCCACAAAAAGCCACTGAAAGCACTTACTCCTTCCAAAAGACCAGTGCGGATCTCTGGACCCTTAGTGTCTAGGGCGATGGCGAGGGGGTAGTTGACACCCAACTTCTTGCTAAGGTTGGCAACGGCAGTGCGAACATTCTTGATGGTCTCGGCATGGTACTCATAACTGCCGTGGCTAAAGTTGAGCCGAGCCACGTTCATCCCTGTCTCCATCATCTTCTCCAGGGTTTCAGGCTCCTTAGAGGCCGGCCCTAAACAAAAACAGAGCAAAACAGTCAGAGCAGCAACAAGTCACTTTTATTTCGGAAAGCCTACCAACTATTTCAATAATATGAATGGCTTGATAACACTAATATCTACTTAGCAAAGTGGTCCACCGAACTTTTTCTTACAAAAAAATGTTTCACTGCGAATATCACCCACATCAATACCATACATTTTTTACCAACTAGTCCGTCAAATATAATCCCACCCTCTATATAATAAATTTATTTATTATTTGGTTTAATGACGTCTATTTCTCAAAATTGTAACTAAAATGTGAAGTATCCAAGAATACTTAAAGGTCAGGTGCCAAGGACTTTACAGGTACTATAATGCAAAGTAGGATTCCATCAAAGCCGACTGAGACCCTTAATAGGATTAAAAAAACGTTTTCACAGGTCAGTGGCCTGTGTTTTATCGCAAATCATAGATTGCATAGTGTCACCTACCGATGGTACAGATAATCCCAGAGAGACGAACATAGCTGGCTTTGGAATCGATGTCCAGAGCACACATATGGTCCAGTTGCGAGGCAGCCTCTGAGGCTCGCAGCTGTTGGCTAGGTACAACACTCATCACGTTGGTTGGCTGAAAAAAACAAACCACGAAGTCGTAAAATATTCAATTATTTTCTACTGTCTGGTTGCTCACAAGTTCCTGACAGTCAAGGGTCAATTTTTTAAATAAGAATCTAAATCCAGGGGGACCACTATGAAACAACCTAATGCAAATGGACATGGAAACAACCGGACGTTTGGAGGTTTATAGTTCCTTACGCTAGGTATTCACTTACGTCTGCAACGTTGGTCGGCTGTTTTGTTAGTCAAACAATCCAGGCAGCACGAAAGGAAAACACGATGTTTAGAAAAACCAACAGCAAAATAATTTCTTTAGGGAGCTTCGGAACTTGCTCTGTGCAAGTCTTGTCGGCGAATCGGGTATGCAAGAGTAAGAGAATTTATTGCTACAGATAGGAGAGGCTTCAATAGGTTATCGGCAGACTGCAATATTTCTCACCCATGACAAACACACGTGGTACTTCCCACATATAGTATGGTATATCTACCCCTGGTGATAAGTATGGAACTACTTATCAGCATGTCAGCAAATATTATAATCTTGAATAAGGGGAAGAGGAATGGGTGAAGAGTTTTAGGGCGGAAATGCACTAGATTAGCCCCTACGAACCGACAAATAAACGGAAAGGAACGTTGTTGAACATACACGATCTATGGGCTCTTCGACGATCAACAGTAAAATAAAAACAACAGTAGGTATAAGCTACAGCGTCGGAGGTGAGAGGAGTAGGTAGTGGCCACCATGCCTTGGGCATCACAGAAGTGATCTGACTCCCCTACCGTCCGACGCCCTCAGCGCGGGGGCTAAAGCAGCAGCTGCTGGTAGAAACAATTACTATAGCATGCAGAACAAAACTAAATGAAACAACTCAAGCATAAAGGCTGCAACTTGGAAAGCACAACAAAAACATAGAGAACACAACGACGAATTGATACCTCTTTGTCATAAATTGTATGCCACACCATTCTGACACAGGGCCTAGGACTTTTTCTGCCCAGAAGCTTTACTCCACTTCGGTATGCAAAAACAAAATATGGGAATATTATTAAAGTAGGCAGGCAGTCTCTAGCTTAGTAGGTGGCGATGTGATTTGTGACTCCAAAATGTCTCATGGTACCCTACATACCTGCTTCCATGTAACTTTTCAATGTACCTACTTATTATGCTATAGGTAAGCTAGACAGTTGATTTGACATCACCGTCAGTAGGAGGTACCTACCTAGTAGAATGGGTATGTGAACTCACAGTGAGTATGAGGATCTGTACATGTCAAGAAATCACCTAGTTCTCCTAGTTATGTTTTTTTTCAGTCATCCTAGGACCCAAGTGCATTCTACGGTTTGAACCCGAGTAACCTAAAAATTTGGAATTTACAACACGGTGTCGGAACCCGAAACCCCAGCGGTAAAGCGATATAATCGTTAGGACCCGCTGCGTTATTAAAAACTCACTAATAAGCCTTTTCAACACCTCTACCGTAGTAAGCAATACCTAAAAGTCACACTTACGTAGAAAAATGACTGAACTTGATAGGCAGCTCGAAGCAGAAAGGTCTTGTGAAGGTTACGTGGCAGTAGTCAGGCAAGTCTATCTATAGCCACGAGGTTGCTATTTAACATCTTTATGTGAATTTGCTGAGTGAGTTGAGTTTATTTATAACCCGAGATATAGCTATCGTGTCAAATTGAATGAGAAGAACTTATAAGATAGTTAAAATCTATAAACTGAAAATAACAGAGTAGGTACAACAGCTGATCAACGTTTTGGCGGGAAAATTTTTGTTGCTGATGGCAGATGGTTGTGGCTGTTGTGGCATGGCTGGAGCGTGACAACAAAAAGTCTGTAGTAAATTTTTGTCAAGAATAATTCCAGTCACGGCAGAAATTTTGTTCTTATAAATGTTTACTTCTTTTTTTTAGTAATAGGTTTCTTCTATAATTTATGCTTGACGACACGTCACTTGCAGCATGAGCGATTGAGCGGCGGCCGGCCCTGCATGATAGTCCCTAGTTGTTGACGTTGATTATTCAAGCTCAAGGTGAATTTGATAAAGTGTGCTGGGGGTCCATACAGTTCTTGTGGTGCTTATTACTTACTCTTTGTAACAATGGCTCCCGCTAAAGTTCTTAACTTCGCTGCCGGCCCGGCAAAACTGCCTGAAGAGGTAAGCAAGATGTTCTTAGAGGTTTTGAATCATATGCCTGATGAAAAATCACACTGTGATGTTCAGTACTTAGCCCTAACAGATGATTATTGTTGCCGCGTGTAGAGTTAGGCTAAAGTCATATAGGTACTGCATGCAACCGTATCCAGACATTCGAAGTTCAAAGATGTTATATCTGCTTTGCCTAATTGAGCTTTTGAATCAATATGCGCCTGTAATTAGCCGACGCCGCCCCTGTTGTTGGAGTATTTTCCCAGGATACCTAAGTAGGTACCTACCTACCTTGGTATTATATTGGTAGGTAGGTACTTATCACTGATCCTTCGCATTACAATATTTTTTTAATTTTCTGCTGACGACCTTCAGGTACTGATCAAAGTACAAAAGGAGCTGATTAAGCATGGAAACAGTGGCATCAGTGTCATGGAAATGTCTCACCGATCTCCGGAGTACACGAAGATCAATGAGGGCGCACAGAATGCTGTACGACAACTTTTAAACATTCCTGTCAACTACAAAATCCTCTTTCTCCAAGGCGGTGGCACTGGGATGTTTGCTGCGGTCCCTTTAAATCTTTTTCCCGACTCCTCTCACTCAGCCGACTACATTGTCACAGGTAAGTCCGTGGACTCCATCCCCGTCGATTTCATCTTTCTCGACCCTGACAATACTCACCCTCAAGGAGGGGTGTTATGGGGGACACTCGGAGAAAGTTTTCTTTAGCTTTCCTTGTCCTCCGACAATTTTTGTTCCATGTATAAAGCCCCAAATTTTGGTAAAAATCGTTAGTGCCAATTTTGAAAAAATGATATTTTTGGGTATGGTTCAAAATCGCATTAGTATGTACGCTGCGTCCGCCCGATCCTGCCTACTGTTATACGTAATAAATCTTTCTGTTTTCTTTGTTAAGGAACGTGGTCGTCTAAAGCTGCAAAAGAAGCCAGCAAGTATGGCAAAGTGAACTTGGTAGTACCAAAAACTGATAAGTACACAGGCATTCCAGACTCCGGTAGTTGGAAGTTAGATCCGAAAGCATCCTACGTTTGGTACTGCGCCAATGAAACCGTTCACGGTAAGGACAAAGGAGTTCAGATTTGTTTCTTCACTTTTCGAAGACCTGTGTCTCCTATTTTAAACTTCAAACTTTTTTAATTTTAGGAGTTGAATTCCAATACATTCCTGAAACCAATGGAGTTCCACTTGTAGCGGATATGTCTTCCAACATTCTCTCCAGGCCTTTTGATGTCTCCAAGGTATTGCAGACCATTTATCATAATGTTTTACAAACTTTTTAGTGACGTATATACTTATTGATCGTAAAATCACAAGATATTTTAACTTAGTAGTTTATGATTTTGTCACAAAAAATCATACTAAGGGTGCGTCCCACCATGCCCAGTTATAAGAGAAAACTGGAGATTTTCTCCCAAGATTACCATGTTAAATTTCCGAGAAAATCGGCGTTTTTCTCTTAACCGAGTATGGTGGGATGCATCCTAAGTATTTCAGAACAACATAGGTAATATCCAACAGTTTTCAGAGAAGTAGGTAGGTAGGTATGTCATTTATTAAGATATTAAGAATCGTCGAGAAATAATCATTTTGTTCACGAAAGGCCGCTTAAGAGGAATAAAAATTGGGCTTTTAGTTTGCAGTGGTGATTGCTGGGGCTCAAAAGAACATTGGACCAGCTGGAGTGACCCTGGTGATCGTGAGAGAGGATCTGATTGGGAAGGCGCTCCCGATCTGCCCGACTGTGTGGGACTTCAGCATCATGGCTAAGGAGAACTCTGTGCACAACACTCCGCCCACTTTTGCGTAAGAATTTTTCAACAAAATGTCCACATGGCTGAGGGAAAATCACTTGAGTAGTACCTTTGATGATATTTCATGGAATATTCAAGGAATATATAGGTAAAGGCAGTAGATACACAGCAAGAAAGTATTACGAGTATTATGATGACTGAACGGTTGGGAATAAAAGTTTGCGGATTTTTCTTTTCTCGAAAATAATAATAATTCGAAAAAGTGACTCTAAGGGAGAAAAATTTGGGCTACCCTCGTACAATCTTCATTAAATTCCAATGCACCAAATATTGTTTTTCAGTGTCTACGTGATGGGAGAAGTCTTTGGATGGATTGAGCGAAACGGCGGAGTGGAAGGCATGGAAGAAAAGGCTATTGCTAAGAGCAGTCGAATCTACGAAGTGTTGGAGCAATCGAAAGGTTTCTACTCTTGCCCTGTTAATCCGGACGCCCGCAGCCGGATGAATGTTCCATTCCGTATAGCGGGGGGCAATGAGGAGTTAGAAGCCAAGTTTCTGAAGGGAGCTGTAGCACGTGGCATGGTGCAACTAAAGGGCCATAGGTAAGTATTTTTTCCTTTTTACTGGGGGTACAGCTAAAAGGAAGAAGCCTCTCCAGCGACCAAAGTCCATAAGACGGTAGTCCAGGCAGATCCATAGCAATGGTAGATGTCACTGAGTTGAGTTCCTAAAGCCAGTCTTCATTTGTGCAGGTCTGTCGGAGGAATCCGAGCGTCTCTCTACAATGCAGTTAGCCTTGACGACGTGGAGCAGCTGGCCATTTACATGGAGGAATTTGCTGCTTCCAATAAAGTGTGAGCACTCAAGCAAACCAGCTAAAATGAGAAGGTACGAACCTAACGGTCAATCTGTTAGGTACTCATAATTTCAAAGCCTTACATTGTCTTCCATAACTGTACTACTGCATGGCTGTTTATTATCTACTGGTTTTTGGAAGGGTGATCGAGTGATCAAAAATTCGTCCGAAATTAACCAATCGTAAAATCACTACACAATTTCGGCCATTAAAAATACATATTATACTTCAGAGCATTTAAATATCCAATATTTCCTTCATAAAGCGTGCAGAAAGCAAATAAGCCAATAGTGAACTTACGTTCGGTCTGCAGACTTTCTCTACAATGTACTTAAGTAGAGATATTTTGGAGTTAATTACTTCCGTTTCTGCCTGTTCTCAAAGGATTTCACCGTTTGTCATAAAAGAAACTCCTTACTTACTCTGATTCAGATAACTCGTTTAATTTTTCGCTAGTTCCTATGCGCCTTTGAGCAAAAATGTCGTCTAACAACATTTCTAGTACAGAGTCAGTACCTCGGAGACCCTCTATTACTTTATAAGACCACTCAAAGTATTCTTGCACTCTTTCCGCGCTCCAGCCGACAGGATTGTTTCTTGTTAGATCCCTAAGATTATGTAGTTTATCGGCCAGTTTGATAAGCTTGGCCCCGCGGGAGCTTTTAGGAGCAGCCACCACTTGCGCATCCTTTCGAGCTTGTTTGGACAGCGACTTGTCATCGGTCACTTCCGCCACCAGAGCTGCTACTACTGGGCCGAACTCTTCTCGGATCTCTTCTATCGTCGTGTCCGTATCTTCGACTGTATCGTGCAGAAGCGCAGCTTGAATAATTTCGAGACTGTCGATGTTTGATTCATTGCAAAGGATATTTGCTACACCTGCAAAGAGGACCAAGTTTTTGTCATACGCTATTACGTAACTGTTGTAAAATTTAGATAACAAGGCATCTGTCCAGGATGCGTAAGAACTCAGCACAACATGCTAAATTGATGTTCTTCAGTAATCTTGAAGAGTTAGCCGCTTTCTCTATTCCACCAATTTTCACCAAGTCCCGAGCACCTATTCATTTACATTTTACTTTCGAGGAACAATGAGAACCGCAGGTCACATGGTTCGATCCCGATCCCGATCCTACCAAAAAGTCTTTTTATAATCGGCATTTGCTTCTGACATGTTCTGCATTTCAAATAAAATGTATATCCAGGCTGAGGTGGTTCAGAACCCACTTATAACTGTAGATCCCCATCGTGTAGAAACACGAATGCTGGGGAGCGTGTTGGTAGTGATGCCAGCTCAGCACAATAGATAACTGTTGGAATGGTCTAGTTGCTGGGCTTGTTCCCTTCAGCCCTCAACTGCCTCAACTAACTTAGCACTTAGTTTATGTGTGCCCATGTCTCACGTCTTACCGATTGGATGATTGATGTAAGGTTCCTGGTCCGGCCCTTTTCTTTTTTGGTACTTGTGTTTCAATGCTGAGAAATTAACGCACTGAATGACCTTACTGATTAATGGGTCCGACGTAAAGTTATTTGCGTCAAAACTCATATTACAATGAAATTATCACTTATATTGCTTATAATGTTTAATTTTTCGTATTTATGATGTGAATTTGAGATATATGTTTGTGATAGTGGCGGAACGACAACATAAAAAAAAACATAGTTTTATCACTTTCCATACCAACCGAAAAACAAAAGTGGCGGGGCTTTTGAATGTGTAGCAGTTAGAATGTATTGTGTCAAGAGAGGTGGCCAAAGTTCCTTTTTTAGTTTTTTCTCAAAATAACTTTTCACCTCCTTTTCCGAACTGTTATCTTTACTCCTTCTGTGAATCCAACACAGTAGGTACCTATCTACCTACTTATTTTACAGATATTTAGGTGTACCTACTGGAATAGGTACTGAGACTGAGATGTAAGTATAAAGCCATTTTATGTTTCTCACCCATCATGATCGGAATAAATACCTACCGCCCCTGATCAAGTCACTGTAGTTATAGTGCCGCAAAATATGCCTTATCCTTATCCTATCAATATTTTATTAATGCGCATGGATGGGCCAGCGTTCAGTTGATTAAGCGACAAATGAACACTTCGTTTGCTAAGACGACCAGCATTGGAGCCAACGGCTGTTTTGTTTGTCCGGGCTTGTTAATGCCAATTAGAGCATCCAAATGTTTCGTGCGAACGTCTGGAAATGTTGATGAAAGCGGCAATCTGGCTGTGGGGCTGCGGACTGACTGCCGGCAGTCAGCATTACCCCTGTGCGCAGTTGCGGGCTATGACGTCACTCCGCGCTTTCTCGACATCGCTTTTGCTGGTGACCTGTGCACGGGGTGGGAGCCCTCAGCTCAGCTATACCAAGAGGTATGTTCCGTTCTTCCCTAATCAAGGCCCTCCCGAAGGCGGGTTGACGATAAAAGCATGAAATGCATTTTACAAGACTCACTCAGTGCTTAGTACTCATTTGGCTACACCTTGCGGAACCCGCGGCGGAAATGGCACACACCACAAGGGCTTCCGTTGCAACGAACCGTGCCAACAGCGAAAATACTCCAATTCCGGCTGGTCCTATTGGTGAGCAGCATTTGATGGAGGAAAGTGTGACTGGACCCCCCGGCGGTCGAAGGCATCGTTCGACCACTGCTCGAGAGAATGACGAGGTTGACGATCCCGTCATGGACGATGAGGATGAGGATATCGATGAGGAAGGCAGTAACTCAACGGGTAAGCTTACTCTTTGATTGGTTGTATGTAGCAGATGTAGGGATTAGGGATGTAGGCTACCTCTTGGATGTTGTCTAGCACCTACCTATAAGTATACGTTAAATGAAACGTACAATACTTGCAGGGCGAGGAATAATTATTCACTGCTGAACAAAAAAGTGTCCATATAAAACGTTGGAAGTATAAAAAATGTTAAACTAACATAAAGTACCTACCTATGTAAGATCTACCTACCTACCAAACAAATTCGATGCGTTAAATACGGATACCTATACCTACCTGTATAGTACTCATATACGGCATACCTAGGTACCTACTACGATCTAGGGTCAAAGAAAGTGGTTTCTGGAAAATATTCGTCGAAATTTTATTGAGCCCTTGTCTAAAATTATGACTGAGATACCTACATAGCCGCGTATCCACGGGGGAGGTTTAAGGGGTTAACCCCCCCCCCCCCCCCCCACCATGAACGGAAAATTAACATGGTAATGCCGACGGGAAGCAAAAAATATAGGCTTAACCCCCCCCCCCCCCCCGCCCCGCCATGACCCCGAACTCCCCCCCCCCATTACCGCTTAGGTACTCGATATGGGCCTGGAGAAACCTTTGAGACTATACTACGGTGTTTGAAGGAAATTTTCAAAGGTCCATTTTCCCAATAAAAAAAACAAAAATAATTCAAAATTTATATATATTATCTGAGACTGGTCCGACCATGGTAGAGGGATTTTGGATTAGGTAGGTACTCAAAATTACGACCGTTCTTGAACATTGCCCTAAGTTCTAAGTTTGATCATTTCAGCGCCATTCCAATAATCCAGATTCATTGACAGATTATAATAATGGAATTGGGTAGTCGCACTAGGGACTACGCAGTAGGTATAGGTAAGTAATTGACTTTGAGCCGTGAGATTCGGTAAGGCTGCTATGAGATGAGATGGCTACTTTTTGAATAAGAACATCGATAGGTACCTACTGATGTAACTAATCGAACCCTAACTTCATTATACCTATTATTACAATACGAGTCTGTAAAGTAGGTACAGCCTTAATTATGCATCATCATACCACGTGATTGAGATTGAGATAATGTACTGGGGACTATAGAAATGTTTTAAAGCCAAGGGGTTCTGTATAAACACCTTTGGAAGTGTTAATGCGAACCTTCCTCGGAGACGTTGATGGCATCCACTCTGAGTAGGGAAAGGAGGAAGCCGTTGGCAACAATAGGTACTGTACAAGACCCATTTGTTTAGGCCTTTGGTTCCTGCCTTGAAAATTCTGCTCGAACTCAAAACTTTACTAAGTACCTCTATCTTTCACCTAATTTTGTAGTAGGTGTGTAAATTAAAACAAATGTAGGGCACTGACATGTGGGACTCAGTTGAAGTTGGGGGGTTTTGGGGTTCACCTGGTGAAGCTGGAGTGGAGTTGAGAACGACGCCGCTCAGCTGTAGATATTGATTTTCCCACAGCCACGCTCGGCACGCTGCCGCTTACAACGCTGCTGCTTCTGCTTCTGCTCAACCTGCCCCAAATTTCGTTCCTTCAAATACTGCATTTGTGTATTATTTAACCATTTAAAAGCATATCTTACCTACCATATTATAACCTTCCTGTATAGACTTTACCAATGTTTTTATTCAACTGTAAAAGCGCGAGTATAGGAAAAGTTGCGGAAACTGCGTGGAATTCGTACGTTTATTAGTCGCAAAAAGTACCTACTATGTTCCCCGTAATCTTTATTGTAATAAAAAAGGCGAGCCTAAGAATAGATGTCACTTCTGACTTAGGTATACCTATGTAAAATGGGTCATATTTGCAAAATACATATACCTAGGTACCCGCAAAGTTGAAATATTTCATTGTGTCCCGTAAATACTGTCTTAAAACCTGAGAAAAATCTGAGGTAGATATGATGTTTTGTGGGGAAAGTCGCTAGTCAGAGCAGATTAGAGTCATCGAATTAATTTGGCGTCCGACCGTGGCCCATTTTGCTTCGTCGTTTGCGGTTCTGTAACGAAGTAAATTGTTCCTCAAGAAATTCTATATTACCTATCGTATAAGGGTTTTGGGTGGGTAGGAGGATAGATACGGTAGGTAGGTAAATCCAATACACCATATCCTTATACCGATATGTAGGTACCTACATATACCTATAATTGCTGTGGTTGGTTGATTTATAGGTACCATACCTATACGTAGTGGAATTAACCTTCACAAGTATCACTGTCATCCACTGTTAGAGAACCTTTGCTGGCCCCTAGTAGCACCTCATGTTTTTCTTTTTTTTTTCCAGAACCTGGAGCTCACTTGGGGGGCTGGTGCGTGGACACGTGTTCGCCAGATTTGGAACACGCGTACTGTGACCCCATCAAGAAAATTTGCACGTGTGAAAAGAAATATCCCGTGCGACTTGGGCGCAAAAGGGGTTGCGCTATGCGTAAGTTATTCATTTTCTTTTAAATACTGTACCTACACCCATATAGAGTGTGGTGGGGGCTGGTTGTCTAGGACCCCCCGTATCCCTGCCATAAAACTAGCTCATCTCAGGCGGGTATGAATAGGAAAGAACGTAATTTCAGTAAAGGTGAAATAGAATAAAAGGTACTTACACTACTATCTTTGTCTCAATATCCTTCCGGAATCAGAAATAGGTACCTAGCTAGTGATTTAGGAGACTGAAATATGTAAAAATGAGATCTTGTCTAATACGATGACTGTTAAAAGAACCAGCAAAACAATTATCATTAAAAAAGAGAGTAAATATGGGCGCTATGGCACGGTTCCTCAGATTACAGTGGATAAGGTGCTATAGTGCTACTATTGCTAAATATGACATTAAATTATTGACTATTAAATTGGCTGGTAAAGAACTAAAGGATCGAATGAATTTGGGCGCCACTGGCTCTAGCTTCCGGCATTAAAGTAGAATAAAGATCAAAATATTCGCGAGACGTACAGAGCCAGAAAAACCGTCTCCAGGTTGTATCAAATGTAAAAGAGAAGGATCCGGTGTAGAACTGTTTTAAGGATTAGAAAAAGTCAACGGAGCTGAAAAACCATTCGAGGAGAAGTGTCGCATGTCTGAAGGGGTGGCTTAGAGAGGAAAGAGTTCACCTTGGTTACAGAAGTCGTTGGTTCGAGGCCGGTCTCATCATAGTTGCACAGGTTTTCACGGCTCGACGCAGGTGTCCATCATCTCTCGACCTTGACTTCCGGGTGCCCTCAATCCGTCATTACAGGTCATCATCATGGGAGGCAGAAAAGGGATGGTGCTGTCATCCTCCGGCCTTTGCGGGACTACTCCATGGCACGCCCCGACACAGTTGCCCCTAAAAGCCATTGGAAACCAATGCATAACGATCCCTAAGTCAGCCTACGGAAAAGTGGGTCATGACCAGACTGGGATGGCATTTCCTGGACTCTCTCACTAAGTTTTTTGTTCTCAAAATCACTAAGTAATTCCGTCAAAACATATAAAAATCTTACTCACCAATTTGGGGACACAGATATAACATATTAGTCGAAGATTAAAATTACATAGAACATAATAAAATTGCAGGGTTTCTTGTTAAAATATTTTAGAACGTTTCGCAACGGCAGCTGAGCAGAGAGTCACAGGAAAATTCATCAACAGACCTGGTCACCTCCACTCTCCATAAGCTAACCACAGAATCGCCACACATGGGTTCCCAACGGCCTTCTCGAAGCCGCGCGCACCGCTCTCATTCGCGCCAACCTTTAAACTTACTTACATGACGGAATTCTCGCCGAGATTGTAGTCCACCATGGACCGGGTTCTAGCCACGGTACAATACTCATCATAGGTTGCTGTTGGTAGAAAAGTACAAAATTGGCCTTCTTACCATGTAGGTACCCTAAACAGCAGGGTTTGGCTGATTACATTATTGAACTTCGGCGCCTCGGCGAAGTAGAAAGAGGATGGACACCAAAATAGCCCTTAATTTGCATACGTTTAGAATTTTGCCTCGACCATGCCTCCCTATCGTGCAGTCAAAACTACTGAAGCATTATCGTTAATACGAAGTAGTTATCACAGCAAAAATAGCTGACGCTCCCCCTCCCCTCACTTTGCCCTTCTTGAAAGTCCCATGCTGCTTTCATCCAAAGGAGCGGTAGGGCGGGAGTAATATGGGACTCCCACACAGAGGAGCGTCAGGATGGGAGTGTTGTGTGGGACTCCCACACAGTGGAGCGTCAGGATGAGAGTGTTGTGTGGGACTCCCACCTAGAGGAGTGGCAGGGTGGGAGTAACAAGTTAACAATCCCCGATGAAGTGTATAGGGAATTGCCTGAGTGAATTCGATAGAACGTACCCATTAGTTTAAAGTGAGTTCAGTTAAATAGGAAACCTTCCTGGGTTGGTACTTTGGTGTCGCCCAACTGTTCCTATACTTACTGAAATAAGTAAAGCGTCGTAGAGGGATGCCTATGTAGGTACCTAAGTAGAGTCTTATTATCTACATATGTTTTATTTTTTATTTGTAGCTAAGCTGCTAGGAGACCAATGCTTCTACAGCGAAACTTGCGCCTTTTATGATAGCAACGCCGTATGTGCGCAGATGGGACACAATGCTATGTGCGCTTGTAAACCTGGATACCACACTGTGGGCCTTCAAAAAGGAGTCAAAAGAATGTTTTGTAGCGAAGGTACGTCACCAGAAGCGTTCGCGCATATAGGGAATAAATCACGACAGGTTGTAATAAGTAAAAATTAATCCATCACCTGATGCATTTTTGGGAAACAAACTGCAAGTGACTGCAAAATTATGATTATGTAATTTGATTTCTGCTCTGAACAATTACTTCAGGACAGGCTCCCCATAAAAAAAAGACCATAAAGTACCTTCATTTCGAAACCACCCTGTGTAACGTAAATAGGTAAGGTACTGTAAATAATGTAAAGTTATAAGTACATTCATATATTATCATTATGAGTTATGTTATAGCCCCTCAGGTATTACTTAACTGTTTAAAAGGTTCAGATTCATGTCTCTTGGGAGTCTAATGATTTCTGAAAAAGCTGCCCTTACATTTCAGATATAGTATTACTTCACACGGACCTGCCTAGTCTGCTAGTGGTGGCAGCCGGCATCGCGGTCCTGTCAGGCCTTCTTTGCTTTGTTCTGAAGCTGTTCAGCACTAATCGTTACGGTAACGGTGGACATTACGCCAACGCCAACCTGGCTCCGCCACTGCTGTTTTCTAGCGATAATCAGTGGATAAACGGTTAGGTTTCCTTATTCTTCATATAAACCCTACCTCCCCAGTGCGAGCTATGCTAATTAGCATTTCGTTTCCCTCATGGGTATAAGCCGAATACTGCGAGCTATAACTGTCAAAAGTGTGCGCTCTTTGGAAGCTTAAAGGTCCCTTCACTCTCTGAGTGCGGTGTCGCAGGTTCTCTAAATCAAGGGCGTACTTCCAGTTTTTCTTGGGGGCCCGCGCCCCCGAAGAGAACCGCCCCTCCCCCAGTAAGCCCAAAATATTGAAATCGAAATTTTGAACGATGACATTGCGTTCCTAGTTTCACAGCCTGTAGGTATATATTTATACCAATTACTTACATGTGGGCGAGAAAATAAAAACCTGTGGTCGCTATTGTTGCAGGGATTCCTCTGACTGTTCATGGGAGGCCTTCATCGCGGAGTTCGAGTCAGCGTAGTACCACTAACCTGACGCAGTACCGCAGCAAGGGAGTCCTCGTGCCGGCATCGCGAGCAGGTGCGGCCCGTGCCGCTGCCATCTTGCTTATTCCTTGTCACCTGCAGAGAGCGCGCACCCCTGATGCTGCCCCTTCTTCCCACGACGATGACCTGGAGTCTGCCAAGGGTAACTCTTGGCTGTTGTCCCGCTGTCGTTGTGGCCCCTGGCGTGCGGCCAACGTTGCCTATTTAACGGCTCCTTCTCCGTCCTTGAACTTCCAAATGTTTTTATGACGGCTCGCTCTGGTACAGGAAAGCCTAAGTATAGATAATACCGTAATTACGAGTCGGTACCTGACTCTGCCTTGAACGACTGTGACTCCGTTCGGTTTTGCGTAAATGCGGATACCTACCTAATTGAAACTGCGTTCCGCTCTATTTTCTGACTGGCAGTGAGTACAGTGGTACCTGCAAAAATAGGTACTTACTTAGTGACGTACAGTAACTAAGTAGATGCCTATGCCAACTCTCATTACTGCATAAATGATGCCTATTTCCTACACCTATCTGATTCCTGATGGAGGTAGGTATGGTATTCGTAATACCCATCTCATTTCATAAAATACCTATACCTACTGTAAAGTCCCTGACGCGGGAATAAAGTACGGTATTCCTAGTGCCACTGAATTGACTTGTGCCGTTACAATTGTGGTCTTTGAAAATGTATAAGATAAGTGCTTATTGATTTATCCGAAAATTTATAGCCTGAAGGCATAAAATTTGGACCGCACGCCGCTGGGTGAGACATCCCGCATGAAGGAATTGTCGACCCTTTTCCAGTAAAAGGTTCCTTTCTGATCCTTTCGGCATGAGACCTGGTCGATAATTTTTGGTGTTACCCACTAGTGTTGGATCCCGTTTCGGTCCTCCTCAATTCAGTAGGAAATATTCCCCCTCTATCTCAATGTGCTCCTCTCTTCTTCGATGTTTCCCTGCTATTGTAGATGGGTGTTGTTTGTGATGAGTCCCCTAATGTGGCGCTGCTACTCGACCTAGACTCTCGTTGCATAGGTGGGTAAGCAAGATGGCTGCTGGCAAGTCACGTATGTATCAGTTTTTCATTACAATTAAGTATTAAAGCTAACATTTACCTACTTAAGTTCGGTTGAAGTACGCATTACAAGGGCTTTATTGCTTGTAGGTAGGCAGGTAAAAATGTCTCGACCCACAAGTACATACCTACCTATCTACGAACCTGAACTCTCCGGCAATTTCGATTATACAGTGGGATTCACACGTAGCCCGTACTTAAGGTGCAACCTAACAATTTGCAAGCGTTGAATTACCAATATTCGGACATGTGAGTCATGTGATACGTATTATTATAGCGACATGTTGACTCTCCGGCCGCACTATGCGGAATTTATCACACAAAGGTAAGCAAAGCCGTAAAATTGGTCCGCATCTCTATTTTTAATTCACATTTGGCGAAATTGGAGTGGCGCTTCATAGGTATTGTAAGGAAGTTTAGGCATAAAGTCTCACGTAAAAATTGTGCAGCTGGGAGCTTTAGCGAAAATCCTGGCAAATATTATGAAATAGGTATAACATGTGTTTTTATGAGTGTTCTGTTGTCTCCCGGACAGGGTCTCGACGACCTAGCATTTCGTCGGTGCACAGCAACGCATCGTCACACCTGTCGTACAGTCAGCGACGCTATGACCAGGAAAATCATCAGCGAGAACAGCGGGCGGCGCTGCGGGCGGCGCGTGAGGAAGCAGCCAAAGCGGCGGCTCCACCCACACCCTCGCCTATCAGTACAGACCACTTGCTACCCTCATGCGAGGAGCTTAATGAGGTACCAAACATTATTGACTGGCTTGGCTACTCACATTCTCTCACTTTAAGACGCTGCCACTGTCTGTTGTCTCACGCTTAAATTCGCTTCCATCCAGCAATCGTACTATACTGCAAAACGATCGAAGTTTCTCACTTTTTCGAAACTCAGATTATCACTGAATCTGGTTTAAATATTCCGCAGAGTTTTTACACTTAAGAGGAGTGATAATTCACCCTGCATGACGTCATAGTCATGGAATATTCCTTTAGAAGGAGAACAATTATTAATAGTAAAAAATGTGTGGAAAAAAAAGGAAATTAAGCTCAAGGACCTGACCTCCCTTAAGTCGCTCCAATACCATTGAAGTTTCTGTTTGAAGTTGGCCTTTTTAGATGTTTTTGTAATTACAGAATGAAGTATAATTTTCAGGATGATCCACTTGGCATTACAAGCTCAGCACTATCCCTTCCGTCAGCTGTGTCTCCAGAAGCTTCCAGCCTGAACCAGTTTCCAAATATCATCAACCCGTTTAAATCGTAATCGCTTCCAAGACAAGGGTAAGTACCTACCTACATAACCCTGATTAAATTTGTACTTTTTAAATAAAAAGGGGAAATCATCTTCAGATCATTTCTCTATTCATCGCTGAATTATCAAAATAATTTCGATTTATTCAGGGCTTCTTAACAACCTCTTCACATAGTTGTGGGGGGGAGAAACTGTCAATAAAGCAAACAAATTGTCGCATTTTAAATATTTCAAATATTTTCTTTTATTGAAGTTCGTGATTTTTTTCCAGCTCAAATTTACTTCAAACGATGAAGTTCTTGGACACTTGCTGACGACTCATGAAAGAAAAAACAATACCTACGTACCTACCTACCTTCCTACCTGAGTATACGTTACTCGTATACACAGCACGTGCCGAACAGCAGAATAAAACTTCTAACAGGTATTTGATCCAATTTGATGGGACATGGGAAGTGTATGTTTATAGGAGCTGCTTTGTTAAGTTTGTACTGACATACTTAGTGAGTGATTTTATAATTAAATATATTATAGTGTACCTAAATAATATCCTCCTGTTAGATTTTTACCTGTATTACTGTCTTGATGAGTTTGGTAAATAGCTGTGCGGTTGAGGTGCACCAACGTTAGAAAGATGAAAGAGTACCTATAGGTTTATAGGTCAGCACAGTTACTGAGGGTAAGTACTACTATGCAATAAAAGGTCCGACAGTGGTCGCAATTAACTTTCTCCCATTTAGAAGGAACCCTAAACATCTCTATCATAATAATAAGGATATAAGTAGGACTAGGCCATGTTTGTTGTACAGAACAGTACGTACCTACCTATACAGTAGGTAATAGTGTGAGTATTTCAAAATTTGTTATGACAAACTATCATTTGCAGGCAGCAAAACAAAAGTAAAAATCTGTCTCAACACTCTACGTTGAACTAAATAAATGGGAAAGTCGTGCTTATATGCATGAATGATTGCATTTCGGCCCGTTTACTTCTCTGCCGGAAACCCCTCAAGAAACGTAAGGTCTTGGTAAAACTTACACGTAAAGGTTCGTAAGCCTGTACTGCCTGTGTAAGGTCGTACCTACATGTGGAGAATAAAAAAATAGCGACATAATACATAAGGGAGGAAAAACATTCACAGTGGATCGTCGAGATAAACTATATCCTACCTACTACGAATAATTTGCAGTTGGACCATGTGCGTCAGATAAAGCTAAAACAACAAAAGGCTCAAAGAAAAAAGGAGAGAAGAATATAAGGGAAATGGGAGATAAGGTGTTGAAATAGCACTTAAAACAAAGAAGTTACCTTTCAGTGAAACACAATAAATTATGACGAACATTAGGCCGGGGGTCGGAGGGGGTGGTTGGGGAGGATAGGGGGGAGGAGGGGAGTTCAGGGGCAACAGGAAGCCATTGCGGGTTTACAAAGGATTTCGCCTGTAATGAACTGCCTGGTAAAGTTACCCTAACTTGATAATTTCTCGCTACTGAACCGTTATTTCCGAATATCAGATAATCTCGGCCGCGTTACTTCGCGTGATTATCTGGTGATGAAAGCCAGCATCTGCGCTGGCAGGATATGAGTTATAGCCATACAGGTAGTTCGCCTCTGGTGGCGTCCGTCGAGTGCACAGAACAGCTCAAAAACCCAGGCGTGGAGGTGCAGGTAACAGTGAGAAAAATTCAAAAATTCAAAGCAAAAGTGAGTTATTATTATTTTTTACCTACAGAAGCACTTGTAGGTGTATGCAAAGGTAATGGTACGCAGATACTCTCATAAGAGAACACTGGATACAATACCTACCTACCTACCTACCTACCGAAAGAGAGTGAACACAAGATACCTACCTATACAATCCGTATTGGAAACATTGAGGAAAGAAAATTATAAGTAACGTCAGTGAGTGGCGGAGTCTATGTACGATAATATAGGTATATGTGAGGAGGGTAAGAGTGGAGCTGCACAGTGTGGATAAAAGCTGTACAAAAAAGGCAAAGGGTATTCATCACTTCTGACGCATCCTTTAATAAAGAATCTAAAACTAAAGGAAAGTAAAGATAAAAATGGTGGTGCAGTTATAGGGTACCCACCTCGTACTTAGCTAAATAAGTAGGTAGGTATAAGTGTACCTATACCTCGATTCAGGCATCAAAAAAGTACATACTTAGTTGCTTATTGCAGAAAAGCAGATACGAAAAATAGTTGGTTGGTTTAAATGAAGGGAGTAGCTACCGGTATTTAATTGGAGCGAGCTAGCCAAGTTTTTCAACTTTTTGATTGCATACCCTCCCCCTCTCGGGATTCACCACATTTTGATTTAACTTGCAAAACTTTTCTCTCTCGACAGTCAATATTTTTAATTTCGGGGTTATCTGTCTTTTCTTATTTAAATGAGAGATTAATTTTCCTACACAGGTCCGCTGGCTGCCGTTATTTCATTATTTATGTTCAGTCTGTGCTTCGCGCGCCGCCTGCCACCCTTTTCCTCTCTTAAGAAGCAGAGAAGGTTGGAAATTACGCTCCGGATAATATGCTTGTCAGACAATCATCTTTCTTTCTGTAAAGAAAGTCGGTATACAGGTAGGTACCTCAATAAGAAGTATAGAACGAATCCAAATTCATGCGTATTGAGGTCTGACTAAAATAACTAAATCGAGATCATCGAAGTATATACCTATAAAGTCCACCGTAGCTTGGCCTAATTCTTTTCTTGTTTCGCGAATGTCTGCGTGGACCCTTATTATTCACATTAAAAAGGGGAAATGGGGGAGGAATCCCATGAGTGGGTGAATAGGTGTGTTTTTAGGGTCTCGCCGTAGGTTCCGCGGTGGGTTGCGGGTGGGATCGGGCAGGTAGGAGCGCAACCGCCTCGGCCGTTCGTCACAGTAGAGCTTCACCCCGCTTGCCGCTTTATTGCGTCGTTATCCGCCGCTAACGACTCCAAGGCCCGATTTCACCCGGGAACTCCGCCGTCTCGTTCAAAATTAGCAAAATCTGGAGGCGCAATACTGCTTTCTCCCAGCTCTTGTCTCAGTTTACGACGTCTCTCAAGTAAGAATAAAAATGTACCTACTTATACCTACAATAATACCTACGACAAGACCACAACTTAATCTCCCGCTGCGTGACTGTTACTCATTTAAGTACAAGTACCCACAAGAGGCGCGGGTAGGCGCACCTTTCGTGGGTACCTTTCTGAGTTTATTTCAGTACACCATTATTTGCAATGTCGACAGCGACAACCGTCGAGAATGTTGAGAAATGACGGGGAAATGAGATGAGAGAAAAAGAAAGGGAAATGCGAGTTTTCCTCACTTTGGTTGAAACAAAATATAACGAAAGTAAACGCATTCGTACGTACCTACATTATTTTAAATGTGTTGTAGAAGAGCACTCATCACCGTTTTAGTGCTGAATGTACGAGGCATGTCTGGAAAATAATGCGAGGCGAGGACCGCGCGCCCATCCATCTTCCATTCTCCTCGTAGTGTATCTACAGACAGTTGGGGTGTGTGGGAAAACACAGGTGGACTCTCATCGATTCCGAAAATGTTACCAACTTTTCCATCCTTGAGTCGAAAAGGGGAACATGCCTCTTCTAGCCTTCCCTCCATATACAAACTAATATTATAACCACATCTACCGTACCTACCTCTTATGTACCTATAGGTATAAATTTTACCTACTTGGGTAAGTAGTAAGTAGTATAAAGTAATGCATGGAATAAGGTGTAGCAAGTAAATCTCTACAAGGAAATCCTATACCGTTTAGCTTGAGGAGTAGGTGCCTATCGAGGTACCTATACAGTATATACAGTTGATGTGAAAAAATAACATGCAATGCCATGGATGGCCACTTTGTGTAGGCATAAAAATTAGGTATAGGTTACCTATACTTATGTGTACCTACAAGTGACAGTTTTTATTGTATAAAGGAAAAAAATCCTTTGAAGGGAAAACTAAATAAATTCCCAAATAAAAGCACGCGGCATCGCCCCCCACCCACACCCCCAATTCATTTGATTCTGATTGGCAGGGTATAGGGATGTCGGAGTGACGCAAACAGAAAAACCTTCAGCTCTTTCTTTGCCTTTCTGCTCTCTACTCGGGTGCTCATATACCCTCACCCTCATATACCTTCTCGGTCAGAAGAAAATAAATACGTAATTTCCCCTAATGCATTCCCCTTCTTTGTCCTTTGAGCTTCCGGAGACATTGTGCCTGAACCTCTTTTGAGTGTCTTCATTCTCTTTTTTCCATTTTATATACCATTTCCTGTGGCTCTTTGACCTCCGTCACATCTGATTCATTAGATGTGGCTATAATGAATGAATGACTTTTGAAATTATTATATACTTAGGTACGCAAGAGAAGGAGGGAAACGATAGCACCTAAGGTCTAAGGTACCTATAAAACCTCGCAGCCCAGACGAAATATAATGCAGTAAGACGTCTCTTACAAAGTCACGAAAATTGTGTGTGTGTTTTGGGTGTGCTTGGTTTGCACTACGCCTGCAATAACCGTGATTATGTAATTTGAAAGACGGTGTACATTAATTGTACCTACTACTTACCTCTGCTAAAAAATCTAAGAAATAAACGAAAAACGTTACTACGATGTCTTCGCGGATCGCAGGCTGGGTGGGAACCACTGATTTAGAGGGATCCTGAAATATGTATCTGAGGCCAGTATTACCAACATCTTATAGGTTCTCGGTCCTCCACAAAGTAACATCTTATTTTGTCAACGAATGCAGTTCAAAGTTATTTACATTCCTGGGGGAAAGCAGCACAGACGCAGATAGAAATAAAAGTTTCAAACAATTTTAAGGAAATATTACAGTTGGGATTTGAACTTTAGACGTGCAAGTATAAGTACTTTTTATGAAAGTTTCAAGACATTTGTGATGGTGAATATTTGCATTTGTGATCAGATCAGTCGGATGCCATACCTAGGTATTTACTTTTATATTTTGTAAGTATACCATGTCCAGATATCACATATAGGTAGGTACAATAGATATAGGCGTGTAGCCAAGCCTTTTTAGGTACCATATTATATCCAACGCTCTCAGGGCTATTTCTTCCTCCTAACACAACGGTTCGAAAATTCCTTTCAAACTCGAAAGAAGGTTACCACCAGACCAGCTCTATACCAGACTTAGTTATCTCTCTTGCGCAGGTTGCCGGATAAGCTATAAGCAGACAGGACAATCTGAAAATGTAAGTACCTGCAGGAACCTACCACCTAAGTAGATAAGTAGATGTATCTAGGTGACCATAACCAACCGATTCAAAAGCAGATGAACTGAGGATCATCAAATTGGAAGCTACGAGATGGAAGAATCCAAAAATAATCAGTTTCATCAACTTATCCTCGTGCATGATTGTGCTGATTTACTGAACGTTAATTGGCAGGACTGATATACATTATGATCTAAAATGATATACGATATCCACTGAAACGCTATCCTAATATACCATGGATATTTAAAAAGAGCTGATACTCCTTAATTATGGACAGTGAGAATGAGAGAGCATCCATTTACCCACAGAATGTGATGAAAATCCATTTATTATAACTGCGTAGGCGTAGCGTCTCAGTCATAGGACTAACATTAAGCTGAAACCCACCTTGATCGGTTCCTAGTTTTACCTCCCTTAAATTCGTAATTTATTTTTAACGTAGATATAAGGCGGGATCCAGCCATTGCCTGAAGACGGAGTGGAGGACTCAGGACGGAAGAAGTGTACCAACACAAGTTTTCTTTATATTCAAATAGCAATGACCACAAGAGACCTATGCGTTAATACCTAAATTAAACTTGCACCAAAATTCTCCGTTAAGAGGGGTTTTTTCTAGAGATCGAAGAGGGGTGGGTCTATTTGGGAAATGAGCCCCCCATATTGCACCAGAAGTTCGCGCACGCACACTAGTGTCAGCTTGGAACGCGCACACAACACAACCAAATGTTCACCATTGTGAGCAGTGACGTCACGCTGGAGGCCCGGGTAAAAAAGGCACCCGAAAACACTTCAGGTTCATCAGGATCCTTTTCCAGCGTTGCACTTCGCCCTACTGGCGACTGTTCCCTTAGAGACTCCACTGGTGCTAAAAAAAAAGGTTAAAACAATGTCACATAACTTTCGGGATATAAGTAGGTATATAAAATGGAAAAAACATGAAAGTAGAAGGTCAACAACAAATTTCCAATACACATACAGATGATGGAAGGCTGAGAGATAGGTGCTGTCATTGACCTATACTTCTTCTCTTGTCAGGCAGATCCTTCCTTTCATTGTATTTAAAAGTTGCCTACCTACAAGGAACCTTTGCCTCAAATCAATTTATTGTTTTGTTCAGGGAAGCCAATCCATTTACCAAGGAGGAAAGAGGGCTAAAGAAAATCCCTTACCCAGAGTCGTTGGGAATGGAATAAACATCCGTTTGAACTCAAATGGTTTTGGAGTCGTTGTTTCGGGAACTGAAAGCATACGATATTCTCAGTAAGTTTTACTAACTTTCTACAACTTAGTTTTCTAACTTGCTAAACAGCGACAAAGCGTAGCAAGAAATTTGACACGGTAGAGCCTGTTGTTGATGTGCTATTTGAAAGTTAACAGCAGTGTGCTTCCCTAATCCTCCAGTTCAACTATCTTGGCCAAAAGTTGCTGTTTTTTGGATTCGCTAAGTCACTGGCTGCGTCCCACCATTAGAAAACCGCCTGTTGTTTTCTTGGGAATTAAACACGGTAAACTTGGAACAAAATCGGGGATTTTTTTTCAATCGCGAGTATAGGGTAGGACGCAGCCTAAGAAATACAGCTGATTTTGCTTCTTAATCGACTCACTCCTACCTCGAGTTGTTGTCGTCCGTTCAGTCGTTGTCGTAGTGGAAGGTTGCTTCGTTGGCATGTGCATCTCTGAAAGTTTCAATACGGTCATTACATCAGCAATTGGTCACCTAATCACACTGCAGTACAATGGTAACAATACATGTTGAAGCTAACAGTACAGAGTGATAATATGTTGACGTGTTAACACACACAACACGCAACTTTGTTACGAAAGGGAAGCATTTTAAGCTTCCTCGGCTCATCTCGGCTTTCTGTCTTATCAGAATATATAGAACGGATTGTTTGCTTTACAATAATTGGAGTGATATAAACGTAATGAGTA
Organism: Mesopsocus fuscifrons; assembly: GCA_950004255.1. NCBI lineage: Eukaryota > Metazoa > Arthropoda > Insecta > Psocodea > Mesopsocidae > Mesopsocus > Mesopsocus fuscifrons. The sequence goes on along the minus strand of OX465374.1, from coordinate 11,390,964 downwards.
GACCAGTGACACCCATGGCACGGGCGTGACTAAACCAGACTCATCTGCCTTGCCGCTAATCCGCGGCACCAATTCCGTCACAAGCGCTCCTAGGATTACGCTAAACAAGACTTCAAAGTCTCAGAAGCACCACCGAGTTTCTTCACGCCTCTGAAGGAAGGGGCGAGATTTCTCGCTTCAAAACTTTTTAATTAGCCTTGTTCAGCCATTTTACAAGAACCAGTAAAAGTATAAAATTAGGGAGGAAAGGTACATAGGTACCTATTATAGGAGACGAAGGGAGGAAGACGACAGAAGTTGGACACTTGACTAGAATCATTAGGCAACTTATCAGTTACTTAGAAACCGTTGTTTTAACGAAAAATAATTACATAGGCTTGCACGATAACGTTTTATGCAGAGTTCAAATTTAACGCTGCATGTACCTACCATAAAACGTTCCATTCGAGGCCAAATGTTCTTGAACATCTTGGTCCCACTGTTCCTTTCATTTTACACCCTTATATTTTATTTATCAGTCAGAAACCAATTTTCGCCAAATTACGGCTGTGCATAACAGTTGACAGTGTGAACGGGGTTCCAGAGGTTCCAGGGGAAACTACTGTTCTACTCTTCCTCTCACAACCAAAGCAAAAAAATTTCTCTGCGAAAACTGTTTACTTTTAAATTATTTCTAATGGTTCGAAAATAATTATTAGGACAACTGAGAAAAGACGTAGGTCCTGTATGTCCCTCCAGTTGAGGGTACTGTACTAGAAGTTATACCGACTTTTCACAATTGTCCCTTACTTCTTGAGACCTATAAAAGACAAAAGAGTAATAAATTCCACCGATGATAAATGATAAATTATCCCGATAATACCGATTTACCTATAGGAAATAACTGTCACCGACAGAAGTGAGAGGGACAGCAAAAAAGTGGCTTCCTCACCTCGCCCCTCGGTGACTTTTGAGGTCCAGAGACCATCAATCGAAAAACTAGAAAGAAAATTTTCGGAACTAGAGAGGTAGTATTTATTCAAAATCTGCCTAACAACAACTGTAGATGACTCACCGTAGAGGCGGATGGTGCCGTCAGCGCGCCCCAGCGAGTTTGTGGAGACGCACATGTACGTCCCTACGTCCGCCGCGCTGAATTTACTGACCGTCAGCTTCAGGTGGACACGATATGACTGCTTATCCTCTTCTATGATATGCTTTTCCCTAAAACCAATTTATTGGTTTACACTTATATTATATCCAGTTTATATAAGTATACCTACCTATTATTATACCAGCACCCATTCAGCATTATCTTAAGTTAGGTACTTATTATAGGTATGTAGTTCAGGCCCGTATCCAGAAAGCGGTCATGGGGGGGTTTCGCCTATATCTTTTTGCTTCACGTTGGCATTACCATGTTAATTTTCCGCTGGATACGGCTATGATGTAGCTCTCCTTCAGCCTGTCAGGGAATCTTTTCATCGTCCGAAATTCATAATATAAGGAAGCTCAGACGTCTTTATAGTTAGGTAACAAACTGTCAATAAGTTCTTGACCGGCTTTATTGTATATTTGCCGATTTGGAGCACAACTACTTATATCTACACGCTACAAGGAACAAGGAACGTCAACGAAATGACCCCATACTGTCATCATATCTATTGGACACTATATACATGTGTTATAGTTAGACGCTGTAATCACGGACTTTTGAAGTATACACTAAACTGAGTTCTTTAAATCCACGACGGCGCGAAGATGAAGGATGTTGTAATGGCAGATGACGGCGCTTGACAGAGACTGGGTTTGAGAGACAGGCGAGCTAATTGACGAGTAAAACCAATCAGGAAAGGCACAGCGACAGCAAGGAAACGAAATTCCAACCCACTCCTCCCTCCCCGAACTCAAAATGGGTTTCCCATGCAGTTTGATATCCACTTAGCAGGGTGGCCCCCGTAACGGTCGGGGCTAGGGGAGGTAATCCCTGTGCAGTAAAAGGCCTGTGAGTCACGGTGATATTGGACACATGTCGGGAGTATGTAACGGCCCCATGTGGACCCATAGCCCCTATAGAGCTACTCATGCCCGCCCCAGACCTAATTGCGAACCCGCCGCTGTTATACAGTCCCAAATCCCCCACGAGGCACCCCTAATCCAAATATAAATTAACTATTTAGTTTGATATCATAAAAGTTAACATCCAGAGGAAACTCTCCTATATCCTACCTACACAACAAATCCGCTGTCATGGAGAGAACTTCCAACTTCTCCCATTCTATACCTTTCGTAAGTATTTCTATTTCGGGGTGCTTGAATTCGAACTTGTGAGTTTATAGGACAGTCTTCAGACATGATTACCAACCTGACTATAAATTACTGAAAAAAACGTTGTAAAGGACCGTGCCTATTATATAGCCGCGATGGGCAGCGCAGCCGCTTTTTATATCAAGGGATAGGGGAACGTGGTACAGGAGCACTACACCCCACAATGTCTCAATTAAATTAAAGTAATGAGAACCGGTTGGCTCTCGAGTAGATGAGCCTATGATTTGCTGGGTTGGTGAGGAAGGGTTAACGGCGGAATGCGCGATGTTCAAGGGGCTGAGGAGCAAGGGGTGCCGGGGTGCCACCCGGTAATTGCCAATTTTACCCCCCGCGGAGGAGATTGCGCGGGAAAAATGAGAGGTGACTACTGGGCGGGATTTCTTCCAATTCATATGTCTCCCCTCCCTCTTCCATCCACGACTAATGTCAAATCAACATTACTTATTGGTATCAACAGTAATGCCACCTCACGCATTCAGTCGTGCTTTAGGCGAAAGAAACAATTTTTGGTTCTATATTGATGAGAGTTGCAACACGTGGAAAAACTGATTTACACAGGGGTAAAAACAGGAAATGACGGTAACTATCCATTTGAGGCTACTGCTTGCAACTTCCTGTAAGTTATCCACAAACCTCTGAATCAGAAGTGAATATAATAAACCAATGTCGCAGGGAAAATTTTCAGTTCCTGTTCGGTGTACCTACTAAGAAGATCGGCAAAAGCTTCCTTATCTCATTGACTTTCCAACCCCCTTAAATAGCGAAGATATCGAGTCCGAACCTTCCGGCGGCAGAAGCCATAAATCTACCCCAATAACTGCGATTTCCTCCAAGCCGATGCCCCTGCTCAGAAATAAGAATCTAAGCGAATCGAACGACGAAAACGAAAACAATAATAGGAAAATACGAGTGTGGAGAGCTCAGTGAAAGCAGTGAGGGGTCAGAGGTTCCCCAGTCACGACTCTGTTATCGGTTTTCCAGCCGCGTCCCTACTCGCTGGAGCCCCAGCCCTCCGAACCCCTAGCTCAGGAGATCTACTGCCCAGATTAAATGGCCGGCCATCATAATGGGTGGTCAGAAGCTCAGATTTATTGCCAGGTTCCCAATAGTTCCGCGTGATAGATATGCTCAGCAGGCTGTTTTGCATTTGGATAATGCGGAATCAATGAGAGGGATCCCGCAACGACGTTCAAGCTCCGAAACAGACCTCCCATAGCTTGCTCATAACATATCATACAATGCACTATCCGGCAGAGCACATTTACTGAAAACTCCGAAAATATTCATCTATAGGACAAAACACATCAAAATATGAAAGGAAAGGAACAGAACTTTCGTTTTTCTTTTAGAAATAATAAATAAATAAGTAAATTCTTTATTCTAGAAGGACCATTTGAAGAAAAGAAGGAATTTGCCATAAAAAATTAAATTGTAGATAATCTTCTCTCATTTCTATACTGCTACGTCAAAATTCAACAGCGATCTAAATGAAACCAGTGCAATTTCTGCAGTTTGCTCGTAGCGTCCAACTTTTAGGAAAAATAGATTATTCCATAGTTCAATAAGCATGGTTGTTGCTCCTGTTCGTAGCCTAGAGAAAGTGTGTTACTGTATCAAAAGGACTGACGTATTCTCGGAGTGGAAAGAAACCTAGGCGGTATCGAAGCGCTGCTATTATACAACGCGTTACATCATTCTTCAATGTACGAGTATAACTACCTATATTTGGAATTTCTTCTAAGTATAAACCTCTCCCAGGAAAGCGCTAAAAAAATATAAGCACATGATTCAGCGAAATTCATACCTATATATAGGAATGATGCATACTGACAGTAGAGCCAGGTAAAATTGTATTCTTTGGTGTAGAAGCCGATAAGAAAGGAACTCACCCATGCAGAAGCATTTCGTTTCTGTTTTTCATCCAGTAGTTGATGGTATTGGGAAACGCCTCAACATGACACTCCAGTAGTACGTCAGTACCAACAGGGGCGCCGAGCAACTGGTTGGGGATTTTTATGGAGGGAGCAACTGTAAAATCCAATAGAAGAAAAATCAATTTAGTGTCCAGTAGAAATCATTTGAACGCAGGCTACCGAGGGCGAAGGCTGTGTCACGCTATAAATTGGTGTGTTACAAACAAAGCAATTGGCAAGGTGCAGTTGAAGCCAATATAGTACAGCTCGTAAGCTTAATAATTACTGCATTAAAATATTTATAATACAATGCCCCTTGTTTGACAAAAAACGGGTAAATGGGGTAGAGCCGGTAGAGTATGAACACCCTTGCCAAAACTAGCTTACCTACCCAACAAGTAAATAAAGGGTCCGACAACAGTCGCACTAAACTTTCTCGCCCCATGTGATTTTTTTTTTTTTTGATTTCTTTGAGATTTTTTGCGGGCGTAATTTTTAAGCAATCCAAAATCGGTTGAAAATGACCCAAGAGCATCTATCTGAGATCACTCCCACCAAGTTTCATGGCTGTCATTCTATTACTGTAGTCCCAAATGCGTTCCGACCATTCAAAAACGTGGTTTCTCATTCTCAACTCATTTTCGACACTTTTTTGACTACAACGGCCGTAATTTTTAAGATAACAAAATTCTGTTCGACAAATGTTTAAGTTACATGGTTCTACACAAATTTACCAAATTTCATGACAATCAGTCAATAAATGTGAATGGCGCCGAAACGATCGAACTTTGGTCCAGAACGGCCGTAATTTTCAACCAATTCAATTTTAGTTGCAAATGACCTCGAAACATCTATTTGTCAACACACTTACCAATTTTCAGTGTTATAGATTGAAAAGTGTACCGTCGGCGCTTGTCTAAGTAACCAAAAACACGATTTTTGAATTATTTTGGCGGTTTTTTGACAATAGCGGCCGCAATTTTTGACCAATCAAAAAATCCTTGAAAATGTGTCTCGGCAGTAATTTTAGACAGGTCCATACCAAATTTCATCAAAATCGGATGAATGGTATAGGCGCTAGAGCACTGAACGGACTGACGGACGGACGGACTGACGGATGGACTGACGGACGGACAGACTTTTTCCAGAAACCACTTTTTTGGACTCAGGGGACCCCCAGGATCATGGGAAACCCAAAATCTCAATTTCGAAATTTTGCACGAAAACAATACTTTCTCGCCATATGGCTAGCGAGAAAGTAAAAACAAAATAACGTAAAGTGAGACTTACAGTTAACGTTAAGTATAACGCGTTTGCTGACGGCAGGAGGAACGTCGTTGGAAGCAATGCACAGATAAGCACCCATGTGAGAACGCATCACTCTACTTAAAGACAGAATTTCCCCAGAGAACGTCTCAACTGAAACAAAATGAAACACACTGTCGCTTTTGGTAGTAGAAAGGAGGGACATGCCCAGGTACCTACTAGTCCATTTAAAAAAATTATCCGTTGTTCTTAGCTGGCAGCACTGCCAAATACCTTCTCCCCACCACTGCCATGGTGCAGCTGGCGTCACTTCATTTAATCCTGCTTGCAATTCGACGCTGATTATTATAGTACAGAGCAACTATACATAAGTAAGTACAACTAGGTAGGAAAGTGTTTTTCGGGCACGTTCTGGACAAGAAGAGAAATACCTGAGAAGATTGAAGTAATTTTTACCTGCGCTGGTCAACCTACACCTTATATGAAGATCTGCACTCAGGCAAACTTTTGGCTCCGTTTTCAGTTCTTGGAAAACTAACTTTTTGAAAAGCTCTAAAAGTCATGCCTGAGTAGAGTTTCTCTTAATTAACACCTCCAGCCGTGCAAATTCGGTTGGAGGAGCAATCTCGTCGTTCTTGTCGCTGACAGTCTCCTCTTCCTAAGTAAAGATAAACACGTCACTTTTCTGCGCAAAGCTAATTCAATTCACGCCTTTCTGGGCTCTTGACAGATTACGCGGTGGTTTTAGCAGGCGTACCCTTTGGCTCCCATCCACCAGTCCACTTATTCACCAACTAGCGTGGTGGACCATGCAACCAACTCTGACAGCAGAGGGAAACTCGACTGTGCCCAGTCCTTTTTTCGTTGAAATCTGAAAATAGATACCTATACAACGTAAATGTCTTCATTTGGAAACTGCTTATGTTTGACCTGTTGGCAACCGTTGGACTCGCGGAGTCTTTTTCCCTTCAGGTAAATATACCCATACAATATACGGCCTATAATTTTGCATGAGGTCTACTTGCCTATATAATGTTAATGAATGGTACTTCAAACTAGGAAAAACTGATTCCCATCCAAGGTACCTGGGAATCTGGGACTTGGTTTTCTATTCTCTGTAAAGAGAGCTGATCAAACGAAAGGTGATTTGGCTCCCTCTGCGCTTTTGAAGAGGAACTGTTCCATGCAGTTAGAGCATCAAACTGGGGAGCACATATCCAACTCCTCGAATGCCATAGGATGTGATAAAGTCTTCGTACCTACAGTTCGTACCACTGTTTTATTAAGAACATCGTTTCGTGGGTATTAAGGTACGTAGATAGACTCCATAAAACTAGAATACCGAAAGGTATTAAGAGAGGATTACAATGTAAATTAATGTCCAACCATTTGAAATAATGAATTCAAATTCAGTCAAATTCTACAATAAGCTCGGGGGCTTAACCGAGGACAGTCCGGCCCTGCATACCGACTGTCGAGCGCATTAATTGCTACAAGAAACTTAGAAATTGTTAACTCTGCGTCAACAACTTGTGCAACGATTCATCTTAGCAGAGTGTTAGGAAAGGTGGAAGGGGGCTGCGAACTGCCCCGACCTGCTGCTCCAAGTTCATTATTCCCCCGTCAATCCTTCTGACCCCTCACCGAAATACTATTCATCAATTCGACGCCAAGTCGCACCTCATGATTTCCTCACTCAAATAGTTACAACACTCTTCTCCTTGTTCCCAAACTTTTCCCCTTTTCACCAAAAAAAAAATTCATATTTTATACACTTTTGTCTGCCACCAAAATTTTCGAACAATATCCTGGCATATTGCATTGAAATTATGTTCTTTCCAAAGCGCACAGAGAGGGGTGTGTTCGTTCTGAATGATGTAACAGCAAACTTTATTGGTCCAGCCTGAGCCCAGACTACAAGCAGGCTTTAGTTCCGTATCTGTAATAATTTGCTCAAACCAGGATCGATCATATTAAGAATCGAATCGCTGACGGGACTGTTGAAATAGGTAGACGCTGTAGTAACAACCAAGCCAATACTCGTGAGTCACTAAATAAAGCAGATATGTAAAATTTTGATGAAGTGAAGGAACCCGGATTTTAATTATCGCATTGTGGGAAAATAAGTTTGTGGACGGGGTGAGCTCGGGGCGGTCTGGCTTGTACACAACCTTGCATGTTCCTCGCAAAAGCACGTCCCGAAGCTCAACTTTCGTCAGACCTCAACCTCTAGGAAAACATGTTTCGACAAACTTTTCGACATTAATTTCGTTCATAGTTATTATTATGGTTTGAGGTCAGTCTTAAAACTGAAGGAAAGATCCCAAAGAAGTTTAGTTTAATGCAAAGAAGTAAAGAAGCAGGATTGGAAAACTAGACTTTGGTAAGCACTGGGAGCCGGTGCAGTAAGAGGTAAGCACTAGCTGGAACCGATCCAAGAAACCCATTGTAGGTGAGTAGGTAAGCTCTCCTATACTCTTCATGAAGCCATCACAGGCCGTTCGCTAGGCGTAAAAAAGGCATGAATGCTAACATGGGGCTAAAGGCAGCCCTGGGTTTTATTGGGCTGTAAACCTACTACACACTCGGTCCTTCCGGGACTGCGCACCGTCAGCGGCTCAGCGAATAACGTTCCCTCCCTTTCCCTCCCCTATGTTCACAAGCAGACCGTATTCCTCCCCCAACCTCCCCTATTTTTCTCTCACACTAAATTAAGGAAAGAAGATATTTAAAAATTCGATGTCCCGTACTTTCCGACTCCGACTACAGACTAGAACACGGTGGGGCCGCTGCCACCAAGAATATCACTTTGAATCGTTATTTTCGGAATAGTTGTATATTCCAGTATTGTTGAAACGGCACTCACCCCTCTGTAAATCTCTTGGGCCAGTCCTGATTTCGAGTAGCTCACCATCCTCCCTGCGCCAGAGGATGCGCGGCATGGGGTGGCCTTTGGCACGGCACACCAGGGTAGCGTTTTGCTCCTCCTTCACAGTTACATCGGAGCTTGTCTCCGCGTCCAGTATGTCTGGTGGCACTGAAACAATGCAGAAGCTCATGTCACTGAAAATTTTATGAAAACAAATTTACAACTTATGAAGGCGTTTGGAGATTTTCTCCCCTTCTATCATTATTTATCTATCTATCCATAAAGCTAAATACCAAAGTTTTTTAATAATTTAGACTCGTTGAGAAAGATAAGAGAATGGCTGCGAGAGCACATCGTATACCTATACTTAAAATTTAAAGTTTCAGCTATATTTTTCTGGTAGCATGGGAGTGACAAATCTTGAAGCTCTGAGCAGTGAAGTGGGAAAAAGGAAAAACTAAGAAAGGCAGCGTTTCTAATATCTAGAAAGTTGAAGCAAAAAATAGAAACCTCATGAGAAACTGAAACAAAAAATAAGAAAATGATTTGAGAGTAGGAGAGGCGTTAAGTTTCGCAGATGGTGCGGTGAGGTGAGGAGAACCTGCGTTAAGGGGAGGTGAGAAGTGAAAGGAAACCAAGTCGGAAGGAAAAGGCTGTCTTTCTGCGGTCTGCCTCACCCCGGACAAGAAAATGAAACGAACCTTTCGGCAGCATGGGAGTAATTGGGTGCTCAGTTTCACTAACACTACCAGCCGGCGGAGAAATTAAAAAACTATTTTGCTTCTAACCTAAAAAGCCCTTTGGAGCTACTACTTCCCCATGCACGTATACCTAACAAGGGAAATTGACTATTTAAGGGGGAATATTTAACGAAGTCTGTTAACAATTATTGTTAAGGCGGGTTGCCCCCACTAGCTCGTTTAGCAGCGTGCTCATTTTAAAATGACATAGGACATAGCTCGTATTACAAATATTCATTACAGTTCTCAAAAATATTTCTGTGTTTCGTGAGATGCCTAGCTGGGCGTTAACGAAACGTTTCTGCCAGGAACAAAGTAAATAGCAGAAAGGAATTAAGAGGAGTCAGTTGTCGGAGGGTTAAGTACTGACAGAAGGTCGCGTCCTTTGAGAAAAAATGCCTTGTGCTGTAATTAATGAAACTGCTGACTGCTCACCAGACAACGCTTACTTCCTCTTTGCTTCCCCACCAACACAGTCAGTATTGAGTGACAAAACTATTTTATTAAAAGAAGAAAAAAATGTATTTTCTAGAAGTAATTTTGAGCGGGTACCTGTAAGTAGTACACTGCAAAATTACAACATGCACGGATTATATATAACCTAAGAGCTAAGGGGGGGGGGGGGGGGGGGGGTGGAGGAGGCATCTAGCTATCGTAGATCAGATCAAAACATAAACATCAAAGGAAGGATCTTAACTGAGGTCTGCTGATTCACAATTACTTCAAATTAAATATTTTTTCCATTGGCTTCATTCTAGGTCGTACCCAGGGGGGGGGGGGGGGGGTTTAGGGGGGTTCAACCCCCCCCCCCCCCCCCCCCCGAAATATTTTCCTGAGTACGGCTTTGGCTTCATTATGTACACTCTACAGGTAATACAGATACCTACTACGTAATAACCAGATACCAACTTTCCTCGACAAAGGATGTTAATATATGCTCAGACAGTAAATTATTTTGCATTGTTCCGTGTTAATTAGATGTTAATGAAATTCGTCTCGAATGAGTCTCTCCGAGAGTTAAAATTATTATTAATAATTTTCAGGATTGAGAGCGAGAATACTCCGAAAGTTTGACCCTTGCCGTATGATAGAAATGAATGCAAGGTTTCAGCAATTCGATGTGAGGAGGGTCCAGTTATGCGGGGCTCGCATGTTCCCCATCACTGAACGACCTTCTTTCTTTGCTAATATAATACTAATGTGCTCGTCGAGAGACCCTTCTATGTAGTAAGGGTCGGACCTTTTGCTATACACAGCAAATTCAGCGAATTAATGTTCAGGGCTTTCCCAAGCCCGTAAACTGGTTGTAATTACCGTGAAAAGCGTTTAACAACGTTAGACACCACGTTAAAAAAGTGTTTGAAAGAGCAGTTTGCGAGTTCATTGATCTCAACCAGTTACGCTACGAATTTATTCGAACATGTTCAATTTAACTTCTATCGACTTTTCTTCATTCACAATGTACGAAAGTTTGAAAGATTCTTGTCCAACGAGGTTTTTTGGGACCAGTTGTGCCTATTCTACTGGTCTTCGTCAAGGATGAGTATTCCAAAATAAAATTATTAATAATTATTATTTGCTGCTTGTATGGTATGTATAGGAGGTGTGGATGAACACGATGAATAAACCCAGTGAATCTGCAGGGCCTTCAACAGTAGGCACTTATATGATAATACCTGCAACGCGACCATGCATGGAAGTCTTATATTTTCATCGTAATAGATACTTCACTACTTGACGAATCCATGGCAATTACTTAGAAGAAAGAGTGAAGCACATTTATTTAAATGAGATGATGGAGGAACCTCTTACGGGTGGTGAGCCCAATTTCAGGATCCAAAAGTAAATAGAGAATGCCTAGAATGGGGAGTAGCAACGGTGTCGCAGGTGAAAGCACCTCCCCCTCATTCCGCTTCCTTCGTGACTCCCGCTTATACTTAGGCATGATAGGTAGTTTCCTAGTTCCTACACCGATATATCCTGTGAGACCCTTCCAGGGTTCCGCAAAGTGCGATCCATCAAGCCACATCCCTTCCGCATGTGTGTGTAGCAATGCAGAACAAGGCATCAAGTAACTATCCGGAGTTGAACTAACGGTACAGCGTCGTCTGCTACACACGTGTTACCGTTCTACCGTTAGTTACATTTTCTGCCACTATAGGCAGGTCAGTCGTATTCAACTCCCACCGGAGTTGAACTAACGGTACAGCGTCGTCTGCTACACACGTGTTACCGTTCTACCGTTAGTTACATTTTCTGCCACTAAAGGCAGGTCAGTCGTATTCAACTCCCAATAGAGTGGACTACAAAACACATTTGCCAACTTGGGACAAACTATTCCTTGATATAGTTAGTGGTCTACAGTCTACACCACCAGTGCAAGTGAGGGAGGAGAAAAAAGTAGAAAATATTTCGATTAGAAATTAGAAGAGTAAATATCAGGTACTCCTGTAGTAGGTACCTCGCAGTATGCGTGGTATACAGCGTAAAAAATGGGATCGCTACATGCATGAGTAGTACCTGAAGTTAAGCAAAAGTAAAACGAATAACGTCACAATGTGATAGGCCTGGAAGGAAGGGAAAGTCAAGGGTCACTGACGGTACAACGAGTCGATAAAATAAAGTCACTATAAATGCCTAGTTGATAAAAAAAAGTTCACGTCTCTTTTCCTATATGGATCCTATATGGGGATCAGGAGAGCCTTCGTGGATTACAGTGTTGTAGTGCCCAAGGGAGGAAAGGCTAGGAAAGCTGAAACCTTCAACCGCATTTCCTCTCTCCTCACATTATCCTGGACAGGTTACTCTACAACGAGCCCCACGATGTGCTCTGTATAATGAGAACGTTATCAACACCGTGTGCCTTCCTCCGTGGCTGTTATTTGTTAAGTACAAGTTGAGAAGCGCAACTTTTACACAATTATTATAGATATCTAAATTGAAAGGACTGGCGGTTTACCTTCTGGCAAATGCCGAAGTCTGAAAATAGCTGGCTCCGTTCCTGGATAGTTCAGCAGACAGAGTAATACCCAACTGACGGACTATTGGCTACTGGCAACTGACTGTCCTGACTGCTGACTGTCCTGACTGCTGACTATCCTGACTGCTGACTGTCCTGACTGCTGACTGTCCTGACTGCTGACTGTCCTGACTGCTGACTGTCCTGACTGCTGACTATCCTGACTGCTGACTATCCTGACTGCTGACTATCCTGACTGCTGACTATCCTGACTGCTGACTATCCTGACTTCTGACTATCCTGACTGCTGACTATCCTGACTGCTGACTGTCCTGACTGCTGACTGTCCTGACTGCTGACTGTCCTGACTGCTGACTGTCCTGACTGCTGACTGTCCTGACTGCTGACTGTCCTGACTGCTGACTGTCCTGACTGCTGACTGTCCTGACTGCTGACTGTCCTGACTGCTGACTGTCCTGACTGCTGACTGTCCTGACTGCTGACTGTCCTGACTGCTGACTATCCTGACTGCTGACTATCCTTACTGCTGACTATCCTGACTGCTGACTATCCTTACTGCTGACTATCCTGACTGCTGACTAACCTGACTGTTGACTATCCTGACTGCTGACTATCCTGACTGCTGACTATCCTGACTGCTGACTATCCAGGCTAGTTAGCTTCCACACCCTATACTTATGTAGTACCTATTTATATTGCGAGACCCTTCCAGGTTCTATACACAGCCTCAACGGCCTCAACGCAGAATAAGGAAAGCAACTGGGTGACCCAAATTTTTTGACGTTACTTTTATTCCCCAATACTTTCTTAGATTTTGAAGGGGTTTGTACGTCATTTTATTTTGGTAAGTGTATACCATCCTCCTCCAAAAATACAACTCGACTATTTCATTTCTTCCGAGGGAAGAGAGCAGGGAAAGATTATATTTCATAAAGGCCATAAAGCTTTCACTTTCTTCTTTGAAACAGAAGACTTCGAATTGGATACAGTCGCTTGACTGGTAGAAAAGCTGAAAGAGGGAGTAGGCATATATGAGTGAAAGGCGGTGTAAATGAGTTTGCGTTACAGGGCAAGAACAAAGCGTTTGAAAGTAAATACGATTCACATCCATCACAAAACTTCTCGATTTGAGTAGAGCGAGGTTGACAATCATGAAGGAAGAGAAGACAAAGATCCGGGGGAAGACGAGAGATAGCGGTGGGGTTGAATTAAATATTCTCGACAAATGTAATTTTACCCACCCAACTAAGTTCTCTATTTACTGAAACGTTAGGGCACTTTCATCTTTCTCGCTTTAACACGACGAAGCCAGTTATTTTCAGTTAACCATTTAATAACTTTATAGGGTATATACCTATCTAACTAACAGTTCCAGATGAAATAAACTATAGCTGGATTGTGTAACGTAGGAGAGTTGGAAAGTCTTTGTGGTGGAAATCATATCAATTCAAACTAAGACCCAAACTCGAGTCGTGATACGATAAGTGGTGTGGGTGAAATATCTTTATGTATTTCCCTTCAAAAAGCAGCAACAATAAAGACTGGGTAAAACAATATTAAAGCAAGTATGTGAAGCTTCAGGAAGGCAGGTATGTATCCAATAAGGTAAGGTATACACGCAGACTAAGTTTTCTGTCGATACAGAACAACGCAAATGGAAGCGAAGAGCCTGAAAAATGAGCTGACTGTCAAAAGAAGCTCTTCACATTTAATATAACATGCTACATTACTTCCCCTCAATTTGGGGGAAAGGAAAAAGAAGAAAATTTAAAATAAAAGCTCTTCTGAACAAGCTGGCATAGAATTCTCCTGCAATCAATCGATCGAAAGCTCAACAGTTCATGGTTTTTATCAGAATAGATTCTGACTTTACAGCAATTTCGATAGAAAATTCAATTATTGCCCACCCAGCCCCTATTGTGGTTCCCCTCTGTAGGACGAGAGGCATCGTTCAGCTCAATAGCGATCGCACGTTAAAGTAAAGCTCACTAAAAGGTATGGCCCCAGAGGCATTTTCGTTGCCTGTATCATAGCGTATATCTCACATCACACTCTCTTCTCTCCAAAAATTACAGTAATGTAGCGAAGAGCGAAGTAGGTACAGAGTGACCCTACGTATCACCAATATCAAAAGCTATCTATAGGTACAGTACCTTTGCCTGGCATTACACCTACGTGTACACACTTTTCATACGTATGACTCGTTAAAATAATCAGAATTTCGCAAAATCCACCCTTATTCCCTCCCTTCATACAAAACGAGAGGGACAACAGAAGGGAGAGGAACGAAATCTGAATATCAACTTGTACAACCCCTAATCTAGGGATCCTATAAAATTCTTCATCTTCCATAACAATAAAATATTTAAACAGTTTTCAGCACTCGCATATCCTTCATTTTCCCTGTCTAGCTTTATATTTTCTTTTCTCGCCATTTTTCACGAACAGAGTGTGGGATTTTTATGGTGGAATCCCTTCCTGTAGTTTGTTCGTTTGATTTATCTGTTGTCTGGAGATAACGTCTACCCGAGCGAAAATTTTGACAATATGGTATAAAAGTTAAGGCACAACCTATCTTCGTCTAACGACACAAATTTTGGAGGAAACCAGAAGAAAGTAAAGTATTCGTACGATATTCTAGAATAAAATAATAGTAATACCTGTGGTAATACCTACATTACGGTGAAACAGGGTTTGTTCCCGAGCAGACAATATCATTGGGCCGTTCGGTTGGTCTTTCTAGTTCTATGTGTAACTGTACCAAAAGGGGCATTAGGGAAATCTTAGACGCCCTTGTCTCTATAGGTACATAAAAGGATATTTTCATGAGCCATCACTTCCATTTTCTATGGTTATATCAGACGCGTGATGGTTGCTCTTGGGAGACCGAAACTGTGCACTTCCACACAGCTGGCTGCTGCTTTCTGCTTTCAATTGCTATTGCAGAAGAGGCGGAACGTCGATTTACAGAGGGGGTATGTGACCCCTAGAAAAGGCAATCGAGCAATTCTGAATGAAGTTAGATTTGTACTATTGTATACAGGTACTTTCCAATATTGTATACCTAGGGTGTTGTTATATACCTACCAAGAATTCTAGAGGCCATGAGGCTCTAGTCTCTAGACGCTCAATTTATCAGTTACCCCCTCATTGTATACCTTTACTGAATATCCTCATAACTACACGCATTATGTAAGGCGTTTTCCCCCAAGCAGTTTGCCCCTTTTTGAGAGAAAACTCAAGAGTTACTTTCTATTCACCGAAGAAAACTTTGTAGTAAAATTGGAGCTATAGAAGTTTCTTCTCTCGACCTTCCTAAAAGTTTACAAAATAGGAATCGTTTTAAAAGAAAACAGAGAATAGAAAAAAGCACTACCCAGGAGCCTATCCTGGACTGTCACATCCTCACTATCTCCTTAGGGTGAACTAGGTACCTATACTTCGGTTATCAAAATTATTTCTTGATATCTATATTTTGAGTTCAACAACTCCCCATTTAGCATTTACTAACAACCTTTGCTGAATAGTCGGCATTTATTACGAATATCATTTTCGACGACTGAAAACTTGAAATATAGAGTCGCGAGTGGCTAGTCTAATTCAGCACTTAGTTACCTATAACACTCTAATTATGCACCATTTTACAAGTTTCCTCTCATCTTTCTCAAAGGTGAGAAAAAAAATTATTAAAAAAAAACCAAAACGCGTTATTTTAAGTCAGTAAAGCCTTCTTCTACCCTTGAGCCTAGTAGGACAACTTACATCGTGAAAAAAGGAAGTTGAAGGTAATACCTCGACGCTGGAAACCACGCGTTCTTTCAATCACCGGCAACCACGAACAGCGAACTAGCTTCTCAGAAAACGTCTCCAAATTGAATTTATCTTGATTCTGAAAGCGGCCTCCCATGTGCAAGAAATATGGCCAATAAATTCGAAATTGCCACTTCCGGATCACTTTTATAAACGAGGAATTTGAAATGTTTCTCAACGACTCCCCTCGGCCCTCCTTTTCACACAATTTCGTCCTCTCTTCACGGGAACGGAAGAGATGTTTTTTCCTGTCATAACTTTCACCTGGCTTCAGATTTACATCTGGAATAGTGACGCTCAGCGCTCTATCATTTTGTCCTCTTTCGGATGCTTTCCCTCAATTCACCAATTCCAATTTCTCCAGCGCCGTGTGATATTTGGAACTCCCCTAAACACGCAAGCTGCTGTTAATAATGAAAGACTATACGAACTTGTTTTCCTTTGAAACAGACCACTGATTAATGCAGAAGTTGTATATCTATAGCAACGACCTGTATTAGAATAGACTGCTTGCCCACATAGAAAACAGCGACATCTACGCATACCATATTATTGAAAAATTTGGGGGCCGTACACAGGAATAACCATAGAGAGCCCCTCACTAATTAATGTCTTTTTGTTCTTAAATTTACCTTTATCTATAGGTAAAGAAATTTTTTAGAATCATATAAACGATCATGTTTCGAATAATTAGAGATGTGTTACATCGGTATATCTATACGGTAAATATTCTTAGAAAAGCGGACAGGTATTCACCCAGATAGCCCATGTCGGGCATCAGGTGGGGAGGCGGGTCGGCCCCTTGAGTGTAGTTGTAGTACAGTAGTAAAGTTAGTAGAACACCCCCTGTGGGCCTGGATCACCGCGCCCCCGGGCCCGTGGGCCAGGCAGCACCAGCATCAGCTGAAAGTAATGACCTAACTTGCTCAGTTATCTACTCTTTAATTGCTTGTAGGGTCTTGTTCGTCCCTCACCCTGCTCCGCACAACGACATCCCGACCTCGCAAAAACAAGACTAGAGACCTGCACTTTAATACCGCCTCACGTCATTCAACTTGTACTCGGCTCTCAACTTCAGGTTAACTGCTGCTCTTGATTATTTCACCGTAAAGAGTTGTGTTATTTATTGTTTATTGACTTCGCTAAAGAGGTAGAATAGTAAGTGCAATTCGTAATTTTTTACTTCTGGTACAACAAAGAGGAGCAGCTATTTATAGGTGCATAGATTATTTCTTGAAATTAACCTAAACTGAGCTACAGCTACAGCAAGTAAAGAATTAACTACAAACCAAAATAAATTAGCCAGGTGGAAAGCTGGTGCTTGTAGACAATGCTTTTGTTGAAAGTTTTTAATGACACTTTCGAGGGGGTAACCACTCCAGAGATTCCTTGAGATTCCATAAAGATTTCCAAAGATTCCAAACGATATTCATAGAAAAATGAACCCCGAAGGGGTAACCACTCCAAAAAACTCCAAGATTCCCTGAGATTTCATAAAGATTTCCAATGATTCCCAACGAGATTCCCAACGAGTGGTTAGCCAGGGACAGCCAGTTAGACAGGGATGTGAATTTTGCAGTGGAGCTCACCGCACGCCATGCACACCTACTGCCGCCAGGGCTCTCATCCATTCCACGGGGGCTTCAACTTGGCAGTTGGCTCAGTGTCCTGGGCGCCAGCCAACCCCTGTTGTACCTCATAACACCAATTACAGTCTATGAGCAAAGATAAACGCCTGTCTGGATTCTCACCCTCACTCCCCGGGGAGCAGGGATGCTGGAAAGTCACATATCTGCAAGCCAGTCGATTATTTTCAGAGGCCTCGGAGTCAGCTTCTGAGACTTCCATGCTAGTTCTGAAGGGCACCTCGCTGTCAACAAGAATTAACAAGAATTCCATCAACAAACTACAGGTATAGTATCGCCACCCTGACCTGCCTGACCCGAGGGCATTCTGTGAACAGTGCAGAATGCCCTCGGGCCAGGCAGGTCAGAGTGGCGATACTATATATAAGTAGGTTTGTACGAGATAGATACGTAGGTAATTTGATAGGGTACGTGGGATATAGGTGAAAATGGTTAAAAACCGCCTAGCCCCTCTAAGATCTAAGCTCCTCATATACACAGTGCTCACAGGAAAACTAACTAATTTTAGTATCGAATATAACTACTAACGTCCCGATTCCACCTTCAATAAGGAGTGAAAGCTGATGAATCCCCAATTGAAGAATAACTTATTTCGGCTGAAAATGAAGAGCACGCTATAAAGGAAGCCACAGAAGACCGCAACTAACTTCGACAAAATTGCAAAAGTTATAGCATGAGAACGGTAGATCAAAGGAGGTGAGCGCTAAATTCTTACTTTGAAATTCAATGAGCTATTGATATTAGTTACCGCTCAAAATAACGCAGTGGCATACCATTCAGAGTTTGTTTCTTTATGCTAGGTGTACCAATTGCTGTAACACAGATAGAGTGAAATTTAAAAGATACGTTAAAGTCAAAAATGGAAAAAGCTCTTTTTTTGTGGAGACAGCTAAAGCTGGTGGTGGTGGGGCTCATGGCGTCCACATTAAACATCGGCCTTCCCCTCCCCCCCCCCCCCCCCCATCACCCCCTCCTCTCACCCCGGTGGTCCCACTTTTATTTCCAGGCACTAATTACAATAACCCTCTCCCTGCCACTTTACAGGGGATCTCAGTTTTATTACACAGCACCGAGAGGAATTCCCCTTTCCAACAGCATATACGGTCTGAACCCCTGAACCCAAAAATAATCCTTTTTGTGAAGTTTTTGACACTAATTTTCTTTTATTAACTGTATTGTTAGGGTAGGTTGATAGGTAGCCTAACAATGGAACTTTACATTGGGGAGCTAAGGTACCCATAGCATTTGGTGAGCTAACTGACCCAAAATATATTTACCAGAAAGAACTTTGATAGGCGATTGTGGGGCACTGTGGAATCACCCAACAAATCTTAAAAACACTTTCAGAGTGTTAGGCAAAACATTTTCTTCGAAACTCAAAACTTACGTGAAAAACTGCACTTAGGGTAATATTACATTTCCTTGTTTTTCACCCTAAACTATCGACGTTAGAACGACACAAAAGAATGACCTTACTTGGCAGGTTTACTCGTAGGTAACCAAAAACGTAAACCTTCTGCAAAATTTCCCACGCACCTATTGTTGGCTTTTTGAGTGGGAAAAAAATACTGCAGGGAAGCACCTCAGCAGGAGAATCGGCTTTTCAGAATCACTTTGGTAGCATTACTGTCCTTGTAATACAGCGTTTTTACGATCTAATGGATTTTCCAAGTGTTTACAGCACAGAATGACAACTTTATTATCCTGCTAAAAGCAGTTTTAGGGGGAAATGCTTGAGCTGTATACTCGCTGGAATCCCACTCCAATGGCTATTGTTATGTCACTCTCTATGAATCTATCGTTCTACCACATTTTTCGAGAGTTGTCACTAATCACATACGTCGTTGGCAACTTCAACAATAGTTCTGTGGCAGCTGAAAAACAAGAAGTAACAATAAAAAAAATTTCTTCTGATCTTCAAAATATTTGCGGGCAACACAACTAAATAAAATAGCAGAAAAAATGGGCAAGTGATAACTAATTCAGGTACTTAACAATTTTCACGAAAAAGTGATCGGGGACAACGATCGAAGGCAAGAAAACATTGCCTGTGGACCCCAGGGCACCGTCGTACTCCGGCTGATGGCGCTGGAGGAAGGAATAGCTCGGTGGATCGCGGTTGACAGATTACTCCCTCAACCCAGGACGATCCCAATTTGCATACAACTTAGACCTCCAGCCGAGTTTTGGCCTAACATTCCCAGATTGGAAATCAATTTGAGCTCAGTTCGGATTCCCATCGTTCCCCAGACTCCCTGCAGGCTTTCCGCCGCCGATTGGGGTTAATTTACCTTCAAAGGGCTGCAAGGTGTGTGTGGCATTAAGGTGGATTGCAATGTGCAGATGTATTCCTATAATTTCATAATTGAAACACATTGTGCTACGGGAGGGTTTATGCCACAAACAACACGTTGGCTTCATGTTTTTGAAATAGAGAGGGCTTAGGTGTTATCCAAAATTATACGCTTGAACTAAAACTACAAGTTTCATTATCTTGACGCTGACATGCGAACTAAGACTCAAACCGAAATTATTCCAAGAAAGAACGGAATGGGTTTGAGGGTAAAAATCTCGACTTCTAATCTCAAAGAAGGTGCAGTATATGGCTGGTCCTGAGACGCCGATTTATGCGGTGCTTACGGAAATATGGGAGGGTTACGATCGCGTTGAACATAAAAAAGATGTATGCAAGGTTCATTTATCTCCGTGACGGGCTAGAGGACTGTCGTTTTCCAGTCTCTTTTCCCGCTGGAGCATCAGCAGGTAACTAAGAAACTTTTCCTCCATGTACGGTGTACCCACTCAGAAATAACGAATACCCCAATAATATTGTAGTATTTTAACGTCAGAAAAAAAACCCCTCGGACTGGGATTCGATAAAAATAAAGTCGTTACAGATCCGTTACGTGCTACTTAAAACAGTGACAGCCACGAAAATGCCTGTTACAAGGGGTTTCCACAAAAACGGAAAATCCTAAATCTGAAATTCAGAATTTGGAATAATGTCACACTCTTAGCTTATACAAGTAAGACAGAAAAAATGGAGAAATGACGAAGAACTCAATAAGGAAATAAAGATAATATGTTGGTGATCCTGTAGATGGGTAATAGGCACATATGGAGGTACATGAATCCAAACTTCTGTACAAAATTCATCAAAAGATATTAATATCTTTTGTGAGTGCATAGTTAGGTACCTACGTAAGGTACCTTCAGGAAATTATTGAACTCCAAAAGTGAACACAACCTGAGAAAACTAATTAGGTAAAGTTAGTGACAGGTAAACTCATTGCAAACTATAAATTATTAATTAAAAGTTACCTGAAGGCCAGGAAGTCCTGACTGAGATTAATGTGTACCAAAGAAAATGGCTGAGTAGGCAGGAAGGCAGGTCAGCAACAGTAACAAATTAACACTGAATCTCATAGGTATTACCGTATTATTGTAGCAGTAAAGCTTTCATCCAACATACAGGATTTTAATTGCCAAAAAAAATACTCACGGTAATTTACTTACGTTAAAAAGACGTACTACAAACGTTCAAAACAAATTAATATCCAAGAATTTCCTATAAGAAAAAGACATGGTGCCTCTCAGTGGCCGAGTGGTCAAGGGTCCGCTTTGTGTCCTGAGAGGTCCGGGTTCGAATCACGGCGGAACGGAAAAATTTTCCACTTCCGACATGGATGTATTGGCTTCGGCCCACTACTAAAACTGGCTTCGGCCCACTCATATTCGGCTTCGGCCACTTCATCTTCGGCTTCGGCCAAAAACATCTAATATACCAACTCATCGGCGCATATGTTCTCTGAACGTCAACAAACATAAAGCGTTTTGTCGACAGTCTTAAATTCCAGCACACCTTGGCCATAAATAAATACTTTTTCGTAATAAGTCGACAGCCATTTTTTTTGAAGCCCCAAAAACCAAAACTCCCCGCCGAATTTCATATCTCCACCATCTGTGCATGGTTAATCTCGCAACGTTATGAGGCCTTGAAAAAAACGGATGCAAATTTTTAATGTTTTTTTCTAGCATAATGAAGATTGACGTTGGGAAAAGTTTACTGGAGGCACTTGCCTCTGTCAAGTTTTTACGTTCCCCTCATACGTAGGTAGGTACGTAAAATAGACATGCGATATGTAAGTAATATAATTAACGGCTTAACCCGAGGGGTTAACCACTCGTTGGGAATCATTGGAAATCATTATGAAATCTCAGGGAATCTTGGAATTTTTCGGAGTGGTTACCCCTTCGGGGTTCATCTTTCTATGAATATCGTGTTGGGAATCTTTGGAAAACTTTATGGAATCTCAAGGAATCTCTGGATTGGTTGGAAAAAGGTTTCCGATAAAGATTTTTTTTCTGAACCAAATTCTCGTGTGATGTAACCTACCTATTTGTTTTTAAGATTGATTGTCACACGCATATATTATAGGTATACCGCCGTATATCTATATCTTCCCCCTCAAGATGTGGTTGGGAGTAAGGCTCCTGAATACCTATACACCTCCCATTAGAGACCACGAAGCACAGATGAAAAAGTAGAAACTAAAGGTATTACAAGAAAAGCCCCAAAAAACGAAGGAACTCTCATTTGTCTATTCCAATAACGTTGCTACCAATCCAGGTTATTTTCCCAGTACATTCTTGCATATACCAGAAAGTGATATAGAGAATTACCTAATCGAAAAAGCCACAGCGGTAAGTCTGAATGAAATACGCTTGAGCTCTGATTTTGATGTTACTGTTCAAGGGCATAAACTTGAAAGTAAGTGTGGAGGGGATTTTCATCTATGGAAATCCACTAGGGAAATCTGGGGTTCAACGAGCTGAGAGGGGAAAGGACAATTGAAGTTGCATTGACCACATGCAGCGCCAAAGATGTAGCCCGCACTGACAGGGGGATGACGAATAGCTGGAGGGCTGTTGGGGGACTCTGGGGGCAGCGGGCGCCCTTGGAGAGGGCTCTCAGCCTCGGTTATGAGTTGATTACGCAAACATGGCCATTCCATCCGAGGCAGGACCAACTCGGACTATTTATGAACATGTTTTTTTTGTACAAAAGTGGACGTTTTTGGAATTTAACCGTGCAATGCTATGCTGCTACTTTGTTCAACCCACCTGCGACACTTTTCCCAAATTTCCATTTCAAAAAAACCAATATGAGAGTATGAGACAAAAACAATTAGTGCTACAAAATTGAAGACTGTAGAAACAATTCTGACCTACCGTCAACGACACTTATTTCATGAGGAGTATTTTTTTTTTAATTACCTATCATATACCAGAAACTATATTTTAATTTGTATACCTAGTAGTTTTACGATGGAGTGATTTTCGTCAGTAAAATATCTGTCAAAAATTACTCGATCGTAAAGCCGACAGGCAAATATTAGGTCTGACTACAGTTTCTAATGTTAAAAGGATATATTGCTGGTGGACCATTTAAGAGTTAAATAAATAACGAGCGGTTTCTTCAAAAAAGTGCATTTAAAAATTCAGAAAACAGTCAACTGTATTTTCTATTTTCTGTTTTCAACAAATCTCGTAGTAGACTCGCACCAGCATTTTTTCTATGACTCAAATATTTTACGGAAGTGATAGGTAAAATGACATGACACGTATGCGATGCGATCGGCAGTGTCGCTGAGTGGGTAAATTAACGAGGATGTGACTGGATGAGTGAACTGATGACACCTGACCACACTATTGGAGGGTGGATGCATGGCTACGTGTCTGGACAGAATACCTAATTATCAACGAGTGTCATGTGTAAACCATGCAGAATACTCTCCATGACTACCAGTGCAGTCGAGCCATGCAGGACAGTGACGCAGGACGCCAGGAAGTTAATTAGGTTGCAAAAGTAAGTTTGTTGAAATTTGGGAGTAATTTATACCCACATAATGAAAGAAATATGTTAGAATCAACATTCCAATCAGCTGAATCGGTCAGTTTTCAACGCATCCCTACTTTAGAAAAGTGATGCATACAATAGAATTTCCGAGTTGTAGTAAATAAGTGTTGTATAGAAACGGGAGGAGATATTTCAGTGCAAAAAATCAGCCGGCCGAAAATTAAGTAAAGAAAAGTCAGCATGGGCCCCGGGGCCCGGGCTAAGGATAGCTCCATTTATTCACTGCTAAATAATTAAATCATGTAATTATTGTCTACCATGTAAGCAGCTGTATTTATGTCTGCTATAGTTGGTTACCTTTACATTTTATTGTCATCACTCATCACCTATCACTAAGTTCCAATAACTCGTATTCGACTAATTTTCAGATGATACCTATACTTGAAGATATAGTCCAACATGAGCTAGAAATGAAATACAATTTAAACCTTTGACGGAAGCACGTTTTATTGTATCCCTATAAATATTCACCTTTTAAATAGAAATACCACGAGCAGAGAAGAGGAAAATAAGAAAAACGAATAAGGGTTCAAGAATAGGAAAATCTGGTTGAGTGGCTGGACGATGACAATTCAAGCGAGTAATGTCAGTAATGTCAGTATTCCCTCCGTCTATTTCCCGGACGACCCGCGGCGTTTCGAAAATCCACAATCCGTTTTAGCAGTCTTCATTTCACCCTCTTCTTATTCCTGCATATCAAAGTACCTACCTACGAAGGTAAACAGAATGTAGGGGCCTCACGCTCCCTCGCGGAAGTACTCGTCATTTTATTTGTGTAACATTCAAGACTTGGGAAATTATATTTACTCCAAACTTGAGTTCCATGGGTTTTAAAAGCAGAGTCGTTTAATCGATGTTCCCTCTAAATGAGATTTTGCATGAGGGAGATGATCGCCACGTGCGATCGGCAATCTTTCAACATTCAAACAGTTTTCCTGATATAAGAATAACATGAAACCAACTTAAAAATACTAACTGAACAAGCAATTGCTTTTTGTTGTCTAATTGGTAGGTATGAGCCCTACTCGAGGTTTTGTAAGAAATCTCATATAGGTTAGTACTTCAGGGGCCTGTTGGGTAGTTGAAAAAACTAAATGAAGTGACACGTATACGCCCCCAAAGCCCTGCAGAAATTCTAGGTACCAATTTCCCGACTGTTGAATAGTTATATGCTTCAAACAAACAGAAGCCCTTCAAAACTTGATCTCAATTGATTGCCAATTCAGTGTCTTACGATGACGTCAAAGCAAGCTGAACAATGAGAATTAAGGGCTATAGCTTGGAACAGTATAAGCAGGATTACCGTTCTGACCTCATCTTATTCATATTCGAACTACCACCACTTAAAATTTACGGACTAAACCTCCGACTAAACTTTAAACCTTCCATAACAAATAAATCTTTCATAACAAGTAATATTCTCGCAGTTCTACATAATGTTCATGGCGATACCTCTATGCTCCTAAACCAGAGCGAGCGCATGGGCCGTTCCTCTTCATAATGATGGTAACTGGAATTGTGGTTTGTATCGTGATTACTACGAAACACAATGAGCACTGCGGTGACCATTTTTTGTGGGAAACCGTACGCAATCGTTTGTTTTAGGTACCCCATTCGTCGTGTAAACAGATTAGGAAAGGGCGGGAAAACAGAACCTAACTATGACAAATGACATTGCGCGATTTCAGCTGTGTGTGCGATGCAAGTGATGATTTAAGCACTCACACCAAGGTACCCAAATTAAATTAAAAAATCTTGACTAATACCAACTGTTCGAACCAAACCTCCTTGAAACCTCAAACCACGGCAGCAACAGCAACTAACCTTGTCATATATGGTGAAATGAGGCAAAAATTGAAATGTCTTAAGTTCACTTAAACAGTGCTACATAGGGTGCTATCGAAAGTCCTGCCAAATGAAAAAGTAACTCAAATATCAGTGGCATTATATCGACCTCTGTTTAAACTCAAAATCGATAGCCCATACTACAAGTAGGTAGGTATAGTCCAAAATCGTTTAAAAAAATGTTTAAAAAAATATTCACTTGGCAACAAATCATTCTCACCACCAACAACAATTACAACAATCCACAATGTTTTTCGAAAAATAGATAATATCGCAGGGTTCCCCTGAGTCAAAAAATGTGGTTTTTGAGAAAGTAACCTATGTGCGTCAGCCCCCCCCCCCCCCCCCCCCCTCCGTTCCTATACGAACCGATTTTGAAATTTGGCACGCGCCAGTCTAAAATCACGCCTACATTTTGTCAGATTGTCAAATTTCAATTTTTCCACCCACCTCCCCCCATTTCCACCAAATTACCCACACAGATTTTAGACCGCTATGTTTAACTTATATTTATCACGAGGATGTTACTAGAGTTCTTACTTGTCTCAAAGAGTTATGCGATGAAAAAGCAGCAAACGTGTTTGTCATCCGGAGGGTTATGGATAAAATTTATGTAAAATATGGGAGCGGATAAGAGAAATCCGCAAATCCTGAAATATGCTTGACTGACTGCTTTCTAAACCTCAGAGCTAGTCGCATGAACCAAAATAATGACCCACCGCAATTACTATAATTGCTCTTGAAAGAAAAGTCCCGTTTTCTTAAGTTTTCCTTCAATTATTTTTGATTTGATAAGTTTGGAAGAAAATAAGACAATCTGCGCTATCACAGTAATAAAAGAGGAGGATAAAATGGTATATCTATATTTCGATATTGTATCTCCATCATTAAGTATCTCTATCTTGCTAGAGAGAAAGTAATAAACCAGGGAAAGGAGTCGGAAAATGTTCAAGTTGGACAAAAAAATAAGCGATGTACCTACTGGTCATACGTCACGTAAACCCTTGCACCTGGCACGTAGCCTTCCTCTACGAGTATCTTCCAAACCAGAGTTTTCCGGGACATTTCGTCCACGGGGTATTTCTGTGCTGTCAACGTTTATAGAAAACGAACGAAATCCTCGCCACAGTGGAGGATGAGAACAGTTTGGTCCT
The DNA here is from genome assembly GCA_950004255.1 of Mesopsocus fuscifrons. NCBI lineage: Eukaryota > Metazoa > Arthropoda > Insecta > Psocodea > Mesopsocidae > Mesopsocus > Mesopsocus fuscifrons. The sequence continues at coordinate 11,364,514 of OX465374.1, read as the reverse complement.
CAGCTATTTGATTTCACCTCGTCAACTTTTGAGTTAAACTAATATTATCGAAGACGCTATTCCGTCGAAAATAGAGGTAGGTACTTACCGAAAAGGATGAGATATTCTGGATATGCTCTTATGACCGCCAATATTATTTCTATTACTTTGTTTTCAGTACGGCTACTTAACATGGCCTATATAGGTATTTTTAATATTCCCGTCTTTGATCTCAAAAGATAAGAGTCTTACGATACTTAATTGCTTTTAAAATATTTTCCGGTACGAGTTTTTCCAAGCAAAATCCAATAAGTTAAACCGAAACTCGCCAAGATCAAGAAATCTCAGATAGTCAAAAGGCATTATGCGCAGCTACAAAAGAGGGAAACATTTTTAAGATTATATAAAACGAAAGATAAGAAATCATCCTATCCGGAAAAATAAAGAATCTTACCATTTGCTTGGCTTTAATGAAAAAAGAAAATATTGCGATTTTTTCCTTCGCTTCGACTTTGACACAGCCCTAATCACGATGTTTTCTCTTCTTTTTTTTGACAGTCAATTAGACTGTTTGAATGTTTCGCTGAGTGCTTGCTTGCGACTTACCGTGAACGTCGACACAGCCCAGCTGTTTCCTCATCCTGCTTGTGTTTATTTGACACATGTAGCATCCTCGGTCAGACTCTTTGACCTGTCTGAGGTGTAGCTGCCATGTGTTGTGGTTGTCATAGCTGACGCTGACCCGTCCGTTGTGCGTCACAACCTTTGTATGGAGGGTGAGGATAGTCTGGTCCTCAGCCTTCAACCATCCAACCTGGAGTCGAAAATAATTATATATTTTTGATTTTGTGAAAACCCTCAAATTCAGAGTCACTTTTTTTGGCATTTTATTTACTTTTGTTGTATCTGTGCCATGACAAACCAAGGTAGGTAATGGTTTTTCTACTGAATAAGTACCAAGAGAAAGCAGTATGTAAAGGAAAATTTTTCATCGGCTGGGTCTTGAACCTGGCTTATACTGCTTACCAAACCAGACGCCTTCTCCGCTCAGCCACTGTACCACCTTCACAAAATTTTCAGCGGACTTCAGTCCATTCAAACATTAGTCACATCTTCGTACTTTAAGTTACTGATGACTTACTGCTCATGTTTGGAAGGACCTCTTCTGCTACTATGCCTATACACTGAAATGGTTCTGAATCAGAATCTCTTTACTTATTTTGGAATGGTCCAAGGGATACACTGTAGAAGAAACGGAAAAGGCTGGCAGGTATTCTCTTGCATTTGATGTGGCATCTTTATTTAAGATTTTTCTCGACTGACCTTGTAGTTTCCCAGGTCGGTGACAGAGCACGAGAGAACTGCCTCTCTTCCGACGGGCACTGTCACATTTTGAATGGACTCCGCAAAATCTGGACTTGAGTCGTGGACTGAGTTCTGCGCCCCAAGCTCATTCAATTCTGTACTATCTGAAACAGATACGACAATCAGGTTAGAAATGCTATACCTTAAATTCTGCTCTCTAAACACCAAAGATTTTAATATACTGTAAATGCCGTATGCTTTCAATTATCTATATAGATCTCCCTCCGACACGGGAATCAGCCTTCACGACACTGAGAGCCTGAAGGACCTGTCGAGTCCCGAGAGTGACGACGATCCCACGAAAGGTTTAAGGTATGCAGATCACGCAGATATATTCGGGCGCAGATGTGCGGGAATCGCTTCACCATAACCTTGATTTATGCATTCGAAGGAAAAAACATGGTAGCAAGCGGAAAGAGGAGGAGGGGGCATTTGTTAAAATAAGAAATGTCATCCACAGGAGCCGAGATTTTTCAATCTCGCAAAATGACGCCATTATTTCACATTTCTGTGTTGGCCCTATTGCCATCGTGTGTAGCGGGTGGCAAACACACCTAAAGGTTGTTGGGGAATACTTCAAATAGGCATATTATTTCGAAAATATCGAAGCACATCTTCGCATCCATTCGTTTTGAATATTCGTCGACAGGGTTTGCAAAAATCATATAGGTACCTACCCTTACCCTTACATCCCTAATAATTAAATTTAATCTGGGATATAAACAAATTTGGGATTAAGCAGTGAGTCCATGAGTAATGACGTTAAAAAGACATTATATTTCAGAATATTTAAATATCCAATAGTTGTACTCACAAAGTTTGAATATTTCGGTCAGCACTTCCTGATAGGTATCACGGAGTAACTTAGGTATCTTTAATTTATGGTAGAAGCCAAACTGCTATCTAGTAGTAACGTATCTATACATGAACGTATCTATACATGAAACAAGGCGAATTCAAAATTCAAAAACACGAATGAAAGTCCCTACCAAATGTGAAATGAACGAAGCCAATTCTTCCACCTTGCCCACGAATGGCAGTAAAACCAACAGAAATTACATCAATTTTTGATTCAACTACCATTTACCGAACGAAACAATCGAAAATCGGACTGGGTTGATCATTTATCAGTGAGGTGACACAGAGTAGCCAGCGGCGGAACAATACACCACACTCATAGTGACATAACGTGACATAACGACACACATAACGTCATGGGAAGCCATTTGCCCTACTTCAATCAGTCCAACTTGTTTTGATTTTTACAAATGAGAAAACGTTTTGTCCACTAACGACCGACATGAGTGACCTCTGGCTCCGAGGGCAAGGCCCTCCCCCCTGTTTCCCTGCGGTCGCACTCGATGGTTAATATGTATACTCTACCGTTTCACGGTAGTACCTACTGTAATACCTTCTCCTTCGGGACGTTAACGCTGTAGTGTTCACATAAATGAAGTTATCCCAACTTGATATGCAAACGCGTTTGAACTGCATTTACAACAAAAGCATCAGTTGTACTACCCATGGGCAATCACATAACCCTCGCTTCAGAAAGGTAATTTATGTTTTATTGCATCTCTATATTGCGGCTGGAAGGGCACCCGCGTTTTCAGTTTAAAACCCAGTAGGTATTTTTATGCCTAGACGGCATAAACTCTGCTCCAATATGGTACATATTTACGCGTGTTCTTTTTCAAATGTCAGTGCCAATGAACGCCCCTTTGAAACATGGCTATAACTAATAGTGACGAATAACTACCATCGCCAAACACAGACAGATCGCATTTCCCGCATCATTACTGTTCGTCAGTTGAACAATGGGTTTGATCGACGCTCCATGTCCGGAACTGGGTCAGCCTTTTGTGTTCAACAGCTTCTTCCATTATGGGTCCTACACCAAAGTGATGCTGGAAGCCATTGCGGTTATTTTTCTTTCTGTAGCATGACTTAGGTAGCTATGCTATTGCTACTTTGCTACCGTGCTCCAGCCAAGCTGCAGCCATTCATGCATGCAGAGCCATGGTCATATCTCTTCGAGAAACAAATGTTTTTCAAAATAAAGTGCAGTTCTAATTGATACTGCTTGTTACCTATACAATACAAACGTACTACCTTTACTTATTATTTATTAAGAGAAATATTAGGCATAGAGAAGATATGAAGGAAGCCCCGGACAGATGGCGTACCCCGGGCCCCCCCCCCCCCCCTCCCCCTCAGGAACTGAGGTCAAAGATGGCAGGCCTTTGACAGGGGGGCCAAAAATAGAGGATTATTTGGAAAAGAGGAAAATATTTTTTTGGCGGATAGATTCATAAATTTATCGTAGGTCTCCAACTTCAAACTTCTCTAATCTCATTCTCAAATACTGGACTGTGACAAACGCCTTCCCATCGAAAGAGCTTAAAACTGAGATTTTTTTAACCTGCATGTACGGGAATTGAGTCTTCCGAGAAGATTTATTTAATAAGTGATAACCGTATTACTTTCTAAGGTTCGACAAAAGCGGAAAGATGATGGTACTGTAACTCGACTGCTCCTTTTGCATGGCGACCCTGTCCCAAGAATTTAATTTTGGAGAAGGTGTAAAGGTAACACCCCTCCCCCCCCCCCCCCCCCCCCGCCTTCTTCACAATAATATTTACAAATTCTCAACAAATCCAAATTCTTACCCTTCGAGTTGAGAACAGAAGCCCCCCATTATGCCCAAGTCGCATCATACATCAAGACGTTCTTTTAAATTCTGATAAACGGAAATGCTTTTCTACATTCATCTCAAAATTTTTTTCTAAAATTTTATTCCTCAAGAAAAGAAACTTTTAATGGGTCTTCAGGGAGATTAAAGAGTTTGGACCTTTTAGAAGTTGGCAGATTTGTTAAATAATTTAAAATTTAGTTGGTCAATAACTTTCCATTTCTCACCTTCCATTGTACAGATGCTATCAGCAGCTCAATCACACCACTCATCACCACTCTAATTATACGTGAACTGTTTTTACTCATTGCTCTTGTCTAATGCAAGGGCTGAGAAAGTAATATCACTGTGCAAAATTCTGATTTCAATACTTTCGATTTTCCATGACACTGCACCTTACGTATAACCTTGAAAATGGTGAAAGTTGACGCAGATCTCAGGAACCGATTTTGCTTTAAATTTAACATTTCGGGAAAGGTAAGGTAAAAATAATGAAGTGTCCAGCTTCCCACACTGTCACAAAGCGACACTGTTGTTCGGCATACTGGAGGAAAAAAATTACAGAGGTCCGGTTATCGACTAAAAAGCCGCCATTATCCACGGAAATAACGTAGCAGAAACAGAAAGCAGGATCCTTTTCCATAGGGAAATGCTTTGTTTGCATCGCTCAACGGAAACCATTTGGGCCGGAAATACGGTAGCTGTAATTATTTGAAACAACGCAAGTTTCAGTGAGGACTCCTTCAAAACTCTAAAACATTCAATACCAACTTGATTAAGTGCATCATTTCCATTACTTAATTGCATCAGACTGGCAGGCAGGCAGGACCTATTTCATGATTGACGAGCCTCTGTTTGCGATCTCCAGTGCCGAACAATGGGCAAAATACATGTGTTCCATCAATGGGGCCAGGCTTGCACTGGGCTTTCAATCACTCTAATGCATTTTTCCGTTTAAGCCTTCTTTTTTCTCGAGTAGACCAGATTTTCCATAATACGTCCTTTTACACAGTTCCAATTTTACTAAAAATCACAGGTTAAAAAAAAATCCTTTTGGCTGGACTGCATGGATGAGTTGGTAAATTTCGAAAGTTATATTGTCGTCCACCCTATATGCAGCACTAAGGGTGCGTCCCACCATACTCGGTTATCGGTTAAACTCCAGTTAAATTCGGTTTTTACCGTGCAATAATTGAAATTTAACTGGAGTTTAACGTTAACCGAATATGGTGGGACGCACCCTAAATAGTTTAGAAAAGAGGAGTGCGACATGGTGGAAAAAAACTTTACCTGTGTGTGCATGAAAAACAGGTAGGTACACCCAGAATAACCTAATTAACCACGTTTTTTTAAAAACTTACCCAAGGGGGTGGCACGCTTGGAGAATCTTTATCTTCGTTATCTTTATCATCTTTATCTATGGACATTCTTGTTTAAAACAACTAAGTAGACTGATTTCAGCATGATTTCGATATATCTTGATAGAAACAGATACAGATACCTAAACCTAATATATAATTATAGTAAATATCTGTTGCCATGTTTGAAGAACAAGGACGATGCGATACCGAACGATACCTTGTGAACGGAGGAAACGCTAAACATAAACATTAAATTGAGTGAGAATAGGATTTGATGCTGAGACAATAGGGAAGTTGACTGTGTACGGATGGGGTCCTATGCAGACAAATGAGAGACAATACCCTTGATTAATTAGCTGAGGGGGTCTAAGTCCTTTGTCTAGGGGCGACAGACACAGTTGCCCCCCACGGGTCTCGGGGCGGCCTCCCGCGCTTTGTCTCTCCGTCACTTACATCACGACTGCAGGCTACCATCGCAACAAGAACCTGCAAACTTGTTAACTTCAGTACATTATTCTAGATGAGTGACTTTGAAAGCAGAAGAACTAGGCTTGGTTAAGACTGTTACATTGTCTTGCCTTAAGTGCGTATCATGTTGATAAGCAGGCATCCGAATCCGACAGAGAACCGGAATGGGTCATTATTATTATTACCTATTTAGGAATCAGACTTTTTCGCACACAGTAACTGAAATAAGTCCATTAATAATACTATTACTAATATTGATTAATAAGTTCACAATGCCTCACAAATAAGATATTCCTACCATTTTGTACGTTTTTTTTGCGCCTAGTGCTAGTTTTAAAAGTCAAAATTAGAGTTCTCTTTAGTGGGCAGAAAATCAGGTTAGAGATTTTGCTAGGCTATGGAACAAATAAAAAACCGTCCCAATGGCAAAACACGAGACAAAACATATTGTAAAATCCGACGATGTGAGGAGGAGGAGTTGAATGTTTTCACTGATTTTTGTGAGTGCTGAGTGGGGGGGGGGGGGGGGTATTTGTACAAACCATGCTGCTGAGAAAGCATATTTATACCATAATTATTCACGCAGTAATTTGATCAAATGACCAAAACCTCAAAAAACTGAAAAGATGCCTCTGTTCACTGTGGTGTTAGGGATTTCCAAGGAATTTTTAAGAGGGAAGAGAGCTTACTGTTAATATTTCATAAAAGAAAGAAGTGCAAATGAGGTTTTTGGTAAATATAGCCTCGCGGTGGAAATGGAAATTCCGGTTACGTCGCGGATTGATTCTGGAGACGCCTGCGTTTCGTCTTTGGAGCTCTGTAGCCCCTATACACAGACTGGTTTCATTAGTCGCAATTAGTTTGTAATGAAAAAAGAAACAGCATGATTGCCAAAACTAAAGAGGTTGTTTTATTAACCCACGAGATGGGCGTTAGAAGCTGTTCAGACGTCAGTTGGATGATTCGATAGACGGTTCGTCGATGGACAATTTTGCGTACCTATAGCTTCGTAATTATATATTTTCAGAAAGTTTGAACAAAAAATCGCAAATACTTACAATGCTTCCCCAGCACAATGATTCTTGTATGTTTTCACTTTCGTGTAGTATAGGTACTTAGGTACCTACAGGGAAAGTGGGGTGGTGATATGCGGGTAATGAATTTTGAGTTTTCGGTATCCCCTAAAAAAGTAGGTATATTTTGAAACTAAACTATCTTTTTCGCTGACAATAATGTATTATTATTATTACGTCAGTAGGTCACTAAAATCGATTTTGGACGAATTGTCTTTTCAAGGAATAGTCCGCACACTGTTCGGATGAGTTAAGAACCAATGCAAGACGTGGTTTTCAGGTAAACTGTTATATTGGCCGACCTCCTGAGAGACTGTGTAAGTATATTGCGAAATAACTCTCTGTTGCGAGAGAGTGGGGTGATGTTTCAAATAAAGAGAAGCCGGGATAAGAGTGTAATAAAGAAAAATAAAGAATTTCAACCGGCTGGAGCTATCGTCACCAGCCTCCTTCAGCACGAATCTTGCCTCTTTAGCCTTTGGCAAGATACCCCCCGAGTTTTACCCAAATTACGTGAGATCAACATAAAAGAGTTATTTATCCTTTGAAGGCAACTCCACTAGACGGAAATTATAAAGAGTAAACAAGTTGGAAAATTCTAACTGTGGAAAAGGGAGGTCATGGGGTGGCGGGTGGCATTTTCGACTACACCACGCCCTACACATAAAAGCCATGCCCTCAGGCTTCGTTATTTTACCCGCGCAACAAAGGTTGCCTCAATTTAAATTTGAAATTAAGCTTTTCAATAAATATATCCAATTCATAAACCATAAACTGAGAAAGGCTGAGCATTGTGCGACGCTGACAAACCAGGCAGCTATTTTAGATATGAATGGCTTCTTCGAAATTCCTTTCTACAGTCCAAGCCATTTCTTTCACAAATTGTGTTTTGAGATTTACCCACGACAACATTGTATAATGTACCTATTTTTTAGTATAGGTACGAGAGGCATATAAACAAGACTATGCGCTATCTATATCTTTTTAAATATTTATATGTAACATGCAAGTAGGATACTCGAATACAATAACAACCGTTTTTCAGAAGGTGTATGTTTTTGGTAAATTATGTGCAGGTTTCAATTTTCAGTATGCAGGTATAAGATGTAGATGTGTCGTTAACTCCTCAAAAACCTTTCTTGATCCTGCTGCATGTAAACACGTGGTATACAGTTAAAAAGTCAGGGTTGAGCAGTCATAAAATTAAGGGAAATGCGCCGATTCGCCTTTCGCTTTTAGTCTTCTAGCACACGGAACGGATGCAAGAGACATAAAACTGTTTCCTGCTGAAGCGATTCATCCAAAAGACCGTAAAATTTCACACAATAAAAGAGAATAAGTGGGAAGTACTTGTTGGTGGTATTTTCGCTATGCTCAATGTAAGAGCTGCAAGAGCAAAGATCCTGTTCCTATTAAGCTCTTCCGCAAGAAAAACATTTCCCTGGCTAGATAGGACAGAATGTAGTAATGCATTGAAATTGCCTTATAAAAGATTGAGGACTTTTCAATGATGATTATCTCCCTCATATCCATTGGATACAAATTCAATTCTTTGAAATTCTCTCTCTTCTTTTTATTGTTCGCGTCCGCTCTTTGTTTCTTTTGGATTGCTACCTGCTTGCGCTTGCTTGCTTCTCTGAGAACAAAAGTCATTCCACTAACGCTTGTCTTTTTCCACAAGGCTTTCAGTCTGCTTCATTGCCTTCACTGCCTTTTATTCTAACATTGCTCTAGGGACTTAAACCGTCAATAAGTTCAATATTTTCCTAATTAGGGGGTACGTATTTACCTACTACCTAACTAAAAAAACATCTGCCCTTTACTTCTAAAGTAACTTATAAGTTTGCCATAGGAGTTTTTGGAAATCTTTTTATCAGAAGAGCATCGGCGCGGCGTTGGGTAATTTGGTTACGTAATTCAGTTACTTGTATAAATATACATTCTCAACACTGCTAAATCCTATTGCTAAGTTACAATAAATGTCTAAAGTGCATGAGCAGTAAAGTAAATTCAATAGTTTGTTTAAACACGTTGGGCCCAAGTTTCAGGTGGTATGGGTGCATATGCATGCATAGTATAGCCACTCTGACCTGCCTGGCCCGAGGGCATTCTGGGTACAGCGAACAGTGCAAATTGCCCTCGGGCTAGGCAGGTCAGAGTGGCTATACCATACCTACCTTAAGTATATGGTATGGTAAGTAAGGTATTTGTAATACCTATGAAAAAGTGGACTCAATTCGCTTCAGTCTTCTTAGCCCTTAAAAACGGGGTCCACTTTCACTGAATAAACCAAAACCAGCTCCATAAAAAATTGTAAAGACGTATCTACAGATTTAAGTTTCATATGAGACGTTTCAAAAGGAGCTGAAGGGGGAATTCCCTTATTCTTGAGTTTCAACGCTAAAGGAGGCTAATCCCTAAACCACTGCTTTGCCTCGGATTATCTTGTATGCTCTACCTTCCCATCTAGTCAGGTTAACAACCATAGACAATAGATCACATCCAAAATCGTAAACTGCTGAGAGATACTCTAATGCTCAATTATACACCTATGCACACACTATACGTAATTACAATATAACATATCTAGATAATCATCACTTCTGAAACATTTTTATTTTTGCAGAACGTCACCTGGAGAGCTGACACGAGTTCATTACAGGAAAATAATCCTCCTTACCTTACTTCTCTCGCGATATTTCCAATAGCTTCACTGCTCAAAGCAAATATTAATTTTAGGCTTAACCTTTCAAAAGTTTTCCAATGAGTTTATTACGTGGTAAGCTTTGGGAATATAAGGACGCTATGAAAGAGACCTACCCAATACACAACCACAAAGATGAATAAATTAGGTACTTAAGGTACGGACCGATATGGAGATAGAGACCGAGCACTCTGGCCAGATATTGTCTGGTCCACAATAAGCAGATTCGATCGAACGGTGTTCCAAGAACTGTGGATTCATTTTGGAAGTCATAACGCACACGTTCAATACAGATAATATGCCTCACTACATAATTTGAATAATTTTCAAATATATTCAGCCAGAGAATAGTTACGGCTCCCCTGTGAAATCTATAGTGGCGGAAACAAACGACATTATGCAAAGGCTTTACTTCTAGCTTATAATACAGGTTCACGGGCACAGGTATTAAGCTCAGTAATAATTGAGCTGAGAAGTGGTTCGAAATCGTTTTCCAGTTAATTTTGTTAAAGCTCGGGGATAAAGGCTTTATTCCCCTAGCTGGTGTAATTAAAATTGCAATCTCTACTCCCAAAAGGCTCTCTAACCAAACCATTCCCCATCCATTTCACATCCACTTCATTCGCCCAAGCAGTCCAACCAGGCGCTCTGTCCTGCTCCACAAACCCCGTATGTACGAGTACGTGCATTCAACCAGGCTCTCTGTCCTGCTCCACCATGTAACATACCCTATGTTTGTGCATTGCTACTTCCAGTTTGCTATCAGCCACCCTCGCCGGTCATTAGTCATCCCCATGACTTTCTTAAATTTGAAACATCATCCCGTGCAGGGATCAGTTATCGTGCGGTGTGTAACGGTTTAAAAACCTGTCGTTCGGGATCTCACTCCTTGCCCGGCTACTGTGGGGGGTTCTAAAGTTTCGGATTATTATTGTTTATTGTTTGCTAATTTTAAAATTTATCGTATGGCGTAAAGCTGGTTTTTTTCTTTTCGGGGCCTGAAATTACCCATTATAATGAAGGCCTAATTTAAAGAGGGGCATGGGGTGAGGCCCCGAGCGGCTGCATGGAGCATTTGGAACCTGCACTTTCTTTTGAACTAACTTCCAAATTTTCCCTGTATATACTGTATCCCCAGTCCATGTTATTAAATGAGAACCCTCCTCAAGATCTTTCCTCTAAATGGAGTAGGCGATTATAAATGGCGCCCAACGTGGGGCCTACGAAGTGTCGCAGTTTGAGGACGAAGCAAGAGGAGGATGAGGAAGGGTGGCGGTCCAGTTCCTGTCCCTGTTTGCGGAGTGGCTGCCCCTTATCGACTCTTCTTGCTAAGTTACTTAGGATTTCGTTTTTTTTTTTCTTTTCAAAATTCTAAAAGCGATTAGGTAGGCTATCGCAATGTTTTGATTTTCGGGTTTTATTTCGGCATAATTTTATTATTTTTTTTAGGTAGCAGTGTCTGTTGCTAGGCAACCTGGAACCGCCTGGTCGTTCTGTTTGTTTGGGTACCAGTGGCGTGTGTTCCGGGGGGTTTAGTAGCAGCACTGTCCTTTCTGATTTTTACTGGACACATTGTTTTCGGAGCAGTTGACTTCTGGTTTCCCTGAAATTATCGGTGGTTGTCTGTGTGGATCTCAGTGTCCCGTTTTATCCCACTGATAATTTTCGGGGCAACCAGAAGTTGTCTCAACATACTCTTGGTTGAACCTTGGCTGGTCCTGGGGCTTTCAATGCGTGTCTGTGCGGACCTAGTGTCCCGTTATTTTGCATTGATAGCCTTTGGATCATCCAAGGTCATTTAATGTATGCAAAATAAGGACGTAAGTCCTTATTTTGAAATTTTTGTGTAATCAGGGTGTGGGTCCAATTTGTAACGGTTTAAAAACCTGTCGTTCGGGATCTCACTCCTTGCCCGGCTACTGTGGGGGGTTCTAAAGTTTCGGATTATTATTGTTTATTGTTTGCTAATTTTAAAATTTATCGTATGGCGTAAAGCTGGTTTTTTTCTTTTCGGGGCCTGAAATTACCCATTATAATGAAGGCCTAATTTAAAGAGGGGCATGGGGTGAGGCCCCGAGCGGCTGCATGGAGCATTTGGAACCTGCACTTTCTTTTGAACTAACTTCCAAATTTTCCCTGTATATACTGTATCCCCAGTCCATGTTATTAAATGAGAACCCTCCTCAAGATCTTTCCTCTAAATGGAGTAGGCGATTATAGGTGTACCAGCGATGAGAACTTATAACTCAAGGGGATTCCGAATTAACACTGTCTCAAAATATTTACAAGTCCGAAAGTCCCGAGGGGGTAACCACTCCAGAGATTCCTTGAGATTCCACTGAGATTCCATAAAGATTTCCAAAGATTCCCAACGTTATTCATTGAAAGATGAACCCCGAAAGGGTAACCACTCCAAAAAAAAGATTCCCTGAGATTTCATAAAGATTTCCAATGATTCCCAACGAGATTCCCAACGAGTGGTTAACCCCTTGGAAAGTCCGTTCAAACAGGCTCACTCGGCTATCAAGACTTACCGGAAGGCTACAGGAATGAAAGTTCAAGGAAAATCTGAGACAAAGGAAAACAAATCTGAAGCTAATATGCTCGATATCTTTCAATATTCTGAAACAAAGGTTTGTACCAAAAGAGATAAGCCGAAAACGTATTAAAATAGATCTGGAATTTTATCTCGAATGAAATTTCCGAGCAGATCCAGCTGAGCCTTTGGTGGGAGATGAAATTCGGGCTGGGCGTGACTTGCCTCCGCATCGTTCATTATATTCACGCTCCATTCAAGCCAGATATGGTACTTACCTGTAGTAATGTTGGTAACCAACTTAAGTGGCCACTGTTCAGCTATTCTAGTCATGCGTAGCTCACAACGTTCTATCAGTCAGTTGCTGGAGTCATTTTATGCTGAAGTGGCCATAAAAGTATATCTTATGAATCTTTTCACTTAGATTTTCATAATCTATTGAAAAAAAGGTAGGTAAGTAAAGGGTTCAACACATATACATGTTGTATCACGGGAAATCGCGAAATCGACCTTATAGCTCGTAACGGAGCTCAAAATTCCCAAAACGGGTTTTTTTATTTTCTCAAAACTGCCTTTGTACTGTAGTTACAAAGTTTAAACAGGGGCACAAAGTAGTAACATATTTGTACCAATACGTACACTGACTTGCCAAAACTTAGCGCACAATATCTAACTGAAATATTGGAACGATTCGTCGGATTTTGGAGTTAGTTCCATATTCTAGCTGACTGGTTCCCATCTCAAAGGATACGGCTGGACATCGGAATTCGATAGCTCATTTTGTTTAGCTTCGCTGTTGTTGAAGTCAGGTCTATAGCCGCACGGAAGGGGCTTTTTACAATAAAAATCATAAATAATCTTTTGACTGCTTTCGACATTTTTCTATTAGGTACTTAGCATATCTCCTAAACTCTGCGGGCCAGCCCAAGTCCCCCTAACAAATATGCCAAAATTGGCTATGATTCGGAGGGCGAAACTGAGCTGGGTCCAACTGATGGGTCCAACTGCCGGTGGACTCAAGCAATGAACCGAGGTTGCCTCACATGCCGCAGCAAACTGAACTATCGAGGATGATGTAGAAAATCGGCGCTATTAAACATTTCCATCACTCACGCTTTATTATTGTTTGCTTTAAGCCCCCAGTTAGAAGAAAAATACTTTTATTAAAATAAAGAGAAGAAAACGGATGTTATTAGGGAAATTCAAAAAATTCTTTTCTTTGCAATTTTTCCCTCTTTCTAACGTTTTTTGATCGAGTTAAAATTTTCTGCCTTTTGCTTTTCTTCCTTTGCAATGTTCCTATGACTTTCTTCATGTGTTTAGCAGCGGAATATAAATGGACCAATGACCGGAAAACCAGTGAATGGTAAAAAAAGCCTTTGTATACTATAGTGGGTAAGTATTTTTTAATGTCGATGAATCAGTGCTATATTAACGAGATAAAATTGATAACATTAATTTAACGTGAAGGCAGGCGGAGAGGTGAGCAGGTTACCGAGTTAATTACATTGAAGTGGGGTGAGTTAAAATCCTGCAAAACTGTGTAGGTATAGAGAATGCTTAAAAGGTTTAGTGCCGGGCAAAAATGAAGTGGTCTGTTCTATACATTCTATACATAAAATTATGGTCAGACGGAGGGTTCAAAGTCAAAGTATGTTTTATATTAAACAGATTGTTGACCGTCAATCGGAAATTAGTCTAACGGCCATTTCCGCAAAGAAAAATCAACTCTAACTCGCAATCAAAATCAAAGTTGAGCAATGCCTAAGGCAAGACCCGACTATAGGAAAGGATATCAAGCTTCCATGCGTAAAACATTAGGGCACAATACCAACATAGGTACCGAAGTTTTCACCATGGAAAGGGGTTTTGGGACTTTTACGTGTAGTTCCAAGTTCCTAAACGGTTGCAGGGCTTTTCTAAAATCAAAGCTTACTTTGAATCACCTATGAACCTTCCGGTAAAGCTCCTCACAACCACCCACAATGAAATAGTGAAGTTAATAATTAAAAAGCTCATGCCAGATGCTTGAAAAGCATACTCGTAGGTACCTATATGAAATAAAATCAATAAAAAATCGAAATTTCGCACGATAACATAACTTTCTCAGCCCATGTATTACATACCTACGGACGAGAAAGTAAAAACGAGGATGGTAATCGCACATGATATCATATACCTATATTTAGCTTTAGTGACAGCAACTCTATACCCGGATCTAAACCCGACATATTTTGTTCCCTTTGTAGTAGGCACCTAAAAAAAATAAGTCATAATCAATAGGCAACTTTAAATGGCTGGAAGCAACATCACAACTGAGATGTCAGAAAATTAACATTTTAAGGATAATGAAGCGAACGTCTATTAGTACTTAAAGATATTAATTGAATGAGGCATACTATGACGGCAAGTAGCTTATTGGAGTAACTGAATTGCAGCTACAGAGCCTGCAGCCTCCAGTCAAGAGAACAAAGCGACGAAGACGACATGGGCGACAGGGCACCGATAAGGGATAAGGTCGATGGTCGATAACCTCCTCGCCCCCGGCAGCTCTAGATGGTCGTCTGGGGACGCCAAGCATAAGAACCACAAGCAAATGTTCAAAGCTTTAGCCAAGCTCCACGGCTGTTTATTTACTTCCAGCCAGGATTTTAGTGGTCAAGTTATAGGTAAGCTAATTTTAAAATTGAGATTCCATCGCATCATTTTAGAATGCAGACTTCTACTTTATTACTACACACCGTTACCAAAGGACGGCAGTCCACGGATTCCACCAGAGAATACACTCTATCCGTCCCTATACCCTTTCCCCGGTCCCGAAATCTGGTAAAAACCGGCTGCCAGTGACTAGTGATACCAACACATTTCATAAATGAGTATTTTGGATGAATTACGATTAGGAAATAACTAAACGGGAAATTGCCTCAGCCAGTATCAAACTTTAACCATTTCCCCTCTCCCAGGTAGACAAAAGGAGTCTCTTTATCTCGGGCAGCAACTTCAACGTTCCTTTCCTTTCCGATTCAAAGAGCATAACATTAAATTGTCCCGAGCTTCTGGCTTCACTTCCCCTCCTATAGAAGTATCGGCCCTTTGATCAGACCAATCGCACAACAGCTAAAAATTAAGATTAACTAAGCCCTCCTGTCCCCTGGAGACGGTTCGGTGTTTGTGACCCTCCATTTCCCCCTTCGGAGCGATCAGGCTTCTCTGCTCGCTCAGACGCTCACTCAAAATCAAACGTTACTGACGAACCTCCGCGCACCATTAGTTACGAAAACAACTCAGCTATGCTGAATGGTTTGGGTGCGCAGTAAGCAAAATATTAATTTATTCCAATTCGAAATGCCATCTGAACGATGACCCATCTCAGAAGTATCTAAAGCAATCCTGCATGGAGCATCGATACACACAGAAACGCAGCACCGAAATTTGAAGGTGCTGTCCCCTCAGCATCGTCTCGTCCAATCGAAAACACGATTTTTAATTTTTGTGACAAATTTTTGTAGGTATCAAAATTCTATTAAAATGTATCTCAAAACTGGCTGTAGACATCAACAAGGTATATTCCAAATTTGAACCAAATACATTGATTGGTGGGCCCTTCAGCCTAATCAGGTTGCCATCATTTCATGAGAAGCAAAGAAGAAAAACAGTCAATTTACTCGGGGACAAGTAAGCAAAGAAAGTGAAATGATTGGGAAGGCCCTAAGGGACCATTCTTTTCAAATTTGATTTTATGTTGGGCCCACCCCTGCATGCATGGGAACATTCATATTGCATTCCAACTTTCTTAGCCTTTCACCCAGAGTCTTTCAATTTTGAAGCAGTTTCTCAACTTCTAAAACGCAAAAGTGATCCAGGAATCAGATATATTTTTAAATCAGTTCGGCCAACTTTTACAACATACCTATTTTTTGTATGTTCTCAATCACATCAACATTTAGTACCTATATCTATACCGATAACCATCAATAGTAACTTCTAATCAGCCCTTTATTATTATAAGAAAATTAAACATTAAGTACCGAAATATTACTGTCGTAAATAATAGGAATCCTATCTTGGGTAGAAACCAAAATGAACAGGAACTACTTATAAACCAAAAAGAAGACTTCTCGAATTATCCAAATGAGGCAATAACCGTGTGGATAATGATGGATTGTCATAATTATCCTGAAATAAAAGCGATAGCGCCACTCCCTGGGAAACTTTCTCAATTTTCTTGAGGTCGAATCTATAGAGGGAATCTTTTGAAGGAGGCTCCGAGACGTTGGATTTCGGAGTCACCAATTCATTCCCAGATTCACAGTCACGGCTCCTTCAGTTTTCTGCGCTCATTTCTATTCCCGTTTCCGCGGGTGAATTGCAAAAATGCAAATAAATATCTCTCCATTTTCATATCTGGACCAGCACCCTTGAACCAGAGAAATTCACCAACCCAGCTTGAAGGTAAGGTGCTACGCAAAATTTTTCATTTTTAAAATTAAACTGATTTCATTATTTTAGAAAGTTTTGATTTCGGTCGCGACGTGAAGTGGGTGAACTGTAATGTAGAGTTAAGAGTTAATACAACATTCCGCGGTTCATATTCGGTTCAGTGGTTTCTAGTGGAGAGACGAGACCTCTGGCGTGCAATATTTTGAACAGAAATAATTGAAATTGCATTTTCAATTCACGAGATATTAGGCCAGGTAGGTATGTAGGTATGCAGGAAGCCGTACTGTCCATGGCTTATAAGCGCATTCCAGCCAGCAGAGCAAATTATCCGAACCCATGGCATGTTACATCATATGAGCCTCTCTTCTCTCTTCATAAATATTTATCTGATTATTGTTTTACTGAGTTTGATATACAACGCAACGCTCAACTTAAGTTTAGCATATTAACTGTAACACCGAAGATTTAGCCCGGGGTCATCTGTTGGTGAAGCCCCCCCCCCCCCCCCCCCTTCCCTTCGCCGCGACTCAGCCCAATGGACGACCAGCTTTAGCATGACATTGGTATCTTCGGCTAAAAACTGAATATATTAATGAAACACCTCTTATGTCAGAAGCTGAATATTATGTGACATTTGTTTATTCTGAAGATGTCTCTCAGATGACTGAAAATAAGCAAAATAATGTACTGTAAGCTCCTGGAAGCTAAGTATACCGACTTTGCTCATTTCCTATAGACACTCTTTCTATAATTTACCTTAAAAACTGTGAATAGGAGAACCGAATAATATATATTTTTTTTGCGGCAGAAGGGTAATAGCTCCTAATATCTTCGTGATTTTGCAACACATTTAATACACGAAACACTGATAGAAGCGAATAGGTAGTCCACCCGTGGGCTATACTTATGATAGGTAAGTTAATTGGGAACTCCAGTTTTCCCTCCATGTCTGCGGCAAACTTGCAAGTAAACTTGTCTCATTTATCAAATGGCAGCCGTGCTTACTTAAACATCGACCAGAGTCGACCTCTCTCTCCAACCTGGGTAAATGTTATCATGTTCAAGGTATAATAATGAGGTAGAAGAAGGTAAATATAACAAGAAGGTAACAGGCGAGACTGAAACCCCCGTCATCTAAAGCTACAACAAGGGCAGCCTTCCAAAGGGCGAGGTACATTATACTATCACCTTAATCGGCAGCTTAGTTCCCCAGCACAGACAACTCGGTTACAGATAATGGCTGCCCACCCTTCCTCCCCCAGGGACCGTGCCAAGGTGAAACCAGTCTCAAGTGGTTTCACAAGTTCCTTGTCAAATTATAAATAAAACAGAGAACCGATAGTTGATTGAAACCTCTCCATAGCTTTGTCAGACTATAATAAAAACTGCGACTTTAAGACAATAATTAAGAACAATCGCTGGGAAGGTATAAACATTTACCTACCTTTAGCTCCCCACGGCAACGCATCAGGCAAACCCTCCCAAGAAAAATTCGTAATAAGGACATCTAAACAGAAAATTTAAAAAAATTTGGGGAAATATTCTAAAACGTGGACATTCACCCCCCCCCCCCCCCCCACCCCCCCACCCCCATCCCCCCCATTTGACCAATGGCACTCAAACGTAATACGATGCTCATACCAATTTGTACGAATAGGTATAAGGTAGTCTTCGTATATAACCTAATATGTACATGGGAAAGTGACAGAGCCTGGATGAACGATGATTCAAGTTTAATTGGAAGTGATCATATGTGAGGAACTCAAAAAGAGGAGAAATTTGAATATACAACATTGATAAGTAAGGTTCTGTTCAAAGAGGGAGAAAAAAGAAGCAAAAGAGCAAGTTCTTTTGGTGACAGCGGTCGCGAAATGATGGCCAAGCAAACTAGCCAGACTTTCCCCTCTTGCGCTCGCCCGCGTGATGGGCAAGCAAACTAGCCAGACTTTCCCCTCTTGCGCTCGCCCGCGTGATGGGCAAGCAAACTAGCCAGACTTTCCCCTCTTGCGCTCGCCCGCGTGAAAAGTTATTTGATTTGAAGCAAAACTTGGGAGTGAGAGCGCACGAGTCAGGAAGAGAAAACTCTCTGAGAACAGATCAAAGGCGGATAGAAAGGTCCAAGTTTGGAAAACATGAGATAACACTTGCGCCGAATCCGCAAGGGAAGTAGTCTGCACACGAACCGTCCTTCATTTCACAGACCAGTTTATACTACTTCCCACTCACTAGTTTGTGGTTCTGGTTTTCAGTAATGTTGCTACATGTTTGTTGATAGTTTTTAATGTCCATTTTCAAACAAAACTTTTTTCTGAAATACTTCTGACAGTCTCCTAGTTTCAGAAGGTGCGATTTTACTATCGAGTAATTTTTGACAATTTTTTCTTACACCTAGTTATTTTTTCACAAAAAAACACTCGCATGACTAGATCACGACATAACTCATTCTACCTACTTGATAGCATCGATCATTCGAAACAAAATCACAACTATACAGGTGCGATTCATAATTTGCTACAAATCATATCACAATGCTTCTCCGGAAGTCGAGAAAAGGTACACAAGTATTGTGTTACATGTAGGTACCCTCTTTGCCTTAGAGCAAATCTATTCAGCTTAAAATTCCAGATTTAATAATAAAGTACAAAGGACCTTTTCCGGAGTCAAAGCTGCCGGCACGATTTGTAGTTTGAGAGGAAAACTTTTTAACCGGTCTCCTCATAGGTATACTTTGTTCGCCCCTTACAGGACCAGTTTCCTGGAATTGGATTTTTCTTTGAAATAAATTTTTTTTCCTAAGTGGCTGAACCTGAAGATGTTAGAGTTATGTTGACTTGAACCCACGAGATCTCATAAACTGCCTTTGTAAACATTGGCCCTGACCGGTCTGACCTCCGTTCCTCCCTCCCCATAGTTCCCCCTTGATCACTGTCGGCGGCGGGCTTTCTTCAACATCCCACAAGTTATGTTGAGACCTGCGCTGTTGGGACCGGATGTTTCCATAGTTTACCACTTCCCATGCGAATATATCGGAAAATTTCTAAACAGCGTTTGATTTTATCGTATTTTGTTGATCCTAGACCTAGTCAACCACTGACATGGTCACTGTTGAGGGGAATCGATATACCCGTATTGTACTACAGAAGGTGAAGGTGTAGGTACGTGATCATCCCTTCCACGAAATGGTTCTTCCTTCTTCAAGATAACGAAACTCGCCACTAGACTCCTAACTGCATTATCATTAGAAAATTGAATAACCTAAGTGACACCTAAATTTTAGCTTTGCGAAACTCCCCAATTCATTCCCCTTTCAACTACTCTAACTAATCTCTAACTAACTAATCCAGCTATATACACTATGAATGCTCCCCGGTTAATAGCTCTAGTTTTAATAGCTCTAGTTAGTGTCCGAAAATTTAGAAAATTTAGTGTAATGCATTCAAGTTAGACTCTATCTGAAAAATGGCAATGACCACGGTTACCATAAATTTTCAGTCCCTTTTCTAATTTTTCCCGGGAAGTAAAATTGAAAGAGGAAATGGAGAAAGTCGCGATGAGGGATTTGCATGCAGTCGAAATGAGGGGCGGTGAGCCTTGCTGAAGTTTGTGAGTCGGGTGGTGAGGGTGCGAGACTGCGAGGACAAGTTCAGGTCTTTCGGCTCCAGGCCAAGTCAACTCAAATCCCTGACCAACAGCTTTCGTTAAACCTCTTGAAGACTTTTTTTTTATTTCTTTGAAAGATACATCATTTGAGTTAAAAACAAAAAAAGGCAGAAGTAGGCAATCAACCCCCATGGTTTGCGTGACGCTTGACAAATTTAAATGTGTTGCTTTTGACTATATGGCGATATTATTATTCTCAGAAGGTGGGGAGACAGCCTCGTTCATAGTCATAAGGATTCTTTCTGAGTCGCACACTGGACGACCAAATGTAATGGTAAAAGCGCGCATACGTGCATCCGCTTCATCACCACCCATTCCTTCAGTCCAACAGCTGCTCATTTCACGGGCTACTGCCCAAGCCAACTTAGACAAGTTGTGTCCGCGCCATAAGCAATAAACTTTGCTGACTTGCGCTAAGTTTCTGGCCGATATTAACTACCACCTGCCGTGATATCCTTCTTCAAGTGAGATAGGAAAATAGGTGAAATTTAAGTAATGGTGCAACGATTCCTCGGATTCCTCCACAGACAAAGAAGAAAAAAAACTAAACTTTTCACGAAAAAAGTGAATCTGTAAAAAGCTAAACTTGTGAGACAGAATTTTGTACATTAAAAATGAAACTGGAAATTTAGAAAACTTCTGTTTCCTATCGATCGCCTATGCCTATGGAATCACAACTCATGATTCACCAGGTTTGAAATTACAGAAAGAGTTAGTAGAAACAGATGTAATAAGAAATACACAATGGGTTGAAGCAGTTCATGAGATTTATGACCACCACCCCTTTCCTATCACTATCACCGAACAATCCAGCTACCCTTACATTCTCCCGTCCTCCGTCCTCTAACCCCTACTCCCTACTCCCAGGAGATTCCATTAAAAATGACCTCGTCAGTAAAGAGTTCCCGTCCGACACGCAGGGTATAATGCAAAGGCTCGGTACTGGCAAAAATTACCATGCATTCAGCAATATACATTCCCACTCAATTTCCATCGTTTGGGTTTTCTTTCAGTTGATTCCTAGTTTCGGAAACAAGAGTAAGTAGTCGCAAATACCTCCCCGAATGGGCCAACAACTCTAACCCCTTCCCCATTCCCCCTCCAATATAGCGAATGATGACTGGCCTATTCAGGGTGCGTCCCACCATGCCCAGTTAAATTTTAACTGGGCATGGTGGGACGCACCCTAAGAGTTTCGTAATGAGAACCACATGCGTTCTGAAGACAAATCTGGATGTTAAAAGTTGGACATTGTTTTGGAAGTCGTAACACTGTAAGCATAGCCATATCCACGGGGGGAGGTTTAGGGGGTTAACACCCCCCCCCCCCCCCCCATGAACGGAAAATTAACATGGTAATCCCAATGTGAAGCCCCCTCCCCCCCCCCCCCCATGACCGCTTTCTGGATACGGACCTGACTGTAAGTATCTATAGCAGTATAGGTATAGGTAGTTTGCGTTATTTCTTCGAAATCTACTTATAACAATATTGAGTTGAGTAGGTTATTATAAAAGCAGAGGCAATAATTGCACGCGCTAACCGATGAAACTAGCGAAAAACGCGAAGGAGACGCGAACTGACCACATGAATGATTTATGTCGAGCAATAATAATTTGAAAATACGACGAGCGATAACACGACGTAATACATTTCCCACAACCCAGTTCACAAATCATGGAATAATAGACCTCACCATGCTCAAAGTAAGCTGACTGGTTCATGAGCTCTCTGGACCGGGAAACCTTTGTTTTTGTTCGTTTTGAACCATATCAGTGTTACTGATTGTCCACAATCATCTGCGGACCCTGATGATAACTTGAATTTCCAAAATCATACATGATCCTTTTTGGGCCTCCAATTTTCGAGTTATTAGCTCATTATAGGTATATTCCTCTTTTAACCTCCAGAAAAATCAGCAATTTCACCAATCGCCGAAGTAGACACCTAGGTTTCGGAATTAATTCACAAAGTCTTACCGAGACATGAGAACGAGTACATAAACCTATTGGCTTTAGGAAGTTAAGACGCTCACGTTTTCTCTCCGTCTACATGCGATACTTCCAGATCAAAGCAAAGTTTAAGGTGTCCAACTTCGTGATCTTTGTACAATACTAAGCAAAATTAAACTTCTCGCTTGAATCACGGAAAAATGGAGCATGATATATTATTTTTCCACAATACAAGTGCATGACAAGCGCTTCGCCTACTACCTATAGCCGTGATATGTCTGGATGTTGAGATTCGACAATTTTCAAAAGTGGGGTGGTGCTTTTACTATTAGGTATGAGTGGTGCAACGGCTTGACACAATTCTAAATAAAAGAGAGATGAGTAGAGAGATATCATCTAAACTCTAAAGCATACCTATACCAATCCAAAAAAAAGTTAAGGGTAGCGCCCCTGCCCCAGATTGGTTGCATTACCAGCATTAATGTCTACATTTACTACCGCATTCGCCTTTACGACCCAAGCTGCCGTCTCCAGCTAATTCTAGCATCTAGCTTCTTATACGTCTCAATTCCCAGCCTAAGGAAAATCTCTTCGAAGCACCGAAAATGCCACATTTATTATTTAAGAGTATTCATCTCCTTTGCGGAGATGACTTTCACTAGGTAGGTTTATATTGCAGATAGAAAGAAGATATCACACGTCTGTGCAGTGCACACAATGTGCGCCCATTATTTTAGCACAAAGTTGTAAGATGGGTACTCAGAAACACTTCATAAAACTATTTTTTCTTTGGAAGAATTATAGTTAGTGGGTAGAGTTGGCACAACACCGAAGAAACCTCACGAAGTGCAGTGAAATTTCCCAAGTTTTGCTAAACTAAGGCAACCCCAGAGCAAGCTGCAAAAAGAGGTAAGATGGAAAACTCACCTGGAAGACTGGCTGCCAAACCCAACGTAAGAAGAAATGGGACCCAGGTTAGAGAAGGACGTGTGGGACCAGTCATCTCACAGTTGCATCACTCGGGGTTTTTGTTCGTGGTACTCAGTTCAGCTCGGATGGTCATTTGCCGGCCCATGATCGCACTCAACTGAAATAAAAATAACTTTATTAGTCAAGATTTAACAAGATCCTTAAAAATACCATTCACAATATAAAGCGGAAATTGGTGAAACACTTCTTGTAAAAAATTTCAGCTTCAGGGAACTTACGAGTACAAAGCTTGCTCGTCGAACAAAAACCGGGTTTTCATTAAAGGCGAATTAACCAGCTGAGGCGAGGTCTCAAGAGGCAGTGTCAACCCTACAGTCACCTCATGGCCTCTTCTGTGCTACAAGAGTCTTTGACTTCCCAACCTCGGATAGGCTTATAGGTACCTAATAAAGTGATAACCAATAACCTTGACCAGGGGCACCATATTTTGAGAATCCGGAAGAGTACTTGTACAAAGGTATTAAATGTTAATTACTTTGGTATCTACCAGACTTGGAGGAAATATTTTCTAGTCGGCCGCAGTCGGCCTATAGGTAGTACCATTATATTTTATTTATTATTGTTGCAATAGTGTAGTCCGAACCTTATAGGTTATAATTCGGACTCGGGGTAAGAGACAATTTTTTAATGAATGTCGAACAGTTCTCGGCAAGGGGTTAACCACTCGCTGGGAACCTCGTTGGGAATCATTGGAAATCTTTAATCTTTATGAAATCTCAGGGAATCTTGGAATTTTTTTTGAGTGGTTACCCCTTCGGGGTTCATCTTTCTATGAATACTGTTTGGAATCTTTATGGAATCTCAGTGGAATCTCAAGAAGTCTCTGGAGTGGTTCTCGGTTTACCACCCTTAACGATGTAATTCTGAAAAATCACGCAATATTGTACGCGGACGGGCATCGCTCTTACTAAGTTTTAGAGCGAAGTATATAGATACAGGGTAATAACGAAGGTAAGAACAATTTCTGGATTTGACTTTTAATCTACTCCCCTTGAAAATTGACAAGTTGCATGTGGAATGGATTGTGCAGAGAGGAGTTTATACGAAATAAAGTACCAAGGAAATAACCTAATGTTTTAAAACCTACTGCAGAAAGCTTCAATTTCCCTCACTGACGACTGCACTACTTGTGATTCTAAGCTTGTTCTTCCAGCAATTCAAGTCAATTAGGAACATTTTACAAAGTTAAAAATCAGTTGCGGTGAAGAGTTATAAAGTTGGCAGGACTGATTGGAAAGCCAAATGCAGGCGGTCGGTGGAAGCGCCGGAGAAAAGCTCCATGAGTTTGCTGTGGGTTACTCGATTGATTGGGGCCGCCAATGAGCTCACTCAGCAACCAATTCTCAATGACACCAAAAACAAACTCTTGTATCAAAGAAAGGGGGGGGGGGGGTTAGTTGAATTACAACACAAGTAGGCCTTTCGACATGGAGGAGAGGAGGAAGAACTTTTCTCTCTTAGCGTGCAAGGAAAACAATGGAAAATAAACCTCTCTGCTTTTTTCTGCATGTCCCTAAATATGGAAGAAGCAAATAATCTTCTACAGATGTTAAATTGACGAAATTTCTCTAAAATTTACGGTTAAGGGAAGAATTTTTGTATACCAGAGGACTGAAAAGGCGTTAAGAGTTGAAGAGGGCTAATCGGAAGCTGAGCGGAAAAAGTTTCAAATATTTCACCCGGGTCTTTCATAAACGAGGAGACATTTTCCGGAGCGATGTCATATTTTCCGGAGTTAAACGGTCACAATATCCCTTTATGTGATAAAAATCGGAGCGCCAAGTCAGCTGGGAATGGGCATAGAGAAGGTAATACAGCGATATGTGAGATTTGAAACTCAGTGCTAGGGGCCCATGACAAATGGCCAGGTGCTTGTCCTTGTCAGACCAGGGCTACTTCCTCGGACACGAGATAACCCTAAATGCCCGCACCTACGGCCCTCACCAAGTCTTATCTAATAATGTATGCAGATATCCAATCTGGCATTCTAGTGAATTGTTTCTTTTTATTTTTTCATTAAATCCCTAACTCAATTTTGAATAGGTAAACAGGATTTAATAATTTTTAAAATATCTTATTATTTAAGCTATCTTCAGTTTTGACTTCAACAGGGAGAGCGTGACATGCATATATACCAACGTCTAATGATCCGATAACTCTGCGTGCGTGAACTCGAAAGCTGCTGCCAATTAAGTAAGGTGCTCTTTTAGCAGGATATCTAAAAGTTGAGAAGACTCCTTGAATCACATATCATCGTCACCTAACTGTACAAGGCAAATTCTATATATCTACTCGTATTTCCGCCGGGAGAAGGAAAACTGTTCAGATCCGTTACTTTTATTCTCTCACTTCGTGGGTGGGAAATTTATAATATTTTTCTGTGCCTTCACACCTGCTTTTTGAAACCGGATGAAGCAAGGACGATAAAGCTCTTGTAATGAGATGAACGTGTTTTTTCAAACGAAAGCATTTGGAGGTCACAGGGATTAGCAGAAACTCACAATACATTTGATTTTGGAGCTGAATGTGGTTACTGTGGCCTCAATCAAATCCCTGCATTATCGGAAAAGTGCTTCAAACAGCTGCTGACGATCTGACCACACAGACGCCTGACCCTACCACCTCACTTACGCTTCCAGCACCAAATTAAGCCCGTAATAGCGTTATTTTAAGGTTATTTCACTGTTACTCTGGGTTATGAAAGGTATATGCATATACATATATCTACGAGTATGCGTTTTTACTTTCTCGCCCGTATGTAATACATGGGCTGAGAAAGTTATGTTATCGTGCGAAATTTCGATTTTGAGATTTTCATTGCAAAAGGCATTTCAGAGGTCCCAGATCACAAAAAAGTGGTTTTTAGGTCATGACCGTCCGACGTACGTACGTACGTATGTACGTACGTGTCTTTGTCTGTAGCGCGGCTAGAAGTCACACCAATCAACCGATTTGGCTAAAATTTGGAATATGTGTGCCTAAAATCAGTTTCGAGATACATTTTTAATATAATTTTGATAACTCAAAAATTACGCCCACCATTGTCAAAAAAGTGTCAAAAAAAATTAAAAATCGTGTTTTTGATTACTCGGAACGCTTTTGACGGTACATTTATCAAGTTAGGGTGCGTCCCACCATGCCCAGTTAAAATTAAACTGGAGATTTACCATGTTAAATTTAACTTTTAAGTTAAATTTAACGCACCCTTAGAACATTCCAATTTGGCAGTTGTGTTCCAGATAGATGTTTCAGCATCATTTTTTTTTTTTAGATGGTTTCAGCCCAAATTGGCCCATACGTGAAAACCTTGGCCCCGGGAACAGTATTCGCCGGAATTTCTCAAAAATCAATAATCTTGTGCTAAATAAAATTACTTAAATATTTGTCGAAGAACTTTTCAATCGATTCAAAATTGCGGCCGATATAGGCCAAATAATGTCAAAAAGTGGAAAAAACGAAAATCGCGTTTTTGATTGGTCGGAACGGATTTGACAGTACACTAACGGAGCGATAATCTTGAAAATTGGTAAAAGTGATCTCAGATAGATGTTTAAGACTGATTTTCACCAGAATTTTGATTTTCCAAAAATTACGGTTGTTATAAATAAAAGAATAAACAAGTATTTTGCCCGTAAACTGAAACTTCACCGTACAATGGATATGCTTGAAATTCGGTATGCATATGCGTAATATTATTGTCTAGGGGTGTGCAAAATATCTTTGTGAGCAAATCACAATTGTGGCCAAAAAAAATCATTACATAAAAAAATCAAATTTTTCGTTTTTCAGTAGCGCAAAAAATGCGAGTAAGTCAAGTGCGACCATTGTCGGACCCTTTATTTATTTTCTTGCTATTGAGAATGGCAAGAAATATTACTTCCATGCAAAAATTTAATTTTGCAGATTTTTGTTTCCTATGGTCTTTGGGGTCCCACGGGTAATTTTTTTTTAGGAAATTTTCGATTAGTCAAAAATGCATGTTCACGTCATTTTGCAGACCTAGTAAAACTTCACACATCCTCAATATTCTGGAAATAGAAACGGACAAGCTAGTTCGCAGACATCCATTTAGCGTACATGTGTTTTATTGGACAATGGGATTAAGGGGCGATGGAAATCGGCCCATGATGAAGTCGTTAAGGGAGAGATTCATGTTCCACCCTCGAAGGAGAGTTATGGCCAGCACGAGGAGGGGATCCCTGGGGGTGCCTGCTGCCCTCCTTCCCCTCACTCCTCCTATATATACCTCACTCCTCACTCGCGTCGTCCGCCTTTATTTACGCGAACTGCGCGAGGGCGTGACGCCGCCGCATGTTGGAGCACGTTCCATTCTCACGTCGTGCCTCATTCCTGATTGTGCTGACTCCCATCCCTTGTGTAAATACGGCAATCCGCCATTGTACATAACCAACCATCTGTTTTTACACTCAGCAAAATGTAAAAAAAAAAACGTTTTAACTAAATTATTTGTATAGCTCTTATTGAATTTTTATTGAGGGCCTCATATGTGTTGTGATATCCATCCGTGTCCACAATCAATTCTCGATTCCCAGTACCCCAAGTAAGTAGGTATCCCAAGTATCGCAATATTAGGAAGACAGTTTTTCCTAACAAGCTACATTATATCCTGCTTTGGAAGAATAAATTAACAGCTGTCCCTGTAGCTTCAGCTTCTAAGCGCACTATAAACAGTGAAAATCAAATTAGACGCGGTTTCAGTTGGAACATAATTATAGCTTCAGCGGTGACCAATCTAATGCATGGACAGCTGCGGGCTGCAAATCTGCAATGGTTTAGCTTCTGTGGTCCATGTCCCCCGGCCAATCTACCCAATTCAAGGCTTGTAAGCTTCTCAATCCTGACTGCGGCACAGTTGAATATTCATAAACCGTCGTCCCATATACAAGGCCCGTCACCGGTCACGTTTTTCTTTCATCTCGGCTTCGCCTTTACCTACACATCTGCAGATTGTTACTCTCGTGCCTGATTGCTCACCGTGCACACATAAATGTCGTCCCGACTCTCCGAAGCTGTCTTCTTTATCAGCACCGCCGTTCATCGGCACCACAAATCTTAGTAAAATATGAGAAGCGTTCTCATGAAAAGTTTTTGGTGCTTTTCAGTTTCTTCAGCCTTTATATTTTGTGGGAGATTCGCAATACCTCCCTCGAGGTGGCTCCCGTCGGGATACGTCAAACGTGTCTCCATATTCATGACTACTCGTTCCCCTGACAGCCTTCAACTCAGAAAACGCCTCCTTCTGACATCTGCACTTTACCTCACGTTTCTATGATTTTCATTTCAATTTATGTTTCGTCTGCACTACTGCAGTCACATCTAAATCAATCAACATGAAGAATATACCTATAGAATATCCCTACACCCTTAATGTGACCGTGTCACCTTTCAAGCATTGCACGACTAGCTGTGACCACAACATTTAGTATAAAATATATAACTATTAGAGCGGAACATTACTCTCGCGTTATAAATTAGTATAAGGTATGGAGCGTCGTAACGATGTATCAAGTGTATGATTAGACTGAGGGACCGTATATACGTAGGTTCGGCTGTGAGTCGATACATTATCCTGCAGAAGGCGAAATGAGTCGCCGTTCAAGGGTGGGGTTTTATGGAGAAAGCGGCAGTTACGGCGTACCCTACAAGTTACAATACGAGACAGCTGCGGTTTAACGGGCCTCATTCTCATATAACTTTAATTAAAGTTATACGCTTGTCAGACAGGACAGTTACGAATACCTTATATTGTTCTCAGAGATGGTATGGGTATTATCTCATGTGTTAGCATAAGTAGTTACATAGGTAAGTAGTTTAATTTCTACAATATGTATTATACGTACTATAGGGCGACTGAATATTTTTTGAATCTCCAATTGCAGTAGAGTAGGGATACGTATAAGATATATAGTGTAAACATAAATGAGTATATTACTCAGGTCGAAATTGTATAGGTAAGAACCTGTGCAGCTCTATAAGCACTGCATGTGCATGGCTCGTATTTATAACGTCTATCCAATACTATAGACCAGCTAAGACACGATTTGCCTATCTCTATAGGATAAAAAATAGATAGGTACCGGGATATTTTAGTTTTATTATCAAGGGGAAACAATATAAACGAAGAAGGAGGCGGTATATATGTTCCATCAGCGTAATACTGCCCATTTCCGGGATCAACGCGAGTTATCCACGATAAATAACAATTTATGAAAAGGCCGTTACGCTGATTGCATGGCTTCCATTCGAAGCTTTTACCTTTCCGAATGAAATAGAAAAAGTAGGTCACTGGACGAATCATGCTGAAGATGGGTCTTTCATTTCTGTTGAACATAATGCTGTAAGAAAGGAAATGAAATAAGAAACGAAAATGGAACTGATTGTAAATTAATTCACAGCACAGTTTTAGATTGCTACGTAGGTACGTGACTTTTCTTTACATTTGACTACTTTTATTTTGAAATCAAACTTTATGGGCGAAATCAAGATCCTATACCTACCTTCAGCAAATCCCCTTTGCTGCTGACTGCATGTGTCACATTTCAACCCCTTCTACAACAGCAATATATGCAAGGGAACGTGGTCATTCGTTTTCATTTTGAAACTGTGACTGTGGCACCCTCATTTTGAGCAGGATTCAATTTCGCGATTCTGCCTGGATACATGGCCCCCCATTGGCCCATGCAGTAGTTTGGGCTGGGAGAGTGCATGGCTAGGTGCAGGAGATGGACCGACCGGCAAGACGTTATTTTTCAAAACCTTCAAGGAAACGGATTACCCAAAATCTCAAAATCAATTTTTCGTAAGATCCCAACACCCACGCTTACTTTTATTTCAGTTTAAGTTACTTATCAGAGAAATAAACGTCAAATGTATCAAAGTACTACAGGGAATCTTCAGAACTCGAAACTAAAAGAAGGGAGAAGGAAGGAAGCATGCAGTGGATCTCAGAAGATCCAATCGCGGTCGGTGGTATATAATGTGAAAGCAAGTCCGAGTGCCATTATCCCGCTGTCAGCCACAGAGCTGTCTACTTGTCCCACACAAACTTCTTTTCCAATACAATAAAAAAAGCTAGTTTCTCCCCGTACGTCCTATGAATAAAGGGTGTCCTATGAATAAAGGGAAAGGGTGTCCCCGACTCTTGAAACTATTCATATTGTATACAGAGACTGTCACCAGCGTTTTTTGGCTACAGCTGGAAAAGCAGATCTCCGCATTCCTTGTTTTCCTTTCATGGGGAAAATTGTAAGGTTATATTGGATAGGTGGATTAGGTATATTTAGCTTTATACGTAGCATTGGGGTGAGTATTATATGAAAGTAACTAGTACAGTCCAAGGAATCCGTCTGGCACAACTAGCAGCACTGCCAGCATTACCCTGAAGACGAATGCTACAAGACCCATATGTGCACGGGAAATTATTAGAAAAATCTGTAGGTGTACAGCAACTTAAGGTAGAGGGACTTTTTGTGTTTCATCATTTCCTATAAAAGTTACCTCCAAAGCCCCGATATAGCAAATATCGAGCCACCTTAAGCTGTGGAATCATAAAGCTACTAATGGAAGAGCAGAAAATCCTACAACAGCTGATTTAAAAATGTTGAAGGGAGCAAGAGAGTTTTTAAGAAAGTTGAAGCATGGTATTAGGCGTGCAGAGAGGGATATAAAACTCACTCCAGGCTAAACCCGCTTAATGATAGCAATTCCCCAGCCAGCCAGCCAGCGCGCGGAGTGTATCAGTAACCACTAACCAAGGCATTCGCCACCCTCATCATGGGTCACCGAAGTGCGACAATACTCTAGGAGTCTATGCAACTCTTCACACAGAGTATGAAATTGTTCTCAAGAAATGCATTTCTTAAAAAATATCTGTCCTGATTGTTTTTATATAAGTAGGGACTGTAATAATTGTTTTGATCTTTCGCACACTGGTATTGATAACAATAGAAGCAATAGTTAGTCCATGTAGAGAGAGCGAGAGAGAACGATAAGAAAAATATAAGATAAGAACGATATAAAGAATAGTTCTGCTCATTCTTGGATTAGATGAAGTCAATCATATCCAGTGGTGGATAGACTACAGGGATGTGAACTGTAAAGGCGGTTAAGATTAAACTTTGATGCGGAAAGTGGAATGTTATAGTATTATTCATCGAAGAAAAATGTAATTTCCGATTTCAAGGGGTTATAAGCGAAGCAGCCGTGTAGGAATACAGAAGAGCTACGCAATGAGAATACAGAAGAGCTAGCGAGCCCCGCTCAGCTATGAGTCCCTGATGGACACAGCACTCAGCTTTCAAGCCCAGCTTAGATACCAGTCCCTGACGGACATAGAACTCAGCTTTCAAGCCCAGCTCAGCTACCAGTCTCTGACGGACACAGCGCTCAGCATTCAAGCCCAGCTTAGATACCAGTCCCTGACGGACATAGAACTCAGCTTTCAAGCCCAGCTCAGCTATATACCAATCCCTAATGGACACGGCCCTCAGCTTTCAAGCCCAGCTCAGCTACCAGTCTCTGACGGACACAGCACTCAGCTTTCAAGCCCAGCTCAGCTATATACTAATCCCTAAGGGACACGACACTCAGCTTTCAAGCCCAGCTCAGCTACCAGTCCCTGACGGACAAAGAATACAGCTTTCTAGCGGGGGCATTTATCGGGCTCATAATACAACAGTCCTGAAACATGGAACTCGAACCTGGAATGAAACGGTCGAATACAGGGAAAGGATATGACTTCGGATCAAACCCAGAATATTGGAACCAATAGATAAGTTTTTCTCATTTCCTTCAAGGCATGAACCTATTAGGTATAGGTACCTTGTAACCAGAAACGGAAATTAAACTTTAGAAAGCAAATTGATACTAGGTCGCCATAGGTTTTTTGTGGTTCTTATATTTTAGTTTATTGAAATGGATTGAAATGTTCTGTCTGAGCTATGAAAGTTAAGAAGTCAAAGCTAAGACCGTGCGAATTGGGGCACGACCCAAAACTAATGATTCGTAATTTCCCGAGTTAAAGCGATATACAGACCTAATACCTGTTTCAAAGCAAATTCTATTAAAGGGGTTATAATGTCACCAAGACAGGAAAGCTGCCATTTTTCGGTTACTTTCACCTTATTAAATCTGTGCTTTCACTATATAATAAAGCAAGCATTTTAAATTTCTTGTGTGAAATACGAAGGGTCACCTAGATTTTAGACTGTAGGGATTCCGCCTACCTTGCTTACGTTCCAACCACTCTGTTGGTGTTTGAATTCGGGTTTCAAGGTATTTCCTTCGGGCACCAACAGAGGGGGTTGTTATTGATTTCTCCTCAATAATTTATTTAAATATTAATTTATTTGTTAGCAGATTAATGTAGAGCAAACATTTAGGTAGGATAATTAGCTAGAATTCCTGGTCTTGTGATAAACACTTTGGCTGTACTATTCTCCCGTGGTAATTAGCTAGGCTTTCTTAAATAGCACGCGTGTCTGGGTCTGGGACCCGGCACGGTTGGGTGCTGGCAGATTTTCGGCTATGTAGCAATCAGCTCACAGCAATCAGCTCAAGCAGACCAACTAATTGTCAACTAATATATTGGAGTCAATACACGCAATAAGCTATACCTTCATGGGTATTCCTTCATTGGTGACCCCGACGTGGGGGTAACGGTGAAAACCGGCCCCACCTTTTTCAGGCTACGGAACCTCCGGCCTCACCCCCGACGTGCCTTCACCGATGGTTACGGTGTAAAACCGACCTCGTCTCTTCCGGGCTATGGCATCCCCGGCCCGCCTCTTCCTAGGTCACGGTACCTCCGGCCTAGCAACGCTTCCGTTTGCCTCCACCCCGTACGACAGCATGCCCGGCAATAAGGGGCTATCGGCGGCTACAGTCATTGGGCCCTGGGCAGCTCGCGACACAGGGATGGATCCTCGCCACCGGCAACGCAGCCGTTCCTACGTGGCTGATCAACTGTTCCCCCTGCCGACCGGTACTGCGGCGCTAGCCTATGAACAAGACCGACGGGACCTGCAGGCCATGGCAGAAGCGGATGGCTATGTGCTGGACTGGCCATAAATTCTCATGTGTTCAGTTTTGTTTTAAGTTTGTTGTGTGGCCACGGTCAGTTGACCGGCCTTTGTGAAATTACTCTTTTTCTTCTGTTCCTATCTTGGACCGCCGCTGGTCTTCGCTCGTCAACTCACGGGTCTTCAATCGCGCGCTGCATACCTTGCAGTCTACACTTCCTCCGGTCTACGCTGGGCACACGAAGTCCCGGACGCTGTCCGCTGTCGCACTTCTCTCAGCCGGGGACAGAAACTCCGACCTATGCTGGGCACATGAAGTCCCGGACGCTGTCCGCAGTCGCACTTCTCTCAGCCGGGGCCAGAAACGGCATCGCCTCGTTAGCCACGCCACCTGGTTTCCTTGGTCTTCTATCTTCGCGCATCAACTCAAGGCCTCCTTCCGCCGGGACCAAGTATCGCCGCCGTACACGCCGCTTTACTGGGGACATACGACATACGTCACGTCCTCGCTGAGTCTTCTGGCGGACTGGCTCTTCCGGGTGCAGTTACGGAACGTCTTCTCCGGTCTCCCTGCCCCGTCCCACCTCAACTCTCTCTGCAGCGGCCCGGTCCAAGCATGATGAACTTCGCCGTTCTTCCTCGCCACACTTTTCTTTTTCTCCGCTCCTTGCAGTCACTTTTCCGTAGGGGAGGGTACTGTAGGGATTCCGCCTACCTTGCTTACGTTCCAACCACTCTGTTGGTGTTCGAATTCGGGTTTCAAGGTATTTCCTTCGGGCACCAACAGAGGGGGTTGTTATTGATTTCTCCTCAATAATTTATTTAAATATTAATTTATTTGTTAGCAGATTAATGTAGAGCAAACATTTAGGTAGGATAATTAGCTAGAATTCCTGGTCTTGTGATAAACACTTTGGCTGTACTATTCTCCCGTGGTAATTAGCTAGGCTTTCTTAAATAGCACGCGTGTCTGGGTCTGGGACCCGGCACGGTTGGGTGCTGGCAGATTTTCGGCTATGTAGCAATCAGCTCACAGCAATCAGCTCAAGCAGACCAACTAATTGTCAACTAATATATTGGAGTCAATACACGCAATAAGCTATACCTTCATTGGTATTCCTTCAAGACCCTTATCTCACAAACCACAGTACAACTAAACATAGTATACCCATGCGCATGTGTCATGGCGGCCGTGACGTCATCAACCACACATTGAGCTTCCTGCCATAGGGTTCGTGTGTTAAAAACGTGTTTTTACTAATTTTTTTTAAAGCATTTATAATTACAATTTGAAGCTGTTACTGCATTCATAGCAAGAAGATAACTCATAGTCTAGGTTAAGTTCGTAAAATGGGGAAATTGGACAAAGGGGGTAGAAATGGGGAGGGTTCTTGGAAACAATACAATTTGGCCATTACCCCCTTAATATTGAAAATAGTGAAATTATTATTCTTTCCTGAGTTGTCTAACAGTGTTTCCTACAACTTTTGTCTAAAACGTTTTTTGATTGCACCCTTAGGGGGTTGAAAAACCCGAGGTTAGTGAACAAAAAATTCATAACGTCGTTAGTAGGAATGAGATTAAGTTATTTCTTTTTGCTATGAATGTGATTTTATATCACCTACAACTTTTGTACAAAAATGTTTTTCGGCCGACGTACCGTTCAGGCAGGGGGTGGGATGATAAATATTTAAAACGCCATAACTCACTTATTTGGTAAGATATCAAGTTTTTTCTTTTTGCTTTGAGTTTTTATTAATATTTTCTACAATTTTTGTCTGAAAAACTTTTTTCTAAAATCACTTTTATTTCACCCCGTGAAAAAAGCCTTTTGCCATTTTTCCAATATTTTTGGAGTTTTGGGACATTTTTGGCACCTCAGCCCCCTAGCCCGTAAATTCCTGTTTCACGTTGAAAACCTTGCAATCACGCACAAAGGCATAAGTACAAGAACCGAATGGAAAAAGGTAAAAAACTCGGCATCCCCAACCAGACCCGTAAGCTCAGTATATAGCCAGCCCCGGCCGCGTGTGGTTGCTGACGTCATGCGCGAAGCAGACGAATCTTGGCCGCGGCTTGGGTATACTATGTTTAGTTGTACTGTGTCACAAACGAACTTTTTGCAAAATAGTGAAACAGATATAGGTACCTATGAGAAAAGTATACTCGTATATTATGGTAAAACTCACAAATGTGGTCTGGGGGTCAATGGACCACGAAATGAAAAACTGAAAAGAAAAAAGTCATAACAATAGGTAACCGCTACAATAGGTATAGTATTTTTTCAACATCTAAGTACCAAAAAATGCCACCCACAGAACTGATCATCTCCATTCTCCAGCGCCAACGTGGCAGAAGGGAGAGAACAGTTGTGACTTGTGAGCTGTGACACTGGTCACACTACTGATGACTGGGCAGCGCGTCGGAAGTCACGGTCAGCAGTGCTGTTGGACAATGTTACGTAATGATCTATTGTCCCAACACATTGTCAGGACACATGGAAGCAAAAATTCACAAACCACACCAAATATACGAGTTGTGTACATAAATCTGTTTACTACTCCCAACACAAAATTTAACAATTACCTATTCTTACGCCCTGATGACGCTTACAGTTTTGACGTAAGAAGAAATTTATATATGCGGGCATGGAGAGGAATAGAGAAAACTAAAAGTGAAAAATTAAAAAAAAGTAATGAACTCCCTCAACTTTTTTAATGCATTATGCCTAATAAAGGGGCCAAATTCAGCGCGGGTGGCAGCGCCTCATTTTTTCGCCTGCGGTGTGGTTTGTCATAGTCACACCCCCGAGAAATATTGGCAATGAATTTGCCATAAGGGAAACATCTATGAAATGTTTCTAGAAAAATCCAAGGGGAGTGCATAAACTGATTTATAATCTTATCCCCCCCACTTTCCCCCGTCATCAAACACTGATGGATAAGGTTAGATGGATAAGGCAATTAGGGCATTCGAAAAGGGGGCTGACACCTCTACAGCAAATCTGACAGCAACCCATTTAGCCTATGCTATAATGTACCTAACAGCATAGCCGTATCCACGGGGGGTTAGGGGTTAAACCCCCCTGCAAACGTGAAGCAAAAAATAGATATATTTGGATATCATTTACCTAGGTACTTGCTTTCTTGTTATGAAAAGCCACCTAAAGTGACAAAGAAGATCACCTCCAAGTTTACACGATAACAATAATATTACCTATTATTATTCTTATAAAGTTCATTCCACGCAACCCCAGCTTATATGTATTTCGCACACTGATGAAATTGCCGACATGCAGACACTAGGGATCCGCAAACCCACATACTACCTTTTGAGGTTAAGTTATGACTTGCTGAACTAACTACTCCTGTTGAGTGTAAAATCATTGATGAAATTTGCTCATACAATACAATGAGCATGGCTATTTGCTGAAACAGCACTTTGCCGCTTCCATGCGAGAGGCCCGGAATTAATGAGCCAATACCTTCCGCTGCGTCAGCTCTAGTGATGGACAGCAGACAGCAGACACAACAAACCCTCCAAATTAGTTTTCCCTTTTTGTTTTCCCGAAAAATGTTATAATCTACATCGCCTCCGCAAAACAGACGCCCTGAACCGAACCAATAACAGTTCGGGATAAGTTGGATAAGTATGTTTTTATTTTAACAGGCTATATCTTAATTAGGAATCTCACACAAGGCTACCTTTTTTGGGTAGGTAAAACTGTGCAAAAGTGTTCTAGCTGAATGGCTAGGAATAACAGGTACCTATCAAGTTTTTTTTTTTTTTTTTAGTTGAGGCTGTAGTTGCGGGGAGGGAGTTTCTTCTGCCGTACATTTCTTTTGAGAACTTAAAATTTACAAATAGTTCGGGAAAAAAATAATATTTATTAAATAAACAACTCTTATTTACTAGTTCTTTCAAAGCTATCTGGCTTCACCCAAAAATAACCTTCAAGTAGGTATACCCCTTGCCATAGTCGTACACCCTAACCCCCCCCCCCCCCCCCCCATGAACGGAAAATTAACATGGTACCGCCAACGTGAAGCAATAAAATATAGGTATAAAGTAGGCTAACCCCCCCCCCCCCCCCCCCCCCCCGGACCGCTTTCCGGATACGGGCCTGCGCCTCGCCATGCGCCTCTGCGAGTAAAATGAATCTGAGCTACTGTATAGGTAAGGAAGGTATAGGGCAGCGCAGGTGGATGCTATGGGTACCAATACTAAAACACAGAAGCTACAAGTGAATTATAATGACAATCTGTTTGAAAGCCTTGCCAGACCTGAATCTGGAAGGAAGAGCCAGTTAACTTGGCTCCTATTGTCTAGATCCTTTCACCCTTGAGCTAGCCTCTGGAGCTCCAAGCTCGAAGCTTCCCTTGTTTGCACGTATCCGTCTCCCAACATCCGGCGTCTCACTTGTTAGGCTCGATGTGCTTAGCAAAGACTTCCGGTGCAGCGGCTGCCGGCTGGCTAGGTCCCTTTCAAACAAATTACGAATCGCTGCAGGGATGGCAAATGTTTAATACGTTATTACTAGGTTCGATACTAGCAGGTCCCTATGAAAACACGCTCTGAACTCCATATCTATTTCGGCGTATAGAAATGACTATTTACCTGCATAGTTTAGGTATTGGTGTACATAAACCAGGTAATCAGTTGCCCAGCCTAAAGTCTGTAAGCCCGATTATGTTTAAATTTTGTTGGAGGACAGTTCACTACCGCAAAATGGTGAAAACAAACTGATCAATGGAAAGGGCAAAAAAAAAATCACAAATCATTTTTTTTTTTTTTTAAACTCTAGTTCAAATAAATAGCCCCGAATGATATCCCCAGAGACCCTTTCAAAGAAAACCTCGTTTCGTCTCAATAGTCTGCTCATGGGAAGCCACATGTACCAACATAAAGACAGCCAAACAAGTAATATTGCATCATTCATCAATAGTAGCTTTGCATTTGGGAGGGTTGTGACTATAGGTTGTGGCTTGTGCATGACCAAATACTTCCTGCAGAAAAAGTTCCCTACTTTTCACTGAAAACCCATGTCTTATACAGGTAAAGGAATCATTTAGAGAGTTTAATTAAATAATGCGAGAAAACCTGCATGGCTCGGAGGAAGGTGTCCAGCCTATACCTTTACATTTCGAAATCTCTACTCGCCAATCTACACGATGGGAAACTAGCGGGATGTACAATACCATTCTCGGAGACTATAAACAAGCACTCTTCTTGAAAGGGGCTTTGGGAGCATCTGGGGGAGGGGGAGGGGGGGGGGCAAAGTTTCGAGAAAGTTTGGAGGGTTCAAGCGGTAATCTGCTAGCGTCAGTAATCCCGGCTGTCCCGTCTTGTTGATCCACAGGACAATCAATATTATAGGATGAAGATGAAGTCCCCAACTCCCTTTCTATATCACTAATTTACCGGCCAATGGTCGGAGGATCCCTCTGTCTCAGATTTAAATACTTGGTCCCCCAGGTAAGTATACCTATAGGTAGCTACTCGAATTACCCGATAAAGTATCCATTGATAAGATTTTTAGCAAGTACTTCGGATGAAAACACAAGTGGCACCAAATGGTTTGAAGTGTCATTTTTAATTTTTCCAAATTTGAACACAAAGGTGTCTAAAGACAGAAAATTAACTGAGTTAGGATTTGACAGTTAGTGACTCAATTTTTTTTCTAACCAAAAAGATCACGCGACAGTAAAATCCATAATAATGTAATTTCTGATGTAGTTAGTTAGAGGACTGGATGGACAAAAGCAGTAAGCAATAACAACAATATTAAAAGGATTATCCACTTTTCACAAGGGTTTCGAACCACCGAATCCCTCGATAAAAGTGTAGAAACGGCAAAAATCCCGACAAATACGAGTAAAATTCTTAGCGCCGTGGCACGTGCCTCGTTTTCGAGATAAAGTTGATTCAGGTGTACATTTCTACCTGTGAAACATAAGTGATGAAAGCAAAGGATAATCAAGACTCCCCTCACTACCTTGATTAGCGTCCAACTTGTAACGAAGCAGGAGGAACGCATGGAGTTTCCTAACGACAAACGCTAACCCTCTACAAAATGGCGCTGTTTGAATAGAAACACAAGTAATCAGGAGTTGAGCAACTCGTAATCAACTTAATCGGTAAACTGTACCCAGCTCCAAGATTTAAATCATCCAATTATGGGGCAAGTTCGTCAATAGTTCCTGCTGAGTGTCGAGTATGAGTAAAGCTTTGTGAATGGCGGCGGATCGCTAAGAAGCTGCGGGATGCCGCCTCCACTGCTTTGCTTCATCCTCACCTTCACCTAATCGCGTTTTGCCCTCCGGCCGACACCAATCGTAACCCCTCATGGTTTATCGACAATATACGATATCGACAAACTCAGAATTAAAATCATGGTTCACCGTCACACATAGCTGGACTACCTTCAACAATTGGAGGGGGAGGGATGAACCCAAAATTAAAAGTTCTCAACAATTGATATATCCCTGTTACCATGAAGGTTTGGAGAAAAACGTTTGCGGCATGGACCCGTCCCTACTCCTATAGGTGGATTAGGTGGATAGGAACATTTGTTCGTTTCTTGGTGAGTAAATTATTTTAACGTGAGGAAGCAAAACAGGAAGCAAGCGAGCAACTGAAACGGGCATAGCCATCATGTTTAATTCAAAATGAGCACACAGTTCAAAGGCCGTAAAAAAATTAAAATCCCAACTAAACTCCGGGTTGGTAAAATCCCATTGTAATGAATAAGTAAACAGTTGTGCAACATCGTTTTTCCCATGAAAAGTTGATGAAGCCAGCTGGTTGTAGGATATTAAATAGGGGGAGGTTGGTAGGTACCTGTCGCCGGGGCAACACAAATGGGTTTTAGATAAGTCCGGCAGTCGAGGAACAATGGCCAGGCTCCCGGAAATAGAGGGTGAGGGTAGGGATAGGCCGAGCATTTCATTAGACTTTCGACGCACGTTTTACAATGCTGACGTCACTTGTTCATTACTGCCCACTACCTCTTCCACTTTAGATATAAACACCAAGTCCTTCAAGAAAGTCACTTCGGGAGAAACATTCAGTTGACTTCGCGATGGATATGGTACGAAATTGATTAGAAGAGACTAAAAATCTGGTTTCGGCGTGAGGCCTTTGAATCAGAATGGTATAGAATCATAACACGAGGCACCTGTTTGGATGGGAAAAAATTGTCAGTTGAAAATTAAAATGATTCTAAGGTACAGCTCAGTGTTTGGTAGAGTCACGGCCCAAATGAATCCCCTATTTTAAGGGGATCCCCTCTATCGCCCATATAATATATTTGGTAGGTACTGGAAAGTATTGGTATGAACGAAGCCCTTCCGCAAGTCACGGAATACCCGCAATACCTACCATGCAACCGTGCTTAATTTCCAGAATATAGTCCACGCCTGACCTTTTCTCAAATATACGATATAAAGCGAAATTGCTGTGCCTGTTTGTATGTATAGGTATACTTCAGAGTACCTACCTACACATACACCTGTATATTAATATTCCCTTTACGATTATTTCTATTATACCTCGGTTTATACCCACGAGATGTGGAATCAGTATACATGCATGGATTTCGGGATTTTCTCCATTTTGTACCTTTAATCCCAAAAATTAGGGTTTTAGTTCACAAAATCACGCCGAAATAAAATAATGGTATTAATAACGAACGAGCGATACGGGAGCTACAAGTATGCCACTCAACCAGTGTGCGAGAAGGACACTCAACCCCCAACGCGCCGAACAAATTAAATTAGGAAAGACTTTTCAGTTTTATACCACTTCAGCCTCGATTTTTGCTTCGATGCTTCGTTTTGGAGAACACATCCTAAAGCCTCCCGAAGTGTTGAAAGCAGCCACCAAGTTGGCCATCCAGTTCTCCTACCTTTACAATCTACGTCATCTACGTGTACCTACAACATGATTGGGAATACACTTTCAGAGGATGCACAAATATACGCCACTTGCTTATAAATTTAACTTATGGTTAAACTGGTCTGGTGAAATCGACCCTAAGTAATCAAATCAAATCAATAGAGCAAGTTCTACACCGCTCACCTTATTAGGGTGCGTCCCACCATGCCCAGTTAAAATTAAACTGGAGATTTACCATGTTAAAATTAAACTTAAAAGTTAAATTTAACATGGTAAACATAGGACAAAATCTCCAGTTTAATTTTAACTGGGCATGGTGGGACGCACCCTTAATGTACCAGCAGAGCTATTATACGGATCGTGCACTAAAAATCGTGATAATGGAAAAGAAGTACAGCAGTATGGGCGGCGTAAGGACCTACCTACGCAACTTATAGCTTCACGACGTTGGTATATGTGGCTAGTGACGTCGCTACAGCGATGAAAAATGACGCATGCGAGGGTGAAGTGGGGCAGAAAGACTGAAAGAGTAATGGAGGGACGCAGACTGGAGTGGGGCTGGATATTGAAGCCAGATCGGCCGACTCGGTCTAGTCTGTAATTTGGTTGCAAAATGTTTTCCGATATGGCGGATTGCAGGCAGATGGGGGCAATCATGTGCAAGACCTTGTGCTTCACTTCGCCGTCACTCCCAGACACGTCTAGTCAGGTGCGAAACGTTTGGACCCACGCGGAATTTCATTTGTCATCGACAGAGAAGAGTGTCCTCTCTCACGTGTTATAAGTTTATGTACCTTTATATCCATTTTAGCCAAATAACTAATCGAACTGTTCACTTGGTCAGTTTAATTCCTGCAGGTGTATTCCCTTTCTCGTACGCCAGAAAACCCACTCAACTAACACCTTCAAAATTTATTGTAAGAAGAACTGTTCTCCATATATTGCAACTTGGCGTGCCTTATCTTCTTACAATAAATTTTGAAGGTGTTAGTTGAGTGGGTTTTCTGGCGTTCGAGAAAGGGAATACACCTGCTGGCCTGCTGGTATAGGTACTTACACCAAAGAAACTTGGCAATACTACCTACTACCTATAACTATTCATCACATAGAACTGAATTCCTTTTCTTTTGCAGAAACTGTACCTATACGATTGATTGGCTCATATACCCAGGAGACTCAAAACAGACCAGTGTTCTGACCTAAACGTCGAATGTGGGAGGAGAGGTTTATAGACCAGCAATCATCACACTGAAGTACTGTACATACAACAGAATAACATGGTTATCCCACATCAACACACACGCATTATTCAGTCAGTACACCCACCACACAACTCGCCGCGAAAAATATGCTTTGAAAATTATAAATGCAATTTGGAATGAATTTCGCATTGAAAATGAAAAAGAGGGAGGAGGGGGCTTTAGAGAATTACGCCGTTGTCAGTTCGGCTCGCGTGGCTGGAGCGAAAGAATTTGCGAACGTGGGCACTCACCAACGCCGCGGTCCGAGACCCAGCGGCCAGTGGCCAGAGTAGCCCTCACAACACATAATGAACGAGATGCGATATAGGCACCGGAAACTCTCGGGTCTCCATCTTCTATTCCCATTACTTTTTTCATTTCAAACAGTCTTTTCTGAAGAGGTTTCCGCTTCCTCCATCTGAGGCATACTTCAAAATTTAATTCAACAAAGTGCGGACCGTATGCGAGGCTTATTTTCTTTTGTGTTTGCGATCCAACTTGTACTAGTTACAGTTAAACGAAACAATGACAAAGCGATGTAAAGAGAAAAAGAGAAAGAAAGGGCTGGAACGCAAATTAGGCTTAATTCAGATAAAGGGGTCATTTCAAACTTTAACCCGCTTTTCCTTAAAAAAAAAAAAAAAAAAAAAAAAAATTGTAAAGAAACCAATGATGACACTGCAGAAACTGCCTGTAAACAGACTGACACTATACTCACAGTATACTGACACCGTTTTTCTTTCAAACTTAGTACCTACCTACTTAGTTTGCGTGTTGACATATGCTACACGTTCAACCGATTTGTTTGAAAATTTGTGTATACATCTACGGGTGAGTATTGTGAACTAGTGAGAGAAATAAAATTTCAATTACTTGAAAATTACGGACAAAATATCGAAAATAGTTATTTTCCATTAATTGTGGCAACCTTGTTTGGGCTGTAGCAGTCCTGCAATAATTCATCTAAAACTCTCTGGAATATAAATACAATCTTATATCACTTACTGCAAAAGTACGACCAGTGTCGGACCCATTATTTTTATACTCGTACGAAAGGAAAGTAATGATCGGGAGAAAATCTATGTTCAGTTTTTCACTGCAAAATGCCGATCCGACACCGAAGTGTTATTAGAGTTATATAGCTATAGCGTTGAAATAGCGAAATAATAGTATAGGAAAAAGGCACAAAGGTGGTATAGGGCTTGGCGTGACATAACAATACAGGAAACTATATCCGGAAATGAGAGGTGAAAGGAGAAGCAATGAAAACCGTCATCCTGTCAAATACACGCCCAATAATTATTACTCCCTTAGGGCTCCTCACCCAATCCACCACAGCCAATTTCTATCCGTTTATATCACGTCAATTCACTTTCAACCATTAGAGATGATACCTCACTTACCTATATGAAAGTTAACCATTGTAGAGTTTTCTTAGGCAAGTCTACTGTATCAACATGCCAACTGTATCTGAGTCGGGGGTAAAATGCGAGATGATTGATGGATAACTTTTCAGCAAAATAAAAGAAAGAGTTTGATAACGGTCGCACATTACTTTCTCAAACCAAGACAATTATTTTATTTTTGTGCGTGACAAATTACGCCTATGGAAGTAGCAGATATAAACTGGTAGAAAATACTAAACAACTTAAAAATGAGGTAGCTAAGTACAAAAAACGCACTTTGAAATTATATTTCCCAAATACCAAATACCTACCTATGACTCTATCGGAAATGTCATGGCAGCTGGAATTGAGGGGTAGTCGTCTTCTTAGGCTGAGTCCAGGTTGAGTCACCCGCCGCACGGTTTGAGTTACGGTACCTTGGCTCAGCCTAAGAAGACGACTACCCCTCAATTCCAGCTGCCATGACATTTCCGACAGAGCAAGGTTGCTGCTTGTTTTCGGGTATCGATTCCAAAAACGTTTTGCAGTCGAAATAGGCGTACATTTTCATTAATAATAATTGTATTATTCATAAGTTGCACTCGAATGAAGTACCTCCCCAGCGGAAGGGTGCACGAAAACGTACTTTCGACATGGTTGTGTTAAAACTCACAAAAAT
This sequence comes from Mesopsocus fuscifrons, assembly GCA_950004255.1. Lineage (NCBI taxonomy): Eukaryota > Metazoa > Arthropoda > Insecta > Psocodea > Mesopsocidae > Mesopsocus > Mesopsocus fuscifrons. Next base: position 11,320,056 of record OX465374.1, on the reverse strand, counting down.
CCATTTCCCTGTTTGGAAATTTAATGATTGCTTTTCAGTTGTGCGATTTTCTTTGAGAAATGTGGGTACCTCTGCCTCTATTTCACGCTCTCCTTCACAGATCTCGCGGTGGAGTCTTCATTTGACGAACAATAAGAATTCGAAATGGGTTCGGACCTCACTCTCGGTAATTTGCCTCAAGTGGTTCTTTTCTACCGCCAAAGGAAACGTATATGTACGTACTTTGTATTATTAAAATACAAATTGGGCCATAAATATCTAAGTAAGGACCAAATATTTACGTTCGGCTATAAGTCGTACGCCAACTTTTATGATTTTAGGTAGATTTCGAAGAAAAATCTACCTATTGTAGTCGTACCAGTAGTCTCACTTTTGAAAAATTTCTTCTCAGTTATTTTTTTTATGACCCCTGGATCCCAAAACCACCATCAGTTCAAAAGTTTATATATATATATCATTTTCACTTCCTTGTGAACACGCTAGCAGCCGTATTTTTGAAAAATAATTGGTTTTGACTATTTGATAAAATATAAGGGACTAAAATCTCGGTCGAGTTCGTTAATGGGGGAAATCGGACCAAGGGGGGGGGGGAAATGGGGGGACTTTTTCTAAATCTGGCTTTTTGGCCATAACTCCCTTAATATTGCAACCAATGAAACGTAGTTTTCTCTGAGGGTCGTCTAACAGTACTGCCTACAACTTTTCTTAGTAACGTTTTTTATCCCACCCTTAATGGTTGAATAGGGGTGGAAAAAGAGGGTTTTGCGCACAAAAAAATTCATAACTTGTGTCCTAGGGGTGTTATCGAGTTCTTTTGTTTTGTAATGCATTTGCCTCAATATTACCTACAACTTTTGTCTGAAAACGTTTTTCGTCCGACGCACCGTTTAGACCGGGGGTGGGGGGTTGAATTTTCAAAACGTCATAACTCACTTATTTGGTGAGATATTGAGTTTTATCTTTTTGCTATGAGTTTCTAATAATAATATCTACAACTTTTGTCTGAAAAAGTTTTTTGTAAAATCACTTTCATTTTCTTGTTAAGGGGGGGGGTGGTGGGGGGTTGAATTTTCAAAACGTCATAACTCACTTATTTGGTGAGATATTGAGTTTATTCTTTTTGCTATGAGTTTCTATTAATAGTATCTACAACTTTTGTCTGAAAAAGTTTTTTGTAAAATCACTTTCATTTTCTCGTTAAGGGGGGGGGGGGGTGAAATTTCAAAACTCAATTCCTCCGTTGTTATTGTTGAGAATGCATTTGGGTCAACTGGAAATCTTCTTAACCGTCTTCTTCAATGATTTTAGACTGCTTTTAGTGGATGGAAGTAATCTTCGAAATCTTCCTACGCCTTTCGGGGCTGCCGAAAGGGATTTTTTTATTTCCCATTTTCTCGTTAGACAATACAGCGAGAAAGTATCGGTTTTTTTATACTTATTCGGTATAGTCATTATGGCAAGAAAGTATTGTTTTTTACTTTCTCCACTGTAACTTTCTTTTACTACAACACAGACGTTCACGTCTATCCATTAATAAATGTGGAACTCGAATTTGGGCAAGTCAAAAACGGCCTTGATTTATGAGTTATCTAAAATCTGGTCAGAAGCGATCAAAAAGCGACTGTAGGTATATATCTCTGAATAGATTGGCAATTCGCAATCTGTAAATTCACTGTATCGAAAGAACAGGTAAGATAGGTAAACGTAAAAATTAAAACTAGAAATAGTATCAGTTTAGAAAGGAAGAAAGGTTCGTTGGGTCGGGACTCGATAATAGGCTATGACGATATAAACATACATGAACCACCGCTGATGCCATTTTAACTGTCGAAGTAGAAAATAGTGAAGTAATCGAACGTTCAGTCTTTTCCACTGATTCAAATAATGTCACTGGAAGGCAGATAATAGAGCAGTGCGAGTCTCGACTGAAATTTAGCAAATTCAATTAAATAAATCGCCAGTTTGGAACTGGTTATTCGAACCCCGCAGAAGATGGATGCGGAACGACGGCTGTTAGAAATTCTAACTTAGAATAGAATTCAATTCTGCGATTCGATAGATAAAATGCCGGAGAAAGGATTATAGGAACTAGGGAGTCTGGCAGTGAATGACGACTGATAAGAAACGCTGTTTTCAAGTTCAAGACATGCTCTGACTTAAAGCTGCCGGGTTACAGGGCTAGAGGTCGCCGTCGCGGTGCAGCCAAGCAGTCTAAAGCGCCCAGGACGTGACCCATGAAGAGCTTGCCAAAGAATGCTCAAGGAATTTCCTCGAAAAAGAGAGGGGGGGATCAACAGTCTCATCAACTTTATCTCGCCCATCTGCCACAGTTTTTTATTGTTTCAGTCAATAAAACAGACTTCCAGAATCATTCGTCATTAACATATCGACAGCATCAAAGTAAAAGGATGTTAGCGCCACTTCGGTCCAAATGAATTATTACCATTTTCGGGAACGAACGAGAAAACATTTTATGTTGTGAAAGATGATGTCAGATGAGAGTGTATCGAAATTGAAGTCGGTATTTCTCATATATTGAAAATAATTACATGCACGTACCTACTGTACTGTATAATGTTCCTACCGACCGAGTCTTTGTTGTCCTACGTCTTATTGTACAAAGAAGTGTTCTTTAGAACTTCAGACATTATCCAAAGACAAAATGTTTTCAATTGATAAATAGGTAGATAGTGCGAGTAACTACCAATTAACTTACAATAAACAGTAGAATATTTAATGCATATCACAATCGCAATGCGACAATAGTTGTAATTATCTTATAAATTAGATTTGAGAGAGTGACGGAGGATGCTTACTTGACTGCAGTGGCTGTCCGATTGTTTTGACTTTGAAGAGAGAAGTTTCGAGCGTGCAGCACGCCTCCCGCTGATCGGGGAATGGGGAGCCGCGTTCTGACTAGCGCCGCGGAGTCAACTAAACGAATCCCCTTCTCACAGCTTACCCGGCTTCCTTTATTCCCCGCGAAAGCGCCGGCGCAGGCTTCCCGCTCTTTTTATATCATTTTTTATATATTTCCTTTTATATTTTTGCGCGATCTCCACAGATTGAAAAAGTTTGTACAGTTTTTACTGCATTTGCACTTCTCTCCGGAGTACTTTACATAGACCCTTCCCAACAAACACTGAAGTGTGACGTATGACAAGCAGCTGTCATAAAGAGACACCCAATTCCATTCTTTCTCAGTAAAACGATAAACATTTTTTCTAGTTTTTTCAATATTCATAAGTCGGAATTAAAGAAATGGAAAGTTATGTATGCAACCTTGCGGAGTGAAATAATTTGTAAAATAGCTCGACTATAGGGCAGATTAAAGACGAATAAAACTGAGAGGATCTTCAAAAACCCAATACAATTTAAATAAGTACCTACAGTGGATGATGATGATGATGATGATGATATAGGGAGTGTGGAGAAAGTACCTATTGTGATACTGCAAAAAATCAATTTTGAGATTTTGGGTCTCCCATGATAATTATTTTTTGTGATACACCTAATAGCGAAGTTATACCTAAATTTTGTGTGAGACTTCACAGTTTCTTTGTTTCATTTCAAAGTCAATAATTCTGAGCAGGTAACCAGAAGATGTGTTCACATTTTAATAACCATATACTCGTACATATATTATCTCTTGGTAATTTTGGGTAAATTGTGAAAGTATTGTGGTTGAACGGTTCAGAATAAAAGCATGATGCTTCTTGAGATTTCTATAGAGGATTATCTAAACTAACAGAATTTCGAAAAATTAAATTATTAGAAATTTGTTACACCTTTTTCGTCTTGTCTATAATGGCTAATCACTCTTCCAATGTTGAACAATGAGAGCAGTTTGTAACTTGCCAGCAGGGTGAAAAAGGACCACTCCAGAGATTCCTTGAGATTCCACTGAGATTCCATAAAGATTTCCAAAGATTCCAAACGATATATTCACAGAAAGATCAAAAAATTCCAATATTCCCTGAGATTTCAACGAGATTCTCAACGAGTGGTTAAGTACCTCATATAGATACTACAGGACGAAATCAGATCATTAACAGTTGGGATATAGAATGGCATAACATTATATAAGCAGAGTGGTGTGGAAAACTGCATAGGGGAAACATGTGACTGCAGGAAGCACTACGCTGCTCACTACTCACCATCCGCATGCACAAGTCCAATCTTGGACGCAATCAAACGCTTGTGTGAGGTCTGTGGGGCGAAGCTGCGCCGTACCGTGAAATTGAATGAAATATTGGAGCGGATTGCATAGAGGGCAAAGAAAAACAGGCAAGTCCCCCTTCCCTCTCGCCTACATCCAACGCCACCGCCCGCCCTGTTTGTTTTAAAATTCAGCGCGGTCCGACGCCATCCCTCTTTTTGTTTATTAAGATATTACGTGAAGATTTTTTTAAATCTGCTGATTTAGATAATAAATTTTTATCCTGGAAGGGCGTGTGCAAGAAACATGATCGTGTTCCTAATTCAGGCATTAAACGGCAACTTAGCTCATCTCTCGTGCTCCTGCTGCCCCAGCCCACCTTCATCCCTCTTCATTCACTGGCATTCCAACCTTTTCAACTTTATCGTGTTGTTAAAAAGCGGTACTCTGCATAAAATATCCTAACCGTTACCGTAAATAATAAAGCATTCAGCTTTGGTCAATATGTGTTTATCTGGTGTTAAGGTAAATAAAACTAAGAGAGGGAGTGCTGGAAAATAGTGCTTTCACGTCGGTCCAAAGCGAAGAAAATGGGAAAAGACCGCAGAATTGACAAAAACAAAGCACTAATTCTTTAGAGTTTTAGACAAAGGATCCATCTCGCTAATAAAAAATTCAAAACGGGAAATACGGTTTGAAGCTCTCAAAGTAAGCCAAGGCAAAGAACAGAACTGTTTTCCCGACGGAGCAGCCGTGGATAAACTTCTAAACAGAATCACCCTTCAGTCTTCACTCAACGACTATGCTCTGACTTTCTCTTCGTGACAGAAAGGTCAGCCATAAAAATTCTGAATGCTGATAACGAGGAGTACAAATAATATGTAGGATGTAGGGATCAGAGAAAAACATAAACAACTTTTAGGCTAATTTCGATCCACCAAATCAATCAAACAGCAACTTCAATGGACTGAAAGACAACATGTTTATCGAGTCGTCGCTCCATTTTTGGTCTTTCAGTTGAAAGAACACATGAAGGAGGTGTTTTTCATTCCCAGTGCGTATAGCCACGTATAGCTATGAAGGCACCCTAGTAAGTTCGAAGCAAATTTCCTACAATTTCGTGCTAAATATTGAAAAAGAAAATGTTGAATTAGAATTAGAGAATTTTCGTTTCAATACACGAACTAGGCATTACAGTCTGAAGAGGCATCTAACTGACGTTCTAGGTTAGCAAAGACTGTCAGGGTGTCGGGTTCTATCTTCTGCGGCAACGACTCCGCAAATCTTGATAAAGTAGGGAGCTAAGCCGGGACTTTTCCGGGGAGAAGTGGTACAGGTCGCACCTGCTCCCACCCCAGTGATTTAAACACATGCCTCGCCAAGGAAATTGTCAATCCATTCCTACACCTCCGCCCACTCATATCTACCGGTCATATTTCACAACGCGGATGAGCTTGCTCACGCAAGCTTCACATACGCGAGAAAATCGTGATAACGTCAGTAGGAGTACATGCGAAAGGTCTCCAAAGGCTGGATTTCACCATCACTTAGGCTGGATTATTGACACTACAATCATCAGATTTATGTTATATGTTTACCTTCTGACAAGTGATATCGCAAGGCACTGTCATAAGCTAAATATACGATACCATAAATCCTATCGTTATCCTAGCGTTATTGTTATTGTGAAATCCAGCCTTAAGATGCCTATAGATTTTATAAATAAATTATTATAAATGTAGGCAGTCTGACTTGGGAGTTGAGTAGGCATGCACGAAATAGGCGCAATTACATTTTGTGAAAACCTGTGAAAATGCATTTCCGTGCAAACTTTAAGTAAGCATACCTACTATGATAAATCTTACAATGGAACGATAAATTTTACGAAAGTAAGTCATCAAGACAAAAAAGGAAAAAAAAAAATCAGGTGTTTTTAGAGTAAAAACGCTCAACGAATCTGAACAGACGTGGAGTTGTTTTCTGTTTAGCCTCGAGGTCACAACTCTGGCCGAACAATCCGTAAAAGTGTTCCAGTAATTGTTTTAACAGAAACCTGAAACACATCTGAAGAATACCAAAATTTCCTTCTCCGAAATGTTGCCTGCTCAGCTTCTCTCTAGCAAGATCCGCCATGCTTCGCGGTCCAAGCTTTCATTAGATTTCATGTTTTCTTACAACTTCCACCCGCACTTTGTGTTTTTCTAGAGATTCCTTTTTACCTAGTGCTTCAAAACTTATTCTAACTCAGGGATTGTGATGCTAGGATAAATCACGACACGACACAACAGCAGTTTGTGTTGTATTTGATTTATTTCGATGTTTCGACTACTACGTTATAATTGTTTCATTATTTCATTATGTTCATTTCACCTTTAAGAAGAAATGAAATAAGGAGCTTTGCAGACTTTAGAAAATCATTTTCATTCCTTGCTTACATGCAGGGCGGTGATTTAAGAGAAGTGACTAGTCTTGGAAAGAAATAGTACCTATACTTCTGGAACGAGTGGGTCATGTTCCATTCGAAAAAATCAGTGATGCTTTCAGTGATTTTTAAAAAAATCACTTACTTCTCAAAGAGACGTCCACTGTCCAGGATACTGCCTTGATGAATTTAGTCATATCAGACTTTTATCTTCACCTTCACAAGAGTATAGAACAACTTCGTAATGGTGTTAAGACAGGGAACACATCCTGCTTCAGCTTCAGCTTAGTTCCTCACAGGGTTACCGATACAATTTACGATAATCAAGTAAAACTTTCCGAATTCCCAACACTTAATTAGGTAAGAAAATTCCACTGACAACAAGAATCTTGGAATTCCTTAACACTATAGATATAGAGTAAAATGGAAAGTATGGAACAATAGGTATAGGTACGTATCTGTACAGGTATAGGGGGTACGAGGTGGGTAGGTCCATCAAAAAGAATGTCCCATGTTCCACAAATTTGGAAAAATAAAAAATAAATGCAAAGAACATGGGCCGTATAAGGTCAACATAAAGAACAATCTTTGGCACTAACTCTCCATAATTTTGAGCTATATAGATCTGATGCTATAGATACATCAGATCCCTACCCAGAAATGTGCCATATAGAGATTGAGCTAGTTTTGAGGAAAATATTAAAAGCCCCTTTATGGGAATTTTGGAGGGGCGGGGGGATGCGCCCCCAGTTTTGAGTTGAGGTGATCATTTTTTTCTGGTTATCTTAATCATATGATTCCCGATCCAAATATTTGCAGCATGTTACGGACGATTCGGTCATTCTGACCCTTCCAACCTCCCCCCCCCCCCCCCCCCCAGCCAAAACTAAATTTTTCACATTGGAGGCCAATATGGAAATATCACATGGGGAAAATTTGAAATACCTTAGGCAAAAAGTTAGACAAAAAAGTCTTAGGCCAGTTTTGAGGAAAAAATTAAAACCCGATTTTCGAAAGTTTTCTTGTCAAAATATCGATTTCGATTTTTAGCGCTGGTGGTGCTTTCAACAGTGTCGATGCGGCATCAATATTACTGTTTCTTTTAAAATGACCGTTAGAAACGTGGTTGGGGAATCAAGAACAGCATTCCGATACAGTACAACGGAAAGGGATTTATGAAGAACCTCTGTCCGAATTTGCAATGAATAACTCAATGCTGCTTTTTCTCACGGTCACAATGCTGTTAGCTATAAGCTTCGTATTTACAGAAAAGTAAAAATTGTCCCCCGATAGTGGTAAAGCTAGGATGGAGCTTCAGGGGATAAGAGGTGTACGGGATGAGAGCGATTACCTGAAAGTTTATTCAAATTCGAGGTTGGGCAGCCGGTGTTGGAGAAGGATCGCCGATGAGAAGGGCCGCGGCGAAAGTAAGCCCCGTGGGAGCTGACACCTGAATCTGATGGCTCCAAAAATGTGTGTATTTTCTCTTAAAATATTGAGATCCATTAGTACATGCGATTACACTTGGCCGCGGTCTCCGGCGACAGTTCAATGTCCAACTATTCTTTGATGATGAAAATGCTACAATGTTGCTCAGTGTAGGTATAGTAGGTATATACGATTCCTGAGACAGTGGAACGTTACAGCGACCTTTAAAACTAAGCCCTGTCGGGAGATAAAAGAGATAAGAGTCGCACTCGTAGAGGTACAAGCTTAGTTCCATGTTCATAGTTAGTGTTAAGAAGCATTCATATCCATTCCAACCCAATAGGTTTAAACAAAGTGAGTGGCCTATTAAGGTACAAAACAAAGGTATACATATATGCCTTGCGATTCGACTTGTAGGTATGTGAAGCATAGTTATGTAACATTTATAATTTGGAGTAAGGAGTTATTTAGGTACAGGCATACCTACCTGATTCTGGTGAAAATTTCAACAACGTGGGGCTTTGAATTATATTTTAACAGGAAAAGTTTTGGCAGAAGAATCTACACCTGTTCGGGGCTTGGAAACATATCGTCGGTGTTGCACTGAAGTGTCGCGTAGGAAAGGGGGTATTCAAACGGGAAGAGCCCTCAGGCAGGCCTAGATACAGCTTAACCACTCTTCGCATATTTTTATATCATTTCCCACGTCTACATTTCCAGGAAAATGGACTAGATCCACTATTCATCTCGATCGTCTGCTCGCTTTTGCACAGAGTGGTTTCACACGAAAGGGGTTTCCATCACACCTTTACCAACACTAATGGAATTGAGCCATTTGTATTTTCCGAGTGTTTTACAGTTGACCAACTTTAGTGGTCTCAATTACATCGACATGCACTCTTAGGTACGAAAAAAGCCACCCCCCCCCCCCCACCCCCCACTCCCCTTACAACAGTGAATTATGCCAAGATAAACCCAGGTGCAGTAAAGGGAAACGAAGAGGTATTTGGGATTTTTTTCAACGACCCTCACTCGAATCTGGCTTCTATACGGCTCACAAAAAAAAACCGCCTTATCCTCTCAGCCACTGTGTCAACCAACAATTATCGATTATATTATTTTTTATTATTATATTATATTTTGCCAATTGGCTTAAATAAAGTACACTTCAAAAACAAAACAAAACAATATAGGTAATTAAGCTTCTCCTTCCACGTTCCTTCTCTTTCTTTCCATTCTTCTCATCCACTGCACCCCATCTCCTGTCTCGGTCAGCATTTCGAGTACATCTTCAGCGACTAGATCTTCCTGACACTCTCCTATCATATGTGATAAAGTCTCTGGTGCCTGACCGCACAGCCTGCACAACCTTCTTTCTTCATCTTCCCAATATTTATTTGATTTTTCCGCGCATCCACACCGATACCGAGCAATTATTTTCTGGCTGCCTCCTCGCCCCCTCTCCATCAAATACTTTGGCCTTTCTTCTGTCACCAGCTTCTTATACAGTGGGTTGTATCTTGTCTTCTCCAATGCCTCTCGGTCTTCCCTTCTTTGCACCTCCCTATCCTTCTCGGTGAGCTCGTAGCTCCACCTTAGGTCCCTTTCTCGCGCTCTCTCCTTCAGCTCCTCCTCCGTCGTGCCGCATCTCTCCAAGTATCTTTTCCTTTTCTCATCCCATTTTCTTCCCCCTCCTCTTCTGTCTAGTTCTTTGTAGCATTCTCCTAGTATCTTTTTTTCCTGCTTTCCTCTCGCCTTCATTTCGAACATTACAGCTCTCCTCCCAGCTTCTATTCGTATCTTGTCCGTTTTTGTTTCTAATCGCACTATATAGTGCGGCGTACATCGGTCTAGCTCCAGCGCCCACCTCATGTACCTCGCCTGTATTGCCTCCACCTTTTCTGCTTCCTCCCATCCCCATACTTCCGCACCATACAGCATCACACTCTCCACCAACTGTTTGAACAATTTTTCTTTCCTTCCAAAGTCGTCGTCGAACCACCTTTTTCCCATCCCCCACGTTCTTTTCATTGCCACCACTGCTTTCCTTATTCTGTCTCTCAGATGAGCTTCTGGTCCATTGCTCCGCTGGAAGATGTACCCCAGATACTTAAATTCTTGTACTTCTTCGATTTCTCCGTCTCCCCACTTCCACACTTTCTTTTCCTTCTTCCCTCTTCCTCTCTTGAATGTCAATATCTTCGTCTTGCTTACACTCAGCTCTAGTTTTTTCTTTTTCGCCCATTTTTCCATTGCTTTAATCATTTCCGTCATTTCCCCTTCTTCTGTGGCCACCAGTGCGATGTCATCCGCGTACGCGAGACTCCATACCTTTCTTCTCCCTATCACCACACCTCCCGATCCTCTTCTTTCTAGATATTCATCAAGGTCTGACGTGTATATTGCAAATAACGTTGAGCTCAGCGGGCACCCCTGCCGCACTCCTTTTCCCGTCCAGAATCTCTTTGATGTCCCTCCCGGCACTTTCACTCTGCTGCAGGTCTCTCGGTATACTTCTTGTACCCTCTCTATTATTTCTTTCTTTACTCCTTTTTTTTGCATTGCCCTCCATAGCTCTTCTCTATCTATCAGATCGAATGCGGCCTTGAAATCTGCAAACAGGGTCACTAGCTTTCCCCCCTGTTTTTCCATCTCCTTCTCCGCCATAAAATTCAGAACAAATATATTGTCCATAGTGCCCCTTCCTCTTCTAAAGCCTGCCTGGCTGTCCGGTAAAAATTTCTCTGCCTCTTTTACTAGCCTCTCATTCACAATCATTGCGTAGATTTTATATGCCGTGTCTAGCAAAGACACTCCTCTGTAATTTGTAACCTGGTCTTTCTCACCTCTCTTCCATATTGGGCTTATCAGAGCTTCCCTCCATCTTTGTGGCATTCTCTCTCCCCTCCAAATCCTCTTTATCACGTCCTTCAATTTTTCCAGCACTGGTCCTTCCGCATATTTCCATGCTTCATTTGGGATCTCATCTTCTCCCGGCGCTTTCCTTCTTTTCAACTTTTTAATCTGTTCTTCTATTTCTATTTCTGTTACCTCTGTTCTTTCTTCCAATTCTAGGTCCATTTTCTCGCCATCCTCTTGTTTCTCCTCCGTCCCGCCCAAGAGCCCCTTGAAATGTTGTAACCACTTTTCTTCTTCTATACTCGTGTCTATCGTTCCTCTTCCCTTTTTGCCACCATTAATTATCGATTATATTATTATTAGCACATTATTTATAGGGAGGTACCGTGGGGTTAACCACTCGTTGGGAATCATTGGAAATCTTTATGAAATCTCAGGGAATCTTGGAATTTATTGGAGTGGTAACCCCTTCAGGATTCATCTTTCTATGAATATCGTTGGGAATCTTTGGAAATCTTTATGGATCTCAGTGGCATTTCAAGGAATCACTGGAGTGGTTACCCCCTCGGGAGGTACCTACTGTGGTACCGTTTTTAATTTTCTATTAGCAGTAGATACTTTTAGGCACGTAGGTATAACACGAATCATTCACGAAGTTTACTTACTGTTTAGGTACTACTACAGTTATCTGTCACAGAATAAACGATGCAGATTTACAGTAGCTTAGCCAAACATGCAGACATGTAGGTTCCCCACTTTCAATGCGGAGCCCACATATTATATTCTTGAAATCTCAAATTTTCTCGATGCCTCTGACATTTGAGTGCAACAGAGGGGGATGAAATGTGGAATATTTGTATCGCAATGGATAATGGATGGGGAACTTGGAGACGGATACCAACGGAAAAGGCATTGCAAGTGTCACACAATAACTGTTGCTGTTGCTGTCAGCGCGCCCTCAAATTGACTAGGTTTGGCTTCTTGGGAAAGCTAAAAGCTGAAAGGTTTCATACCTTATGGAAGTTCCGCAGGACATTCATACATTCCAGTAGCTAATGTCACAAACATACAAAAAAAATTAACTGCAAGTACTTATCCACCTACCTAATACCACTATACGACCTATACACGATTTATAAATCACTTCTATAGTGCATACTATAGAGTAAACTGTAAAATCACCCAAGAGAGAAATAAATAGAATTCAGGACACGAAATCCTTAGCGAAGAAAAACTACAAATTGTAGAAACCATTGGAAACGCAAACTTCATAACCCATTCACAACGATATTTCGAAACTTGACGAAAGTTTAAGATCAAATCGTTTACTTTCCAATGCACCACAAATTCTGCAAACACAAGTTTCAAGCACTGTATAAGACAAGCTGCGAACGTTGGTTGAGCCAAGCGAAACTTGCTCGCCAGTTTGCTTACATTTCTTGGGAAAATATCGATTTAGAGCAATTCAAAAACTGCGAAGAGAATATTACAAAGCTGACGCATTCCTTCTGCCTCAAACTGCAAGGCCACAAAAGCTGGGCCCCTTTTATATCTCTTTCTATGTAAAAATCAGTTCTACTTAGTTGAGGAAAAAGGAAAAAAACACCAGACAAATAAACCGAGTTGCAATTAAATTTTTTAGGGGGTAGCATGGGAATGAAAATAGCGGATTTTGGACGAGATGAGGGTGGGGAGCGCAACGTCCCTGTCCCGGCAGACGAGGCGGCTAATCCTAAATCCCCTGTCTAGTGTCCGCAGTCCAAACTAACCAACCATGCACACCTATGCGCTGCTCTCTGACTGCTGAAGGGAATGAAGGGTATGGCCCCTCAAATAAATATCCAACACTATAAACTACCTTTGTTCATTTAAATTAAAAGGGACACAAAAAAATGGTAGATAAATGCACTCGACATTGGAGCCAAGGGTTGTCAGATTTCCAAAGCGAAAATACAGGACGCTCTTCAAAACTTGCGACCATCCACCAGATAAGTATAGGTACTTCTTACCCTTTTTTTCTGAACCTCCAAACAGGCGGCTTTACAGATGATAAAGATAAATCTATGAAATAATCCTAAATGTAACCGACGAACTTATTTAATTAAAATTAAAACTTCTATCGAGAACCTTGTATACCTATATCTACCCGGGTATTGCTAGTTTTATAGTGAGAGCAGCAGCAGGAGAGTATAGGTAACACAATAAATAGAAACACCAAAGAGAAAAGCAAAGGGAATTAATTAATAGCATAAATATGGAATTGTGTCGTTTATGCGCTGAACCGGAAGTCAAAAGCCAGCTGATTCAAGATGAGGTATGAAGTGTGGTGCTGCAGATGGTACCCCATGCCAAAACTACGTTCCACCCAAATATATGGAAATCCACACCCGTAAGACGACTGCCTGTCAATCGGAAATGGAACGAAACACACCCCCATCTTAAGCTGAGCCAGTAATTCCAGAACAGTGGCCGTCACCTCCCTATGCTGACAGCCAAACGTCAGCCCACACAAACAGCTAAATCATTTTCTAAGGTTTCGCATGGCCGTCCTCGCGTTCTTGTCCTAACATATGGCGAGGTACCTCAATCCTCAATCCTGGAGAATATTTGTGAAGTCGAGCTTGCATGATTTCGAATTTCCAACTGGAATTTGTTTTGAGATAGTGAAACGGGAAATCAGAGGGATGTTTTTGGACGAGGGCTGTTGGAATACATTGAAAATATTTCCATTTATTAAAATCGAGGAAGTTCTCGGTAAACTTGCCAAGGCCCGACGCATTTGCATGTGGACTTGTGTGCTCCCAGTCCCAGCTGCTGCAGTCACTCTAAAAACTCTCACGCCTTTCACCCTCCTATAACCCAAAACTGCTATGCTTACCCACGAAGACTTTCCTTGAAGACAAGAGGGTGAAGTAAAAAGGCCCCCATATTATCTGAACGGGTGGAGGAATGCCAACAAGGAAAACGGAAGTATATATGAAACAAGAGGATAGATTGGCAAGTAAAATGTAAATTATGTAAAAATCATTAATTTATTTTTTTAAATGTGATGCGTAGGTGAAATTCTGAATCTTTCCAACCAAGGAAAATAAAAAATTCTGTACGTGGGTGACGAAATGAACCTTAAGATTGCTTAAGAATTTTCATTCCTAAGGTCAAACCGACGAGACCTAATGAAGTAAATATTTTAAACTTACAATAGATGGTCAGGGCATATCGCTGAAGCAAAAACTCGGGGAAAACCTCAGCGCCCGCAACGGGGACCAGCAATAACTAACTTGTATAAAACACATGGCGTCCTGAGTCATTAAGTTTTTTGTCCCAACTTACGGGTTATGGGACACTGATAGAGGACTATATACTCATTATGTAAACATGGACATGGTGACCTCCTGACCTATCTTACAAATCACAACTGAGTGCCCTAGAGCGATATTAATATACAACAGACTATACCCTATTCTGTACCCCTAACTATCCTCATACCTCTAACTCACATCAAGCGCAGTTTCCTCAAACGTCCGATGGGTACCTAATCAATAGGTTCAAATAGTCAATCAATTATCGGGTGAGTTGGGAAACAGGAATGTGCATGGGTGGAAGGATTGCGGAGATTACAGACATAGCTCGTACCATACATGGGGTAGGTCCCGTAGGTCTCTATTCAAAATACTGCACTATCCTGTACATAAATAGTCCAGAGTTCTATATTCCAAGTCAGGCTAAGAGCGTACCGATTACTCATAATTTCTTACAAATATAGGGCTGATCAAAACTTCTCCTTGATCAAGGAAAAAATACCTGCTCAGGGTCGGATTGGCATTTTTACCGTATTGTAGGATATGGAACCAAAATCCGGATCGGCGTCAACTGAAAATCTTCAAGAAATTATGAATAATCGGTACACTCCCAGCCTGACTTGGACTATACCATGTACTGCCTCCAATATGTCTTATATGGTTCTCTTTTGACTAGAAGAATTGGAATTGAAGGAACTACTAAAGACGGAGGCTCAGTCCATAGTTAGGAGAGTGGAAGAAGTGATCAAAAGAATCTCAGCCGACGCGACGCACAAACAGCTAAAATATTAGGTGAAGAACAGGTAAATTTTGAAGGTGCTTTTTTCATTCATTAACGAAAATTCGAGGCCTGAGGGAATTACCGAGGTAATAAAATGTGGGAAGCAGAGGAAACAAGGGCTATTAAGATTGCGACGACTTGATGGCGATGCTGCGAAAATGTGGCAGCCTCTCTTATTGGTGTGGGGGAAGAGGTGGAATAAAGAACTTAGTACCTACCTACCATCCTGGATTCATTTCCGCCAACTTAACCATTGCCCCAATCCCTGGCCCAACGATATTGAAATTAAAAATTTAATAGCCTTAATTCATTCCTCTGTGCAGCCAGCACAGAAGTGAGAAATGAAAATTGTGAGGTAGGTACGTAAAATTTTCAACAAGAATGATTATTTCCCAGACCAACCGCACCTTCAGGGGAACCGATGTTACTAGCTAGTGTATTTTAAGCGACAGGAAGCTATGACAGCTGGTACTCAATGTGGAAGCGGTTGAGACCGCATAATCAAAGCCCTTGAAGAGTTTGTTTTTTTGTTGTCGACGTTACTCGGCATCATGGAGCCGGCCCGATTAGCCTCAAAATGATCTCCCAGATTCGGGGCCTTATTATGACACTATATAGGCCGCAGTTGTGACGAGTGTCGTAAATCAAACCCACCTCTGGCAAGCACTCTACAGTGGCATATAGACGACGGGTGGCCAGGTAAAAACTGCAGTGCATGGGGGTTGCTATTTCGATGGGGAATAACACCATACGTATATAGGTACTGAGCGAAGACGAGGATGAGTGTTAACACATAGGAACTTGCCTATACTAAGAAAGTATAAGAGTGCGGGTAGTCTTTATAAATGAAAGTAGTACCCTAACTAGGTACTAAGAACAGAACAGCCTATACTGACATCCCTTGCATGGTAGGTACGGGTAGGGCTCTCAGCAAACCCAAAAATGAATATATTATGGACGTCTGGGATAGAGGCAGCACCCTATGATCGATTACGAACCAAAGTCAATAAACCACGGAATTAGATTCCAAGAGCTTTTTTATTTTCAAGCCGTTAAATTGCTTTTAAAACGGTTGCTGTCGGCGCTTAATGACGTTACCTCTTGATAATGCAAACAGTCTCTCGCGCTTTGTACTAACGTCCAGTGAAGAGCATGGGGAGACACAGTATGGGGACGAAGGGGACTGACCAAACGGATGTTACGCGTCCAAAAACACATTAACACCTCCAGCCACGACTCGCTCTTTCAGCGAAATACCTCGTAAATGAGCAAATGGAGCAAATGAGCATTAAAGGACTAGGTGCGATTGGCAAACCTGATACTGCAACTACAGGTACCGAACAAAATTGAGGGTCTCCACACTAACTTTGTGATACTTTGACATAATTATGAATAAAAATGACTTAGCACTTGTATCACGAACTTTTTCGGTGCTCAGCATATTGCCCATATACTCGTACATGAGTACCGAGGGGTTAACCACTCGTTGGGAATCATTGGAAATCTTTATGAAATCTTAGGGAATCTTGAAACTTTTTGGAGTGGTTACCCCTTCGGGGTTAATCTTACTATGAATATCGTTGGGAATCTTTGAAAATATTTATGGAATCTCAAGGAATCTCTGGAGTGGTTAACCCCTCGATGAGTACCTACACTATCAGAAATCAAGCTGGTGCCAAAACTCACACTGAACTCTCTCTCAAAGCAAACGCAATAAAAAATTATCAGCGAATTTTGTTTATTCATAACTTCATAAGATGTCTTTCCCAAGAATGTTTTCATATGAGAACAACTGATAAAGAACCAGCTTCTGATTAAGAATTAAGGCCTAAAAAAGACAGGCTCAAACAAAGGTTTGGAAGCCAACAATTTCGGAATGAGAATCTGACTTTAGGTCCCAAATACCGAACAACATTCATATACCGTCATCAAAGGAAGAAATTTCTCCCTCCAGTGTGCGTTAGATGGATGGCAAATCGGAATGATAGCGAAAGGAAGGGAAATAATTAAATAAATTTCCTCCTTTCCCAGGAATTGAAGCTATGGGTGTTGAACCAGAAGGCAGGATCTCAAACCCACCGCAGGGCTTCCAGCCCACAGGCCGAATGGTCACTGCACACAGCAAAGATTTCAGAGAAATACCATCCCTCAAGAGAGAGAAAGTGGGAACTAGAAGAGACAAAGACGAACAATCATGCCGCTGAATCGATGACAAGCGGAGGGTGAACATCTCGCTCTTGAGTGAAGGGTTAATTCGCACCCTTGTCTGGACTTTAGTGTAAGCTCAACATAAGCGGGGCCTCCGTGTTGCCTCAACATTTACCCAATTTTTCCCTCCATCTCCGCTTTATTGCACGTTACGGGTGGGCTCAACTGCATTACCGTGCAGTATGTCGCGGTTTCAGGGCAATTCCATTTCCAAGTGATATTAATCTCATTACATGAGCCTTTTGTGAGGAATTAGGTATTAGGCGCAAGACATTTTCCTCCAATCACAGAATGCATAATAGGTAGGTGGTAGGTTATATTACCTATCGTCAAAAAGTCAAAAAAATAATTCTAAATTCATTTTTGAATGGTTAGCTGAAAACTGCTAAAACGTCTTTAGAATTCAGAGAGATCTCTCAAAGTTACTTTTTAACAGTTTGCGGATCATTCAAAATTACAGTCAGTCCCTCTTTGTAATTTACACAAACACTTTAGAAAGACATGTTAAAACCTAGCTTTTACGACTCGGTAGATCCCCAGGATCATGGCAAACGCAAAATTTCAAAATCAAGTAAACAATACTTCCTCGGAAAAGACCCCTGATCAGTACGAAAAGCCTGAAGCTAGATGATAATATGAAACGAAAAAATAACTGAAATCGAAAAGAAACATGAGCGCAATTTCACTAACCTTGGCTTGAAGGAAAATATAAGAATAACGCAAAAAACAGGGAATCTGAAGAAAAAAACTGAGCGGGAGCGTTGCGAGCATCCGCAATGGCAGCAACATGGACTCAATTAAATATATCCATCACTAAGGGCGGCAGACGCAGACGGGTGTTGAAAGAAATTTCGCTGACGTGCAATTTTTCGAGCTTTTAGGCAGCTCCAAGAAAGTGATCCATCATGAGCACGTATTGACAGATGATCTGAGCTGAGACGCCCCCTCCTCCCTTCACCCCCCCCCCCCCCCCCCCCCCATCCCTCCCGGGAGACCACGATCCACCTATTGTGTATTCGGAATATCAAATCAGCGCGTGATTGTTATTCGGGCGGCAGTGCTTCGCATGCTGCGGTCTCCGGTGAGCTCCGCCTGGCATAGCCGCCCAGTCCCTTAGGGACATCCTCCCTCCCGCTGCCTGCCGCTCCGCGACTCAAACTCCCCGTCGCCCATGCAAGCCTTTTCCGACAGCTCACCGTATATCATGCCACAGAATAATTGCGGGACTGGGAATAAGCCCCTACGTCATGCACGTATGAATAATGAAACTTAGGTCCCCAAGTAGGCGCAGTTCCTATTTGGTTCAAGTATGGAACAAAAATCACCCTGCAATCTAGCTGAGAGGTTCGGATGCGGACGCGCCTTTGGCAAACATTCAGCACTTACACTATGAATTTCCAGATAAAAAGAGGAAAGAACTGTTCAGGAATTTGGCAACGGAATTTATTGACGTGAGTCGGCTGACTCTGAGCCGATATTATCCAGGATGGTTGAGTCTGAGCCCAAGTTCTCCAGGATGCTCAAGTCTTCCACGTCTGGAAACAAAATCAACGAATTCATGTCCCGACTATGGTAAGGGTGCAACAAGGGATACGAAATGTCCCTGAAACCGAAGCTACCGAAAAGGATACTATATACTGGAACCATAAGATAAGAAACAGATAGCTCCAGCACCATCTAATGAAAATGCTTGGGCCCGTCGAATCAGAAGTATATCTTAGTTTAAATGGCCACTACATTTGGTATCTTATGCCACAGAAAACCGTGGGATCAGATTTTAAATCAGCACAGCAGTCAACGAGGCAAATTTTATAGGAGTGGGGTTACACTTCAAACCCTGAGTAGGCGGCTTTCAAGCCAGACGTCGGAAAAATCAAGGGAAACATCGTGGGATGCAGCACAAAGGAAAAGGTCGGACACATCCAAGACAGATGTAAAGAGCGATGGAGACAATCAAATGACCAATTTTAACCTATTACTAAGATTCTTACCAGTTCCATCATCGTCTGACATGGATGGAGGGGACAGCCGACACCCTCGAGTGATGTAATTCTTTAGTTTACCACTGGCTGCCAGTGCCAGCCCAAGGAAAGGGGGAGATGGTGACAAAGGTCTGCAACAAATAAGAGGTTGAGTTGAGTATGCTGACATTTGACAATTGAGTAACTGTTTGACAAAATTTCTGATAAAAATTGCCTAGTCAAATCTCCATAGTCACTTACTTAGGTACTTTGTTTCTGATGCTAAGAAAATGAAAATTATCCAGAAATTTCAAAGGGAAACCGTTTCCTTGTGGTTTTAACCTTAATATTTCACGATTTACCTCGAGAGGTATTCTGGGTGATACTGGGTGGCCACGAAGAAAGGATGATCGGGCAGTTCAAGGACTTGCATCCTCTCTCCCTTTTCGTCTTTCCCCACAAACCGCAGCCCCGCACCCTCCAGCTCGGCCACGTACTTCGGGTTAACTTCGTATCGGTGTCTGTGTCTTTCAGCGATCATCTCCTTGTTTCCGTATAAGCTCTCTAAACAAAAATATTAATACATATAAATATACTGGCATGTACTTATAAAATATAATAAATACTTTTAATAATAAAAATATTGCTTTTTCTTCCCAGTAGATAATTCAAGGTACAGACCTAGAATCAGTATTCTCTTAGTCTTATAGCAGTGCTGTTTCGTAAATACGAGTTTTCTAATTTAACGAATCCACACCGCAAATGCAGATCCGTTGAGACGGGGAGGGCATGCTAAGTCGACGAGGTGGCAGCCCTTTCACAGTCAACTTTTTTTAACGGCTACATTTCAGCATGGTGCAAATTCATACCAAAACTAGAACTACCTTGTCCAAGTCAATCATAATTTCATAAAGAACATGCAATTTTTGGAACAAACGTGCAGAACCGAGAAGTAATCTCTTGGAGTAATCACAAAGGAGTAATCAGCTCATAGACTTGAGGTTCACAGACAATTAACTGCGGATATTCAAATCAACACCACGAATTAACACTCACTAGTAATAGATTTCCCTTTCACAAAATAGGTTTCACGCTTTCCGAGACGCATGGTGCCTCCCAATTTTCCCTGGTTGTGCTCTGGCATATCGATAACCACAGGGTGAGGAGTCTTCTGGTCAATCTCTGTGGAGTGCGCTCCTTCCTTTTGTAGAACGTTCCGAGAAAACTCTATCACGGCTGCTTGTAGACCCAAGCAAATCCCTGAAAAAAGGAACCGTATCAAAATTTTAATTCACTGAAACTTTATTTGACTTGGTAAAAACTTACGTAATGATATGTATGTATGACATACCTAGGAATGGTTTCTGCTTTTGCCTGCACCAGTTGCAGGCAGCGATCTTGCCTTCGATTCCCCGCTTTCCGAATCCACCAGGCACTATGACTCCGTCGCTCCTGCACAGTTTCTCCCAGGCCTGATGGTACAAAACTCCATTTTCTTCCAGAGTAGGTTTCTCTAAGTTAGACGCCTCCACGAACTGGAAAAATCAAATAGATAACTTCCAGATGGCTGGACTTACAAATCCTAGTAGTATCCTAGTTATAAACAAACTTTTAGCTTTCTCACGTTTCGTTTTAGGAATTAAGATTCACATCTGCCCCAAGTAGGGTAAAACCATAAAACTTAAGAGTGGCAATTCAAAACCATTTATTTATGATCCAGGAAACAGGTCATCAATATTGGCTTTAGAGAGGGTAACATTGCGGAGATGGGGTATGTCACGGGACCATACTTCGCTTACCAGAGAGGTCTTCGTAATGAGTGTCAATAGAGAGAGAGCGACAACTGTATAATTGTATAATTCAACAAAAATACCTCAACAGTTTCTTGGAAAGTTGTATACACTTTTGTTCTTGCCGTGATTGTTAATGTACAGGACCAAAGATGACTTTAGACAATACCACCGTCGCCCGACTTACAGTTAGCTCGAGCTTCCTGCCAACAGCAGTAGTAGCGTGCTGCAGGGCCTTGGTCACACTGGCATAAGCGTCCTCAAGTCTGGTGTACTTTCCGACCAGAGCGATGTTCACACTGTCCCGCAGTCGATCAACCCTAAAATCAGATTTAGGTTTTTAGAAATATCATAGGTAGATTTAGCGAGGTTTCCATTTTCAACGTAAGACTGAAAACACAAGTGCTGCTTTTGATGTCTAATCTAATTAAAATATCTTTTTAAGGATTATTCAGACCGGTTTGAGTCATAATCCCAAGAAACTTACCGGTCAGCGAGATCTTTCCACTTGGACATATACTTGCGCGGAGGTGGGATGGGGAAGTTGAGTTGCAGACGATCTCGGAAGAAAGTGGAAATGTTCTGGGCCTCCATAAGTAGAGGCACACGATAGATAGAAGAAAGATCATGGATGCAAATAACCTGGAAATAAGAACGGTACAATAGATCTTATAGGTCGCGGTAACAGTACCATAGGCCCCTCTAACTAAATTCGAAGCACGTTTTCATGGTTACAAAAGTCTCTGCCTAATTGGGGTTATCTTCTCACGTTTACCTGATCGGGGGGTACGTGGCAAAAGTTGGAGATTTTGTCCTTGACCTCCTGGCCAATGGGGCGCTCACTACGGCACACGATCAGATCTGGAGAGAGGCCCAGGCCACGCAGCTCGCGCACGCTGGACTGGGTTGGCTTCGTCTTCGCCTCTCCCGTCGCCTTCGGCTGTAAGATCGATTCACAGTCAGAATGTAGACAACAGAGTACAACAGCTAAATGGGCAATCACTAAGAGAAAATCAAAACATGCGTAACGAACTGGTGCTAAGTACAAGTGAACAAAATGAAACGAGGCAGTGCCGTTGGGAAGTTAAGACAAGATGGGTTCCTTATTGACTCATGCAACATTTCCAAGAACGAAAATCAACATTTAAGTTCCAGTAACTTACTGTATTGAAATTCCACGGTAAAATCTGCAGGAAGAAATGAGCTAGAGTCAAATATTGGAACTCGGCCTCAAGAGGACAGTAAGTAGGCAAAGATTCTGGTTATCTGATCAGCAACTAACAACCAGGATGAGAACCCATTCCTATAGAAAATAAGTACTCAAGCCAGGCATGAGGGGTTTTTTAAGCAGTTGAGTTTACAACTGGTTAGCTTATGAGTCTCGTGGCACGCGGACAAGCACTCATCCAGATTATTTGCACACCCAAATTATTATTCAACATTTGGCTGGCACATATGGTGTGGACTACGTCACGTCTAAGTAAACGAAGAAATCCCGCTCTATTATGGCCACTGTGATTTTTTTTTCTTCTTCTACCGACTGTCCTCATCGCCTCTTTGTTCAAGCTTCAATAATTCAATTAAATTGTTTAACTAACCTTGTACCTATGTTCTATTTTTTGGTTGCAATTAAAACTGGTAAGTGTGATAATGTTTACCAAGTTTTACCAAACAAATTGTTGTTCCGGATTCAAATAATCACAAATAGGTACTGAAATAAGTTATCAGACGAAAACAGCAGACTTTCAGGTATATGATAGTATCAATTCTATTAATAACTTTCCGTATTATTCAAAATAAGCAATGTTAATGTTAATTAATACCAACCTGGGGGACAAGAGAGACGTGGGCACAGAGGAAGTTCTCTCTTTTGACTCGGAACTGG
Source organism: Mesopsocus fuscifrons (assembly GCA_950004255.1). Lineage (NCBI taxonomy): Eukaryota > Metazoa > Arthropoda > Insecta > Psocodea > Mesopsocidae > Mesopsocus > Mesopsocus fuscifrons. The sequence goes on along the minus strand of OX465374.1, from coordinate 11,297,264 downwards.
AACTGGCGAAACGCCTCAACAAACGGCATGCCTTCGATGTCTCCGATGGTACCTCCTAGCTCCACAATGCATACTTCAGGTACCACGTCATCTCCGTTGTGACTGACTGGCTTGCCCGCAACCCGCTCCACCCACTCCTGGATTGTGTCCGTTATATGCGGCACCACTTAGAAACAGGATTAAGCTAAATTAGGCACCCTGCCATTTTTCTACAGCTGTAGAAAGTACCTGTTGGGTTTACATGAGTACCTAGGTACACATTCCCGGGCCCAATTCACAAAACCGACAATGAATTATTTAAATTTCCAGATCTAGGACGGGCATTAAAATATTACGCACTATCAGGCTCATTGACATCAGACTCAATTGGCTGGAGGAGGTAACGTGAAGAGTTACCCGTCGTCCTATGTGTTAGGTCATCCTGATACGTACGTAGTAGGTACTCAGAAAACCTTATAAGTCTACCTACAACACTGGGAGAAGGAATCTAGTTACTTCTTTTCAATTAAGCCTTCGTATCAGCTCTGCGAATGAAGTCGTTGATCTTGTATATAATATGGCCTGACGGCAAGCCGAAAAATGCAAAAAGGCATATAAAGGTATCGAAGTAAAACTACTTACCCTGGACAGTCTTTCCGAGGTACTTGCCCTCCCGTTCAAGGTGAATAACATGCTGGTATATTTTTCCTGTGGTAATGTTGTTATCCTTGTGGAGAGTGACATCCAAAAATCGTTCATAGTTTCCCAAGTCCAAATCCACTTCTCCACCATCGTCAAGGACATATACTTCACCTAGACAATAAAATGAAGAAATAGTGAAGATTTATATTAATATGTTTTCATAAACCGTCTAGTACGGTTCATTATCACGTCATACACCCAACCATATCAGACTGAAGTGCTACCGCTGTACCGTACAGATATAGGTACGTACATGAAGGTAGGTATTTAAGTAGTCTTGAGTCTGTGGCATTTGTCCGTAAGCTGAAGAAATGCGACAATACTTGCTGGACGAGCTTGGGCTTGCAATCTACCAGCCTTGAATTGAGGATCACAATGCAAATCAACCCTCCTTCAAAAGGAATCTGGCCTACTTACCTACCTATATTTAGGTACAAACTATAATGGCTACACGCACTTGTAATGGCTGAAAATGTAACCAAGACCAAGGCCCAGACAATAGTAGTGCCATTTAACAGGAAGAAATATCTGATTATTTCCTGTTTAACATCCCAATTTGAACTCAAAGTCAAGGTTCTTCAGAAAACATGAAAGTGAGATTTAGCATGCGCGTGTGCCGCGGAGCCGCAGTCGTTTGCCAAAAACATGACCTCAGAATAGAAATATAGACTTGAGCTTCTTGCGACTCGTTTATCCAGTTCTTCAGTATTTATTTTTTTACCCAAGAACAACTCAAAAACTTACCATGTTCGTACGGGGAAAATGTCCCCGCGTCAATATTGATGTACGGGTCAATTTTTATTGAAGTCACATTGATGCCGCAACACTTCAAGATGGTTCCAAAAGAACTGGCAATAACGCCTTTACCTACACCACTTATTACACCCCCGGTTACTAAAATATACTTCATTTTAGGAAGAAAATAGACATAAAATGTAAAGGAAAGGGTTAAAATCTAAATCCATGCACGCCCCCAGGTTGATGTTGATGTGCCGTTTGTGGGAGAGATCGAGATCGAGAACGAGATCGAGAGAAACTGCATAACTTTCAGGGCCCTAAATTTGTCAGAATATTATATTTGAGTCTTAAATATATAAAGTCATACAAACTGTTATAAAAATAAATTAAATTTTACAAATATATCAAATTTAATTCATATATGGTTTATTTGTATGACTAGATGAGAATAATTTTTAATAGCAGACAGCACTAACAACAACAACAAAGGGCCCTAAAAATGTTCTAAGTTAACTTACGTGTTGATGCTTCGTGGTCCCTATTTCATTTAATTTTTCAATTATAATTTGTATAATTTCTGGTTAAAAGTTAATTTTGGTCACCATGATGAAGGGACTTTTTGACGATGTGATGCGCATGAATAAGCGGCAGGTATGTGTTGGTTAGGAAGCATACGCCTATGCCGGCCCGCACCATGGCCAGCTTTGACAGTTTTTTGTAAATATCAATGAAAATAATATGTTTTATTCTAGTTCATATACCAGTTGTTGAGCTTCGGCATGATCGTATCCTCAGCACTGATGATTTGGAAAGGTCTGATGGTTGTAACCGGTAGCGAAAGTCCGATCGTAGTGGTTCTCAGGTAAAATATTTTGCTTGTACCTACACTTAGCTGCCAGGTAGGGAGTAGATATGTATAGTGGATTTGGCTGACGTGTACCCCGCATTGTTTTGGAAGGCTTGTTTCCCAAAAGAATATGAAAATAAATGTTGTCTGTATAAAATTTTGTGTTACCTAATTATTATTTGTAGAAAACTGATTGTCTCATCTATAATTTCCAGTTAGGTATCTATTGTGATATTAGTGTGAATTCATGAGCCCAGCTATTTTTGTGCGTAATCCTAATAATACGTTTTTGTGTTGTTACAGTGGTAGTATGGAGCCTGCATTCCATAGAGGAGATCTGCTGTTCCTCACTAATTACCAGGAGGAACCCGTTAGAGTAGGAGACATAGTTGTATTCAAAGTTGAAGGCCGGGATATTCCAATTGTCCACAGGGTCATCAAGCTGCATGAAAAGTAAGTCAGCAGTGTGTTAAGTTGGATTATTTGATAATTAAGCAAGGGCTATTTGTAATTCTACATACACTAGTATTTGATTTTGAAAAGAACAAAAATCTCCTACCATTGCCATTGATATAGAAAGGAACTATTCCTGTGCTGCATGTGTTTTCGTCCTTAAAGATCGTTCGATCAGCGGAGAAAACGTCAAATTTACGTGCCCACTTTTACTTGTCACAGGGAAAATGGAACAGTGAAATTTCTAACGAAAGGTGACAACAATAGCGTGGATGACAGAGGACTTTACGCCCCTGGGCAACTGTGGCTCACCAAGCGGGACGTTGTTGGACGAGCCCGAGGGTTTCTTCCTTACGTTGGCATGGTCACGATTTGCATGAACGAGTATCCGAAATTTAAGGTGAGCTCTTGGAAAAACGAAAAATACTGTACGAACGATTGCAGGATGAGGCAAAATGTTTTCTAAATTTCAATGTCTCCAATTGTAATAATGTGAAGGGGTTTCCTTTCTAGTATGCTGTGCTTGCCTGCCTCGGGATTTACGTTTTGGCGCATCGCGAATAGTGAAGGGAGACAGCCTCCACCGATCTCGCACAACAGACGTTCACTTTTTCATTACAAACATTTCCCTCTTACTTACGAACCATGTCGCCTCTTTCCTTGCCTAGAAGTAACAGAACGGATAGGATAAAAACTTTACTTGGGATGGAATGGCTTGGAATGAACCAATGGATCATCAAGAGTCAGTTTCAGTGAAGGAGATATTGAAACCAGGAATGGTAACCGGCCCTTTGAAGCCATTATGCCTGATCTTCTTCAGATCACTGATGTACTCTTCCGGAAGTCCAGTTTCTCGGGCTCCTTGCAGGATAGTCTCAAGGTAAACTCGCGAAGGTCTCTTATTATCTCCTTCCTTTGGTAAGTTGACTAGCTGGTACGTACGACACTCCACAGTCTCATTGTTAGGTCTGCGTACGCGCACTTGTTTGGCAAAGTAAATGCCATCAGAAACTCCCTCTTGAACGTCCAGGCTTTTCAGGTCGGTGACCTCCCATAGAGCGCCCCACACCTGGCTGCCTGATTGGGGTAATATGGTGGCGGCATGGCCTCCCCATCGGGTGGATTCGAAATTAAAGTCTAGACGATGATCAGGCAGGCATGCGGTGCCTGCACGTGTCGCAGAAGGGTTCTGTACGTGCATTCTACTAGCCAGGAGATTGCTGCCGTAAGCGAAGTATAGATAGACCATCACCTTCGTCATTATCTGTAAAAACAGAAACGAGACATTGGTAGTTGGTTCTGTTCTCCTGTTCTTCTATTTCTTCTGAAATGTGAGAATGATTATTTAACGTCAGAGACTAGTTTAAAAGGTTGCGATCAATAAGAGATTTTTTCTAATAAAAAATTTGACAAAAACGCATGATTCTAAAATGTTCAAATTGTTTCTACAGTTATAAAATTATAAAGACATAATATTTCAGGAGAAAAAAAATCGGAACCCAGGAAACCTACAACAATCAAGAAAATAATCTTGAACTCTTCAACTAGAAAGGCTATTAAGCTGCGTTGTATCAAAAGCAGAAATCGTTTTATTTATATCATTCAAGAAGGGTGAGGTAAAGGATGGTATAGGGGTGGGGGACCTTGGGAACGAGGAAGGTCACGAGGTCATGGCTGGGGAGACATGTGGGTCTCGGCGGTGCCTGCTCCCCTGTACCCTCTGTACCATGCTGCCGAGCATCCCCATTCCGGAAAAATAATCCCATCCGCTACCCGTGTATCGGCTGCCAATACACGATTCACTCAGTTTGAACTTTCCAACATTCCGAGCGGAGATCCCTAGTTTTATGTTCACTAAAATGCCTACAGTGCATCGTACCGTTGGCTCATACCTTACCACTGGGGTCATTTATTACGACAGGCATGCTCGTTAAAACCTACCGGGGTTAAATTCATAGAAAACCCACATAAAAAGATATTCAATTGCTGTCCATCGATGACCAAAATGTTCCTTGGCTAATTCAAGATTCAAGAAAAAAAGTACGAATAAGTCAAGAGATGCTATAGTGCCGGACCCTTTTTTAGTCTCGGTACCTACGCTTTACTCTTACGTCTCACATGCGTGGTACTTGGATGGACCTTCAACATTCAGTCAGTAAATTAATTTTGATATCACTCACTTGAAGCTGTAGCAGTTACAGTACAATAATTAGGCACTCCTACTCCGCCTTATATTGGCCAATTATTGTCAATCATTTTTTTAACAGACCCTCCCATACCTGCCTACGCAATGTCTTACGCCACCCACTGAAACTGGATACAAGTATTATACCGTTACGGAGTGTGCCTACCTTCCGTGGAATCTGCGGATCGGTAGCGACCGGTGTGGGGGGTATAGGTACCTATTACCTACCTCAGCTGATCACAAAAAGAACCTTAGCAGAGTTTTAGAAAGTTCGGCTGTGTGACTTTTATTGGATTTATTGGCACCAAGGAGGACCTAATCGTTAGATACACAATGGCATGTAGGGCAGAACCCGGAAAAGTTCAGAAAATTTTCGGAAACAAGGACTTAAATTCTTATCTCAGTCTATATTTTAGGTACCTACATATCTCAGAACGAAGTCAGGAAGCTCGATTATGTTTCTATTTTATGCAAGTATTGTGCGTACTTGTAGAGACTTATAGTGGGGACCAGCGAATCTAGCCATTCCTTGTCAACGCCTCCGCCCTCCGCTCCGCAGTGTGAGGTCGAGGCGGGGAGCGTGCGCTCAAGCAGAACGTGTCCAGTCTCAGTTCCCATGCCGCCAAGACGTTAGTCTGTCACAAAGCATCTTTCAAGCTAGACGACTTTTCTACACCGGTAAGTTCCTACATACATACCGCTTCTGCTTCACGAATTTAACAATTTGCATTTGTATAATTTGCCGGCGTTAGATTTTTATTTTTATTGTTTTATGTGAACAATTTGGGCTATTCCCCACGACGTTGATTGGTCTGTTTTGAAATTGCACAAGTGCTTAAAAATTGTCACTCCTACAATTTGTTCTGAGATTACCTGCTTTTGGTGGTGAGAGTTCCAAAATTACTACCGTCCCCGTCTTATATCAGCTGCCGACAAATCCTAACTCTGACGTGGGGACCCTAAAGGAATTCGAAGTAGGTAGGATTGTGGGGTTTCGTAAGGGGGAAAACCCATAAGAGCATTAATGTTCGGGGTCATCTTAATGTCATAGTTCCGCAACATAAAAGCCACTGAATTTAGCAACGACCAACCTTGAAGGTAGGTTTGCTGACAGACCTGTAAGCGATTCTGAAAATTGAACATTTTTTAATCGAGGTAACCTTTTGGGGTACCTAATGTTACATAGGTAGGTACCTACCTACGCCAGAAGATTTATCACCAAGTGGTGCGGAAGTACAGTATATAATAGCTACTCCGCTCTACAGTATTCACCCCCAGCTTATCGGGCGTTTAGAAAACGGGAACTCTACTCACGAGTCCCGACACTTCCTTAACCTTAACAGCCTCAAAGTGTCCCTAAATCATCACTCAACTCTTTGTTCCACCTTTGAAAGGTCGTCACGGCAGACAGTAAGGCGATTAATCGATAGCCTAGATACAGACTGCTTCATACTTCCTCATCTAATGACTCAGGTATCAAGCCAACATGTTTTCCACCGAAGACTTTCTGGCAAGGCGGCGGTTGGAGAGGCAAATCATTGACGAGGGAACGTCAGTATGGAAGCAGAAGAAGGAAATGGACGCCATGAGAGAAACGGAAGAACGCAGACAGGTATACTTCTGTTTCCATTCGTTTAGTTGTCTCAGCTACCACACAGTACCAATGGGCAGGAGCCCAGCTCTCGTGAGGGTGATGGGGACCTATACAGCTTGTGTTTCTATCAAATCAACATAGCCCCAGTACTTATCAATGACATCCTAAATGAAAATTATATTTTGATGGTACCACAATCACTGTTAAGTAGAAGGAGCATTTATTGGCCTTGGTATGCATGTTTCCCGCTGAGAGGACACAAATAAGTGCCACACCCGCCCGACTTCCTGTCGTTGCCATATTTTATGTTCAAGCTATACGCATGCGCCCTTCTTCATAACTACCTGGGTGGGTCACCACCGGAACTCCTTAATTGCCTGTAAGGTCGACAATTCTTTTAAATAGTGCACTGCTACCTGATATCATGAAGTTTCCTGTGCTAGGCGTTGTTTCAATATTTGTGACGTAATGTGTATGTAGGTATTTACCTACTGCAAAACTACCAGATTTACAGCCCAGTTTTCCCAACAAAAAAAAATTGAACACGCCGCAACTTGCTTCATAAATTTCCTGAACTGGATAAAAGGAGGTTTGTAATTTTCCAACAGCTGCGAATGATGCTGAAGACATACAATCCCTGGGGAAAGCCTGGTCACGGAGCTCCAGTTCCAGGATCAGTGCGAAAAACAAAACTTATACTGGACACACCTGATGTTTCAGATGCGGTAAGTACCTAAAAAAAAGTTTTAAAAAAAACATAAATGCCTAACTGGATACAATAAATTTCCCCAAACGACGCTTCCTGGGTTTAGTGTTCTTACCTTAAATATAAGGAGTAATTGAGAATGGGTGCGCGTAGCCATTCCATTTTGTACACACTCAGCACTTGCTCACTGTCACGTGACTGGTGTCTGCAGCCACGTATTGTTTATTAGTCTATGTACACGACAATCCTCCCCCCTTAAAGTAGTCCCGTGGGGGAGGTAATGTACCACACTGTTGCACTACAAGTTCAGGCGCGCAGGCACCTTTGCTTGTCGGCGGCCTCGGCGCTCCGCGACGGACGGCGAGCGCCGTGGTGTAGCCACAATTTCCACCGCTGCTGGCTGCACCGGCTCTGACGCGGGGGGCATGGACGGACGCCCCTGCTGAGAAGGCACAGCACCCATTGACGGGCGCCCCTGTACTGGGACCGCGGCGGCATGCGACTCAGCTCCCAGAAGAATATCATCGAAGAATACTGCAATCCCGTCGATGCCTTGAACCACGCTCTCCATGAAACGTGTCCAAATTACTGGAGCTGTGTATTCTACTGGTTCCAGGACTCCATCTGCTATCATCCGATTGAGCTCCGCCTCCACACTTTCTCGTAACGCGAAAGGTACAGGTCGGGATTTACGAAATACCGGACGAGCATCAGGTTGCATTTTGATCGAGCACGTAAAATTTTTCGCTAGACCAATGCCTTCTGCGAAGACTTCAGGAAACTGTTTCACAATGTCCTTGTAGTTTGTATTGGTAGGAGGTGTGGTTAGCTCCACTTTGTGAATATCTGCTTCTGTAAGAATGTCCAGAGCTTTCAGCCACTGTCTGCCGAGTAAAGGCACACACTCACCTTCAAGTATGTAAATTGGAAGGGTGGCTTGTCTCCCTTTGTAAACAACACGTACTTTTGCCATTCCCCGTGGTTGGAGGCGCTGAGCCCCCTCGCCGTATGGGCTGAATGCTTCAGTGGTCGTCTCCATGCGAACTCGAAGCTTTTCGAAGATTGCCATAGAGCAAAAGCTTGCCCCAGACCCGCTGTCGACTTCCATGTTGACTGGTACACCTTCCATGGTTAAACGTAAAATCCATGGCCTGCACTCTTGTAAAGGCTGCGTAATTTTGTAAACACTAAAAGCATCCTCTTGTTCCACGTGATGAACTTTTTCCTTTTTCGGTTTACTTTGATTCATTTTCTTCCGACAAACGGATTCCATGTGACCAGAAACCTGGCAAAAGTCACAAAATGTATTTTTCCTGCAATCAGGTGCTTTATGCGAACTATCCCCACAACGATAACACTGTACTGTACGTGTAGAAGAAGAGGAAGGTTTGGATGTATGCCCAGCTTGCTTACCTTGCTTCTTTTGTATTTTGTTTACCGGTGTAGGTGCTCCCGAAAGTGTAGCGGGATGTAGTAAATGTCTAGTTCCTGTTGAAGCCGCTTCCAACGAAAGTGCCAATTTGTATAATTTATCGAAAGTCGTATCATCTTCCTCTAGGCACCGATCCAAAGTATGCCGATCCCGAATGCCACTCACGAAAACGTCCCGTAAAATTTCGGACAAAAACTGAGCGTTGTACTTGCACGGTATACTGAGGTGACGTAGAGCGGCTGCGTAGGCTGCCACTGACTCACCTTCCTGCTGCTTCCTGTTCAGGAAAGCATGACGGGATGGAATTATTAAAGGTTTGGGCTTCAAATGTAGTTTGATTGCATCCGTAATTTGTTCGAATGTAGCAACGTTGAGATCCATGGGGTGTAATAAGTCCTTATGGTTCGGGAGCTCGTGGGGACAAACATGCGTGAAGGGCTTGACAATTTTCACCCTCCCAGCGGGATGCGGATTTGGTCCAGTTGTTCAAAAACCGTTTTCTTGCTGTTGGGGTCTGGGGCTTTTAACCCCCAGAATTTTTTCAAAAATCAAAAAAGGGCCTTTTTTCTCGGGAGGGGCTTGATGGGTTTAAGTGATGGGAAATGGTGCGCAGTAACCCCCAGTCACTAGAAACACCAAAGCAAGAAGGTTTGTCCGGGGCTTTCCCCAAACAAGAAAGGTTCCAAAATCTCAAAAAGGGCCAAAAAAATCGGGAAAAGCTTGATGAAAAATTCCTTCACCGGGAGGTTCCCCATGATGGCCCGAGTCCAAAAAGCACTTTCTTGGTGTTGGGGCCCGGGGCTTACCCCTCCCAAGAAAGCCGTTTTTGGAAAATTTTCGATTTTCCACCTGAAAAGAGTTAAAAGGTTGATGGACAAAATCGGTCGCAAATGGTGCGGAGTAACCCCCATACACTAGAAACACCAAAGCAAGAAGGTTTGTCTGGGGCTTTCCCCAAACAAGAAAGGTTCCAAAATCTCAAAAAGGGCCAAAAAAATCGGGAAAAGCTTGATGAAAAATTCCTTCACTAGCAGGTTTCCCATGATCGCCCGAGTCCAAAAAACACTTTCTTGCTGTTGGGGTCCGGGGCTTTCCCCTCCCAAGAAAGCCTTTTTTGGAAAATTTATTTATTATTTTTGTCAATTTTTTTAAAAGTAAATCTCACGATTTCATATGGGTGACTGATAATAGTCACAGTTTGTACAGTACCTAGCATAGCCATATCCACGGGGGGGGGGGGGGGGGGGGAGGGAGGGGTTAATCCCTCCATGAACGGATAATTAACATGGTAATGCCAAGGTGCAAACTGCAAGAGGTAACAGTAGTCTGCGGGTTATTTGCGAGGATGTGCTCTCTTGCCATTGAAAAGAAGTTGGACCTTGAATCGGTTTTAGAACACTCTTTGACGCCTTTACCTCTTTCACTTGCGAGTCTCGTATTGATGGCACTATGGCAAAAACTAACAAGGCAGCACTTGTGGAACGGTTGGAAAAGTTTCATGCTAATGCTGAACCTCCTTCGTATTGTGACGTTGATGTTGTAGACGGTATGGTTTTCCTTCATTCCCTTCCCACAAGGAACTTGCCAGAAACCTTCGGCGAACTGGCCAGATATATCCTCACTAGACTATGCGCCACGAAAGCACCTCGAGCGGACATAGTATTCGACCAATACATCACACCTTCAGTGAAAGATTGTGAAAGGCAAAGAAGGGGAGACGCAGCAGAGGCAATCGACTATATCATACAAGGTCCGCATCAGAAGGCCCCCCGGGATCTTCAAAAAGCACTCCGAAATTCGAATTTAAAAAAATCGTTGGTCAACTATCTTGCGGAGGAGTGGAAGAAAGAGGAAAACCAGAAACTATTAGGCACGAAAATAGTTTACTTTACTCAGTAACAATAATGGTGCAGAAAATCAGGAAGTTTCTGAAATTAGGTGTGACCATGAAGAAGCCGACTCAAGGTTATTTCTTCATTGCTACCAAATATCTCAGTCGATGTCCCTCAAAAAGGACCTCCATTTTATGGTAAAAACAAACGACACCGATGTTGTCATAATCTTCATTATAAATATCGATCCTTCACGACACCAGTATTGGGTAGAATTCGGAACGGGTAGTAAAAAAAGAGTTCTGGACATCACCGGACTGGCGAAGAAACTGGGACTTAAAGTGAGCAAGGCCTTGGTTGGTTTTCATGCCTTCACAGGGTGTAACGCAACAGCGGCATTTGTTGGAAAGGGGAAAGTACGGCCATACTCCCTTATGTTAAAAAAGGATGCATACCAGTCTGCATTCGCAGCCTTGGGCACATCAGTGGAGGTATCAAGTGAAACGAAAGACGCCGTAGAAGCCTTTACTTGTGAAATGTATAGCCAAAAATGCAAAAAGGTCAACGAGGCAAGAAAAAACTTATTCACTAAATATGCGAAGCCTGTAGGAGGGAAAGCTCCATTCGCCGCAATTAAAAACATACTACCATCCCAGTTCCCTCCATGCCAGAGCGTATTCTTCAATAAAATTCTGAGGAGTAATTACATTTCACATATCTGGCGGCACCCCCACCTCGACAATCCGAACAGGGAATTGTCCCCTACAGAAAACGGGTGGGAACTGAAAAATGACCGCTTCAGTCCTCAGTGGAACTCGAAGCCTCCAGTTCCACAAGACCTGGAATTTCCCGAAGGAAGTGAGTCGGAAGAGGAGGGCGACGACGTTGAGGATGATTTTTCTGAATCATCTGACGGCTTGGATCATGACTCTGAATAAAAAAAAGTAAGGCACAAAATGCGGTGCTAAATAATAATAAATAACTCAAGCTGTAGAAAGAACGCAGGTTTGTAGAGTTTCTTAAAACACTACTGTAAGGAATCTGTCGCAATGTTGATTTTTTCTAATTTTTTTGGCAGTAAAAGTTGCCAGAATGTAAGAAACGGCAAGAGCCGTTTTCACACCTACTTAGTCTTAAAAGTAGAACGTCAATTGGGTAAATTGTTGCATTGGTACCCATATCTATGTATGTGATAATGATAACTTTCCGTGATTTTTGTGACAATAAATTAGGAAAGTGCAATGAATTAACAAATATAGAAACTAATCATGTTGATAATTTAAAGGGTCATAACTAAGACTAACTACATACTTACAATATATTTTCACTTGCTTAGATATATAAGAAACCTCCTTTAGCTTAACCTTAACCAATTTTTTGTTTGCGAAGCGCGACGGTGCTATTTAGATATATAATTACCAGTCGAAATGTGAAGATACACTTGTGGCAATAGGGGAAAGCCCCGGACAAACCTTCTTGCTGTGGTGTTTCCAGTGTCTGGGGGTTACTGCGTACCATTTGCGACCGTTTTTGACGATCAACCTTTTCAGGTGGAAAATCAAAAAATTTCCAAAAAATGCTTTCTTGGGAGGGGAAAGCCCCGGGCCCCAACAGCAAGAAAGTGTTTTTTGGACTCGGGCCATCATGGGGAACCTCCCGGTGAAGGAATTTTTCATCAAGCTTCTCCCGATTTTTTTGGCCCTTTTTGAGATTTTGGAACCTTTCTTGTTGGGGGAAAGCCCCAGACAAACCTTCTTGCTTTGGTGTTTCTAGTGTATGGGGGTTACTCCGCACCATTTGCGACCGATTTTGTCCATCAACCTTTTCACTCTTTTCAGGTGGAAAATCGAAAATTTTCCAAAAACGGCTTTCTTGGGAGGGGTAAGCCCCGGGCCCCAACACCAAGAAAGTGTTTTTTGGACTCGGGCCATCATGGGGAACCTCCCGGTGAAGGAATTTTTCATCAAGCTTTTCCCGATTTTTTTGGCCCTTTTTGAGATTTTGGAACCTTTCTTGTTTGGGGAGAGCCCCGGGCAAACCTTCTTGCTTTGGTGTTTCTAGTGACTGGGGGTTACTGCGCACCATTTCTCATCACTTAAACCCATCAAGCCCCTCCCGAGAAAAAAGGCCCTTTTTTGATTTTTGAAAAAATTCTGGGGGCTAAAAGCCCCAGACCCCAACAGCAAGAAAACGGTTTTTGAACAACTGGACCAAATCCGCATCCCACTGGGAGGGTGAAAATTGTCAAGCCCTTCACGCATGTTTGTCCCCACGAGCTCCCGAACCATTAGTTAAGGTGTAAAGTGAACCCGGTAGCGAACCCAAGAAAAGTCTCGCCTTATGTTGTTCCGACACGTTTGCGATGGTGCACATGGCTGTAACTTTTTCGATATGATCATCAATATCTTCTTCGACGTTGTACTTGTCGATCCTCGGTAACGGATGTTGGCGATCCTGCTGTACCGCCGCCGCCGGTAATCTGGCTAGTATTTCGGCCATCATACCTTGTAATTTGGCGTTTTCCGCGAGTAAATTGTCCACGTGTGAAACCGAGGTGGCCATGATCGCAAGTTTGTAAAGTCGCACTGAACGTAACCGAGCACTTGTAATACGTAACGTAAACTTACGCGCACTTTGACGTAGATTTTAACCGAACCGACTGCGCCACTTTAGTGTTCTTACCTTAAATATAAGGAGTAATTGAGAATGGGTGCGCGTAGCCATTCCATTTTGTACACACTCAGCACTTGCTCACTGTCACGTGACTGGTGTCTGCAGCCACGTATTGTTTATTAGTCTATGTACACGACACTGGGAACGGCTAGAGCGCTGTGTTTTATATCATCGCAGAACTCAGTGCAGCTGTCGCCACTACCTTCGGGGAATGGGTGCCTAATGCCTAATCCGCTGTTGAAATTGTGGCAGCCAACTTCGGTGTTGACAATGGGGAGACCGGGTCACGGAGCCCCTCTGCGCACGTCATCAGGCCGCACCAAGACGTCTGTACATTGTGACCCCTCGATCCGCTTCCAATTCACTGAACAATCGCGCCGCAGCGTGGACAACGAGCTACGTTATCGGAGCACTATAGAAGAGAAGGAAAACTACCGCAAACAACTAGGTAAAAAAAATTACCTTTTCCACCTAGTCAACATTCCTGTTCTGTATGCGCAAGAGATTCTAAATACCTAACTTCGCTGATTCCTCAATGCTTTAATGACGCAGATAATAACTTTGCTCAATTCCAGATGCTTTGATTACACAGAAAATACAAGAACGGAAAGGACGTGCAGAAACACCAGTGGGGCTACAAAGAGCCAAACAGGTGAATACCTACGTTTCATTCCTTGAGATTTAAATAAGCTGGATATTCACGTGCAGTAGGGAATTTATATATCCCATATTTAGTAAAAGTTTGTTTGAAGCGAGCCCGCGCACCGTGGGGCCGCGCCGGACCGGGCGGTCGGTCTTGGAGGGACCCACGTCTGCAGGGCCATAACTTCCTCAAGTCTCTGGTAAATTAAACATCACATCTCATTCCGCCTGCTGCCACTTCATTTTTTCCGATTATTCAAAACTGCTCATTAGCTGCCCTCATGCTTATATCGATTGACTAAAGAAAAATTGTTGGGCGCTACTATAGCGACCCATATTTCTTTTTAATTTACCATCGTTGAAGCCTTCACATGTCCCCCCATTCCCATTTCTACTATAAATAATAGGGTATTTTCGCTTGTCACGTACCTACTTGAATAACTGGTTACTTTGCTTCCGTCAGCTAACATCACAAACGCACGAGGGGTGGGCCATCCGACTTTACTTTAGTCCCACCTCCCCTCCCCCCCCCCCCCCCCCCCCACCCCCCAATGTGCATATGTGCCAATATTTACGGAACAGGCTTCTTTATTTTCTCTCTAGTATTGTAAACATGATCCCGATGCTTACAGGAACTTAAATGGGGTTTCAGTACTTAAAAGAAAATATCAAGCAACATCGATTAAACCTGTGTAAGCTAAGTTCACCTGACGTAACTTAAAATTTAGCGTGTTGATTACAAACGCAGGTAAACAGAACGATGCTAACAATGTACAAATATGTACAGAGTGAGTAGGTGTCCACTTTCGTGATCCTGCATCACGCAACACGCAATCACTTCATGTAGCAGTTTTCCTTTAACAAGTTTCCTTTATTTTTAAAGTTTTTATCATCTGGGATCAGTTTAGTCAAAACTTGGAAACTCGGGTGCAAGTAAAACTACAGAACCTCCATGTGGAGGCACTTTCCCCTGTTTTTTCTTTTCACAAGCCACGGGTCAACTGCATTTGTCAATAAAGTCGGTCAGGTGCCCAATATGAATAGATGCAAGATGCTCACACATATGAATAGATGCAAGATGCTCACACACAACACCCAATATAATAATATTATATTATTTTTTAATGTTGTCCCATTGTAGGGATGGTCAAACGAGGTGACCCTCAGAAGACTTCCTCAGCAGGAAGCAGAGGCAACATTCGAGATCAGCGGGGGGGTGGAGCTGGTTCCCCTTCTAGCCAGGCATAGGGCAAGTCCAAGGCGCACCCTCCCAACCACGGACATCACCCGAATATCCAGACTTCAGAAGTAAGTTTGGAATTATCTAGGTACAATCATGTATACCTATTTACCTATGACAAAAATTATTATGGTTCGACATCTGTTTCGAGAAATAGGGGGTTTTCTATAGAAAACGGGAGACTTGCATAAACTAATCACAGTTAGTGATCATGCAAATCATCACTGACCAATGAAGTGATGAATCACAATACTTTGTGAGGTTAAAATGGCCGAATGTAGTAAGTGTGGGAATATACCACCACTGAGTCATTTCTTTCAATCTGTTTGAGAGGGCATCACTAAGTAACTACTGTAGCCACCGAGCATAGAGCTTTAACCGACTTTGTGTGTGTGATTCCTTTTACTATCTGCAGTGGGCCTCCAAAAACCTCGCAGCCGGAGTTAATGTATCACACCGAACTTTCCAGTCAAGTCAATCAACGTCAGCAAAAAAATAAGGTAGGCCAACAACCGAACATGCGCCTTTTCGAATGTATTGTTGTAAATATGAGACAAAATGTGGGTGCTTAGGCTGGATTTAGCTAATTTCGGAATGGAACGTACCTGAATTTTTTTCTGTAAGTTAAGCAAGGTTGCCATGCGTTGCTAAGGTAATTAAAGTCGGAATTTTATTTCCCTAGCAACGCATGACAACCTTGTTTAACTTACTGAAAAAAATTCGGGTACGTTCCATTCCAAAAATAGCTAAATCCAGCCTTAGTCTCAGTAGATTGAACTTGAACTTGGTGGAAACCAGTCAGCTGGTGATTGGTAGGAAATCTGTACTTCTGTAGGTAGGTAGGACCTAACTGCTTCAAAATCCAATATCGCACGGAGGGACTAACAAATAATACCTAAATAACAGGAAGCTCGCCAGGAAGAGATGGAAAGCAGCCAGAAACACTTTGAAACTTGGAAAAGCCTGTGGGGACGCCCAGGACATGGAGCCCCGAAAGGATGCAATCTTGCTAAAGAAAAATTGGAGGTGATTCTATACCACGTCCCAGCACGAAGAGTATCAGCCGCGTAACCCCCTGCCAAGTGATTCATCTTTTATGCAAAATTATCCCGGAAAAGAAGTTTCTAAAGGAATATCTGCACCAAACGAGTTGTGCTAAAAGAAGGCAATGGAAACTAATACCTCTTGCGTTCCACTTGCTGACATGATGAATAAAGGTGGTAGCTATTCTTCTAACACTTAACTAACTTGTTTTACCTATTGTAACACCTACCTTTTATTGTAGTCGTGATAGACTCAGTCTGAAAAATAGGTCGGTTACTTTAACGTAACGGATTGTAAGAAGTTTATTTAACCTTTGTCTGTATTCTCGACCGTGGAAAGGGCCTGAAGTAACCTATATACGAGTAAATAATAGCTATAGTTCTTAAGGCCAGTAGGTTGGTTCTTGTTTTCAACAACTACAACTTCACCAGTGATTAAATGTGATGGGTAATAACGTACCTCTACTGCCTCACCTACAAACACTGCCTTCAGTATTTAGGACCTCGCCACAAGATGTAGTCACTTGCTCTAATAAAGAAATGATATGCACATCACATGTTTCCTTTGTGTTATTATCTTCCTTGTGACTCTCACTGTTTTAGTTTGCATTACTCTTCTCAAAAGAATTAGTTACGTACCTACAGCGAGCACACTAATCCTCACCTCTCAGTGAGTCTTGACAACATCTTTGTGGCACAAAGAATCAATGTCATTCACTATAGAAGAAGGAAACCCATTTTCTCTACATGCTGTTTTACTGGTAGGTACCTACCTACCTAAAAAACCTACTTACGTACCACAAGAAATTAATTTTTATACTTACGTACCTATCGATTTCTTTTTCCAAGAGAATCCGGACATGTTGTTTATAAATGGATCCTGCCACTGCTGCCAACATCTTGAGTAAATTTTTCAGTTCCACCAACATAGCAAGATTAAACCGCGCCTTCTGTACAAAATTTAAAATAGGTAGGTACTGTAAATTTCACTTCCGGTCTTCCAATTTCTTAACCATAGCATATTCACTTACGGTTTCATAAACATCTAGACATAGAATATTAATCGTGAGGAGCGCTTTAATTTGAAAAATATAATGTATCTTCATCAAGTGAAATCATATCTCTTACGATTTTACCAAAGAGCTAGAAATGACTCGATACCTCTTCACCATGGGCTCGTATACCTGAAGAAGAAAAAATAAAAAACAGGTATTTTTTAAATATTTGTTAGGTAGATACCAAAAAGCTCAAAGGGTGCGAGTATATAAGTAAAGGCGGGATCCCGGCAAGCGCAGAATCATCACCATTCGGTTATTTTCTGTACCGCTATGTTCAGTTAACAGCCTCGATAGTTCAATGGTTCAATAGTTTGTGTTTGGGGGAACACCGAGAGCTCAGTCATATCACTTCGATCACGACCCTATCAGGTTTTTCTGATCGGAATTCACCTCCCACATCTTCAACAACCCAAGAGCAATATAAATCGAGGCTGTAGAGATTCGGAACCAAAAACTGCAGGTAGGTAGGTTCCTGTCGGTTTTACCTGAGAGGCATCTTTATTAGGCTGGCACGATAAAGATGGCGGTGGAAGTTGTGCGACAATATCAGCAAACTTGAGCAGAGGGTTCACTCCCAGCTTCGCTATGTAAGCTGAGCCCAAAACGGCTGAATTCCCACTTTCCTGCAAATGAAAACGTCATTTATTCAATTTATAATGTTTTAGATTGTAGCCCCGAAGTCTCTTAATCGTAAGCCTTATCGGTCTTATTACCCTAGATCCTTTAGGCACAGCGTATAAGGGCCTACTAGATAGTGTTCAGTTAGCACTACATAGGTACAATACACCTCGATCGCACTAAAAGTAACACATGATTAGAAGACAACATTAACCTGAACATAGACTGGCATGTTGAACACGTCGGCCAAGATCTGCAGCACAGCCTTATTAGAAGAGGCGCCACCAGTGGCAATGATACGACCTCCGCCGCTCAACGACAGCCCGATGTCTTCTCCGTAAGCTCTCCTTGCCAAGAACTGCCCTTCAATCACAGCACGGGCCTGAAAAGTCACAGCAGCTTGATTTAGCTGATGTGCCGAAGTACAAATATGGATCTCCTATAGAAATATGCGACCTGAAATTTTTTTGTTCTGAAATGTAGGTAGGTATCTTTGTAACATCGGAAATTAGTTCATGATTGAAAAATTATTCGATCGTTAAATTCCAACACATTTGAGCCTATTACACTTTTTTATGGCGGAAATTATCGCACGTCAAAACAAAAAGTACAGAAGTAGATACCTACTTAGGTAGGTACCTACATACAATATTTTCCTACATTAGCTTTCATTCAAAAAATTTTAACAAATTGACTGAGTAATCCTCCGAACACTGTGCCCACCTCAATCTCTTCCGAAGGAAACTTGACGAGCTTCGCTCCCTGAGCGTTCCACCGGTAATCACCAGGAGCAGCAAATGGCAGAATCTCCTGATCATCGAAGTATAACCCGAGGTTGCCGAAATTGCCACGTGGTGTTGCGTCTAGCCGCCGTGCAAACTCTTCCCAAGAGATCGTCCCGCGGACCCGCTCCCGAGTCAGAGAACCGTTTTTGAAGCAGAGAAGGGCAATATACTCATCCTTGTCCAGTGGACTGCATAGCACATGGCCTGCGGGGAACACACGAGGCTCGGGGAGAGGGAAGATGAGGGTGTCGCTAGTTCCCAAGCTTACGATGACGTCCCCGTCTGACAGGCACATTCCTAAACAGATTATAATTTAAAAGTACAAATTTTCTTTGACGGTGTGATGAAAACAAGAAACTCCAAAACATGAAAATCTAAATTACGAGACTTTATCAAATATAGATTCAAACAATTTAAAACCTACCATTGGGAAACTTTTGTTCTAAAATATAATTCTTAAATATTTTTTTGTAACATAAACAATCACTCTGCTGCTACTTTTATACTGAATCATAAAGTGAACGCTACGACACGTTAAAATACTTGAAGGAACTTAAAGTAATAATAAGCAATGAACTAAAATCGATTCCATACTACCATCTTCGACATGGTCTAACGTCTAACGGAACCTATCTAATCACAAGCACTGGCCGATAGAAATACCTGCAAATGAAGCTGGATTGTCCCCAGTAAAAATGACAACCCTGCAGTCGGCCTGGAAACCGAAACGTTGCACGAAGTAGGGAGATATCACGCCAAGATCTGAGCATGGTGGAGCAGGGTCTCCTAGTTTTGCTTCCAGATCACGGGCTCCCGTTGCCTAGGCAAAGAGACAAATATCCAGCAATAAATTCGATGGTGTAGAAAATACTAAATGAAATGAATAATGTCTTGAACGCTGAACGCATATTAAGTAAGTAGCTTTCTAATTGTCAAGTAAGTCCTAACCACCCAATCACAACTAATATATTTGGGAAATGCAAATCGGTATACGGAAAAATTGCGTTATTTCCAATGACTTTTTCAAACTTACAGCAATTAAATCAGGTTCCCACTTCTTGGACTTTATGTCCATAAGATTCATGCCAGATCCATCGGAGTAGTCAATGGGAGCATAGCTGCCAAGGAAGAGAGAGCAGAGGAAAGAACTAACTAGGGAAACACGGTCACAGCTGGAATATGCTGGTCCACGCTCAGTCGCTATTTTTGCTATCTGGGAACCCGTGAATCGTTCATACGCTCTGGAGCCAGTTCGTCGCGTCAGTTCCTAAGGAGAAATAAAACAATCAGTTCAACGAGGCAACCTTTTACTAACCACATTTTCAATATCTTTGGTGTTTGAAAACGACCAACGACCATCTGCTCGTCATCTAGAAGTTAATGGCTCGTCATCTAGAAGTTAATGGCTAAGAGCACCTCCCTGTCTGAAGCTGCTGAATGACCACCTCAAGTCCGTAAGCTCAACGTTGTATATTTTGGGTCTTAGGCTCAATGTTTGAGAGTAATATTTAAGTGTCATATTTTGGCATTTTAAATAGCGTTTTGACATGTCATATTTTCGAAAAATAAAGAGCATATTTTGACGGTCTCAACTCATAACTTGAAAATTAATTTTACACTCACCTCTGGACATCCAGCCGCTTCTTCCAGCTTTTTACAGTAGACTGTAGTACTGGAATCCATCCAAACAGGGCTGTTCAACACGGCAAAGCTTGTGGACAACTGCTCGTGCAGAAATGAGTTCGCATCCAAAGATCGAAGCGTCGACTCTGCCCCTTTCTGCCAGTAAACGGAGCCGTGTTGCTGTAAAACAATAACAAGTGACATGATAACCAGCCTCTGCTCCAGACACCTTTTCAGGCTGAGAAACAGGGTGGAAATAGCAAAGGGGGAAACATTCAGCGAGACGTCGGATCTGTGAGGCCCTGGTGGGTAGTAGGAAGTACAGGGCTCTAGTGAGGATAAGTGTTATTACAGGGGTAGGACAGTATTAGGAATTTTTCTGTGTTTCTGACAATTTCTAGTTTTTTTAGGGCATAACATCACAGATGTATTTTTGGCTGAAACCGAAGAGGAATTGGCCCAAGCCAGACAGGAGTGGCCCGAAGAGAAAAGTGTGAGAGCTTGTTAGCCTGGTAGATCGCTCGGAAACCGGGAGGCAGCGTTTTCTACTGATTAAACACAAAGGAACAGCAAGGTAGGTTTCTCTCTTCTCTAGATAAATTATTCACCTGTGCTGTGCCAGAGAGAGCTTTGATTGCCGAGAAGTCAACCCCATCAAGCTGTAGCTGAGTCAGCACTAGATCCAATGCTTTGACCCACATTAGTACTGGCGACGTCACCTCACCGCCCGGGCGCCGCAACACACCTCCTTGAGTCCTGCATGTCGGTACCAATTTATTACGTACTCTCTTTTTAATCTCTTTTAAAGAAGTGAAACTCAGTGAGGGCAATACAAAGGCTCAAGATCCAGTTAAGGAACCTATTTCTATGAAAAAAATTTTTTAATTCTCTTAACAGCCCATCACAGTCCATCCAATTATTTTACACGTGAATATTTACGTACTGACTTACCTATACTCTGGGAGGTGAGAGTCAAAGTGCACTTCGGACTCCTTAAGTAGCTCCAAGGCATCGCTGATAACGCCGGCCTTAAGCTGAAACAAAAAAAAACGGAAGGAAACTATAGGTACTCCGTCAGAGCTGGCTTCATACAGAATTTACAGGCTAAATCTTATAGAGCAACCTTGCTGACCGGTGTTAGAATGGCTTTATTTGCTACCAATACAGCTCATTTAAATCCATGGGCACCCATGCACCATTCGCCAACCTTTGACCTATCAGTATCATCTGTCGGCAGGAACGTTTCTTCACACAATTTAAGTCACTTTTACATTCTTACGACTTACCTATCCAGTTACCATGCGGAACGTCACCTTTCAACTTTTACCGAAAATTTCCAACTGATGATACGTACTTACCTATGTACAATAAAATTGATAAGTAGGTAAATAGAGAAAGTAAGTATAATATATAATAATTATTGTGGAACAAATCACTTACCCTTTGAGTGCTTAAATCCAGACTCAAGTAGCACGCCATGTTAGAGAGACAAGGGGTGACCTTGATTTATCAGGCAACAGAGTCATCCGCTGCCATGGTCACTGTGTTGATACCGGGCCATATAGAGGCATAGAGGCCAACAGCCAACAGTGAACTTCTTACAGTTCTTACAGCTCAGAACGGGTCAGTGCGTCCGAATCAGTCAAAATGTCGTTCACTACAAACCAAAGTTTTCCATTGACTCAGCCCCAAATCCTGCATCAAAAGTGATCTTTAACCACCTTAACAACAACCAGAGAACCTACTCAACTTTTCTACGTAGACCACAGAACGTCAATGACCTACCTGTTAGGAAGCAAATTTTCCGATTTAGAAAATCTGAGGAGCCCCAAAAACATTAAATGGGAGTGCTCCACGGTGAATCAAGCCATGGTGAGGTAGTAGGTGGTACAGGTAGGTACGCAGGTGTGCCAGGCTCAGTCAGGCAGGCAGTAGGCA
Organism: Mesopsocus fuscifrons; assembly: GCA_950004255.1. NCBI lineage: Eukaryota > Metazoa > Arthropoda > Insecta > Psocodea > Mesopsocidae > Mesopsocus > Mesopsocus fuscifrons. Next base: position 11,275,176 of record OX465374.1, on the reverse strand, counting down.
ATGAACTCACGCTACGGAGTTACTAAGGAGAATGGAGCTGGCTTTATTATGATCGGGCGCACTCACGCGCTGCCAAGGTCTCCTAGAGGTGGACGTATAACTGCCGGTGGTCCTTCTCTCACCTCACTCGTTACATTTTTCGATTTACCATTAATTTATCCAATAGTATACATATACCTATATGGTTTTGTTCAATTCCAGAATGTTCAGAATAATCCCAGAGGTGGAAAGGGTAGGTACGTCAAGGAAAGTAAGTAACCCATGAAATTTTAAAATAATTAGGAAATTTGCCTTACTGACAAAGCAAACACCTTTTGGGTGCCATTTGGCCAGCCGAGGTGCCGGAAACTAGTATGCGTCTTTCAATGTTTGCACATAATACCTATGTGTGCGTGGGGAATGGGGAAGGAGTTTTTTTTACTTTCTCGCCCGTATGAAATACATGGGCTGAGAAAGTTATGTCTTCGTGCAAAATTTCGATTTTGAGATTTTGGGTTTACCATGATCCTAGAGGTCCCCCGAGTCCAAAAAAGTGGTTTTTAAAAAATGTCCGTCCGACGTACGTACGTACGTCACTCTGTCGCGCAACTGGACGTCACACCGTTCGTCCGATTTTGCTCAAATTCGGTATGTAGGTACCTAATGTAAATATCTGGACCCGTTTTTTGATAAATTTTGATAACTCAAAAATTGCGCCTGCTATGGTCAAAAAAAGGCAAAAAATCGTGTTTTTTGACAGTTAAGAAGGGCTGGAAGCTACGTATATCAAGTTGGAACCTTGAAAATTTGCGAAAGTGTTTTTGAATAGATGCTTTAAGGTCATTTACAATCATTTGGAGGTGGGCCAATAACTTGGCCCAGTTTTGGCCCCAAACGCGTTGGTCATTTCTCCGGTAGCACTATTCGATCGATTTCAGTAAAAATTGGTAGGGAGGTGTACTTTAACCTAGTTTGATGTTTTACCGAACGAAATTTATCTTCTTCTTCTTTTTCTGCCCCATTATGCCGCTCGCGCAGCGTTGGGGGATCACCTCGGACCCAGTCCGAGGTTTTCCGTTTGTGCTATGAATCAGCTATACGCTGTGCGGGTGATTGGCCCAACGACAGCGGGCGGTGGTCTCCCTCGCAGCGCCCGCTCCCACGCTGGTGTCCTCTACTGGCGAAGGACGGCTGATGGTCTGCCACGCCGCGAGCCTGCATTTCCTCAGGCTCCCCAGTGTTGCCGGTTATCCCGCCAGGACTCGGTCATGACTGCTTGCGACATAGAATGCCGGGCGATGGGGTCGTCACGTCCCTACGCCACTCACGTCCCTACGCCACACGAAATTTATCCAACATAATAATTATGGCCAATATTGGCATTATCGTAGGAAAATTTTCCAAAAATGGAAATCACGTTTTTGATTGGTTCAGACGGATTTGCAACAACCCTAATCGACAGATTTCCTTGAAAATTGGTGAAAATGGTCTCAGATAGATGCTTCAAGGTCATTTTCAACAGATTTTCAATTACTTAAAAATTAAGGCCGTGACATGGAAAATAGAAAACACGTACTTTGCGCGTCAAACGACGCTTCACCATTTGACGGATATGTTTGAAATCCGGTGAGTAGGTGCCTAAAATTATTGTCCAGTGTATGGCAAAATTTTTTTTAGAAAAAGTTAAAATTTTGGTCCAAAAAAAATAAATTACGTAAAAAAAAATCAAAATTTTCGATACCGCTGGCGTAAAAATTGCGAGAAAGTCAAGTGCGACCATTGTCGGACCCTTTATTTCTAACAATACTTGTAAGAGAATAGCAGTTCTTTCCAGTTTCACCTCCAACTCGTGGCTTCAGAGGAGATTAGGCAGCTCTAATAGCACTAGGAAAGCAAGCAATGAATATAAAACAAGCCAACAGGCAAAAACTTCGCAGTTTCAGAAAGAGACTAGTTTATTACACCAAATTAACGGGAATTTACCTCACATTCAGCATCAGAATTTTCCCCAGAACAACAGAAATTTTCTTCATCAAGACTAGAAATCAAATTCTCCCTTGCTTGGAGTAATGCCTGAGCGAAGAGGGAGCTATTGACAGACGAAGAGGGAATTCTAGTGTCTATGACGTCATCCTCTGAACTGGAGTCTCCGTACCTGTGGCAATCAACTTTTCTTTTTTTCCGTAGCTTACATTCAAACTCAAACTCATCACCGGAACTGCTCTTTTGAATTTCATTCATTTCTTCACTTGTGTCATCCTGTGGCAATAGTAGCCCTTTTCGGGCCAAAACTGTCAACTCCCTGCGAGCCCAATCTTCAGCTTGTGGCTTCAGGCGTGTCTTTAGTTCCCCGAGCATCTCCTTCTGCTTTCTCCTTGCCAAAGGGTCAACTTCTTCCCTATCCCAATCCAGCGATTCACTAACTTGCGGTTGATCGTCCATTACAGCTTCGAAAATATCATCATCGACTTGAGGATTGAGATCAGGGTATCCTATTTCTGTCGATGTGACTGGGTCTGAATCTAATATTTTCGCATCTGATCCTTCATAATGACTCGCTAATTTGTCAGGATTGTACTTGTTCTGCGTGAGAAGAAGATCTGCGATATGGCTGTGACACGAAGATAGTTCATTCTGAATGGTAGAGAGCTCTCGTTCGGCTTCCACGATCCCGTCATTGCCGAGACTGTCCTCCAGTTCTCGAGATTTAATAAGTAAATACTGAAAGCTATTAGAGAGATCGTGAATGTTCATTGCGAGCATTTCCCTCGTCACATCCTTCTGTCGTGTTTTACGGGGCAAGGGCCGGGCTGTTCTCTTCATATCAACGCATATGCCATTGAGGAGGGGAAATTTGAATTTCTTATTCAAAGCTGTATGAACATCTCGTAGGCGGACTGTAACTCTGACGATGACTTTGTTAATAACTGCACAGGCCTTTTCCGGTTTTTCCACAAGGTTGGGCACCAGTGAGAAAATAAGACGTGTTAAGAACTGGGACTGCAAGAGCATGAAGACGTTGTGCAGCTGAGACACATTTTCACAGCCTCTATAATCTTCCATTCGATTACAAATGTAGCTGCCAGGAGTTTCCACATACTCCCACAATGCTACGTGCTTTATTAGCATGCTTGTCGCATCAGCAAAAATATGATTTATTTCCCTTTGTAAGCAACTGAAATCTGCTTTCAGATCTGACATATAGTTGATCGCTCTCTGGCTGCTTTTACAGCCAAATCTAACTTTTAACATATTTTCATTTTCGTATAAAAATTTCAAAACCTTATTCAACAATGAAAAATTTGACTGGATCACACCCATAAGCCTCTTTAGTTGTTTTAACCGCCTATGTTTTTGCCACAGATAGTCGGAGGTCCTGTAGGCATAGAATACTGAAACTAGCACAAACGCATAACTTCCTATGTAAACGTAAAAACATAGTCCCAGTGCTAACACTATAGCAGAGGCTGTCCCCTTAAACATACATTTTAACGAATCATTTTTGTTAAGCTCGAAATTGGCAAATATGCAGTCGACATGCTCCAAATCATCCTCAAAAAGAAGATTAGCGGCTCGTAAGGTAAATACTTCCTCAACCACACTACAATCAATGGTCTCTCCCTTACGAACAGTTGGTTCCTCTGGCAAGACGTTATCCAATGACTTGGTCTCCACTTGACAAAATCCAACATTCCGAAGATGATGGTAGAATGGGCTCTTCTCCAACACAACTTCTTCGTCTTCCTCCATTTATGGATTTGTCTGCTCTATAATGAATGGACCCTACTTTAACTTCAAATAAAGCAGTCAATATTATACAGTACCTACTTATTACTTCGCATTGTTATTTATAGGTACTTACATTATCTCGACTAATCCAATGAGTTAGAATTGAAAATGGTGTAATGACCTCTGTGAATATGAAGTTCTTATCGAATATAAATTCTTACAAACGCACAGAACAGTATGAACAGTAGAAATTAGAAATAAGAATTTTTAAATGAAAATGTAAACAAAAAATATTCCTTTTTAGAGCCATCTTGGTAGTTCAATCATTTCTCAGGGCCCCAAAAGATAAAGCCCGGGAAAAGTTAAATTATTTGGCCCACCTTTTTACTCAACTATGGTGTGCAACTTGTGCAATAATTGATCTGTGAACCCAAAAGACCTCACGCAAGCGGAATAGACCTCATGTTCATGTTTTTCATGAAGGGACAATCATCGTCGAAGGATAAACATCGAATTTTGTTGCTGTTGAGATTCGACAGCCAAGAATGTCGCAACTTATTCTGTTCCCTGAACCAAAACTAAATATCTGCACACCAGACTTTACCATAACTAAAAAATAAATTTTAGGTATCTACCTACTTAAAAAATGTACCTTACCTATGTCGGTAATAAAATCGATAAACTTAAACTACCTACTACAGTGTGGTCATTAAGCTACGAAAACCAAGCACGATAAAGGTAAATATATTTGTGTCAGTAATTAGGTAGATATCGATTAAACTAAATATTTGAAAAATAAATGTAAAAAAATTCAAAGTCCTACCCTTGTTATCATCTTTCGATGACAGGCACACAGTAAATGGAGTGCCAGGCAGTAGCAGACAATAAAACAAAGCACGCAGTAACTGGTGAAAGACAGAAGTTAGTAGAAAAAAAAACATAAAATAAAAAATATAAGTGGAAAGTATCAATTACGGAAAACTAACTACTAATTGCGTCTTTCGAGCAAAAAGCTAATATTAAAATCAATTTACATACAATCAGTTAACCAGTAGTGATTAACCAGCAAGGAAGACAAGGTAAAATAAAAAAACTCAGCTAGAAAGAAAACTAAAAAGAAGTTACTTACAGAAACCATTTGAGAAATTTATCCCTATTTCGTAGGCACCTATGTGCCAAAAAGAATTTCTTTAGTTGGTACCTCTCACAATAATTTTAAGTGTGGCCAGTCTGTAGGCAAAGTGAATGGATGTTTCAGATACATCAGTAAAAAAAATAATACGAGTGCTGATGCGAAAGCAGCAGGATCACCATGTCCCAGGCGGAGGCTGCTGCCCGGGTTGTTGGGGTGGATAAGGGTAGCCTGGGTATTGACCTGGGGGTGGCTGCTGTTGCTGCTGCGGGTAGGGATATCCATAATTTCCAGCTGCAACATAAAAAGAGAACAGGTAGGTAAAAAGATTTCTGTCACAAAGCCGAAAAACGAGGCTGTGGTAAACTACATAATATATTATGTATGCTCACCGTATTGCACTGGGTATCCTGGTCGCGTCCAATGGACAGATGAAAATGATTATACGATTTGAAAACAAATGTAATCTTTTTTACAATATCTTACCTTGCCAAAAAAGGGGAACTGACAATTATTCATTCAGTTTTAGGGCTAACTACAAATCTAGCGATACAAATTTAAAAATAGGCCGAAAGAAGGTTCCCTACATCCTTTCATTTCAGTTTTAACTAGAGTTTTTTACACCAGGCTTGTATACTTTGATGAGACCAATGTGTTTCATGATCAATTACTTGAATCACAAATAGTAATTTTTTTATCACACACAGCAGCCCCATGATCTCTCTTCCAATTTGATGTTACTGCCAGGAGTCTCAACCTATTTTACTGGAAGATAGCAAAATACCTTGTGGGTTGTAAGGCAGCGTTGAGTACGGGTTATAGCCCTGCGGCATGGGTGGTGGAGCATAGGCCGGGTACGGAGCGTTGGGTGCAGCCCCGTACGGTATGGGCATGGAGAACTGTGGGGCCCCGGTAGGGTAAGGCACGGAGCCCTGGGAATAATTCGATGGAGTGGCTGAGGTTGTCGTAGACGGTGGTGGAGGTCTCGGGGGCGGCTGCTTTGGGCCTAGAAGTAGTAAAATCATAAAAATGGTAAAAAAAAAGGGATTTCTAGTAGACATGAATCAACTTGCCAATTAGTTGATAACGGATTAAAAAGTAATTAACTTCGACTTATTGACTAATTTTTTTATTTTTATTTACTCGTACCAACGATTTTCTTTGCAAGTGCGATGATATTTGTTACAATGGTTCATGTTTACCTTGAGCAGCAGTGTGCGACGAAGGAAGAGAGATGTTTGGCCCACTTCCGGATTGTCTGCTGGCATGTTGAGTCAAATCCTTCAAAAGCTCTTCTTTTTCCGTTTTTCGTGCGAAGCAGAAGTCCGAAATTTTGTTTTGAAATACAATCAACAACTGAAAAAAACTTCTCGTTCATTTTTTGGCCAGAAAATATTGACAGAGAAGGGAACACTGCACTCAAACTCAATACAGCAGGAAAATTCCGCTTCCTGACCTTTACACCATCGATACTCGATAGAGACCGGTAATTGCAACACCATTTCTCTCGTTCGATAGTATTTTATCTTCCGTGAAAGCTTAACGTAGTGTCCTACTGTCAGCAATTTGTTTTGCGTTCGAATAGCACACAATGTTTAGCTATTAGAGCAGCCACGGCAAATGGCACTATTGCAATTACCAGGCTATTCAGTACCGTACTTTACACAATCCAATTGAATTTTTTTCTTGAAGATTATAAACACCTCTCTCACCTCTGTCAAATCGCTGTAGAACTTAGTACCCTCTTGGAGATCCTTCTGAATCTTCATGAACGCGTCATAGGCGGCTGTCAGGCTCTTGAGGACTTCATCACGTTTGGTAGGACCTTTCGATCCTCTAGTCCACTCAGCATGTGCGGACTGTGCCCAGAAAAGAAAAGTAACTCGACATTATTTTTATTTTTATAACTACCTATGTTGGGATTCATATTATATATACCTATGACCTTTACCTTCAGAACCATTTTCATTCAGATTACAGATGGGCTAGTTTTACCAAGAAAAATGAAATAAACAAATTTGAGCCTCGCTGTTGGTGTCAATGATTTGATTTTAATTACCTGAATTTTTGTGATGAGTTCTTTTTGCCGCTCCAAACTCTGATTAACCTGGCTCTGTAGTGGTTGCAGCCCCTTGCCAAGAGTCTCAATGCTTAGTGCAGCTTCTGAGATAGCGCCGTCCTGCGCTAAAGCGCGCAAGAAGACTCCCTTCATATCAAAAGTGGCGCTTTTCAGTTCTGATTCCGTAACCTCTCTTTCCACTTTAATAGCTTCAACCTCCCCCATCAATTTACGAAGCGTTTCCAGAGGCTGACTGGGCGTCAGGTCAACGCCGCTTCCAGTGGGGACAGCCAAGCGCATCTGCTCCTACAAATTCAACATTTTCCAAAATAATTTCTTTTCTCTTCCTCACATGCTTCACCGGAAATTGTCGTCAATTATAATATATATTGATTGAAAGACGTCAGTAAAAACTGTCATGCCGCCACTTGTGCTTTCACCACCAACAAAAACTTAGTTGACATATAAAGAAGATGACCGATGTACTCACTCTTGGTAAGCTTAGAAGTCGCATCCCCTCTTTATGGGTATTGAAATTGTCATGAACGATCTTGTCTGCGCCAACCGCATTGTTGATAATTGATCGGTATCTCGCCAAGTTGCTCTTCAATGTTTCTGTAAGCTTCTCTGAGGGAGTCCGATTCCATTTCTCCTTGAACTGGGCCCTTAAGCTGTCGTCCGACTCTTTCTCTTCATTTAACATCCGTTCAGCCTAGTTAACACAAAAATGTTAATCACATCTCTATCACAAAGCTTTAATGCCATTGACGTTTTTTTTAGGAAACTGTTCGTAAAATAAGAGATTTTACGATCGAGTGAATTTGTGAAAAAAGTCAGTCAACTCGATTGTAAAATCACAAAAGTCAACTAGTTTATGACGTTGAAAAGACACCCACGTAAACAAACACCACGTGTGGACTGGCTCGAAGCCACAGTGAAACCTCACTACCTAAGAAATAAGGAGTAGAATAGTGGCCCAATTTTGGCCAAGTACCTGCCAGGCTAGCAGACCCTTCATTTTTTATATTTAAACTGGGAAACTAAAAACGGTAAACGGTAAAACAAATTTACCTCATCTAGAATTTCGGTGTTTCTCTGAAGCAGCTCTGGAAGGTTGGATATCATGGCGTTGAGGGCTTGAATCCCTCCTGCAGCCTTCACAGCTTCACCTTTCTCAACCACCGAATGCGGGAGTTCATCACCAGATGTGGCTTCAATGGCGGCCGGCAAATTTAGGGAAGCCAACGTACTAAAAACAAGTTTATAATAAATTAATCGGGATAACATATAAAACGGAAATGACATACAGGGATATTTTAGCTACTTCAATACACAAAATTTTTATCGGGGGTTCAGATGTCTAACGAACTGCGCGTCTAACCCAAAATTACCTATTGAGCAGGTTGGTAGCATCTCGTAACTGGTTGATATTGGAGTTGACCATTTCACTCTTCCGAACATCGAAGGCAGCGAGTGCTTGGTGAACGCTCACAGGGCAAAGCCGCTCGAAGAGATCTTTGAAGTTGGAGCTGAAGCGCTCGGGCAGGGCCGTGGGCTTGGCTACGGCAGCCTTGGCTACGGCAGGCAAAGTTTTCACGTCCGGGACATGCTCATGGTAAATAAAATCGTTGTCTCGCTTGCTTTCAGTCAAATTTTTCTGGATCTTGACCCCATACTCGGAAAACAGATGCGGCTTCCCCGCACGAGACTGCGCCATTTTTAGAAGCTCAGAAGCATGCTTTAAGGAACACAGGAAAAGAAATAAGTCACGAATCACGAGGCATGTCCAGATTTTAAGCAGTTTAAGTGTCCTATGTCCTACAAAAACATTTCTTAGCCGTATTTTGACTAAACCCAGCTTTGTTTTTCGTATGGGGCTACTAAAAATCAATTTACCTATAGCTTGCCATTATCTACTCGTAATTTAGTTGTTTCTTTGTGTAGTAGGCAAACATTTTATACCAACTGTACCTACAGGTTGCCAAGTAAATTACCTCCAGTCGAGCTATCTCTTCACCGACACGCTTCTCAGCACGGCAAACCTGAGACTGATAATATTGACAAAGAGCATGTAGGCCCGCTTGCTTTCCCGCAGAATAAGGAATCCAGTCTTTCACCCACAAGTGACTCATTGAGTCCTTCTGCAGAGTCTTCAACACTTCCGCATACATATCTTCACACTGAGAGCACAGCTTCGCAATAATGGCATCTTTCATTCTATCTGTAAGCAAGCAATAAAAAAGCCAATTGAAAGGCTGAAGTGCCCCAAAGACATAAGTAGTAACAAAAAGAAATTGAAAAACTAAACTTCCAAGACCATCGAGTGAGTCAGTAACATACAAAAAATAAAAACGCAGGTCACGAGACGCGCGCGTGCCTTGACTAATGATTGAAGCTGCCAAGCGTACCTGCTATAGCTTTTCTCGCAATGATTTCTTGCGCCTGTGCGAGCATCAAGGCCTCCAGAACATCGAGCGTTTCAGGGAGCAAATCAGGAGTAGGCTCTTGATGAATCACTGACACGACGGTCTCCTTCAACTCCTTGAAAATCCCGGCAGCTAGTTGAAGACTTTTCGCTGCGGTTTTTAGACCTTCATCGCTTTCAACATCCTGCCTCTCAGCGATCACGCTATGTAAAGCTCCTATATTGAAGAGAATACAGACACGTTCGTATGCCAGGGAACTAACGGTAAGTCGCATCCGACCACTGAATATCGTTCCCTTATCAAACGCATCCTTCCATTTGAATGGAATTTGAACTTCATTCACCGGGAGCTTTGCTTCAAGGATAAGCAATTGATCATAGTACCTGCAAAAAAATTTTAAAAATTAATTATAATTCATACAAATTGGTTTAGATACAGGATGCCAGCGATTTCAACGTCAAAACATGTCATAAGACTGACAATGAGTCATCTATTAGGCATGTTATGACTTGGAACGAAAAAAGGTTTACGTTATTTCTCTCCTATGAAAAAATACCGAACTAGTCTTCATAACAGTAAATGCAATCCCGCAAAATACTTTAACTTTCACTGTTGTAGAAATAAAATAAAAATGAATTTACCTGTACAAGTAGTCTAGCGCCGTTTCTTGCTTGGCGAGAGAATACCGTGTAGCGCATGATCGCAATTCTGACAGTTCAGTAATTTCAGCAGAATAGTCTTCGGGGTTGTCAGCTGTGCTGTAGGAGCCTTTTATAAGATTAGTTAAAGGAGTAATAATATCAACATCACTGTGCTTTTTCAAAGGAACTGACTGCAACTCTGCCATTTTTATTTTACCAACGTACAAATGCTACCAACACTTCCACCCAAAATGTTGTTTTGATTTTTTTAGGGCCCTATCAGGGCCCTGTTAGGTTTTAAATATTTTTCACTAAAAATACAGCTGCAAAAAAGAGACAATACAGATTTTAATTAATAAAACGAGCTTTACTTATATAAGTTTTATTGCTGTTACTTTATATTTGTCTGAAATTCAAATATTTTTTGTAAGTTACTGAACAGACGTTTCCATAAGTAAAGAATGGGAATACCCCTCTTCTTATAAACATAACTTCCATTTTAGTGCTTGATTGAATTTTGATCGTGTGCCGACTGGCGACTGGTGAGTGAGTAATTTGTAGCTGTGAAGTAGTGAGTGTACTGGTCCCTGTTATAATTAAATACAATTTAGTGCCGGAGGATAAGCGTTTTACAGTGCTATGGAAACTGTAGAAGAAAGTTACGATGGTGAAGTGCGGCGGAAAATTACTCGGAAAAGTTACAAAATTGAGGAGGTAAGATTTTTTAATTTTCTGGCCAGCGCCCTTTATTAGGTAATTTTCGTTACGAGGAGAGTAGTGAACAGCATTAATAACAATTACTTTGTCTCAAAACAATCTTCATACGTATGTTTAGGTTTCTCTTTCCCAGTTTGACCTCTTTTCTCTTCTGTAAACAACTTGAACCTAACCTAACTTGGAAGTATGTACCTAGGTAGGTATATGCGCACCTCCGTTTTTACATTCTTACGAGTTACTTATATTTTCGCGTGGGAAACGTACTGCAATCATCACAGTTTACCATTATTTTCTAATTTGAAAACGAAATATTGTTATGATAGGTACTTACCTATTCCCTAGAATTATTGTAGGTAGGATGGTAGGTATTTGACCTCCACCCCTTTCGAAAAATAACACTTCACCATAATATAAATGTGATAGTGGCAAAATACTAATTACTTGCACTTCGCGAGACTTTCCTTACATTGTATTACTTAAATAAAAAACCCTGGATGAGAATGTTATCAAACGAGAATTTTCTCGCAGCACGAGAAGTGTGGAGACTGCACTTGAAGTTTGGATGTTTGTCTTGCTGTCTTACTTGTGCAGCATGGAAGCAAAATCTGAAAATAGGCCAAGTAGAGCAACAGTGCCTACAGTCAAAACAAGGGGAGAGGTTACATAAGGCGCCATCAAATTTGTCAAGCAAATTATTAAGTTTTTCATTGTGATCGCTTATTATTTTCTTCATGCTCGCTGGTTTCCTTTTTAATTTTTACTTCTTCGCGATATCAGTGTGGCTGCCTACTTCACACCTTGTTAACTGTTATCTCCGCCTGTTGAATTCACATCCTCCTTCGCTAGGCAGACGTATCAGCCCCCCTCAAAGTAGACGCTTGGCACTTAACACTTTTAAGTTATAGAAGCGGCAGCGACAGGTACCTCGGCGTGCATTAATGTTATCCGAATATGCTCCAGTAGTTGGAGGCTAGTTCTTCACAAGCTCTGCCAGTCGTCAGGGCTTATCTACTATTTCAAAAACAGTCGGGTTGAAATAAATGTATTTGTGTATGGAAGATAAGAATAGACAGCGTTGACCTTGGCTCGAGCCGTGGCGCCTTGCCAACCTTCTCAGGATCCAAGTTCATAAGTTCCCTAAATCCACAACTATTTTTGCATTAATTTTCTATATTTGAGTCGTTGTCCATATTTGTCCATTTGCTTAGATTTCACACAGCTAAGTTCTGTCTACAAACACAGCTGGTCCTTTGAATGATTCTAACTCAAGGCTATCCGGAGCAGGCAACCTTGCTGTAGTGCAGCATGCATGAATCTGTGATTCCTTAGCGTGTTTACTTTTTGATGTAATTTTACAGCGATGGTACTGTCACCACTGACTCAGAGACATTATATTTATAACGGAAATCTCAGTATGCCTCACACAGGTTCGGTGCCTTTCCCTGTTGTGTGCTCGTAGCTGTGTTGGTATATACCTACTCTGTTGTGGTCCACAACATATGGGCGTATATAAGGTTCATTTAATTTATTTAGGTTGGCACCAGGGTCAGCTATTTATACCACAGTCCGTACATCCATTCATCCTCAACGTACATCAATCTGTAAAAAATCTGTACTGTGCCTCCACCCTCCACCATTTGGGGAGGAATGACCTCAACCAATAAACAAAAACATAATCGTAATCTTTCCGCACCGATGGGCTCTCCTCTGCGTATTATTTATCTGATTTATTTGAGATCCTGTTTGTAGTGTCTAAATTGCTGTCTATTCGTGACCAAAATAATCTTTTGAACTCAATTATCATAAAAAGATTTTTTTTAAATAAAAAAAATAGAAAAATTGACAAATTGTCGGAACCTTTATCTTATTTCAGTCAGGTGCATTCTATTGAGAAAAACAGAGAAAGATACTACACTGATGCGTTGGGTTGTCCTGACTAACGAATTTGCATACGTGCAGATAACTTCTTAAATTGAGGGCATTGACGCTATACCTGACGATGCATTTTTTGCCGCCCATAAGATTAACATTGCGAGCGGCGATTCATTTCCAAGGTTTACCCTTGGTTGGAAAGACACAAAATTTTGCCTGTACCTAGCCCTAACAATGTTCTAGGGAGTGTTCGAAGCAGATTTCCCAATTTCTCACTGGTTTCTTTTATTGCAACTGTTTTGCAAATGCTAGCATCGCATACCTCAAGAAAAGTGCTGTATCTCGAAAACCAGTAAAAAAATGGGAAATCTGCTTCGAACACTCCCTAGAACATTGTTAGGGCTAGGTACAGGCAAAATTTTGTGTCTTTCCAACCAAGGGTAAACCTTGAAAATGAATCGCCGCTCGCAATGTTAATCTTATGGGCGGCAAAAAAATGCACCATCAGGTATAGCGGACATGCTAAGGAGTGGATGAGGAATTTTTGACGTTTCTTTTGCTACCATGGTGCATCTGCCTCTATACATTGTTATACATGTTTTCACGGACGCGACGAATAAAAATGCTGCTGACAACTCCAGATCAGATGAAAAATGAATAAGGTGGACTGTAGGTGATGAAGAATTGTTTACATGAAAGGGTTTACATTTTACACTGAGTGAATTTAGTAATGGATGGTCCGACTATGTATAGTATGATGGCGGGGGCGCCCTTGTTTGACGTGACGACATTCCAGTATATACATGTGGCAGTGCGAACTGTTATAAACAATAACCCGTGTTTTACCGCACTTCTCCGCTCTGTGTTTGCTCGTCAGACGGTTTGATCGGTGGATAAGTTTCTTGAAAAAAGTTTCGACGCTTAAAAAATAGACATCCAATAAAATGTGTAGATCTACTTTTTCCCACACTGTTGCTTGTTCAGGAAGAAAACGTTACGCGTTACCTTATTGTCTGGTTGAGTTAATCAGTTCATCTAGTAAATGTTCTTTGGGAAAATGTTTTTTTGATGGTCGAAGTCACAAGAAATACGAATCAGTCGTAGATTTCAAAGTTTATTTCAGAGTTAGTTTAGTTGTCATTAAAAGACAATGGCAGAGACTTGATCCGCAAGGGGAGTGTGTTGGCTATTTGGGGTTTATCCTTGGTGGCGTGGGATTTATTGGGCCGGATTGGGCGTGAGTGGGGCGCTGAGGCAAGGACTGTGCTCACGACTCAACGAAGCAGGAAGTGATCGGTTTGGGGAAGTGTAACGGCGCTACAGCTGACTGCTGCCTAGCTGCTGTGCTCATTGTTGTTGTTGACCATGTTGTCCTTGCAACTTCCTTTTGCAAATGCTTCTTCAGTCCTTCTATTCATTATTGTTATTATTATTATTATTATTATTAAGCTATATATCCAACAGGATATTGCTGGAAAAACAGTATTGTATATATATTATGGGTTAATACTGAATGAAAATGTAAATGAATACAATACACGTTTATTATTATATTATTATTATCATAACGTTTGCTTCTCTAGTCGAGGCTTATAGGTATCTTGGCTCCAGTAAACGGCGCGGCGGTGGAACGAGGGGAATTTTTTGGTTGCAAGGTTCCCCCTTTCTTCACATACTCGTTTGCAAGGTATCGTAAGTTGCCAGACGGGTGACATCGAGTGGACATCTAACATTGATGACACCAGCGCAAATTTACGAATGGTGACGTCACGTGGTGACTTCAGAAGCCAAGCATGGGTTTTATAAGGCTGCGCTGCACTCATCAAGGCTTGAAGCCCATGCCGTCATGGCCACTTGATGTCACCCGTCTGGCAACTTACGATAAGTACCTTGCAATCGAGTGTATGAAGAGAGGTGGGACCTTCGAACCAAAAATTCCACCGCCGTTTACTGGAGCCATAAGTAAATATCTGTTATGCTTTTATTCTTTAATTTCATGCGTTCTTATGATTCCAACAACTCTGAGAAGATAATTCCAGTTTCAAATGTGCTGATTTTATTACTGATTGATTTTCTGCCTCTGTCTGTCACTTGCAAGGTTTGAAGAGGGAGGGTATATGGTGTATTTTGTATTCCTTTCAGAATCAGAAGGATGAAATACTGATCGATGTTGTTTGTTTTCGCTGTGGTGGGAATGGCGTGGTGCCCAGTGCTGGCGGCCGCAATCGGGGAAAGGTCAATTCTGAATTTGACGGAGTTGGATGTCGTATCCTCGCATACCAACACTTCCACATTCTTTTGAACTATCTTTTGTAGTCATAAAAATTCTTATAGACATAAACCCGGCTCGTTATGAAATTATGGTTATGAAACTTATTACATGGTCAAGTCAAGTAGCACAGTATCCGATCGGGCTGTCACCCCATATCGCATGTCTTGAGAGGTCTGGGTTCGCGTCCCACCGCAAGTAATCTTTAGCTTCATTCCACTTCCTGTCTGGCTTCGGCTACACCATCACACCTGTACCCTGTACTACAAGCTTTACCGTACCGTACTATAGTCCAAGTCAGGCTGGGAGCATGCCGATTATTCATAATTTCTTGAAGATTTTCACTTGACGCCGATCCGGATTTGGGATTCATATCCTACCATACGCTAAAAATGCCAATCCGACCCTGAGCAGATATTTCCCTGATCAAGAAGAAGTTTTGATCAGCCCTAGATTTGCAAGAAATTGTGAGTAATCCTAGCCTGACTTGGACTATACCGTGTTACGCTTTTCAGCAGGTAAACGATTTGTGGATAGTTAGGGATGCATCGAAGGGGTAACCAACCACTCCAGAGATTCCTTGAGATTTCATAAAGTTTTCAAAAATTCCCAACGATATTCATAGAAAGATGAACCCCGAAGGGGTAAGTAACCACTCCAAAAAATTCCTAGATTCCCCGAGATTTCATAAAGATTTCCAATGATTCCCAACCAGTGGTTAACCCCTCGGGATGCATACTCGTATGCCCATTATTGTTTAGTAGACATGGAAGGTTATAAATGGAAAGATGTATAGAAGGCGGTGTATCATGGTTTCTACCCCTTGCCACCCCTTGCGTTTCCCCCTCACCCTCTGGAGCCAGCCCGGCTGCCGTCGTCGATTCGACACCACCCCAGCGCGAACGTATTGACCGCAGTCGGTCGTCTGCCCGCGTTCAGCCCTGCTGCAAGTTGCACCTGCATCATGGCAGTGAGTTTGTTTCTTAATCCCTAACCCACTGAATTTGTCAACACCTATGTACAGAATTTTTAATTATATTTTGTGGGTCTCGTAACATGTGCAAAACCTATTGCACTGCCATTCTAACCCTAGAAACTGTAAAAATCTTGCTTCAGAGACCACAAAATTATGAAAATGCAAGCACTTTATGCAAGTTTTGCTTTAAGATATGAAATTAACAGAACTGTGTGACATTGTCAAAAAGAACTTTGTAATCGTATATGATTTCTACTTCGTTACTCGAACGAGAGATGTCTCACGTGACCTGACGTTGTTTCAATTGGGCTCATGACACTCTGACATGCATGGGCACGTGAAGAATCTTGACAAAACGTTGCTTCATACTGAAAGACTTTTGTCAGTCTGACCTTACCATTGACATCCCGAAGTTATTCGACTGTCTTGACACTTTTCCAAACCAGATAGTTAAAGGATTAGGGTGTAAGCTTAAGCTTCGAAAAGCAGCTGTAGGAAAGTCACTCGGTCAGTGAACCCCGGGATATTTTAATTTTAAAAGGACGATGCAACCCCTGCTTTCTCATGATTTGGTTATTGTGGCAGTGGGAGCCATTCCTATTTAAGATAATTTATTACCTTGTATGCTTGAGGGGAGAAAGTGCATCATTGTGTGAGTTGCACCTGGCACTTCTTAGTAGTACACACTACTGCTTGTGTTGAGTACATTTACCTCAAACGACGGCATGCCTTGTTACTGGCTTCACTCGATGTGTATGGATGGAACGCGTTGCTCACTCAGTGTGTTTACTTTGGCAGCCAGTGCTGAAATCATCGTATTAAAACATTGCTTAAAATCACTGTCGCATATTTACTTACGGAATTTCTCATTTGAACCCCTTTTTATAATGCCTAATATAGCGTAGAGTAAATGGGAAAACTGAAATGGCCTGAAGTTAAGTAACTAATTTTGATAAACTTTCGAGGGGGTAACCACTCCAGAGATTCCTTGAGATTCCATAAAGATTTCCAAAGATTCCCAACGATACTCATAGAAATATGAACCCCGAAGGGGTAACCACTCCAAGCATTCCAAGATTCCCTGAGATTTCATAAAGATTTCCAATGATTCCCAACGAGATTCCTGGAGTGGTTAACCCCTCGTGAACTTAAGTAGTGCTGTTCTGTCCCTGCACCAAAATTCAATAACAACCCCTATTCCTGGGACTGGAAATACTGTCAGTCTCCAAATCCACAAGCCTGTCGGATTAAGGTAATCCTGGAAGAAGTACGTTAGTTGGTTATTATCTGGCGAGTGATTGGTTGATGGACATGGGATCCAAGAGGTATGTTAGGGAAAATGTTTCCTTTTGAGGTGGCGGTATATGTTACTTTGGAGGTGACCGGTATGTTAAGGAAGATTTTTCCTTTGGAGGCGGCGTAATGACACGCGTGACCAGGAAGTGTTTGATCCCTGAGAGATGGTAGTGTCATCTCCAGACAGGCCGATCTCTGGAATATAGGGACTTGGCTTGATACCCATAACCTTAAACCAAATGGTAACTGCCCAGTGCTGACACGTGGCGGTTGCCGGCTTGCTATAAGGATACGGAAATGAAGTTTATCATTAATAATCTCCCCCGTTGCTGCGGGTGGTGGGGGGACAATCTGCTGTAAATTGCTCTAAAAATAGATACCGCTAAGCTAAGTATGTATTTTTGGAAAATGACACAAAGAAGTGGAGGGGAAGTGGCTGTCGGGAGCGGCCGTGGAGATTCAGTTCGAAATCGATTCCGTGCGATAGCGTGCCCACTCCACAGTCACAGTGCTGAGCACCCGTGCCCAGTGTGCCCAGTGCCTACCCAAGTGCTTCTCCAGCCATTCTCCAGACTCATACATTTCAGCTGCGGTGATTGTCACATAAACAGTGCTATATCGATCAAAAATTCAAAACTGATTCATATTTTCGGTATTGCCTTTCCTGTTTTTAAACAAAGGCGATGGCAACTGTACAAGTTTATATTAAAATTCTCAAAGTGTGTCGTAAACTTTTTTATAGCTGTTACGACAGCCTGAGTCTCTGTGATTGGTTCACATACGCTCTGATATAAACTTGAGTCCTGTTGCTCTGTCTGCTCCTACACGAATGGGTACATTAACCTTTCAAGGGTTTGGATAGTGATAAACAAGTCGACTGGATCATGTCACTGGAAAAATATTATTTCGGCCCTGTTTTTCTCGTACACTTATCTTGTGCCACCAGTCTGTTTCTTTAGGTTCCATTTTGTCAGATGCATGGCGTGCATTCATTTTAAAGTACATCGTCTGTCACGATTAAATGCTGAGACGAAGTGAAGTATTTTGCCACTATTTTGAATGTTCAGTGCGTGACAATTATTGTTTCGATATTCACCTACTTATTTGTTGCATGCGATATTATTTTAGAAGCGTTCTTTCGCCTGACTACAAGCCAGTTCATCTTTTAGTTGTACCTTTAGTCGTTAAATAAGGGTGCGTCCCACCATGCCCAGTTAAAATTAAACTGGAGATTTACCATGTTAAATTTAACTTAAAAGTTAAATTTAACATGGTAAACATAGGACAAAATCTCCAGTTTAATTTTAACTGGGCATGGTGGGACGCGCCCTAAGTCCATGAAATCGTAAGTCAACTGTCCTTGCTGCTCGTAAGTATTGTTAATCTGCAGTTTGCTGTCCTGAGTACTATAGTACCTTTCTCCACTCAAGGACAATTCAAACCTGCTTTGTTTGCCTCGTCTCCCGCATGGCTGTGGGTATAGGCCGGTTCGATTAGATAGGAAACGGAGGGAAAGGGATGTCTTGAGGCCCCACGTTTCACGGATCGTCGCGCCGCGCCAGCCGGGCACCTGGCGGCGGAAGCGGCGGCTGTCTCCTCGGCCGGCAGTTGAAGAATGGTGGATGTGAAATTCAAATCATGTTATGCCCCAGCAAACTCCGGATGTATTCCAATTTGTTCTCACGATTTTTCCCTCCTTATTTGGTCGTTTGTTTCCAGTACCCATTCGAACGACAATAAAATTTGTCAAACGAGGATCAGCAGTACAAGAGGCTTGTCTCTTCATTTCGTATACTTTCGTCTGTTTCGTCTTTTAATAATGGTGGATTTAGACTACGAAAAAACCCAGTAATGTTGTTTATAGTCATAAGTTAAACATAACTCATGACAGTGGAACTTTTTCAACCGGTGTGAAAGTTAAGTGGAATAAGTGGAACTAGTTCAGATAGTTCAGCTCGCTTTTTTAGAACCCTACAAAATGTCCAGTATGAATAATTAAGCTATAATTTGTTATTTTCAATTTATAAAAAAGGTAGGCAAAATATCAATAATATTAATCTTTATTTTAAAGTGAGATTTAGGTTGCATACTTTTACGATGTTACGTCAGGTATTCCCGATGAACTGAACTGTTGACCGGCAGGAATGGATTGGGCGTGGCCGTTCCCTTCCAAGTTAACTAAATCCACCATATTCGCCCGCAAAAGAGCAGAGTGTCTGGGCAACCGAATGCCAATGGTAGAGGATATACCTACCACGAATCCCTTTAAGATCCTCCAACTCCTCAGGGCACAAGGAGGGAGCACACCCACTGTGAATCCCTCGAACCCCATTACCTCCACAGGAGAGGGGACTCGAGGAAGTGCTGAGCACCAGAAGGGGGCACAATAAGCCTAAAGGTTTCAGTGCACTTATCCCCCCTACAAAAAAAAAATCCACCATATCCACAATATCGATCGATATACAACACGTACACGTATATGTTACATGTCTTTTCTCCTGCCCATCTGCTATGCATGATTATTGATGACGGACTGATTTGTTCCCTTTCCGTGCTTGAAAGTCATCTGCTCTTGTATTGCCTGCTTCCTTTCTCTCACGTCGAACATTTCTTTTTATCTCTTCTACTTTCGTACTTACAGTTTTCGTGTACACTCTCGGTTTTTTAATTTTCTTTGTTCTTCATGAAGAATCGCAGCACTTCTGATCAGGAGTCGGAGAGGTGTTTCAGCAAGGTCGTATGTATACATCATTCCATGGTCATCTTTGTCCCGATGGAAATTGTTGGTCGGTCCATTGCCGACGTCACGGCCGTCACTGCTCCCCGTTCCTCAGCGCCAACCTTTCGCAGATTGTGACCTAACCTAACTTTAACGCAGTTTGAACACTCTCCCATCTCTTTTCTGTCGTTAAATTTACGACTGTTGATTTGAGATCAGATACTTGACATGGACTTGCAAACATAATATGGACATATTCGCTAGACTTTTAGAGTGATTCTATGTGAATATTTCAGGTTTTCGTGTATTTGAAACAGTGGTAGCAAAGTAAACTCTAGTTGATGAACTTGGTGAAGTTATCTATACACCCTATGGTTTACGTCAGACCCCGCTACGGGTGGGTTACTCAGCGTTAGTGGAATTTTGTGTGCGTGCAGTGGTTGAGACAAGGAGGAACTCTGGCGACGTCTACAGCCATGGGGGTGGAGTACTTTCAGGACTGGAACAGGGAAGTCAGGGAGGTAAGTTACATTGAGAGCAAGCTGCGAAAATATTGTATCTATACGCGATTTACCTTAGTACAGCCGCACATTTTCTTCTATTCCGAAAAGGAAAAACATGCCCGGCGAACGTCAGATGTATACGGAATACGGAAGCTATTCAATCGTTCCGATGCTTTTTTAACACCGAGAAATTGGTCGAGCAAGAGCAGGAAAGGCTGGATTTCACAACGTCTTATAGTATAGTGTCTCCTTACGAACAGATTTAACGACCGCATTTATGTCATTGTATGCTTATAGCTAGATGCCTTGCAATTGCACTAGTTCGCGATTGCACTTGTCATAAGCTAAATATTATATGAGTGGTGAAATCCAACCTATATCAGACTCGATTTTCAGCTTGATTCTCACAGATTTAACTGCCCAGATATTGCCCACTTCGATGCTGCTATATCTTTGTGAATGGGATGAACTTGTTGAACTTGGTTCGTTATATTGGTGTTAAAATTACGTATATGAAATTTTTTTTCTCGCAATATTTTACGTTTCGTAGTGGTGTATTATTGTATATCCTTCTCTTTACCTACCTATGCAAGTAGATGTTATGTTGGAAAGCCGTCACGTGCACTCGTGCAGCACTTGTTGGGTTTCTGTCCGCGTTGTGGTCCACTAAATCACCAACTGGTCAATACTCTCAAAATGACCTCCAATAACGCTGTGCAGAAGGGAGTAGGTGTGGCTCCTTTGTTAGGCATTCACGATACAAATTTAGTATAATGTATAGTAATGGAGTAACTGAGTTATAGACAACATGTTCACTTTGGTTTCCCACGACAAGGGAGGTGCAGAAACCTCGCTTCTCTCTTTTTTGGTAAGATTAATATAGGACAGTTCGAGTTATTGACAAGTTGAAAATTATAACTTCAGCTGTCGGGTCTAACAGAGCAGTAACAGCAGTAACAGAGTGATTAACATCTCAGTTGCTCTGCTGTGGTTTTGCTGGAATAATTGATTCTACATGCAGTCCGTGCTGAACATTGGCTGATGCCCAATAGGACTCGCCCCCCAATGAACCTTTTTGAATGCCCATTGAGTGTTGACGATGTTTCGTAACCGTGTCCGTGTCCCCTAATTGCAATGTGGCGCGAGTCCAATCCCGATATCTCACCCGTCCGTCATTGATCTGAGTTTTTCCTTTTTACTTTCTCCCCTGCTCGTATGCTCTGTAGTGAAAATATAAGTTTTACATAAAATTGATGTTGAGAGTCTTGGATCCCTGTTCCTCTTCTTCCTAATCCTATAAAAATCCTAGTTTTTACTCAGTACTACCTACCTACAAGTATATACCTACGTCATTCATGCAGGTTATCAACATGCACGGCAGTGCATGCAGCCAAGTTTTAAAGAAAAAGAAAGCGCGACAAAGCCTCGAGCACTGCCAGCATGTTATACAGGAACCAGAGTTGTGCTCTTTTCGTGCCTCTCTACAAGAGGCAAGGGGGCGTGGCTCGAACAGTGGGTACCCTTTTCCTGTAGTAGGGTCGCACGGGACCTCCTAATTGAAATTTCAAACTTCTACGTCCAACCGTACCTGAGCAGTGACATACCAAACTTAGCTGTTTTTGAGGGTCACTCACTGACTCACTCACTCACTCACTCACCTATACAAATTATTATCATGTTCCAGCAGTGCGATAGAGCTGAAACTCAGCACACTTGTAGGTACCATCCCGTGGACACCCAGAAAAATCGCAAACCCGAAGTACCTTCAGTATTATAGGTTCAGGTTCGATTCAAAGTTCCCATACTAACTTATGGCAGATATTTACAAAACAAATACTGCTCCTTGTCCTAACAATAAATACCTACCTATACCTACCTACAATGTTGTGAAATGTGGATATGTCTCCTTGTTCCTTTCAGGTACGATTACGTACTACTTTCAGGTATCAGTTACAAGAAGGTACTATATTTTAAGGGATGGGAAGATAATTTGTGTAGATTCGTCAGGCAACTTACTTTCAGGTACGAGTAGGTACATTTCAGGTTCGGGATAATAATTTGTGTAGATTTGACAGGGAACTGGTTTTCAGGTACTGGGAGGTACTTTCCAGGTATGGCAAGGTATTTTGACTCCATTCGACAGTCAACTTGTTATCAGGTACGATTAGGTACATTTCAGGTATGGGAAGGTAATTTGTGGAGATTCGACAGGGAACTCATTTTCAGGTACGAGTAGGTACTTTTCAGGTATTTCAGGTATGAGATTGGTAATTTTTGTATGGTTGACAGGGAACTGGTTTTCAGGTACTGGTAGGTACTTTCCAGGTATGGCAAGAAAACTTGAGTCCATTCGACAGCCAATTGATGTTTTACATACTGGTAGAAACTATTGTACCACCTTACAAAAATTATATGATATCCGACCAAAAACACTCCGTGTAAAAAAAACAGCCAAGTTTATAACCCTCCAAAAATTAGCCTATCTCAACAGCCCTTAAAAGGGTTTGATATAAAAAATGTTGGCCAAGTTCTCCACATTCCAGCTATCACTCGGCCCCCAAAATTAGTGATATCACTTATTACAGGGCCAAGTCCTTGGCGCGAATCACAAGGATGTTGGCGACATATTGTGTCATATACCTGCTTTCCAATACCCCCGGACCGCAGCCCCCATCCAACCTTAAAGCCTGTGTCTATGACCGGCTCCGACGCTTACGTGATTTGCGCCAAGGTCTTGGCCCTGTAATAAGTGATATCACTAATTTTGGGGGCCGAGTGATAGCTGGAATGTGGAGAACTTGGCCAACATTTTTTATATCAAACCCTTTTAAGGGCTGTTGAGATAGGCTAATTTTTGGAGGGTTATAAACTTGGCTGTTTTTTTTACACGGAGTGTTTTTGGTCGGATATATCTGACTGGAAACTTTCTACAAAGTTTAACTACCATTATGCAACGCAGCCAATATTTAGGAAAAAAAATCCTTTCCATTTTTATGCAATCTTTTGGAAAATAATGCGATTTTGCAATAAATTCATGCATGGTAAGTTTTTCTTGAAAAACCACCGTCTATTCTCTAGATTACAAAAAAGGAGTTTTTTATGAAATTTATGATCTGAGAGGGGTCGCGCTGTATTGTTCTGAATCTATCAATATAAGTGTTGCCAGTGGTTCCCTGATCCGAAAGACCCCTTACTCGCCAACGTTGTGAACTGAGATTTTGGTTCGAACATTGCATCACGTAGGAATCTTATCACATGAAAGCAATCCTGTTGACGGATATTCGTTGAAACATGGGCTTCAGTTTCCTGTCATCGGCTGGTCTTGTCTGTCTCATGGGATTTTTCTGCCGACAGAATGGATAAGATGCTCCTTGCTGATTTCATTTCAGCTATAGGGGTGTACGACACTTTACCTACATGTTCATGGCATTCTCAGGGGCAAATTTCAGGTAAATTAGTCCTCAGCTATAAGATTAAAGGTACCTGATTATTTTCTTTTGTTAGGATGGCTCGTGCTAGGTATGATTTTTGTTGACGAAATGTAAATTACATCGAAAAATAAACGGGAAGTTACTTTGGGTAGCGTGGCCTCAGTTCTCTGTTCAGTTCCTGGTCGTCAGCAGGGGTACATCCGGCTTTGAGTGCTTTCACACGGATTTTGTGAGGTAGCGTGAAGAGCAGAGGGCAAAGGTGATTGTGGTCAGCAGCGAGGCAGTTCACTGCACCGCCACTCAGCAGTCCAAACAGCCTCAGTCTGCGTTCAGCGTTGCAGCACGCGTTTCCATTTGGCTCGCTCGTAGCCGCAACAGCTTGCCGAGCTATTTTTACTTCATCGGCCATGTCACAAAAACATCCCAACATCCACTATGTGCCGTCGTCTGCTGCTAATATACTTCCGTTTTCCTCTCATAAGGCCCTATCGCTCTGTCCTTCTTCCACATTTATCTCTTGGCGTATTTGTACTGTTGGCATCCCAACAGTAATTGCTCAGTTGGCCCTCTCTTCCGCGCAAGGCATGCTAAGTAGAAGATTAACGACCAGGGCTTTTTGGAATGTCATTTATTATTTTCTTTCAAATGTTCAGGTGAAGTCAACTTCGCCTTAGCGATAACTTCAAATGGGAGATTATTATTTGTTTATTTATGTGAGCCTCCAGCCAAAACAAAGCAGTTCCTGCAATGCTATACAAACTAATGACATTAAAACCGCGTCGTATTCAGTTCTTTTTAGAATAATATGATGGATTCATGGATTAAAAAAAAGAATAAAATTTCAGTATAGTGGACTTATGGTTTCTTCGCAATTTTTGAAGTACCACGCAAATATAAACAAACTTGACATATCATTTGACATAGAGAGTGGTTTAACTTGACTTTTGGTCAATAAAAAAATATTGCCAAGTATAGGTAATCCAAAGTTATTTTAATGAACTTTTATGTATTCATTTCTTGCAGTTCTTGATAAACTTGACTGAGGGTCGAAGCAGTTTCAATTTTAATTCCAATCGGTTTCATTAGAATTTTCTCTATTTTTTCATTCTGAATAAGAAATGCTCCTGAAATCAGATTTGCAGAGTGATGCCTAAGGTCTAAGGTTTGATGACAGTTATTCTTTCGTTCTGAGCTGTCGATGACATTGCCCGTAAGTAAGAAATCAAAACTGATTATCCCTCTTATCGAGGGTGTGTACACTCTACAGTCTAAGATGTTGTTCGCGGTTCACCTTTTACCGTCCTTGGCAAGGTCGGGTGCCTTGTGCGCTGCGGTTTGAGAATGGAGTAGGCTGGTTTTGGGCCGGTGCTCCTCGGGAAACTCCTAGTTTAGCATGCTGGGCCCGTGCCAGTGGCGGTTCGTAGCTCTCGGCGAATCGTCTCTCAAATGCAACAAACCGTGCTATTATCATTATCGTTTGTTTCTTTTCAACGCTTTTAATAATTCACTTGGAGTATTTATGTCAACAATTCGCATCGCATTATCTTCCTCCTATAGGACTTATCGAGGGGTTATATGGGAATCTCGTTGGGAATCATTGGAAATCTTTATGAAATCTAAGGGAATCGTGGAATTTTTTTTGGAGTGGTTACCCCTTCGGGGTTCATCTTTCTATGAATATCGTTGAGAATCTTTGGGAATCTCAAGGAATCTCTGGAGTGGTTACCCCCTCGGGACTTATCTACTATGTAGGTTTGTGCAATTTGGGTTACCATAAGAAAGGAATGCGTAGCCCGAAGAAGACAACCATCCAGTCCGAAATGTACACAATATTTCTGGTATGCAATTAAGTACCTCTTGGCCTATACGCGTAGTGTGGTCAGTGCGTCTGAGCTCGCCGCTACTCTATCAAAGGGCATTACTTAATAATGCAATCATATCATCACTGAAGATTTTCGATATTGTGGTCTGCTATTTTCGAAATTCGTTATTGCATAAAAACCTGTGAACACCAGTGGTGCACCAGGTAGCTGTCCACACTTCTCAAGTCTTGCGTGGCATCAGTCTCATATCCGACTGGCGATTCGGCTTGGATGTAGAGGCTGGTTTTACAGTGGTGGCCACGAGTCGAGAGCTGAGCGTACGAGTCGAATATACACAGACTAAGCGATTGCGACTTTTCACTTGGATGGCCATAACCGGAAATTGCGTCCCGGAGGTCACTTGAGTTGGTGTGATGATTTGATGAATGACGCTCTCGCTGCATCATCTGACCACACCGTCCATAATATGACCCTGGCTATTATTTCCATCATAATTTGGTGCTATATCCGACATCCTACTTACTTTCAAGTGATTTCAGGCATCATCAGCGATTTGGTTCTGGTCAGGTTCTTGTCATAATCGTAAAATGCTGATTTGTGTTCCTATGCTTTTGTGAAATTATGTAGGTGTTTGGGTTGGGACTTATATTTTTGAACTCGCTATTGAAGCTAGCCTTACATGCAGGCGTTAAATGGATTTCTTAGACGGAAAACCTACTTCTGCTACCATAGGGAAGCTGACGCCTTAGACTTCTGAATGCTGACCCTACCCATGTGCATTGTTGCAGATAACGGATGATGAGTTTTATGTTCCCGGGATCCGGGAGTCCATGGTATCTGGAAAGTGGACGTCTGTCCATGCGTCCGTTTGCTAGTGTTCGTTGGTTACTGTTCTAGTCTATATAGCGCCTAGACACTGTCTGACTGATTCTGCTTAAATTTAGTTATTATAAGTTTCTTGTCAATGACGTTTTGAAATTATTTCGAGAATTGTAACGTAGTGTCTTGACAAAATAGTGACGAAAAAATTCCTTTGAAATAGGGACTAAAAGTCTATGAAAAGAAACCTTGTCTCAAGACTTTGTATAGAGGTATTGTGGGTGTGGAAGCGTCATGAAGTCATGCAGCAGTCTGAATTGTTCGATGACTCTCTATACAATCAGTGTCAGTGTAGGCTTACTTAAGTAGCACCATTTGACTTATGCACTCTTCAATAGGAAACGGACCTCTTAACTGGCCGTCATGGTCATACGGATCGGCGATCGGTCATGCGGATCGTTATAGTTATACACGGTAGCTTTGCGTTACTGACAGTCTGTTGTCAGGTAATGCTGATCGGGAAAGTGGTATAGGTATCTGTTAAGGAAACGGACCTCTACAGTTGCGAAATTAGAAGCACCGGCAACCAAGGTCCTGAATTCCTGTTACATAAGAAAGCAGTTGAGTTGGTGGTAGCAACTATAAAACTGTTTTCTTAAAAAAGGCATAAGCAAGAAGGAAGAATGCTCTAGAAAGGCCTTGGCCGCAGCACCGCAGCGCGTCAGCTGACGACCTAGAGTCGCCACCAAACATTCATAAAGTCTGGGTTCTGACGATGTGTCAGGTGTCGAATGCCGATGTACGACAGCAGGGCAGCAGTAGTCATTCCGTTGTCCATTACCCCCTAATTTATTGCACTTGTTTTCCTCCTCCTACTCCACATTTTTTAGTTCAAGAATGGGTTTCTTTTATTACTTTATATATTCACTTCAGTCAGTTGACCTACATTTTTATTGGTGATTTTTACTTGCTGATTTTTTAATTTTAGTCAATAAAAGACCCTTGTAGTGTTGACATAATGATATAGTGGGCCTATAAGAACAAGGTGTGTCCGTCCAGGAGAGTCTAGCAAGACTATAGAGTGTTGGACCAGTGCTCTCTCTTCTCAGGTGTCTAGCCTGAGGGTAGCAGACGTGTAGTGTAGGTTGCGTCAGGTTGCAGATGGCACCGGTCTTAGGCACTGGTGCTGCGTGGTCGCTCCCGCACTTGGTGGTTCGGCTGGGTCGTCGAGGTACTGTGATGGTGGCCTGGTGGGGGAGTAGTAGCCAGTACCGAGGCTTTGAGGCCGATCAGTTGGCCTCCCGGTGCCTTCCGCTTCATTCTGTATTGACCAAAGAAAGGCTAGCTTGTTGGCGAATATTGGGGAAGAGCCTTTCCATCAAAACGTTTGGTGAGTTCTCCAATTGTCCTATCTATTTTTTTCTGTAGTTTAAACTGGACGTTGTTAAGGCTTCTTGCCTTGTTTACAACTGCCAGTCTGCGGTGGTATACCTAAAACCTAAACCTGTCATTCATGACTTCATTCCTTTTTTCGTCTTCAATTTCTGAACAAATTTAAGGGACGTGAATAATTATTATCGTGTGTTTTTGTCCACAAAATGTGCTACCTATACTAAGTTCGTTGTTTCTTTATATGCATGTGTACTTTGAAGTAAATTAGCTTCAATACGTGCCATGGTATTGGTTTTATCTAACCCAAGAGACCGCGCAAGTTTATGGGAAAGGTTTTTGAGAGACCGCTATTCAACCCTGATCTTTCTAGGGAGGACGCCACGGTATAACACACTTTATTGGATCACCAGGACCAAGGTTACTGTACTAACTATATCGAATAATTTTTCTATTTGTTGAATGCACTTGGAACTAGTTTGGCAAGGTTGACAACATTCGCAAAAGTGAGCTCATATGTTCGTGTCTTAGGTATGTAGTTCGTGCTCTAGGTTTTTTATGGTTTGGAGACTATATTTAAAATGGTGATCAAACAGAATTATGAAGTTTGTGGTAACCTTACCCATCCACCGTCACCCGGTACCTTTCCCTTATCAGGAAAGGTAAGACCATGTTGTTTGTTCGGTGTAAGAACAAGAAGGACCTACTTCTAGTTCAGTTCAGTTACAGAGAGAGGAGTTTTGAAATAAGCCTGGGTACGTCACTGCTTGGCAGTGGCTGTGTGGGATGATGTCAGAAGTGAATAACTCTTCCGCAGAATAAAGGAACACTGAACATCATTGTTGCCAAGAAGAATAGAGTCCCATTGTTTATATATCGTAGGAAGGTACGTTATTTTCTCAAGCAGCATTTTTTATATTTTTTGTTGACCTTTTCCCTCCTATAAGAAGGTCAAAGATTTAGAAAATCAGCTAAATTCATGAAACCTGTCCTTCACTCCAGGCTCATGAAAAATGACAATATTATACACACTGTAAAATTCGGTCGACCTGTTGTATGACTACAGTGATGTCAAAGTGTGCAATCTGATAAGATAGGGACAAGGTGACTCGAGGAGAGGCTCAGGCTCATCGGTGATAATGAGGCGTTAACTGGGGCGGATCCTCAGTGCCGGTGCTTCGTCCCTCGTATCATCACTTAAGGCTGCGCTTCACCCATTAGATTACCATGTTATCTTCTGAATTTTTTTTAATTTTTTCGGGCCGACGGATTGCCTTGAAATTTTGTATAGAAGTAGCTCCAGTAAATGCCTAGGGAACGTTCGTAGCAGAATTTCGAATTTGTTCTCGGATTATTAGAAATTAATTTTTTAGTAAATTAAAAATCGTGAAACACGGTTTTTTCAAACGGGTAGGGAGCGTATTTGACTGGGAATAAAAATTTCGAATTATTACAGTTGTTATGTAGAAGGTGTAACTTAGTTCGTGACCGAAGCAGTTTTTTGAATTTCTCCTTAGGTTGGCAAATAATAAATGATAAATATGTGTGAAAAACACATTTTGAAGGAAACTGATGGTGACCAAGCCAATGCGCGGTCACCGCTCAGTGTCGTGGTAGCTCTTGCCGGGTGAGGTTGTGCGTCCATTGTTCGTACTAGCCCCCGCGGAAAACATCGCGACCTGACTTCTTATGTGTGACATGTCGATTGGTTGATGTGAGCTGTTTTTGTGCAACATCCTGTCATCTGTGAATCGTAGGACTCGTAGGTAGGTATAGATTGGGTGACTTATGATGACATCTACTATATTGGGGGATGGGTTGCCTGCTTTTTGCAATTACGTAGGTACCTACCTACTTATCTAAATTTTGAAATACAGGAGAGACCCTTATTCTGTGACTGCCGTGTCGTGGGTAGGTATATACCTACTTATCTGCCACATTCTGTGGGCATAGGTTTATCTAAAAAAAAATAATTGTGGGATTTTATGTTATGTTGGTATCTGCATAGGTATCTATTGCATAAAATGTGGATCGCACATCAGTCAAATCACTAGGAGGTACTTAGGTAGGTACCTACCTATTATTGGTTTATTACACGTACCTACCTTCCTATGTCAGGTGTGGGTATAGGACCTATTCCGCAATTTTCTATTTACCCATAGGTTAGGTTAGACTGGTGGGGGGGGGGGGGGGCAAGCCCAGCAACTAGACCATTACAAGAATTATCCATTTTGCTCATCTGGCAGCAATACCGGTAAAGGTCTAGTCATCGCACATCGCGGCAGAGTGAGCCGCCGCTAGAGGTGAATCACAGGGGTGAATCACAGGGCTGTTCCATATATATAAAAAAAATATCCTCCAGCCAGTGCGACCCATAACCAGGTGCACCAAGCGGCAGAGTGAGCCGCCGCTAGAGGTGAATCATTCTGGAAAATAAAAAATTCGAACCCCATCCGCCAGTCAACGGAGCAAGAAATCTGTTATTGCCTCATTGGGAGCAAGTAAGAAGTACACTCCGAAGTAGTCGCAGTGTCGTGCGACAATCGGAAGCAAGTATCGGCGGAAGTGCGATGAGTACACCTTATCCGCAATACCGAATACCAGCTCCCCAGCCATCGTGCAGTACACGATGGGGACCTACAGTTTTAGGTGGGTTCCGAACCACCACAGCCTCAATATACATTTCACTTGAAATGTTGAACATTTCAGTTGTGAAACCGGTGTGATTGTTCAGTGTTCCTCTATAGAAAACCATTTCGACCACTCGGCTATCGAGGCTGTTCTGTTTACCCATACATATGACTGCGCTGAATGAAGAGTAGTTATTGTGGTGGTGTGGGGTGCATTTTTCTAGTTCTATGTTTTGTTTACCTCCTGGAGGGATGTAGGCACCTACCTACCTACCTAGACCGATATTTACCTATTTGGCGTAGGACCTATTAGGCACCTAACAGTTTGTTTTGTAGTGTGACTTATTAGGTAACAGAAAGCCTCGATAGCCGAGTATATTGTAGGTATAAAAATTTACACATTACCTATACATTCCTGTATGGTAGTCAAGTCAGACATTGTACAGCATTTCCCTATTACTCCAATACAAATTTCTGACATGTAGGTTTTGCCTACTATACCTATGCCTCCACCTGTACCCACACCTGGTATACATATTTTACGTGGGTAGGTATTGAATATAAGTTCACCGAGATAAAGGGGGGGGGCTGAGTTTAGGCCATGAGTGTAAACTTAGTAGGTACCTAAGTAGGTACCCTATTCGGCATCACCGGCGATTCACAGCCAAGTTATATGGTCTATCTTACCAGTGAGTGCGCAGTGAAATTCCTAACCTAACCTTTACCAAAGTGAAGGACAAAAATTCCAAGACCACTTGTGCACCTTCAACTAAAAAACATTTTTTGGGGGTGTTCCCCGATCTGAACAAAAAAAATACCGACCATCCCCCCCCCCCGGGAAATTGTGGGTTGGCTGAACTCTGGACGTGAATCGCCTTATGGATGGTATTAGTATTGTGACAGCAGGTATCTATGGTCACGTAATGCAGAGTAATGCAGAGTAAGCGAAGATAACTGAAGCCGCAGTTGTACCTACCCAGTTGCTACAGCCATAAGAAGTCAGGGTCTCTGTAATCACAATAGCCTTCTTCACGCATACGCTTTATCTCACCTCGGAGCCAGCGCTGACTTGCACCGTCACCAGAAGCGTCCTCTTAA